>OZ005695.1:6308111-7508111 GCA_963930775.1 Cliona cf. orientalis
AATCCAGAGAGGGAGAACGGACCAACGAAGCCTTAATCAACCAGAAATGCGGACTTTTGATTCATTATGAGCAACAACAAAGCCTCGGATCTTGCTTATTTGGCAGGGGTTGAATGGGGTTGAAAGGGTGGTTTGTCAAGGCTCACTGAGTTCTTTCCCAACGGCATCCTTCGCGAAGCACAGGAGTGCACAACCGCCATACGTTTCTGTACATTAATTTTTATATTGGTGCACGTGACACATTAGTGACATTTGATAACAGCATGTCCAACCTCCGCTGCATTATCTACTACATGTACTAGTACTAGTTACACTCCTCCTACTTTTGCCAATTTGGTGATCAACGCGACTCCAATGGTGATTTTGGCAATCCGTCTGGGGATCCACTGCAACATCCAATGTTGTACTCAATCATGCCACGACAGTCCCCCACAACTTGATTGTGCCTGTCCACTGCGCTGGATATGGTCCCCCAGGACAAACCCTGCTAGTGAAATCCAGCCCCTGACCCCTCTCGTAAATGGCAGGGGGAGTACCATGGATATAGTCCGGGGGACCACTTAATAGTATGACATTACTCAAAGTGACACAATGATAATAATGATGTTGTTATGGGGACTATTTATCTCAAGAAGAATCTTAGTAATTGCACCAGTGTGATCAAACGGGTGCATGTGTGTCTAAGTGCTATATTTTTTTATCATTGATCAGTTTAACATTCATTCAGTGTCCAGCAAGAGACTTGGAGTAGTCCATCCCACCTCAAACAGAGACAAATTTCTTAAGGCCATTTGGCCATAAAGCCACAAGGCCAAAGGCCATTAGGCCATCTTATTCCATAATCCTTCCCTTTCAGCTTTAGGCTATCTCTCAGTCACACACCCATCCTCTAGCTGATACCTTTGGTGTAGTTTCCTCTTGGATCATAGTTATAACCATATAGTTCTGTGTATGCCTTTCATTCACGTGGTAATGCTTGGGGGGCTATAATATTATATTTGTGAGAAGGGGAGTGTTTGAAGTATTTGGTCATCCTTGTACTGTTTATTCATCCCTTGCAGTTCAACTAGTCCTTCAATCTATGTCTGTTATTCACATCCTCTCCTAGCTCTCCCACCCACCTATGCCTGACTGTTACGCAAACCCTTACATGACTCATTCACAAAGTCACCCCACTCGTGTGTACAATGACTGTGTGATATGCAAACTTTCTTTATTAGGGTTTACATATACAATGTCGTGTGTTTTCATAATGCTTTATGTCAACTGTTTATAATATTTACACATCTCCATTGAGTTGAAAACAACAAACACATTGATAACATTGATAGTATTCTGTTGCGGTGAACAAAAATAACACCCATGACAATACAGATAGTTCATCGATTCTTGCACACAGTCTATTTACATTTAATATGACGGTATTTAATAATACATGTGCTTGTGTGAAACTCTTACATGATGTTGTAACATCTTTCAATTTCTCTTTGGTTTTGGGCTGGTTTTGGGCCCAGAGTGCTCACGGCGGTTGAATGCTGGTCCCGGGCTTGAAGTTGGGGTGTGTTTTGGTTTTCTTGCCACTGGTGGTGCAGCGGCCTTGGCCTTGCCCTTGAAAAATATTGCATTTTCGTAGGCTACTGTTGTGGGTTCTGGCGAATGCTGTGGACTTTGTCCATGAACTCCTGAGCCATTACTTATTTCAAGTCTCTGAGAATCGGATGAGCTTTTTGCTCGTGTTGACCTGAATGCCTTGGGAGATCCTCCATTAGTTTCTTGGCTTTGGTATGTTGAAGGCGGTGTGGGTGTACTGTCCAGTCCGGTCGTATTGCATGTAGCTGTAGTGTGGGATCGTGATGAACGTACTTGTACTGGGGTACTGCCGCCGGTTGACTGAATGTGGCGTCTGGGTTTTGGAATGGGTGGCCTCTCCAATACCTTTGGAGGAGACTTTCCAAATACTGGATTATCAAATCTTTCCGCTGCATTCATAGGTTGCTCTTGAGGTGGGAATGGTGCTGCTGGCTTTTCCCAAACTGGCCTTTTTTGTAGCACTAGTGGAGGCTTATCTGGTAGTTCAGGTAGTGGCTTGTCTGGTAGTAGTGGTGGAGGTCTATCTGGCAGTGGTTGTGATGGCAGCTCTGGTGGAGGCTTTTCAGGTAGTGGTGGTGGTAGCTTATCTGGTAGCTCTGGTGGAGGCTTTTCTGGTAGCACTGGTACTGGCTTTTCAGGGAGTGCTGGTGCAGGTAAAGGCTTCTCAGGTAGCTCAGGTAGGGGCTTCTCTGGCAATACTGGTGGGGGCTGAGGCTTTTCTGGTAAAGCTGGTGGGGACACTTCAGGTTGCAAGTCTGCTAGTGGTTGAGTTTCTGACAGTTGAGGAAGTGATCTTTCTGGTAATGTTTGAGGAGATGGGTCATTTGAAACCCTTGTTCTCTTAGCTGGTCTAGGCTTTGTAGTGGGTTGGGGTTCACTAACAATGCGTGGCCGGTTGTGCCTTGGGCTTGGACTTTTCACGGATGTTCCCCTTCGTGGAGAGATGGCATTCCCCACTCCTGCTGACTGCGTTTGGTGACTCACTCGTGGCGGCAGTGAGTTACTTTTGGTTGTCATGGCAATGGGAGATTGTTCTATGAACACATCAGAACCCTCTGAGCCTTCAGGGGTGACAGTATTCCTGCCATCTTCTAGTTCTGAGATCTCTGAACTTTGCTCTAACTCATGGTTTGAGGAGCTTGGTGGTGTCTTCCTTTGCATGTGCTGCATGTTTTCACTGTCCATGACTGAGGCCCACATGACCTGTTGTTCAGTGCTGTGTGGGGCCATGAGGGAACCCTGCACATCAATGGTTGAGTCTGTGTCGTGAGTGTATGGCACTTGTTTGACGACTGGAGATTGCTTAGATGGAACTGCGTCATTGATATCTGCATATTGGAGTTTGCTTGTGGAGTGTGTATTATCCTGGTGGGATGGGATGACTTGGGCACTGGCTGTGGGCACAGATGGACCGACATCTTTAATCTCAGCGTAGCCCCACCCTGACTGACTAGGCAGTGTTTTCTGATGTTCATCTGCTATCTTTGCAGTATGTGCTGATACAGGGATCAGCTGGTCATACTCCGAGCCTTGTTCCTCTGTAATTATGTCGTGAACTGATCGGAGGACTGATGAAGGAACATCGTAGATCCCGTCTGTGTCCACCTTCTCACTCTCGTCTGGGACATATACTTCCGTCACCCTCTCTTTCTGTTGCTGTTCAGCTCCATTGGTATTGTGCTGTGGGACTGTCCTACTCACTGATGTGGTCTCTATCTCTCTCTCTCCTCTCAACTGTTGCTGGTCTATGACAGTTTGTGGAATGGTGCTGCGATCTTTTTCCAGCTGAATATTGTCTGACAGTAAGGATTCCAAAATCCGGTTCCTATTTGGGACTTTCATATAGTGCTGTACAGGGATAAGATTTAATAATAGTATTACACCGTAAGTAATTTGCCAAAATTATTGTGTTCATGAAGCCACTTACCCCCTCAGTGATGAGCTTGTTGAGGACGTCTTCCCTATTAGGAGGTACGTCATAGATATGGTCACTGTCATCAGAGTCAGAGTCACTGCTGGCAACCCTTGGCTGTATATGGTGTGGTGTGGGGTATATGTCGATATGAGATAATGATCTTCTTGTAAATAAAAGCAAGTCCCACATGCACATATTATGGATGTAGACGCACATGTACATGTGTGGGTATATCCTGGCTTGTATCTTAGCTCAGTCCCAGCTCTCAGTACAATACCCAAATACAGACTGAAAGTTACATGTATTGTTGTAGAGTATAAGTTGGTATGCTGTACATGTAGGCTTGTGTACTCATACCCAAGTTCCCAGACTTTAGTTTCCAAACACATGTATATACATCCTCTAATAATTTGTGGTAGGTAAAAACTAAGTGTAGCCCCCCTGTTATATCCCCCTGTTCCTGAGTAACCAGGTGATCCTGTTATTCTGCATGCAGCCCTGTTCTTCCTGTGCCAAGGTTTCAGTTTAGAAAAGGAACCACCTTCAACGTGCATGCATAGTAGTAAACACGAAGCCAGGAAAATTATCTTTCAGGGTTTAGATAATTGCACTTGCAGGGATTGCACAAACATACGAGGAAATATTCTTTGTTTGCATAATGAAGCTGGACATAAGTAATAATAATAGTATTAGTCTGGCTTATTAGCAGGTCAGCATGGTTGTGTATTTTCATTTGAATGTTATGGTGGGAGGCATGATGTCACTGGAGTGGAGTCAGTGAAACATGGAGGGGCAATGGGGGGGGGGGGGGGGGGGGGGAATCCCAGGGTACCCCACCCTCTGTATCAAACTTTTTTACTTGTATACTGTAATGGTAAAATTTTGCTTTTATTTATTGTATGCTGTATCTTGTAATGGTAATAGTAATTTTTCTCGCTTACTGATCTTTAGCACTGTGTGTGCCCACTTACCACATTCCTGGGGATCTTGTATACTTCATCATCATCATCACTAGCTCCGTTGAAGCTCACTCTGTCATAGTCATGCTCATCCTCCAAATCATCAACCTGCAAAAAATATGTAGCATACATTATACAGTGTGATTAATTTTAGTAAATTTAGCCAAGTACTTACATCTTCTCCTGACAGAATACACAGTATGGACTTGGGGAATTTGCAGTAGTGACCATTGCATACCCCAACACACATATTGTCTTCAATCTCCTGAGTCACATACACCTTATCACCAATCTGTGTGTACACATAGGCATTGTCCATAATGAGCACATGAACTGTAGTGTTACAATAGTAGCTAGCCATGTGGAAAGCCAACTTACTTCCAGCACAAAGTTGATGTTGGTGGAAGCCACCCATCTGTACTGCCTGACTATCTCTGCCTTGTAGATGGCCTTCTCCTGAAGCTCTGCCACTGCATTGGACACAGCACTGCCATAGCCAGAAGAGAGAGAGGACACAGGCCTCGCTCGATGCTCTGTGACCTGCAGCTGGCCTGGCACATGCATACTCTCTCTAGTGGAGGGAGGAGGGGTGAGGGGAGGCCGCTCCAGTGGTTTAGGGGAGCCAGGTATGTGTTTTTCTATTCGAGGCAGTGTGCGGGAAAACCTCCTCTGGTCATAGGTACTTTCATCCTTGCCGGCCATGGAGTAGACTGAACTCACACCGCTGGTGGGTGGGCCAGGGTCTGCAGGTCCAGGAATGGTGATGGATGCTGTAGAGGCAATGGAATTCCTCTGGCTCTGAGGGAGGGTAGCAGAACGCATGTCTTCAATGGATTCACCACGTGGAAGCTAGAAAAATGGAACATAACGTTAGGCTGATCAGATATCATCTCTACAATGTAATCAGCATGGATCAATTCATATAAAAGTGTGGGATGGCAGTATGAATCCTATTGGGTAAATTGTGCATGACACTGCTCATTGTTGCCATACCTCCTCCACTGGGGGCTGCTGGGGAGCTGGGATGTTAATCTGCATAGAGTGTACAATAATAGCATTATTTTGACTGGAAAGGGAGCATGCCCACTATGTAATTGAATCACTGCTTCCCCATAGCAGTTATATGTACATGTAACAATCAATGGCAACATTTATCTTGCACTACAACCATATTAAATGCATGTAAGCTAGAGTTATTCAATTTCCCTGCTAATTCCCCGTGCTTTACAAATAGATTGCTATTTGGCTGGCCAGCAGCTGTGCGTTAATGTCAACCAAACAATAGCAATATGTATGCTACCATAGTTGTATTAATCACCGTCATCAGCCAGATAATCATGCAACTACAGCTCTACACTGTTTACATGTACTGTACTTGGTTTTGATTAAAAAAATAACCTACAAATACTAAGTATACAGGCACAAATTGACGGTTGCATGTATGTTATTCTAGTTCCGTACTACTGCACACCTCGATCACTTTGACAGATCACTTCCTAACTGAAGTGAAGCAGGATGGGCCATCCTGTTTGATGTTGGACTAAGACACAAAAATGGTGGGTGATAGAGTTGTACGCACAGGGAATTCCTAAACTTAAAATGATGCTGAAAATGTGTTGAGAGTGTAACCTACAAGTCAAGATGAGCAATTATTCATTGCCATATTGATGCTGTACCATGGAGCTTACTTGTATGGTTCACATGATTGTATTGATCACCGGATAAATGCCAGCTATGAAGCCACTTTGGTAAACCATTTAAGCCTTGTTATGATAACAGCCAACAAGACTACGTACATGAGATTACTGCTAATGTGCACATCAGCGATAGTGGAAGGTAATTGACTGTACATATTATTACCTTTTCAGTATGGATCTAACCTCACTGGACTTATTGACAACAACAGCTTAAAAACATCTACATTCTCTACTGATATTGATAACAGTAGCTACACCCCACAACAACAACAACAGCTACTCAAAAGATTCACAGACAAGGTTAAGTACCTGTCACTAACTCCACTAAAACATGAAATATCTGGTGTGATTATATAGATGTTGTCACAGGGTTTTATCTGGTCCGAAAATTGGGGGGGGGGGGGGGGGGGGGGGGGGGAATAGGGCGGTATAGCTAGACTAAAGGGCCACCTTGGTGGCCAAAAGGGGTGGGTGCAGGAGGGAGCACAATAGTGCGGGAAGCCAAAGCATAAAATTAATATTAGTGTTCCCAAAAAGCCATCTATGCAACATGAATTTTCAATTAAAATTGGGGGGAGGGGGGGGGGGGACAGCTCTATGCAGATAAACCCCTGTGTCAGCTGTCGCTCTGGATGCAGTGGTAAACTACCCTCAAATTGCTACTAACCTTTTCTCTGGTTTCACTTTTGAACAGCTGTCGAAGCATGCGCTTTGCTCCTTTACCCTATATGTATGACATTGTAGCAGTAATATTAAGGTAGATGTTGTGTATCACCATATCATATAATGTCAAGCCAGTGGTTACCTTTTCCTTCTTCTTATGTGGAGAAGTTGGACTCTCTGTGGATAAAAAGCTTATTATTCCAAATTTCTACTATAATAATATTTATTATGCGTATGTATGTGTGTGCACACACACACACACACACACACACACACACACATACACACATTCTTATGCCACACACAAGCACACATGTATGCAACAGACCCACTCACACACATTCTACCATGCACTCACCTTGAGCACAGTAGTGCAAGTTGGAGTCAATGGAAGAGGCTCTGGGGATGTCATGTTTACGGTTAAACTTCTTTTTGGATTTCTAACAAAAAATATATGCATGTAATACATGTAAGTGCCAGTGCACATGCATGCGCTGTCTGAATAATGGTGCTTACCGGTGTTGATAGCTTCATGACACCACTTGCCTGCATAGTGAATGGAAGGATCTTACAACAATGAAGAATACCACATAATTATACTACACAAGATTTATTGATAATAATTTTGGTGTGTGGTGGTCCACCCATGCAAGTGGGTTGATGTGGTCAGAGAGTGTACACTGCTAGCTACTTGAGGTTAGACCACCAAGCACTCCCACCATGCCATGCCTGGCCATAGATTGCCTGCCCGCCTGTTGCCTTACTAGGAGCTAGTGAGCCAGCACCCAGGAATCACATTGTCAGTATGTAGTTAGCAGGGCTTCAAGTAGGCAGCCCGGAACATGAAAAGTTGTACAGGGACTATCATCTACCAACTAAGAAGACATTTCAACTTCCCAATGATGACATTTCTAATGCTTTGATGACTCTTGTTTGACTATTAGATCATATGCATACACAAACACCTTTAACACACACACACACACACACACACACACGATCTACGAGACTACTACTATGATTTACTTACAGTTAGCTGCTCTGCTGCTTCAGTCACGGCTACTAAGCCGTGTTTCTTGGCAATCTCCACGGGTGTTTTGTTATCAGGACCTTTTTGGAGAAGATAGTGAGCTCTCTCCTCAATGAACCATGGCTGAAGGAGAATATCCAGGGACTGAGTCAGCTTGCGGCGAGTGCACATGTGGAGCAGGTTCTCCGCTGGACTGAAATTACCTATGATATTATTGTGTTTAAATTGAGTAAGCATGCTCTGCGTGATAAATGCATGGGTAACCCTACAATGGTCATACTCTCTAGCCCCACCATTCCATTGTAAAAGTGGTGTGACATTGAAATAATATCAGGGGTGAGCCAGGGGACAGTGTTACTCTAGGTTGTATGCTGACTCTTCTACTCTTGGGTGTGCATAGTAATAATTATTACAATAATACGATGATGTTGTGCTATCTTGCCGTGTGCATGGAAAATGGCAGGTAGCATAACTCACACCAGCAAATATGTACACAATCACTTTAGAACTTGCAACTTTTCACCTGTAGGCAGTGAGTGTAGCTAAGCAAATTAGCTGAAGCCCGACTCAGTCACCAGCACCTTAATCGCTAAGCATCCTACAAGCAAGCATTTAGGCAGCACAAAAATTGAAACCTCTAAAGTTAATTACGAGTAATAGCAAACTCGTTCATAAACTGCAAGATGTTACGCATGGTGTTTGGTTTTAATTTAGGGTTAGCCATGCTAGAGTGAGTTTGAAGGTGGTAATATTATGTGGGAGGTGGAGGCCACATCAAGGGCAGCCCTAGTCACTCACCACAGAGAAGCCAGGCCAGTATCCACTCTGGGAGGTCAGCTGGCTGGATATCTTTGAGGATCTCACTGATCACTTGATCAGCGTTCATGGTGGCTTCTCTGTCCTTGTCATCGCAGTTGGCAAGGTAGGCCACTACAGCGGCCAGCATGGCTACCTGACTAGACCCACGTTTCGTTGGAAGACTGCTGGCCAGGGCCTCAATTGGACTCTGAACCTTCAGCTGGAACTGTGGGAAGCAGGAGTCTTCATTACGAGCCAGTAGAACAGTGATATTCACAATGCCTGGCTTGGGAAACACTGTTGATGGTGTGCACATAATGTGTGTGTTTGTGTGTGTGTGTGTGTAGGGCAAGGATTATGATAGGTTGCCTACATGTGTCCTCGTGTGTATATATACGTTGTATAATTTGAAAAACGTTTATATTAGCCCTGATATTGACGGCATCCAACAGTTCACTGAAACTGCTGCCCAGCTTACAACTACAAGAGGTCAGTGACCTTGTGAAACCCATGAGTGCAACACTATTGGTATGATTCAGTTTCTACTATTGATTTTGACTGACCTGGGAACATTGCCCTGACAGTGCGTGGTCCAAGCAGTGCAGTAGGAAGAGTGCCAAACTTGCTACTCTCACCCTCATAGTAGAGGTCCAGGGTAAGGAACGAGTTCTTGGGGATTTCTCTGCGAAATTCAATCACTACCACCTGCTCCTTCTACAATGTCATGTTAATAATAATAATATTATTAAAACTCTGGGCTAACAGTATGTCTGGGATAGCTTTCAGTTTCAATTTTTGAGATACAGTAATGGCACATCTATAGACAATCATGATCATCAATGTACAAGAATAATATGTTCGATAATAATAACAATGCAAACGGAGTTCTAGTTTTATGAGATAAATATTCAAATTTTTGCAAACTGTAGAAGACAAGCTACACATTATTGTGACAAATAAACCACAAGCTACTGCAAGTAAGCTACTAGTCTACTGAGTAGCTAGTGTTAGCGCGATGCCGATCGCATAAGACATGATAATTTTGTAGTTGGGCTTACCTCGAGAAGGAGAGAGGGGGGAGTCACAGTGGGAGCTGCAATAGCCATCATTCACCACATCAATTTGCGTACTGCACACACACTCGAAAGATGTGTTTTTCAAGGATGCCCACGCCCACCACAAAAAATATGCGCGCTAGTGACGCACTTTCCAACACAATAATAATGTATTCACTGTCGTTTCCGGGTACATGCACGTTATTACAAAAATATTCATCTGATTGATTTTATATTCATAAGCATGGCTGTATAATAACATGTATGGCTCAGAGTTGACCATGGGCTGATGTCACACTCACAGTCTAGTATGTGCGGTGATCAATAAACTCATGCACAGTGAACCATGCAGCTAAATAATTACCCTGTGCGCACAAGAATCATAGTATTAGTCATGCAAGTAATGTTCACTATTAGCGATCATTAACTCTGGGGACCAGGCTGGACATAGTGTGCGTTTAGGTGCATGGAAATATTGAAACTGGTTTATTTATTAAAATAATTGATTAACAGCTGTCATAATAACATTGTTGTCACTATAATAATAATAATTATCAAGAGAGTGGGGCTCACTCAGTGATTAGCCCCAGCAGTGGCATTATTCTTATGCAAGATTATACATTTCTATGACAATATTATGTCTTGATAGACGAGAACGAGAGTTCTTTACTTGCCACATACTTCATATACATACATAGCCGCTTACTGTTTTCTGCAGCACAAAGAAACAGAATATTAGCAAATTGTGGTGAGCACTATACAGAATTGCAGTTTACCAACGGGCAACAGCAGTATAATACTATCTGTATTATCAAGGGCTTACAGCGGTCTACACACCCTTGATACTACAATGTCATAATATTTCATGTATTCTGGTGATCATGCAGCGAAGATCGCACAATCATACCATAGTGTCCCGGGTAAGCACCCAAACCCAAACCCCAATGTTTACCTGGAATCAAAATTCCACACGTTTGTATAGAAGCGGTACATGGGCACTTACCTAGGAGTGGGCGCTTGCCTGGTATGGGTGAAGCAAATACTACAATCTGATGGGTCAAGTCAATGCTCCCATACACTGTAGTGTCCCACCAAACACCAACTCCTGGGTAAGCGCTGCATTTCAAGGGGCCACTAGTATTGTAGCAGCTTCTATATAATATTTTTAGTGTCTGGAAGGTTCTATGACAGCCGTGGAGGGGGTGTTTACCTAGGAGCTAAGTCATACTGAAACCGGCTACCAGGTTCAGGAAAAGTCCTAGGGAATAGGTATGCTACAGTTAAAAGGATCAGTGCAACCAAGTTGGTGTTAGAGAGGAGAGGGGGCATATTCTCAGTAGGATATCAATAAAAGGGCACTGATACTTGATATAACAGTCTTCATTTTCTATTAAGTAGGAAACTCTGCCAGGAGCTTCCTGTGCTCTCGATTACACTTACCCTGCAAGTGGGGCATTTCTTAGCCCTAGCAGCACACTGACTACACATGTCTGAGTGTCCACATGGTTGGAATCTCACGTTGGCTGGGGAATCACAGAGGAAACACTTGGACACTTCTGAATGTGTGTGGTGAGAGAGATTGAGAAATAGACAGAATACTGAAATTGGATGTGTTCAAGGAAGTAGTTCTACTAGAATCCTGGTTCTTACCTGATTGAGTAGACTCGACAATATTCTTGTTGCCAGTAGTCTACATGGCATAGAAAGCATTACTACGATCAAAGGGAACATTAACTTGACACAATGTATACCACACTCTATTATGCATTTTGGCTATGAAAGGAGTGACGTCTACAAATGTACTTGTATATTTACACAAAATTTAATGATAGTAGAATAACATTTCGCATATCTGATCAAATTTTAATTATAGTAAGGACCAATTAAATACGTTGTTTCACGGATTCGCTCGCTCCAATTTTTGGGCAAACAGAAAAAAAAAAAAAAATTAATTAAATTGGGTGGAGCTTATGTACAGTAGAGTGGTTTTTGTATTCTATCTTGATTCCCTGGTCCTAGATAGTCACATTCGTCTGTCTTAATTAGATTGTGGTCTATAACCGCACCCCAATTGATTGCTTTTTTTCCTTTTTTTTTCGATCGCTCGGTCCAATTTTTATCTCACAATATCCGAGCAACAACAAATTAAATTGGTCTGGCCTAAATTGTATTCACATCAAGTTGAGTATCATCAGCTTAGCAGCTTGTTTACCTGACGTTTAGAATTGCTTGATTGCTGAGCAGTCCTTCTGTCTGACTCGGCTACTGTATGAGAGGAATAGCTAGAGGTTGGGAGCGAGCCTGCCGCTCTGGATGGTTGACTGCGAGTATTGTACTGAGTGTCACTGCCATAGCCTGGCCTGCTGTGGTCTGCTCTGCTTTGCTGTTGACCATATGATGAGAAATAACTACCATAGGGCCTGTTGCCCTCCCGCTGGCTACCACTGCTAGCACCCCTGGACGGCTCCTCATAAGATAGGGTGCTTGATTTACTACGTGGAGAGTCAAGGATGTAGGGACGATGACCATATCTACACAGGATACCATCGTTGGATGTGAAGGTACTGTGCTCTGAGCTGTGGTGGTGGAATAAGAAGAGGGATTAAGAGACAGGAGAGAGAACAGAGAGTGGCCATTGGAGTATGTGTGTGCATGTGTACGAGAGAGAGAGAGAGAGAGAGAGAGAGAGAGAGAGAGAGAGAGAGAGAGAGAGAGAGAGAGAGAGAGAGAGAGAGAGAGAGAGAGAGAGAGAGAGAGAGAGAGAGAGAGAGAGAGAGAGAGAGAGAGAGAGAGAGAGAGAGAGAGAGAGAGAGAAGTGAAGTATGAGATAAAACCTAAGAGGCTTCTTGATGAATTTTTTTCTTACAGTAATTCTTCATTTTCTGCCACAATTGTCATGAGTTCAGCTAAATATGGCAGGACTTTGAGTGGACTTTGACCTTTAGTTTCAATGTGTATGTCAGCTCCCTTCTTGAGGAAAAAGGCGAGTAAAGACATGGGAAAGTAGCGCCGGTTGATATTGTCAGGGAGCTTGCCCATCAGCGCTTCATGGATCTAAGATGTATCAGGTGGAAAATAAGGAACGTACACTGTAAAAATGGCACATACTTTCATAATTCTAAAAGTATGGAACATTAAAAAATTTCTAATTGTGTGATACATTATATCACGCATTCAAACAACGTACAATAGTATAAATAAATTTTTAGGCATGCGTGAACACCTTTTTAATGGAGGGGCAGGCACTGGAGGGGAGGTCTAGGTAGTCTCTGTACATGATGGTC
Organism: Cliona cf. orientalis; assembly: GCA_963930775.1. Lineage (NCBI taxonomy): Eukaryota > Metazoa > Porifera > Demospongiae > Clionaida > Clionaidae > Cliona > Cliona cf. orientalis. The sequence continues at coordinate 6,321,103 of OZ005695.1, forward strand.
ATATAGAGCGGAGTGAGGTCTCCAGCGTCCCTGGCATTGACATCTGCCCCATGCCTCACCAGCTCCTCGATAATGGAAGTGTTGCCATACTGGATGGCCAAGTGTAGAGCAGTGTGGCCCATGTCATCCTGGTAGTTCACATCAAGACCGCCCTGACGGGAGAAAAAATAATTGTGTAGGTTACACTCTCAAAGAAACCACTTCCTCTATTGCATATGCGAAAGTCATGCAGACCTAATATGAAAACTTAACTTCCATCTATATCATTAATGATGAAATACTGATGTTTTAACGTAAATACTCTATACACCAAACGTAGAACAGTTTGAGCAATGTACATGTGTATGTGCAGTCTCACTGACCTCGATGGCAATGGGGATGATATCTCGATGATCATTGAGACTTGCTATATGAATAATGTTGTATAGGTAGTCATTGGTGACATTGATACTCTCAGGATTGTGCAAAATCATTAGCTTCACAGCTCTACAGTGCAAGTGTAACATAGTCACATAAGTTGCTTACTATTACATTTCTGTCCCATACAAAGAGCTGGCTATACTTTTGTGACTGCTATAAGAGCACACTGATCCTACACCACATACAAATGTTACAGGATTTTATACGGAATTTATGTTGAAGGGGAAAGTTCGTGTGGAAAATTTTTTTACCCTTGATATCTATAGAGTATACGCATTATTTCAGAAATTTCTTGTAATTTCAATCATAACTCTATATTGTTTTAATCATTGTTGATGATTATGCTGGGGGGATCTCATGTATATGAAACCATGCCTTGTACTTAAAAACTTTCAGTACATGACATATGCATACATCAATAATCTGACTGTCAATAACAGAAAATAACTAGAGCTCTGTAGAGCACATACCCACACGTACACATTGCACAATCTATAGATTTATTTTGACTACAATTTTGCACAGACAAATAGTAGAAATGCTGCTTGCTTGTACTGTTGTAGCTAACATGGTCCTGATGTACAAAATTAAAAGCACTCTCAGTGCACCAGATCTAGACTATATAGGAAGATATGAACTGATACTACCTATAGTTTGTTGTAATACGTTATGATTTGGTTTGGTTCCATAGGGCTTCTGAGATTTCAGCCTGGATCTGGATAATATAGCGATACTATAAGATGTCACGAGCATTTGATCTTTACCAGTCATGAGTCTATGATAGTGATGAAGTAGCTAGCTATAGCTGACTGCTGAGTCAGCAGGTATGAAGTTAGTGTGAGGTGTGCTTACGCAGTGAGCCCAATCCTGGCAGCTTCGATGATTGGAGTGACGATCCTAAAGTTGATCCTGGTTGGGTCTGCACCAGCCTCCATAAGCAGGGACACCACTTGGACATGCTGAGTCAGCACAGCCACGTGGAGAGCTGTGTTACCATCACCATCCTGTATTATAAAATTACATGTAATAATAATAATCCTTGCTTAGTGTGTTGTCTCATTCCCAGATCCCACGCAAGCAGCAACTGCATTGCATTCAGGTCCAGTATTGATACCACTACCATGTCATCAAACAAATTAAGGACTACTTGAGCTGTGTCGTCAAGGGGCACACCCTGGTGACATGAGCCAAATAACATGCTTAGTTGTCAGTTGTTGAAACAGTGGAGATATGAAACATGTCATTCATGACCTCTATCAATCACCACCAAAAGTTCAGTAGCAACCCAACTATAGCCTCGTTTGGAATGATACATGTACATGTATGTACGGAGCACTGACCAACATTTGAAAACCATATAGGATCAATCAAATGATTACACGAGAGGTAACACATCCTAAGCTACTGATCTCCACACTAGTCTACTTCTACGTACACAATGAAGCCCAAACTTAAGTTAGCAAGTGCTTGGTGTCAAAAGAGAAAAACCCATACAAAAATACCATGCATATAATAGTACATGAAGTTATTAGACCAGGTTGCAGTACTAGGACTGACCTGATCATGAATGCTTATGTTTGGATGATTCAATAGCAGCCTGGCTATACTAGTGTGTCCTCCATTGGCTGCCAAAATAAGAGGAGTGTTTCCAATGTAGCCCTTGGCATTCACATCTGCTCCAGCATTGATCAGCACTTCAGCTACAGCTGTGCAGCCTCTATAGAGGAATCACAATCACACATGGAATCTTTCAAGTGAGAAAACTATAGCCTTGTACCCAGGCTACTCCCACGTTTTCAATGTTAGGCCTGGATACAAGGCTAGTACAAGTATTCAGTGCAGTGTTCTATGCAGCAATATACACTGGATCAATGTAGTAGCTTCCTTACAAATACACACATGCCATTACAATCATGGGCAAGTGGCCAAAAATATGCCATGGGGATACCCAGCATTGTGGAAAAATCAGGAGTTGATACGATCACAAAAATCATCACCATATTTGTTGAATATTCTTCTCTACAGCAATGTGATTAATCACTTACACCATGGCTGCATAGTGTAGTGCTCTGTAGGTTTTGCTGTCCTATAAAATTATTATGGTACACGCATACAGAGCAGTTGATGAAGAATGACTGTTTGAAATGGGCACTTGCCTCTGCCTCTTGGTTAGCTCCAAATTCGAGGAGCAGTTTAATAAGCTCTATGTTCTTTGTGACAGCTGCACAGTGTAGGGCAGTCCTTCCTCCCTTTCTTCTATCAACCTGGAATGATGCCGCGTACGTACATAATGTCTACTACTTAGGGTGTTAGTGCCCTGTGTTGATCAATTATTTATGTCATACAAAGCTGCACTGTAGCATTGAAAATCGTGAGAATAGTCTAGTGTCCTGAAGTTAAATTCAGTCCATTTTTCACTCCCTTGATAATCTATATATACCTGATCAGAATTTTTCTTGAGGTAGTTCATAAGTTGTTCCAGGTTATCAGTGTGGGGTAGAGGGTTGGACCATGGCAGGGACGAAAGGTCACTGTAGGGTTCAAGGAACTCAGGAGGGAAACAGCAAAACTTCTGCTTGGTTGCTATGGTAACAAGTCCACTATTCGACAGGTCCACTATTCGACAGGTCTCACCATAAAACTACAAAAAATTGGAAAAAGGGACTTAGTCCAGGGATCAAAGCTCACAAAATCTTGCAGTAACTTCTCAAAAAGATACTGCCAACCAATGCTAATTCTAAAGTGACATCGTTCTCACCATAGAGACGTACTGTCCTAGCTCCTCCTTCAAGGAGTAGATCTGAGCAAGCTTCCCATCGTCACTGATGAAACGAACAGTGTCACCAATGTGCAATGGAGGCAGATCACTGTACACCTGCACACAAATGAATGAACAAGACTGAGGACCATCCCACTGGATGCCAAAGCATCAGCCCAACACTCTCCTTTTTCCCATATAAAAGGAGGAGGGGCAAGAGCCTGGTGATGACTCTCCATCCACATTATTACCCTGTGTGCATTCGCAAGGGGGTAAAGTAATCGGTCGTGCTGTTACCCCACGCATACGTGCAAGGGGTAAAGCAATCCATTTGTCTGTCTATCATTGTTGTTGTTGTTGGCATGAAAATCGCCAGATCTCACATTCTAGGCACCTGTGTGTGCTGCAAGCACAACCAATCGGTAGATGTCAGTAAAAAAAACTGGTTTCTACGTGCTTCGAATAGCTCAAATGGCTTACTAGCACTATAAATTATGCATTTTCTGTTCAGCACGCCTGTGGTTATCGACCACACCCACTCTACTGGCACATACCCTGCACGTTTTGTAGCCACTGTATTGCAACACAACACTCTACTGCAGAGTTGTTTTATGACTTGATGACCCTCCCAATATTTAGCTTGAGCATGCGCAATCACATAAGCACGTCATCTCTACAGAGCTGTAGTTGTTATTGTCGTTGCTGTCGTTGTGAGCACAAAACTACATTTCTTGAGACCTAGGCACCTGAGTGACTTGTTAGCACAATGAATCAGTCAAATTTGGTGAAAAACTGGCTTCTGATCAGTGTACTTCGAATCGAGGGATATAATTCATGAGCGTCACAAATAGTGCTTTTTTGTTAGCCATCGTAGTCACACCTATGGATAGTGCCTATTCAATATATACAGGCATGTACTTTCTGCTCATGCGCACAACTAAGTAGCCTAGAACTGGTAAAGATCATCGACATGACTGTAAGATACCTATATAAAATGTACTTATAATATGTAGTAGCAGTCCTAGTTTAGATCTGGTGCAGAGAGAGAATCAGTGATTGTTTTGGTTGATATCACTGGGACCCTTACAACTCTCACTTACAACCAAGCCTGAGCATTTCTACCATGCACACAAAAGTACATGTAGATCTACAGATTGTGCAATGTGCACATGGGGTGCAGAGCTCGGGTTGTAATAAATCATTTGGAGGACACGCCACGCTCACAACTCTGTATAGTACCTTAGTAACAGCCTCGGCAGAGATGGTCCATCTCTGGTGGGAAGAAAACTTGATCCTGATGTCACCGTTTTCAAACACTCTCTGCACTCTACCAACTTCACCAAGAATCTATGCAGAGGAATAATCATCAGAGTAACAAAAGATCCAGTTGATACAGATATGAATGTGGAAAAGAAGGTGAGAGAGAATAGATGGATTCTCAAAATTTTAAGAGAAATGTGAAAAAAGGAATGCCGAGACCCAGGATCGAACCAGGGACCTTTAGATCTTCAGTCTAACGCTCTCCCAACTGAGCTATCTCGGCTAATTGACATTTCCATATTACCATCCAAAGTAGTCACTGCTGACCACGAGCCAAATGACATATATATACAGTACTATAACACAGACATGAATGAACGTGAAGACCTCCATCTATAAGCTACATGTATAGCATGATTGAGTTGAACCCACCTCCATCATGTGATCATCCCAGCCGGTCTCCTCATTTCCCTCATGCATCGCCCTGAACACCTCCGGGTCTAGCTCCACCTTAACATAGTCTCCTGGAGAAATTTCACCAGACTGAACCACTTCGTCTTCATCAACAGGGGCACCTGGGTATGGCACACAAGAAATAACTAATAACACACACTGTACAAGGCCATCCTAAAATTTTCGTTTTACAGAAAATGATGAAAATTTTTACCCAACAATAGTTTACCTATACTAACTTGTATAGTGAATAATATTATATGGTGTGCATTTGATATTATCATATTTCTAGCATAATACCTAAGTCTGGAAGGTGGTCAGGGTAGTAGTAGCTCACACAAGATGGCTCCATACACCGAAGCTCCACCTACAAAAGTCATCACGTTAAACAATGCCAGCAGTGTGTCATAATATTATTCGTGTACCTTTCCCTCTGAACCAACTCGATGGGTGGACAACGATTGACTATCACTCCACTTCACTTCAGCAAATCCACGCTATACAACAATTAAAAGATAAGCAATGCCATTACATAGATATTTGGAGTAGCTATACACTCTATGTGACCCCTGGCCATCCCTATAGTATAGTAAGTAAGGAACTGGACTTAATTGCTACAATCCATGGTAATGCTAAGTACTGTATAATAGCCAGAGAAGTGGCTATGAAAATCTCAAAACTTTGGAAATTCTCATGTGGCATCAGTGATCTGAGAGGTAACTGCTATCACTCACTGAATTGTCACCATCGGAACCCTGAATGTTCATAACCTCCCCATAGAGAAAGCCATCCATTGAATCTACAATCGTGATCATAATATGCAGAAACATAATATGAGTATGTAGTGATTATAGTCTGGATTACTCACCTTGGTTGGTTGTTGTCGTGATCCAGTCTCTTCCTGGTATCACCTCAGCATGCTGGTATATTCCCCTGGCTTCCTTCTTCTTTGAACTGGCTCGAGTCGGCACCCGAACTCTTATTCTATACCATAACAATAATAATATTATACAATGTACCACTGCCATATCATGTCATTGTCAAATGAAAGAAAGTGGGAGAGGGACGGGAAACAAACAATCTATTTTAATATGTGTACATATATAGGTGTTCACTGACGTTGAGAAGAACTTGCTACATAATGTATATGTACATAATATAGTTGCATAGCTTGTATTCTGATGATCGCAATAATATACATGTATATAGCTATTGCTATGCTCCAAATAGATGCTTCTTTGAAATACACAAAAAATATGCAGAGGGAGGGGTCTATCCCAGTGGCGGATCTAGGATTTCCTGAAGGGGGGCCCTGTTATACTCTTGCGTGCGAAATTTTAGAAGCCACGCCCACTTTCGGCTAAAAACCACGCCCGTTTTGATCGTTTGAGAGCAAGTACCACTGGTACCAGCCCAACCGATCGATTTTTGAACGAATTTTCTGCTAAAGCATGCTAAGGTGAGCCACAATAGCAGTTTTCTTAGTTCTGTAGCCAGAGAGAGGGGTTCCAGTTAGCCTATCATCAGTACGTTTTATTACTAGGTGCACCCCAAAAGGGGGTTCGGTTGAAACCTCCGAAACCCCCCTAAATCCGCCACTGTATCCATTGAGTTAGGAGGGGATCGAATGCTATGGATAAGGCTAGATAACATTTATGATGTTCTACTACCTGGGCGTGTCCATGCGATCAAATTCATGATCTAGTTCATGTTTTCCAGACATATAGCAGAAGGTGCAAAGGTCACAATCACCACATCTGACGCACTTCCATCGTATCCCAGTGAGCTGAAGGCAGCAGGTACTACACATCATGCGAGGGTGCTTGACACCTGCAAATGGACCGGGAAAAAGCAACAACAGTGCACTATTACAATTGAAGGTCTCTAGAATGAAGTTATAATTGTTCAGGAATACAGTTAGAGCACTCTAAAACACATACGTATACCCCACACGTTGCATCTGCATCTAGATCTATCTGCATAGAGATGAAACCTGCAGCTGTTAGAATGCGCCCATTGACGACCTTTACCTATATATTGTGCTAGGTTGTGCACGAGCAGAAAACACAGTGTGGGTAGTGTTGATAGGTGTGGTCAGCTCTAATTGCACCTTGCCAAACAATTATAAGCATAATGAAGTCAGCTTTTGACAATTTCAACAAATTTATTATGCTCATGAGTCATTCATGTGCCTAAAATGCAGAGCTTGTGCTGACGACAGACGACCCCAGTCACCTCCCAATTGAACTCTCCCCCTCTCCCGATCCCTGGTTCTGAGCACAGGACAATCTTCAATCACATAGTGTGTGAGATTACAATAGCTAGGCCACGTACTGGTCAACAATATTGCAGTGGACATCCAAGTGCAATATTTATCCCATGCACATGCACAAGATATTAAATTATAAAGTAATCCACACACTAGAGCAGACTGTTACAACCAGACTACATAGTATAGTCTCCACTCAATGGACAGTGGACAGATGCTGTTCCCAACCCTCTTCTTTCCTCTCAAATATACACACACTTCTAGTTCCACTGTGAGTATAAATTATTAACCCTCGGCGCATGCGCCGTAGGGTTACGGTAGTCGTTCTGTGTGTCTGTGTGTCTGTCTGTCTGTTAACTCTGTAACTGCTTCATACTTCGTTTGCGAGTCTCAAGCTCAGTGTTATACGATTCTTTACGGCGTTTCAAACGTATGTATTGTGTGGATTTCGCTGAAAATGCTTTGTTCTCCAGTTCTGGCGGCATTTGCCGATTCTAAGCTTCTTGACTTTGCCCGAGCTAGCGATAGCATGACTTAACGTATAAATAGGTTGCGCGCTATATACGGTATGTACGTCAATTAACCCTCAGCGCATGCGCGGTTGCATCAAAAATTAAATATGATCACAGTGGCTTCTTTTCCAGGCTTAGCTGCCTGCATGTATTCTTGTGGTACCTCTGGCTTGTATGCATGCATGACATTACAGTGCTTGAACTCAAGTGATATTGGACATGCAATATTGCTCAGTGTACTTCAGTCTTGTGCCAATGTTTTGCATCATAGTACTTCAAGTTAAGATGTACCTAGCTATATTATACCCAAGTCCCCAAGAATTGAAGGTTAGGCTACAGTGAGGGAAATTGAGTTGATGTCGACACCACAGCATGGAGTTTGATACAACACACTAGGGTTGTTGCTGCTATGAGCTGTTGAACCTTGAATAACACTGCTGTGCAAGTAGCTATAACATTAGCCTCATCCCTGTCTCGCCCCGGCCCCAGCCCTTTAGCTACCCTTCTGCATGCAACTGTTGAAGCATGTAGTTAATGCCAAGCAACGCGCCGAGGGTTTTGTGGTCGAGAGAGCTCTAGTTATTAGAGGCATGACCTAATGGCGGGGGGGGGGGGGGGGGGGGGGGGGGGGGGGAGGGGGTGGTGGGGATTGGAGGAGAAAGAGAGCCTATCACTTGTCATCGGCTAGCAATGGAGTCTATACCTATAGCTATACTCACCAGCAGGTGCGCTATCGATGACCCTGAGGTCATAGGTGTCTCCCAGTCCACACCTGTACCTGCACCTGTTGCCACAGTCCCACTGGACGGTCACCACACACGGACCAGGACAGCCTCCGTCCACTAGACCACCAAGATCTGCTCGAAGCACCTCTGCCACCGTACCTACGTGACCCTCTCCGCCATCCTGCTCCCCCCAAGTCCAATCTCGACCTCGAACCACTCGCGTACCAACTAGAACGTCCATCTTCTTTTCCAGAGAGCGGGGGTTTCCCCAAGGAAAGCCCACCCAGTTATTAGTGTTAATTAACTGGTGATGATCGTCACTTATGTAAGTGCAGTACGCTATACATTATCAACACATTCCTTAGTCTCTGAAGCTTAGGGGCTGGCACCCATGCTAATTAACCTAGTACCATTCTCTTTTCCAGCAAACAGATCTAGTCTCGTGGACCAGCCCCTCCTACTTTAAGAAGAGTGCATGGGAGGGGCTGGCTCGATCAGCCTTCAGAATGCCATACAGCCTGAATCCAGAATGCTTCTAGGAACAGTTCAACTGGCACCTGTGCTTCTCAGACTTCTGTAGGATGGTGATATTAGCTAGAAATTTGCCAATGTGATACACATGACATTGCATGTCAGTTACATGCTGGGTTTGACTTCTTATACTAAAGGGATTGGCATTTGTATAATATTATTATCTATACACGTACTACTGTTAACTGGTTCCTCGATTATAAGCAGATATTGCTGCAATTGTATTATATACCAGCAACAGACAAGATGTAAAGGATATACTTCAAAGAAAATATCATAACACAATCATGTATTACAATCATCTAGATCTATTTTGGATCCTTACTCTATCACTTATACTAGACATAGTCCTATTGAGTTGAAAGGAAATTTCATATTCTTTCATAGCCTTGCACGGAACCCTACAGTGATAATATAGTCACAAGAGGTGTCAGCTAGGACAATGAATGATCCTAAATCACACAAGTCAATACTGAACACTGCCTATGCTTATCATATTATGAGTGTGCGCCAATGGTCACAGCTACATGTATGAGCTTACTATCTATGGATTTAGCATACAACTGCCATTACACTTCTTCTAAAATTCGGCCCTTCTAATTATTTGGCACCCTTTTGAAAATAGTCTCGGCAAAGGTCGTCATGCATATAATATACAATAGAATGTGCATGCGGATGGAATGTTGAATACTGACCTCTAAAAATTCGGCTCAAGTAATGTCATGCTGAATTTTTAGAAGAAATATGGTACCTACTTATCATGACTGTGTATTAATTTTGTTAGCAAAATTTTTACGTTAGAGAAATTTTTATGTAACAACATTTTCGTCAACTTCAAGCGTGCGCCATATATTTGCTACATAAGTCAGTACAGGTGAACTATTTTCACGTAATGAAAATTTCGCGAATTATGGTACTAGATGATCGTGATCTATAGTATCAATGTTACTATACTTACCCTGCAAGTGGGGCATTTCTTAGCCCTAGCAGCACACTGACTACACATGTCTGAGTGTCCACATGGTTGGAACCTCACGTTGCCTGGGGAATCACAGAGGAAACATGTGGACGTCTGTAGGAATGATAAACATAACGATAAAGGATAAGTAACCATAATAGAAGAAAATTGGAAACTTTGATTGCCACCTGCTCTCATCAGTGAGAGTGGTCAGTGCTGAATCGGTTGATGAGAACAGTAAATTTATGCTACAAATCGTGTCTTTGATCGATCATACTTATTGACTCAAATTATTTACATGCGCAAGCTCAGCATAGGTAAAGGTCGTCGAGTCATTAAATATAGTTGTGGCATGCATGCAGGCCTGAATGCGCACAGTGTGTACGGGGTAGGTGCTCCACTGAGCTCTAGCTTTTTGTGAAACATTTTGCATAACATGGTCTCTTACCGACTGCACACTGGCTTTCTTTGCATTGTGTGATTCTCTAGACGTGGTGTAAGACCTTTGACCATAGCTGGAGTACTGTTTTGTTGATGGTGAAACAGCACTATAGCTGGCACTGTCGCTGTGTGAACCACTAGTACTGAAACTCTCACTGTAAAAAGCACCATAGTGCTGCTGACTATAGCGCCTATTGGACCCATGACTATAGTCGGAGCCTTGGCCGTAGTATCTACTGGAGCCTTGATGATAGTGTCCATCAGAGCCATGACCATAGTGTCCACTGGAGCCTTGGTAATAGTGTCCATTCGAGCCTTGACCATAGTGTCCGTTGGAGCCTTGGCTCTCTGCTTGATTGTCAGGATATAGTGTGCGAGAAATAGAGGTGACTTGACCGTCCAAACCGGATGCATCTCTACTGCCAATCTTTGGTGTTGGTTCACCATAACTTCCTCTCACCTTTCCAAACCCACTTCCCTGTCGCCCAGTGTACTGGTCCATGCTAGTAACGTCCACGATCTTGGAAACCATAAAGGGACGATCACTTCCCAACATGGCAAAGATACCATCTTTGGATGAAAACGTACTTTTGTCTGTTCTATATGCATATGTATGTATGCATCAAATAAATTTACAGCATATGCATGAGAGAGAGAGTGTGTGAGAGAGAGAGAGAGAGAGAGAGAGAGAGAGAGAGAGAGAGAGAGAGAGAGAGAGAGAGAGAGAGAGAGAGAGAGAGAGAGAGAGAGAGAGAGAGAGAGAGAGAGAGAGAGAGAGAGAGAGAGAGAGAGAGAGAGAGAGAGAGAGAGAGAGAGAGAGAGAGAGAGAGAGAGAGAGCGGGGGAGGGAGAGGGAAAGGAAAAAGGAGAGAGAGCTACATATAGTCTTACAGCAGCTGGTCATTCTCGACCAGTACAGTCATCAGGTTGGCTAGGTAAGGCAGCATCTTTAGAGGGCTCTGGCCAGCAGCATTCTCGATGTGAATGTCAGCTCCCTTCTTGAGAAAGTACACTAGTAAGCTGACTGGAGAGTACAGTTTGTTCACGTTATCCGAAAGTTTACCCATCAGAGCTTCGTGCAACTACATTGGATAAATCAGACAATGTCATATTTAGTACGTACGTGAATCAATAGCTACTGCTATCAGGCTTGAATAGAGTGGGTAATGGTCGTCAGGATAGACTATAATATTCTCATTACGGAAGTTACTTTTTGCCATAGTTGCAGCATCTTTGGATAAGTTTTTCTCCTAACAAAACCTTCTATCCACACAGTACCATACCTTTTTGATTTGTGGGCAAGCCTCTGATGGGATATCAAAGTAGTCCCTGCACATGATGATAAAGTGAAGAGAAGTGAGGCCATTGTTGTCCCGAGCATTGACATCTGCTCCATAGTCTATCAGCTGCTCAATAATTGGGAAGTGTCCCTCCTGAACTGCCACGTGGAGGGCCGTTTGACCTGTGTCCTCTCTCGAATCAACACTAATACCACCCTAGGCACATTAATACAATACAGTAGTTAGTCTGCAATTGTTAAGAAACCAAAGTTCTGACATCAGTACATGCACCATGATGTACAACGTACATGTACCATGGGTATGAAAGCTAACATGTAGCACTGGGGATTGCAGAAGAAGAGGATGTACGCACACATATCCAATATGCATAGTATAATATGTACATGTACATGCACCTTCATAGCACATAGCATCTCTCTTATACCTCTATGGAGAGTTTACAAGCTCATTGTATAACTACATGTGTACTATGGACTCAGAACTATAGTCATCTATCATAGGGAATTGACGTGTATATAATCTCATCTGGATGTACGAGGACAGTGCTGATACAAGTGAAACAACCACTAGCATTATCTGTATGGCATGTACATGTAGAGTAGATAAAGCAAGTATTAGATTACTTTGTCGATGGCAAGAGAGACGATGTCCTTGCGGCCAATCAGAGCTCCAGTATGAAGGAGGTTGTAGCGATATTCGTTAGTGATCTTGGAATTCTCGGGATTTTGAAGAATCATCTGCTCAACAGCTCTGCCAGTTGCATGTGTGAAAGAGATAAAGGGAAGGTACACACAGGCACATGCTCACGTTAATTTTGTGCATCCGTATTCACATTTGCACAAACTGAAATCCACACATAAATAACATTGAGAGTGTGTAGTACATCAGCAAATCATATATAGCTTATAGGAAGCGAAACTAGTTACAGTTTGGCTTCAAAACCAGAGAAATGCCAATCCTAAACTGTATTGTCATCCTAAATTAAAGCCAGTTTGTGGTATCTCCCACCAATAAAGTCTGGCGATATGTGAATGGAATCCATGAACTTATTATTACAATACATACATGTACACGCAATGTACATGCAGTCACGTACGCAGTCAGTCCTATCCTTGCTGCTTCTATGAACGCATTATAAAGCCTGAAGTTGACAAGGCTAGGGTCTGCACCAGCCTCCAACAGCAACGAGATAACTTGCAAATGCTGTGACAGCACTGCTTCATGAAGAGCAGTGTTACCATCCATATCCTGGAGAAGGAGAGGAGGGAGAGGGAGAGAGTGGGACGGAGGAAGAGAGAGAGAGAGGGGGAGAGAGGGAGGGAGAGATGAGGGAGAGGAGGAGAAGGAAAAAAGAGAGAGAGAGGGGGGGAGAGAGGGAGGGAGAGGAGGAGAAGGAATAAAGAGGGGGGGGGGGGGGGGGGGGGGGAGAGGAAGGAAGGAAGAAAGGGAGGAAGGGAGGGAGAGAGAAGCTTAAGTACATTTCCATAGTATAGTATAGAGAAGATATATTACGACACTGTAGGTACATGTAAATAATGCGTGTTACCACTTCATGTATGTTGATGTTTGGGTGTCCCAGTAGCAGTCTTGCAATACTAGTGTGTCCTCCATGGGCCGCCAAAATGAGGGGAGTGTTGCCATTATAGCCCTTAGCATTCACATCTGCACCAGCACCAACTAGCACTTCAGTAGCTTCAGTGGAACCACTAGAAATATTGTAAACAATGGTAACAACAAATTTTAGCCTCATTCCCAGGCCACCACCCCCCCAGTTTATAGTCCACTAGCAGAAACATACACAACATTATACGTAAGTTGAGCGCAAAGGAACTGAGTCAGAGTATTCTTTAATCAACAAGTATGGGAGGACGATATTATCATATTGCCCGCTTGCCCATCTTGCCTGTGCCTGGGCCAGCCAATCTAGCAGTGTTTGCAGAATCGGGCATGCACTAAGAATCATAAACTGGTAGTACTATAATGACTATGATTTCAGCGGTAGCACTGGATGGCTTGGAGGGTACACGGGCTTGTATCTACACTTAGACTCAAGCTCAGGAAACTTTCTACTCCTAAGTCTAGCGCTGCTGGTAGCATCTGGCTGCTGGACCTCTTGCCAACTGCCTTCTTGAAAATTAGCATTTGTATCATGACACAGTTCCTTTACTTGTAGCACAATCACTCACTTACACCAAAATAGAATAATGCAGTGCTCTGTAGTGCTTTGAGTCCTGTAGAAATACATCCATGTACAGTAGTATGTTACACATAACCGTAACTGTAACACTGTCTTGGTGATGAATTTACCCCTATCTCTGTGTTTGCTCCAAACTCTAGGAGCAGCTTGATCAGCGCTGAATCAGCAGTGACTGCAGCACAGTGGAGAGCAGTCCTGCCACCCACCTTCCTGTTCACCTACAGCCAAAGGCACAGGCTTACTGACAGCACAACTTGAGCAAAAACCATTTATACTTGCGCATACAAATCAGAAATATTATCCAGGATAAAAGAGCTCCATAAACTCAAGAAGGAAACAGAAAATGCATGCTTTACTGCAAGAACTCAGATAGGTAGCTACCAATACCCGTGCAATAGTGTACGAAATGATCATGCACATAATACACCAATCAACTAATTACATAATGGGTTTCTCAAAGATGTTAGACAATACTTAAAAAGATACATGTACATGTGAAGTCCAAGCTGAAGACGAGTTATTAGAGCTATCTCAGGGGATTATTGATTGCTGATGGGCAAACCAGGCATATTCCAATAGCTTGGTACTCTTTATTACATGTACCCCGCCGCATGCGCAAGGGGTAAAGCAACCTGTTTGTCTATCTATTGTCTTCGTTGATGTTGTTGTTGGCATAAAAATTGCCAGATTTCGCGCTCTAGGCATCTGTGCGTGCTATAAGCACAACCAATTGGTAGATATTGGTGAATAACGTTGTATGCACTTCGAATTGCTGAAAATGGCTTACTAGTACTACATACATGTATCATGCGTTTTCTGTTCAGCATGCCTGTGGTTTATCGACCACACCCACTCTACTGGCATGTACTGATGCGACTGCACATGTTCAAGCTCAGTGTAGGAAAGGGTCATCAAATCATAAAACACACACCCACTTACCCGCCAGACAGCATGTGCGCCAAGGGTTAACATTTCAACCTCAGGGGTGGAAAATCTCTGTGCTCAAATTTTGTACTAATAAGCTGATATACATGCAGGTGTGCGGGATTAAAAATGAACAAACACCAGCTTTCTCGATTGAAAATATCAATTGAAACCCTGTGTACACTGCTATAACACGTACTGTGAAGTTCACTATACCTCATTAGGATGTTGCTTTAGGTAGTTCTTGAGTGCCTGGGGGTTGTCAGCACTGGGCAGAGGGTTGGACCATGGCAACGAGGAAAGATCATTTTGTGGAACAAGAAACGAAGAAGGAAAACTCCACTGCTTCTGTTTTGAGGTGACTATCACTATGCCACTGCAAGATATCTCATAAACACGACAGGTCTCTCCATAAAACTGGGGGAGAATATGAGAGTGAGAGAGAGACAGAGATATAATTATACGCAAATATATACCTGGCAACATACCATGGAAAAGAGTTCTCCAAACTCCTTCTGTTTTTTCACTAACTGAGCCAGTCTATCTTCACTAATGCTCACACTGACCTTATCACCAACAGAAAAGTGAGGAATATCTGCCTGCATGTACATGTATGTGCAGTGTACAATATCATTCAGTACCTGGTCCCCCGAAATGTTGGGTTCTCCTTACCTTAACCACAGCCTCTGCACAAATAGTCCACACATGTAATCTTGAGAACTTGACTCTCAAACTGCCAGAGCTAAACACTCTCTGAACTTGACCAGCTACGCCTAGTACCTAAAAGTTAATGTTGTGTAAATAGTGCCATGGACATTGGAGTGTTGTTGGTTACGACCCCAGAATTATGCTCCATGGGGGACTAGGCACCAGTGCATGGATTCCATTCCTTCAGTATCAGTAGTAATACCCCTATGTAATTCCCCTTCCACGCCTACCCACTCCTCCCCAAACCTACAGCCATTAAATTGAAAAATTAAGGCCGCAGCAGGACTAGCAATAAACACACAAGTGTATACTACTACACAAGGAGAAGACATAATGGAGAACCCACCTCCATCATGAGGTCATCCCAGCCGGTCTCCTCATTTCCCTCATGCATTGCCCTGAACACCTCCGGGTCTAGCTCCACCTTCACATAGTCTCCTGAAGAGATATCACCAGACTGAACCACTTCATCCTCGTCAACCGGGGTACCTGGGTGTGGCACACAGCATACATGTACATGTATACAACCATGAGTGTATATACCGTAAATCTGGAAATTTTCATTGTAAAAATATTTTCGTAGTTGATGGCGGCTACGAAAATTAATCTTACGAAAATTACATGTAGCATGCATTATTAATGCTAATGCGGTAAATGGTTGTTCCTATGAAAATTTTTTACACGAAAATTTATCATACGAAGTTTCTTTACACAAAAATTTCCAGATCTACGGTACTTCCTGGATAATGGAAAGCCTATATAATACCTAAGTCTGGAAGGTGGTCAGGGTAATAGTAGCTCACACAAGATGGCTCCACACACCGAAGCTCCACCTACACATGTACATGTACATGTACCAAGTTAATCCCGAGATTAACTTAACAACCGTGGCATACCTTTCCTTCTGAACCAACTCTGTGTGTGGATGTGTGCTGACTCTCACTCCACTTCACTTCAGCAAACCCACGCTGAATGGAAGGAGACTTGATCAGCATAATAATATTGACTAACAGACTTACCGAGTTATCACCATTAGATCCCAGGATGGCCACAACTTCACCATAAATAAACATATCTTTTTGATAATAATAATAATATGCAAAATAATATTATTGCCACGTAAATGTGTATACCCACATACATTGTATACATTATGCTTAGTGTACACAAAATTGCTACACATACCACAAGGCCATTCCTGGGATACAAAACATTGCATGCCGGCTATTCAGGCAATCCATAGCTACTGCTACCCTCATATCAGCGTTTATCATCGGACGCAAAATCTCACGGGGGAGTTTATTAAACATCCTGTGAGTGATATATACCACGGCTGATCATACTGAGCCTTGCCTACAAGTTGCAGCGATTGGATACTATCACAATTAATGGAGTATGCAGGTATGTCACTGGATCTTTCTACAACAGGCCACCCCTCCTCTCCAACCCCACCACACCCCACTCCACCACTCTCCCCATCGACTATCTCATAGCCAGGCAAGTTGGTTTCATATCACATCCCCTCATACACTATACACTGTTAATACTACTCTGATGAAATCATCTTGGAGCATACATGTAGCTAAGTTAGTACACCTGTATCAGCGTCGCTTGTACATGCACACATACATGCATGGCCATGAATGTCAGTATTTCAGCCAAGGATACCTTGGTTGGTTGTTGTCGTGATCCAGTCTCGTCCTGGTATCACCTCAGCATGCTGGTATATTCCCCTGGCTTCCTTCTTCTTTGAGCTGGCTCGAGTCGGTACCCTTATCCTGAGTCTGCATGTGAATAGGAATAAGACTAGTACTGGAGGTCCACATAAATGGATTAAAAATGCACTACTCTAAAGGTGAGTTATTTATAGGAGATACATTAATTTTGTTGACGATCTTCATCTACAAGTGTGTGCATCTACTTGTGCTTTTGAGCATGTGAGCAGAAAGCATAATAATATGG
Organism: Cliona cf. orientalis; assembly: GCA_963930775.1. NCBI lineage: Eukaryota > Metazoa > Porifera > Demospongiae > Clionaida > Clionaidae > Cliona > Cliona cf. orientalis. The sequence goes on from OZ005695.1 coordinate 6,338,521, forward strand.
CCTGCAGTAGGTATAGTCAAAATGTATGGCCAAGAAAAACACGTTGTTTGTGACGCTCATGGGCTGTGCCAATCCCTGCAGTATGTATTTCAATGATTTTGACAGATTCGTTGCTTTACGAATTGAGACCAGGCAATTTTTATGCTAACAAAATCAATGCCACTAGCTAGGACAACAGACACATAAACTGATCTTTACCCCTTGCACATGCGTACAGGGTAAAACCAGTCATCTTAAGGTGCTCTGTATACCTGGGCGTGTCCATACGATCAAATCCATGGTCCAGCTCGTGTTCGCCAGACATGTAGCAGAAGGTGCAAAGGTCATAGTCATAGCACTTGATACAGTTCCATCTCATTCCAGTCAGCTGGAGGCCACAGATATTACAAACCACACGATGATGCTTGATCCCTGGGGGAGGGGGGAATAATTATGTTACCCTAAAATATATGAACAAAAGGTACTGAAAATTGAGCATCAGTGTCCCAGATCACTACTACATGTATGTGCCAACTTAAATTTCAAAACAATAACAAGTATATTTGATGTCACAGTCATGGGATAATGTGACTGAACACTACTAACAACACGCTATGTACAATCGACATGCGCAGATGAAAGCAGCACCGAACTTTGAACCTATGCTATTATGGTGTAGACCACACCCCTCACTGCAGGCCAAGAGCAGCTGCTCAAATTCACTGTGCAGTGGTGACGTTCTCACTCAGCTCGAACGTCGAATCTACCACCAGACTATGACAAAGAGCAGACATCGCCTCTTGCTCGTGCTTCGCTCAAGGCTTGGTGGCCTGTCGAAACGCGCGGCGCTTGCGCCGCTCGCTCGAGCTCGAGAATGCATCTCTATGGCCCCAAGGCCCTGGCAACCTCGTTTGCGCACACGGCACAACAATTCTGAACAATCATGAGTCTTCTGATTGAACTTGTAGGAGAACACATTTTATGCCCTCCAGGTTAGGACATGGACTATATTATAAGAAAATTGTCACTCTGAAAAATATTTTCGTTGTATATAGTATAATTAAGGATATTAAATATTTGATTTAGAGAATGGTGATAGCACCATAATGTCTAATTTTGGGGAGTGGAGTGGTACATCTGTTCAGATTATGTGGGTAAACAAGCCTCTCTGAAGCTGCCAGGAATTCTTCCCAAGGTTCAATGCCATGTTATTTTAGTGCAAACACATGTTTAGGCCGTAATGTGACTTCATACTGTGACTTGATTGGTAGCTTGTATATGGTATAAATTAACGTACCTGCATGGGGACAGACGGAAGGCTCTTGATCCTTTACTTACTAGTATTCTTATTCTTCAGTTGTTCGTAACCATTGACAGCAGGTTTCTCAATTTGGATATCATATGCACGTCGTTCACCGCACGCATTCGATCACCGCATACTTCAGTGGACTAGCTACATGTACCATGATATTGGGCATACCCATACTTTCTGTACCAACTTTAATTGAACTAATGAGCTCATTAAGAAGCAATTATGCCTTAGATCGCGACACAATGCCTTAAACCATGCTTAAACCACTGGTACAGATTGTGTGTGGGCATATCTATGGTGTGGGCATGAAACCAGATCTAGACTCTTCCCCCTCCTCCCTCCCTCCCTCCCTCCCCCCAACCCCCGTCCAGAGACCAGGCACATGACAGGTAAAATATGCCTTCCGTGTAATGACGATAACAACCATACACATTGATATGCATCATATCATACCGGCAGGTGCGCTGTCGATGACTCTGAGGTCATAGCTGTCTCCCAGTCCACACCTGTACCGGCACCTGTTGCCACAGTCCCACTGGACAGTCACCACACACGGACCAGGACAGCCTCCGTCCACTAGACCACCAAGATCCGCTCGAAGCACCTCTGCCACCGTACCTACGTGACCCTCTCCGCCGTCCTGCTCCCCCCAAGTCCAGTCCCGACCTCGAACTACTCGCGTACCAACTAGAACATCCATTATGGCAGAAAGTGGGCGGGGTGAGTGCTAGGGACTTCCCCCTTTCGCTTGATATTCATGCGCGTGGCAGGGCTATTATCGCAGGGTCGGATGTATAAATGCTAGAACGTTGCTTGGCCTTGATAAACATCGTTGATTATCACTCTTGAGCTTGCCAGCAAAGTGAGAAATCGACTAGTTAGCGAATTCCAAGCAATTTCATAGTGGTGATAAGTTCCAGCAAATCGGTACATATTATAACTCCGTGCGTGCACTAGATCTACGTACACTACAGGAAAAGAAAGAACTCGGATCTCGTTGATAATAATGATGATCACGACTACTTGAGTAGACCAGTCAAGATGGAGAAGAAAAGATCGTTTGTCAGTGCTCGTAGCGAGTAAGTCCATGTCAAATGAGAACACTAGTTTTGACTATACTCGTGCAATGCATGCACGACATGATTTTTTGACACAAGCATTGAATTGTGTGTCTCCACACCTGCAGGACGGGGACAGCTGCTCAAATCCGAAGCCAGGTGTCGGTAGCGTTCTCTTCTGGTGGTCTACAAAATGGGAGTCCTTCCTCCTCTATCGGTAGTGCTCAGCAGGGTAGCAGCAACAGGTCTCCTGGATCATCACTGACAGGTGGTGCAGCATTTGCTGGCCTCATCAGTGGCAGTGTGCCCGAGACTGCCCCAACACTGGTATGTATGATACAAAATTCATGTGACTATCTATGATGTGACCGTGCATACATCTTGAGTGGGACTGTATAATAGTATAGCTTGACATCAATAGACAATCGAGCATTGTACTTAAAACAATGATTTAACCACAACCAAGCTGATAGACTGCTTAATGAGGTGTAGTCTAAGTGAGTGATTTGCGTTAGTTTTCACACCTGTACTACAAATGAGCTGCAATCTCCTACGCTGTAATGTAGCAGGAAATTTCAAGGCTTCCAAATTTGTGGTTAATTAAAAGGCAGATTAATTAAATTTTGTACATGTACAGTATTGGCACAATCGTGCTCATCTGTGAAAATTGAACCCATGAAATGTTGAAGAATGCTTATCCTTTAAAATTGAATCCCTTGAAAACTTCTTGTGTCGTAACACTATGACTGTTGATTGAATTATGATTTATAGAGTCACTCAGTGAGCGTGAGTAGCACTGTTCCGATGGAGCTGAGTGAGCCCATTGACTATGAGGACTTTGTGAAGAAGAATCAGAGTTTGTTGGAGGGAGCAGCCCAGAGAGACCTCGTCCTGTTTCCTGAGGATGACATCACCGTAACAACTCTCCCTCGCAAGTTCCGTACTGTGGAAATCCCAGTCCCCGGGACAGTCAAGTAAGTAGACACATGGAATCTTCATTATTGTGGTCATGATTATGTTACGTACTCAAATCCCGGAACCATTCTAGTATCTGTTCATGTGCACTGCCACCTATCTAGGCTAGTCTCGTGGAGCCAACCCCGTACGCCTGTACGTATGGATCTGGCTCCGCAAGACTAGCAAAAGGCAGAGCCACTTAAATGGCTACCATTGGGCTTTGATGGTTAAAGGAGTTCTCTTTGTCCCATGGGAGCTCTTCCTGCCCACCTGAGTGCTTCACTGCATGGGCAGCATGCATGCATGCATGGTCACAATATCGTTATTATGGTTACATGTTGGTAGCTATACTGAATATAATTACTACTACGTATATGTAGGCGGTGTGTGGACCCTCTTGTCAAGGACTGTGTTCACTCCTTTACTCAAGACTGGACAGTGGTCAATAGAAAGTAAGCCACATGCATGGTTGGTTCTGTAGTGCCTTTTCTACTCAAGCTAGCATACATGTATATATTACAGGAAATTCCACTGTGGCAAGGCATTGCTTACTTAAAGCCAATTATTGAAGGGAGACTGTTCTTAGTGACATGCATGACATTAATGATAAACTTTGTTTTGAGAGCACATCTAATCTAATAATAAACATGACATTGTCTATTTCAAATTTCCTTATGAGAAGTTGGGTCTAAGTATGAGTCAAGTAGCCACATGTATCTGTCTGTATCACAGTATAGCATTGCCACCTTTCCTTACGAAAGTTTGACTGCAGAGACCTTGGAAATGGCAAAGTTGTCACTTGTAGCTGCCAATACAGTGTCCATATAATGCTGTGACTATCATAATAATGTATGGTGTACGTGGCGTACATTGTTGGCATGAGAGCTACACATGTAGCAGCTAGGGGTGAGATCTGTGGTAGACTTACAGGGAAGGAAGAGAGGACACATGTCTGCCATTGCTAGGCTCTTTATGGAGTACATGCAGACATTTATGTGGATTCTAAGGAACTATAGCTACGTAGCATACTGTCTACATAATAATATTATTATACTCTGTTAAGTAGTACTAGTTAGTTGTATTATTATGCATGGTCAGACCATCTGTGCTTTCAGTAATATCTGGACTGAGTGCTCTATGTTTATTTTCTAAATGGGTATATATTGTGTTGTCTAGGAGAGGGGCTTAGATACTGTGGTATTAATCTTATGTACGTACTGGCTAAAATGGTCACCACTGGCCAGAAAGTAATAGAGTGTGCAATATTATATTATTGGAGTACTATGTAGTGCTACTCAGAGCTTGAACTAAGTGGCTATTAAGGTAGTGCAGGCTGCCTTACCTGATGATTGTCATACATAGATCTGGCAAAAGTGTGCTAAACGTGTGTAAATCAGTGCATCCTTGTGATGATGATGGTAATTTTTCACCAAGCATGTGTGTGTGGTCTTTTGAGTTGTGTTTTGTGGTTCCCCTCACTTCACTATGGCAATTTGTAGCTCCACTGCAGCAGTAATTATTGTCCCTTTCTGTCAGCTGAGATGGCAACAGTAGTGGTGGTGCTAATGTCCCAAGCCTCTCTTGTGACATACCACAAACATCAGTAAACAAGCGTAATGGTAGTGGAATGTGATTGTCAATTATGGGAAGCTGACTAAACGCTGTAATACTAGCACTGGGATTATTTCACTAGTGTAGGTTGGCTCTTTGAGTGTTCAGGCTCAGGTTGCAGTCTATACTCTTCAACACATTCCATAGTGCTAGTAGGTGCGTCAATGGATATGAAGGCAATTATCCTATGCACATGAACAATTTGGTCTATATACATGTATGCATGAACATGCACATATTATGTGCAAGGTTCACTAACTTCCTCATGAAGAAGGGCTGAATGTGTGTAAAGAGAAACCATGACGGATCTTTATCTACAATGGCTCTGAATGTTGTAGGCATCATTAAGCCATGAAGCGATGCAGCCAAGTTTGGCTTGCAATAATACTGCTGTGAGGTGAACCATGGAAGTGGCTGTGGTCATCCCTCGGCTAATTGATAGTGTAAACATTGTTGTACTATACAAACGTTCCATTGCTCATCGTGAAACATGATCCAAAGTTGGTTTACAGTACACGTATATCATATATGTATGCTATATATTCTGGCCATTCTATGGTTGCACAGTTGTGCTTCAAATATTCCCTGCCATACAATAGCATGACAATACGGTTTATTAAATTAGTCTTTCCTCCCGTCCTTGTGATTGCTTCTGTAGGGGTTGGATGGTCCGTCTCACTAAGCTAATACTGTTTACTGTGTCTTGATACAGGTACGGTAGTTTTCATGGTCAAGATGAACAGATTCTATCCAGGAGATTCTCCACATGTCGTCGAACTCCCAGCTATACCAACCTGCTGCCTAAGCACCAGTATGAAGTGGATATGCCCAAAATTGAGACAAGCAGTGTAAGCACATACATGTACATGTACTAGTTGTCCAAAATGGTCATAATTGTCCCTAATGTGGATACATTATTATAATCCCAACAGGATGCAGACAAGAAACTCTATAGAGCAAGCATGACATCAACGTAAGTATGTACCAACAGCTACTAGTAGACCATTTATTCAGTACCAGTGGCTTTAGAGTGATAATTATGGATACTTGCACATACCATGTATTATACAAACATACATAATATTATAGCCTGTATGCATGTATAATTATAATTATGCTATATAATATTCGCAGTTAATTATATGAAAAGGGCTCATTTCCACAACCAATCCTAAACCTACATGTATGTATGTATAGTCATGATGTGCCTGGTACATGTGGAATTAAAGGTTCATGTAGTTTATGTTTATAAGCACTGGGTGTGAGCCTAAGCAAAATGTGATAGGTATCTAACATTAAGCGTATTCATCCTATTTGCATACAGGATTGATTATAATTTGGAGGCTGCTGAGTCCAATAACCTGATGCTAGACTTGTTGGACGTTCATGAAGAGGTGGATGTTGACCGTGAAAATAGTGAAAAGCGAGCGAATGGCCGACATCACTCTCTCTTTGGTCTCTATCCGTTGCTGGAGCGAGGAGAGGCCAAGGAGACTCGTAACACTGTACCCCCACCTTCTGAGCATAGGGGACTAAGACTCCACGTCAAAGTATCAGAACTGAGGTACTGTAAAGTAGCATAGATTTTATAATATGTACCACTGTAGTTGATCCACTCGCTAAGATGCCTGGATATTTTGATCTGGTGATTTTTGTGTGGGCAACAATGATGACCCAATGACAGAAATAGTCACTTTTTCTCTTATGCATGCACATGGGATAAATATGCATCAAACAGTAATTGCTAATGAGGCTAAGTGGTCTGGCATATCTGCTTACATGTGTTTTGGTGTGTGTCTGTCTTGGCAATTCTAATATGGCCATACTGCAATACAATCAATTCAGATTCAGGCCACACCCAATTAGTTGTTTATCAAACTTATATTAAGTGATTAACAGCTTTCTCTGTACACATGAAGTATCAAGCGATCGATCTTAGTCTGATCATTGTTTTGTCGCATCGATTCCACAAAAATTTGTCTGATCTCAAGGTGCAGGCACCATAGCAGAATAATCACGAAATTAACAATGAAGTGGCTACAAAGTTTTGTCTTTAAGAAAGTTACTACAAAATTAATAGTATGTGTACATGTACATAAAGTCATGCCTGCCATATTATCTACTGAAGCTAATCAGTTATGCGTTATTACTGAGTACAATACATGCTTGAGTAGATCCTTCCTGGCCTTAGTACTATGCAGGGGAGGAAGGGTGAGCGGTAAATGGCTTTGAGTTGGTGTCAGTGGAATTTTTAATTTGGCAATCTGATGCTTAGCATTGTAGATTCTCATGTTAAATCAAATTGATGATCATTACCCAATTCGCTACATCACCAAATTCAAAAACAGACAAAAGTTTTCCGCTATGGTCAGTAACGGTCAGTCATTACAATTCAGCATGATATGGCTACACATATGATGAATTGCAATGCACGCAGTTATACTCTAGAGAGCTATTGTACATAATGTAATAATACTGTAAACCACTATGTGTGTAAGCTATATACTGCCATAAACCATGCTATAACTGTTATATAATCATGTATATCCCATCTGATGTAACGTGCTTGCTAATTATTATAACTGTGGTGTTAAGAAGTTTCTTTGTGGCTACATGTATGAGATGTGATATAAGTAGATATCATGTGTTGATTTGATTTGTGGATTGTGGTATCATCAATCAACTGCCTCATTGGGACAAACGTTAACCCCCTTAACTTATGACACATCAATCGCTGTGGTTACTATTGTTTAACCACTCTAGGTTTGATTTGAACATTGAGCCAGTGTTTGCAGTGATGGCTCTGTATGATGCCAAAGAGAAGAAAAAGATCTCAGAGTCATTCCACCTTGACTGTAACCCTTCAGACATCCAACACAAGTGGAGGGACAGCAAGGACGAGCGGAGCCTGGCCAGCCTCTCCAGGTCGGCCATATTCAACATCACCTACCCCTCCAGTGATATCTACCTCATCATAAAGGTGAGCAACTGTGTGCATCGCCTCATTCCAATGCCTCATTCCCAAATCCAAGCATGAAGCGGGCAGAGAGTGGGGTATGGGAATGAGACCAGCTCTGGCTGCATCCCTGTTCTCAGGGGAAGTCTTCTGACATTTAATTTTATCATACAATGTTCTAATTTAAACAGGCACTCCATGGAACATTATAATTTAATTTTCCATCCTAGATTGAGAAAATTCTTCAACAAGGAGACATCAGTGATGCTTCTGAGCCTTACTTGAAGGCCAAAGACCTCGACAGGAAAAGCCTAGAAAAGCATAAATCTAATGCAGACTTCTTTTGCCAGCAGCTGAGAAAGTATCGAATGCCATTTGCGTGGACAGCTATTGGTGTATTGGATATTTTGGCAGGGAACCAGGTATGGAGGGAACTCACAATCATGCTATAATATGACTGACCACGACACTGCACTACTCACAGTAATTCAAATACGTGTATGTACTTGTATACAAGTATGGTTATTCGTTGAAGTTTCCAACATGTAACCTATGAAGCTGCCTAAGAGCTCTGCATGTACATGTATTTGTTAACAGGGAAATGGATTGGGAGGTGGATCTTCTGCTACGGTTGGAGGTGGCAGTGAAGGCCGTAAGAGCATGGTGTATGATAAGGAGGGCACACTGGAGAAAGGAGGAGAGACAGTCAAGAGGAGGGATACCATCGGGGCGACCATGTCATCCCAAACCAGCCGATCGGGTCTTGAGGACTCATACTCGGCTGAGAGGGAGGCAAGGAAACGAGATAGCGTTGCCACACTCACTCAGGACTTCTGCCCAGTCACTCTCACTGTCAATGGATTCTTTAGACAGGTAATTCATCTGATGTGCAACGGTGGTGTAAAGTAGTTCTTTGTTACTGATAGTAATTACCAAATCCCAAGCTCCATATTTTTGGGACATGAGTTTAGGGATACATTGCTGATTATATGACATGCACTATTGGCAATGGAGAACTCTATTTCACACTCATCCTCTTTATTAGTCTTAATCACAATTATTAATTTACAGGAAAGTGATAAACTAAGCGATGAAGACCTCTACAGGTCCTTAGCAGAGATGAAAAAATCTTTAACTGCATTCAGTCGAAAGACAAAGAGTATCCCAGGCAACCTCAAAGTGGACATCTCAGCTCCGGATGATAATATGTCATGCTGTTTGACCTCTAGCCTGTGGGAGATTGACCCATTTCCTGACAAACGCACCAAACGTCCGACTCGAGAAATCGAAGAATTCCCACAGAGAGAAGTCTATTCTCCATGCACAACCTACAAGTAAGTTGGATAAAAACAAAATTTTAGTGCCTAACAACCTGATATCTGAACCCATTAGAACTTGAGGGATGATAAGACACGTGCATGCAACCCTGAAGCTAGACTCAAGCCTGCATGCATTGAAGTAACCAAAGTTATCACTGCATGTATAAAAATTGCAATACAGTGCACCATTTGCAATCTGAAATTAGTTTGCATGATGTCATGATCAATGTGTCACCAAAAATCCCCGAAGATGACATTATATTAATAATGCTACAATTGTAGCTACTCCTGGTTGAAAGTTTGGAGGAGCCTGCATGAGGATGAGGCTACTATATACTGTTACAACTGCATGCCACATGCAGACATTGATGCATATTAGTTCTACATGTAAGTGAACATCATGGCTGTGCCTCACCTGGGTTGCTCCGGATATAAATGTTATGAGAATCATTTGTTCCATTAGAATAAGTATGATATATGACATGCACTCCCATATGCGATCAGGAACATGCTTTATGTCTACCCTCTCTCACTGGACTTTCGGAGTGGAAAGGGACGTAATATTGGGGTCAGAGTTCACTTCTTGTCAGGAGAAGAGAAGGAAGATGTGTGTCCAGCTATCTACGGCAAGTCTTGCTCACCTTCATACCTACGCGAATCTTGGTGTCCAGTTATCTATCACAACAGGTAAAGCAGCAGTGCACGTACCATAAATCAACATTTTTATGTGTGAGACTTATTATGCGAGTCAAGTGGTGGTTGCATAAATTTTTATCACACCATACATTGCAATGCATAAACCATTTACATGCATAAATTAAAATCACGTAAACTTTCAAGAGGCCTGTTTTGATGCATATGCATAATTTTTTATGTGCATAAAAATATTGCATTACAATCTTTTAGACAATATTGAGTATTATGGGCACTGAATCATATGCTATATAGTTACATACCGTATAGCTGGAAATATTGACAGGAATTAATGTGAGTAGGACATTTTGGCGGATTTGTAGTATAGACTGCCAAACTGCCAAATTTTCTGGCTATACGGTAGATATGATACAATGTTAGCAAGATGACTTTCCATTCAGGCAGCCAGAATTCTATGAAGAAGTCAAGATTGAGCTGCCAGCCAAACTGACAGAGAATCACCACCTCCTTTTCCAGTTTTACCAGATCAGTTGTAAGGTCCGTCAAGGAGAAGCTCATGCCAGTATTCAAGAGCCAACCTACCTTGGCTGCACTGTGAGTACATATACACGTATCTCTTACTATCAAATAAACCTATAAAAGTTATACTTTTTAAATATTCTGTCCCACCCAAACTTGATATGTAATTACAAGAAAGTATAACGTGAGATTGCAGGAGATTTTCTCACAGAGGGAGGGAAACTATAGCCAGTACGGGGATCTGGTGGTGGGATATGCTTTCCTGATCAATTTAACAATGATTCATGTGCCTATGATGCCAATCATTATAATCACCAAATTAAATTTGTCAGTACCAACTAAGAGCTGGTTTACCGAACCTAATGGTTGCCATAATTACCTGACAGTATTATATAATCTTTCTCGTTTTTTGCAGTGGATTCCTATGCTTGAAGATGGCAAGATTCAGACGGGTGAGTTCCAACTGCCTGTTGCTGCTGATAGACCCCCGCCTGGCTACAGCCAGCTCTCCACTCACGTCTGTCTCCCAAACCTAAAGTGGGTGGACAGCCACAAGCCTATCTTCAGGGTCAATGTTAACCTGGTTTCATCTGTTCATCCCAAGGTAGTTTAACTCAGTGTGCAGCATAGACGCTGACACTAATAATATTATTATTCTATGTAGGACAACCATCTGCTTGACTTTATGCTTGCATACTACAAGCGTAGTTCACATCCATCAGATGAAAAGGATCTCTCTAACAGTATTGGTAACCTTCAAAGTGCCAACCCGGAGTCCCTTGTACAGTTTTTGCACACCACACTCAGCAATGTATGCAGCCTAATGATTAGACCATCAACTGTGGAGGAGTCATTTGACATCCCCAGCAAATCTTTTGAGGCACTGGCTGGTATTATACAGCGGGTGTCCAACTTGAGCCTGCCCACTGACAAGCATGACAGAAACCTCATTCTGACCTCGTATGTCCAGTATGTCTTTGACGCTCCTCAAAGCCAGGCAACTAGTGCTATGTCAGCAACTTTTGAGGGGCGGAATGCGACCATCACCAAGAGCCGAGGTGGGGGTGGTGGGGCTGCAGGGGATGAGCAACTCCTATCGGCTCAAGCTGCTGCTGCTGCAGCTGCCTTCAAGAAGGGAGGCTCCGTCAGGGGAACCAAGGGCATCTCATTCAATGGTGAGTACACACACAGCCAGCTGCATCTTCTGTATTGATTTGTGTACTTCATTTTTGCAGTTGACATTGAGGAGATTGGTGCACCTGCAAGAAGAGGGTCTCACAGCTCAGCTAAAAAGGTTTGTAATGTGTTGTAAGTGTTCTGTCGAGGTTATATCTAATTAATGTTTAACTCACAGCTCTTTCATGAGGAGTTAGTCTTGCAGTGGATTGTTGTTCATCCATCGTCCCGGCCACTGGTGCTCAGAAATGCCTGGTTTTTCTTCGAAATTCTTGTAAGTATGTCATTGAAATCTGAGAAGCAATATATTGGTTCTCTCGCTCTATTACTCTTTCTCTTTCTCATACACATGCAGATCAAGGCCATGGCTCAGCATTTGAATAACTCTGACAAGCTCAATTCTCAGCGAAGAGATCGATTTTCTGCCAAATTTATGGAGGATCTTGACACTTTAGTTGGTTCCATTGCCATGGAGATTTGCAACAAGCATGTGCAGGTACATACCATACTGCTAATCATCATCCATTATCACCATTTATTAAAACACGATCAATTTTTAGAATGTTGACTATGCTAAAAGACTGAACACAAGCTTAGCGTTTTTCATTCATGATGCATTTTCTTTGATGGATCGTGGGTTTGTCTTTGTACTCATCAAAACTTACCTTAAGAAGGTTAGTTTAGAATTCTACATACATGTCATTGTGTATCTGTAGATGATTCAACCTGAGTAATAATAATGTTCTGTCGTAGTTCACTCTATCTGTCAAGGATCTCAACCTGCCAGAGTTCAGGCTGGACTTCCTTCGCATTGTCTGTTCCCATGAGCACTATATTGTTCTGAACCTGCCTCTTGGAACAGTTCTCTATACGTCAGCCACTGGTAGCCAGCATTCCTCTCCGTCTGGCTCCATCAGCTCCACCTATGAGAGCCTGGACATACCCAACGTTGAGGCCATGGGAGAGCTCTCACACGAGTTCAGGCACTTCCACTATCTCTCTGGTCTTGTCCTCTCTGAGCTGGCACAGGTCCTTCTTGATGGAAAGTGAGTTTGTGATAACTAATGTCCTACTGAGTTCTTCTATAATGAATTTAATTATTAATACCGTGTTTAATGCCACAGTATATGACGTATTTACCGTGATAGCACTCCGTATTGTGAATATTCAGGTCTCCTAAACTGCGTGAGCAAGCCATCCAGGTCCTTCGTGATCTTCTAGCTGGCCACGACAGTGATTTGCGTTACAACAATGCTGAATCTCGTGCCAAGATAGCCTCCATCTACCTGCCCCTGCTGTCCATTGTCATGGACAACTACCAGATCCTCTATAAGGGAGCAGATGGATGGGAGGACTGGAGTACAACATTTGAGCGAAACACTGCTGTTAGGAGGAGGTCTGTGGTGATCAGGGGAGATGCTACTGATGGAAGCCCTGACATTGAGGAGGTATTATTGTACATTGCTAGTGAATGTGTAATAAACAATTATAAAAACAATTGAATAAAATTGAAGAATGAAGTAGGAATGGCAGGATCAAAAAGTACTCAAATAAGAGATAATTGCATCTACTATACATCCCTACGCTTGCTTTTCTCAACTATTGTGCACCTATTAATCATGGTTGATGTGTTTGTTGAGTGCGGTGTATGGGAGACATTCGTGCAGGTTGTTCCCTAGTTGTCACGATGGTTTGGGTTTATCAGTTTTGATTCAATCGCGTTATTACTGGTTATTTTTGCACCCCTCAAAAAGCAAGCATAGGGATGTATAGTAGACGCGATTATCTCTTGTTTGAGTACTTTTTGATCCTGCCATCCCTACTTCATTCTTCAACTTTATTCAATTGTTTTTATACTTATTTCTGTTCTTTTTATTTGCACTTAGTGTAATTTATCAATGCCATCTTACATGGTTTGCTCACAACTTATTAAGTGGAAGATGGGAGGTACGCAAAATTCTTTGCCATGCCCCTCATCATAGCAACTTGCATTAATAATATTATAATTTATGACGATGAACAGGATGACAAAGAGGCTGCTTTAGGAGGCCCAAGTAGTGATGAGACTTTTCCACTTAGGGAGGAAACCAAGTTTTACTGTCGGCGGCAGCTAGCTACTCGGCATATTAAATTTTATGATCTATATGTCTTGCACCTTCGTATCATGATGGTATGATATCTATGATCGATCCAGCGTAGCACTAGCGCTGCAAGCGCTAGCGAGTAGCTTGTGCCTATGCCTAGCGCCTTACCGCTCCCCGAGCCTTGAACCTTCATATCCATGATCAGTCAGCTTGGCCTATATAGGCGCCTAGGGCCAGGTGCTGTCACATGACTTAATTCACCATGGCAACATATTCCGAGCATGCGCATTATATCACAAAATGGCGTATCAGACACACCCATTCGATAATGCGCCATACACACCCACTATTACGTAACTGTCAAGATACGCCAAAGTAGCGTGCCACTGCACTGCGCGCTACAAAATAGAGTGGATTGATACTTACAGTAAGATGAGCGGTGGAGGCAGTCTTGAGCTAGGCCAAGAAACTAGAAAGAAAGAAAAATTGACAAATGGCTATTTTTTTGAACATCTGGTTCTGACGTGTACAATTGTTTTGATGAATGATCTTGGTCTTGTTAGATGCACACTTTGCTGGAGATTCTGATTTTCACACTTAGAGGTTTCACAAAATTACCTATTTTGAGTTATTTGGGTATTTATAATGTATTACATATATTATGGCATATCCGGGCCATCCCTACTTATAGAGTCTACCGACTCTATGATTATTGTACATGTACTTGGGCCATTTACCGTAAATCGGGATATTTTCGCCGGTAAAATAATTTGTTTGTAAAATTTTCACACAGTCTGGAAAGGTAATAGACAAAAACGATGGCACATATGTATTTTTCCTATAGGATTATCCAATAGAGAAAGTAGAGAACCTGCTTGGGCCAGTGAGCACGAGGAACCTGTTGGTGTGCTTCCTCTGGGTGATTAGGAGTATAGATAAAGAGCTGCTGTCCAACTGGTGGTTCACACTATCCATCACGAGGCTGGACGCTCTGCTCAATGTTCTTGACCTCTGCGTCTCCTGCTTTGAGTACAGGGTGAGTATGGAGTCTCTTTGCAACTTCAGAGAGAGAAAGAAAGTAACTTCCAGGGAGAGGGAGGGAGAGTGAGAGAGGAGGAAGAGGTGGGGGGGGGGGGGGGGGGGGGAAGGGGGAGAGTCACGGTTTGAGTCCACAAAGTTTAACACCACTTCAAGAAAAAGCTCTCCATGCATCCTAAGTAACCTGATTTTTTTTTGCCATGACAGGGAAAGCGGTATCTGACCAATCAGCCAAGCAATATTGGAACTGCTTCTAAAGGAGGTGATGTTAAGAGTCAACTTGCCAGTGCCATCCTTCATGGTGAGGGATCTGCCAGGGAGAGGCTCAGAATGAGAAAAGCACAGGCACAGCTTCAAGCACAAGGTAATTATGAGTGATCCTGTGATAAAATACCTCATTGCAGGAAAGCTTTGAAGGGTCCAATTTTTATAGCTTCTGCAGGTAACCGACTAACCACAATATTTAAAAGCCACAAAATAAGCACAATTGCACAGTATAAATTATAATGGATATGATTGTGCAAGTCCGTGAAATTAAGCCACAAAAACCTTTAAGACTGGCTGCCTGTGAAAATTTGACTCTGCAAGAATTTCCCACTATAGAGTAACCCCTGCCCAAATATCATACGATACATGCATTCAATTATATATGCTGCTCATTTCTGTTGTGTATTTTATATTCTAGCTGATGTTCTTCGGTGGGGCAAGACATATTGGCAGGCAGCTTCTGAGCATACAGATCGGCCAAAGATTGATGTTGAAGTAGATGCCAAGATTGAGGGAAGCCTTGCTGCTGAGGCCAGTTTGATTGTGCTGGACAACCTAGAGTGGTTGGTGCAAACGTTGTCTCTAGAGGGTCAGGCCATGCTCGGACGCACAATGGAAGTCCTCCTCCACCTAATGGGCTCTAACCAGAGCACTGAGGTGATGAGGAACATCTTTGCCACCCAGCGAGCCATCGTTAGCAAATTTCCTGAGCTAGTGTTTGAGGATGAGACGGAACTTTGTGCTGAGCTGTGCATACGACTGCTTCGTCACTGCTCGTCCGACATAGCTGAAGTGAGGGCACTCGCCTGTTCATCAATCTATCTCCTCATGAGACAAAACTATAATGAGCTAGGAAGTGTGAGTTGAACCATAGAGAATATTATGTGTACTATGATTGACTGTTTGTTTTATTGTTCAAAGAATTTTGCAAGGGTCAAAGTACAGTTGACTGTAGCATTGTCATCCATTGTTGCTGGAACTTCAGTGAGTAATACATGATTTTAGCTACTCTGTATTGCAGATTGGTTCATAATTTTGTCATTTCAGACATTCAATGAGCACCACTTGAGACGTTCCCTCAAGACACTCATTACCTATGTACAAAATGATCCAGAGATGAATGATGATGCAAATTTTTGTGAACAAGTAAGACTATAGCTATTATTTTCAGCATCAACCATGAGTGACGCTGATGTTATATGCATGATTCTCTCCAAAAACCTGAAGGTGAGAGAGTTGTCACTTAACCTTCATCGCATTCTCTTGGACACAGTAAAAATGCAAGAATTTCAAGATGTAAGGCTTAATATGCTTTTGTTCTCAGCCACATGTACACATCATTAATTTATATCTTTCTTAGGATCCTGAGATGCTCATGGATTTGATGTACAGAATTTCAAAAGGTTACCAAGACTCACCAGATCTCCGCTTGACCTGGCTTCAACACATGGCTGACAAGCATGTCTCAGTAAGAGTAACTTTAAAAAGCACAATGGTATCTATGTTTACCTTCCTACTTTTACCTCTTCTCTCTCCTAGCGTCAAAACTACACCGAAGCTGCCATGTGTTCAGTCCATGCAGCTGCCTTAGTAGCTGAGTACTTGTATCTGCTGGAGGGCCGACCTCACCTACCAATTGGATGTGTTGCATTCCAAAAGCTCTCTCCGAATGTTCTTGAAGAAAGTGCAGTTTCTGATGACTTGGTCTCTCCTGTGAGTGGTCATTCTGCTGTCCTATCTTTGATCACCTCTCTCTCTCCCTCCCTCCCTCTCTCCCCCTGCACATCTGCATAGGAAGAGGATGGAATATGTACCAGTAAGAGCTTTTCGGAGCAGGGATTGGTTGATCTCCTAGAAAGTGCTGCCAGCTTCTTCTTTGAGGATCAAGCTTACGAGGCTGTCAATGAAGTGTACAAGCTCATTATTCCAATTTACGAGAGTCAGCTCAACCACATTCAGCTTGGCAAGGTGTATGTGAAATTGTCTGACAGCTACAAGGAGTTGGTATCTAAGGGACAGCACAGGTTCCTGTGTTCCTACTTCAGAGTTGGATTCTATGGTCTCATCTTTGGAGATCTCGATAGGCATGAGTTCATATACAGAGAGGCGGCTTTGACAAGACTTGGAGAATTTTCCCTCAGACTTCAAGTGAGCTCTCATTGCCAGTCTATGTTGCATGGATCATGATCATGAAATGACATGCAGAAACTCTATCAAGATAAACTGGGTGATGGTAAGATTGAATTGATCAAGGATTCAGGGATAGTTGATCCCACTACACTTGATTACTCAAAGGTATTGATATTCTCTGTGGTCTATAGTATTAGGATGGAGTTACACACTTATTGTTTTGAATTAGGGTTATTTACAAATCACGTACGTTGAACCTTACTTTGATGACTGGGAAGACAAGGAGAGAATTACGGTCTACGATAGGTTCTTTAACATACGTACGTCGTTGCTCATTATGCTGGCGAATATTTTTTAATTACTGCTTGAAATCGTTTTAGGTCGTTTTGCGTTCAATACCCCTTTCACTCCTAGTGGTAAGGCTCATGGTGATGTGACGGAGCAATACATGCGCAAGACCATCCTAACTTCTATGGAATGCTTTCCTTATGTCAAGAAAAGGAGCAAAGTCATCAAACTAGACACGGTACATACAATTATTGACATTGAATTATTATTTTTAACATGTGTGACAACATGAATATGCAGATTGAGTTACCTCCTCTGGAAGTAGCAATTTTAGGAATGCAAGAAAAAATTGAGAGTTTGAAACATATCCTCAGCCAAGTTCCTCCTGATGCTAAGCTACTGCAAATGCAGCTCCAGGGAGGCATTGCCACTTCCGTCAACCAAGGGCCCTTTCATATTGCAAATAGTTTCTTGAACATACCCGCAGACCAGCATACTTACCATCATAGACGACTGAAGGTCTGCTTTAAGGAGTTTACCAAAAGGTATAATATTATATTATCAAGAGTATAATACAAGTAGCCTCGTCCCTAGGCCACTCCCGCGTTTTCAATATTCTGCATGTAACATTGAAAATGCAGGAGTGGCCTGGGGACGAGGCTATAATATAGGAGGAAGAAGAGAGTATCTAACAACTGAAAAGCTGTTCTTGTAGTACAAAGTTCACCAGACATACAGTAGTTATGATAATACCTTGTCAACTAAGCATAATATTATGTAGCTAGTTGTACTTTGTAGTTGATAAAAAGCTTTTACAGGCAGGACTGTAATTTTATTTTTTCTCTCCTGATAAAGCTACATGTATACCTAATCCATTTCATTCAATACTGAAATACTGCCAGGTGCTGGGAAGCTCTTGAAGTTAATAAGAAACTAATCACCGAGGAGCAAAAAGACTATCAGAAGGAACTGATGTCAAATTTCAAATTGTTCTGTGACAAATTAGAACCCATGGTCAGCACTAAGAAGAGACACAAAAGGTCAAGGTATGCGTAAATATTAATGTGTAGTGACTAAGTAAGTATTATTGTAGATCATTGAAGTTTCTTATGACACATGCAGAGATCGAGCTCTGATTAACATTGCTGGAGCAGGGGCTGCTCGAACCTCAAGGCAATATAGCAGCTCTTCAACCAGCACAGAAACAAATATTAATTGAAATGTAGCATACATCCAGTCATCATAATTATTAACTCTTAATTAATTTTTTGCATCAGCATGTCAACTGCGATGTTCATCATGCAGCAGGTTTTTATCATTGTGAATGTTAATGGAGATAATAATTACTGTGGCTACGTATTGTTGACTGGTGGTTCATGTACCATACTCAAATAAGGTGCTCCTAATTATTATTACATGCACACACATATTATTGTATTTCATGATGCCCCTTAAAAGCCATGTGCACAATTTTATGCCTAATATGCAATAACCAATAATAATAATGATTATTATTTTCATTATTCATAATTAACATAGTTGAGAATATTCATAACGTAATGAGAAAACTCAAAATCGGAAACGAGAAATAACCAAATTGGAAGCTGGTATTGAGAAAAATCGAAATTGGTAATGGGAAATAATATTGTATTGGGTAATGGACATGGCCCTTCTGGGCCACTGTAGAAATGGCCATGCAGGCATTCTCCAAGTCCATTTCAAACTCATTCTGGATCTGTAGTGGGAAAGAATAAAAATGGAAGAGAGTGTGCATAATATGCCTTCAAGACAACCCAGGGGATGAACGGTTCCCTACAATTCAGGTGTGGTGGTGGGCAGAGAAGAATCATCTTGAATTGTATGAGTACAGAGCACCGGAAGAATTCCCAAAATAAGGCCAATGCCAAAACTCAAAGTTTGATGGCAAATTCAGCCTCTATGATTCGTCTAGACGCTGGGAAGGTGGATGTAAATTTGCTCATATCATCGAGGAGAGAGAAATCTGGAATGTTAGACCTAAGGATGTTCCAAGCAGTAAGTCACTGAACACCACAGCATTTTAAAACTAAGTCTGGCAATAAATATTAATGAAGGATGCAGAAAGAATTGTTTGAATGGGGTGGCACCTTGCCAAAATATTCATTGATTTATTCCCCAGATAATGATAGTGTCAGTGTACAAACACACAAATGTTCAATGGTCTAATGATTACAGTAAATCTCTTAATTGATCAGCTGCACCTGCTGATGACAAGCAGTTAAGGAGGAAATTTGATTTACATAATATGCATCAGGCTGAGTCAGCAAGCACATTATCTTCAGTAAGTTTGTATTATTATTAACGCTCAGAGTAGTCATAGTCTGTGATAGAACTGGCTGCAATTTGATTAGACTTACTAACGGTCCCAAGCTCCTCCTTAGCCTGTCCTCTAAGGAATTAATTCAAGTTAATGATTGTAATTGTTGGAGCTGGTCTTGAAAGAAGAACTGACACCGTTGAACTATCAGCAGAAGTTTCCGCTTTGACAAACCATGAACGGGATGCACATTGCTAAGAGTTAACGAGAAAGTCAGTAGTTTAATGTGTGCAAGCATGCGGCTACTAAATCATTAATGCAAATTTGATGGATAGTACAGGTTTGTGGTTGACAACAAGATGAGTCACTGACGTACCAAAATGAATACACACATCCTGATCTTTATGACTATCTGGATGGTCTTGATCATGATGGAGATCAGATAGCCTACTGCACACAAGCTATAGTGAAGCGATTACACTTCCTGATCAAAGAGGTAGTACTGGTAAGGCAAAGATCCTTCGGGCAAACAGATAACAAACTATATGTCAGTATTGCCAATCAAACTGTCACTCTAAAGAGTATTGCAACTTTTCGCCTGAAGGAATCATACTTTGATCGGCTTGCCTGATCACATCATTAAGCGAATAGTACCAAGAAGGGAAGATTTCCGGCCATACCCAATGCTACCTTCCATCTCTCAAAGTCATTTAGCTCTTCACCTTGATTTATGCTCAGATGATCAATTTGAAGCCCGGCCTTACAGCAGCCATTTCCAGTCCAGGAAGTGGACCACCCTTTCTGATCTCAGGCCCTTTTGGTAGTGAAAAGACACGAATCTTAGCCTTGATATCTTGCTTTCTGTTTCATGAGCATGATGACAAAGGATGCACACATATCCTTGTGTGCACTCAACAAAACATATCAGCAGATACCTTCCGTGAATGCTTTAGTGATCTTATGGGAGAGAAAGATAAGAATTTGGAAGTTGTATGCCTAGTCCCTGATCATTACAGCAGAAAGGATAGTGGTGACTACACATCATAATGATTGCGTAGTTTGTCTCAAACCACAGTTTGCAGAGAAATAACAAAGTTCTGGTTATGATGACTTATTCCACTGCCTATACTCAACGTTTCAGCATCGCCATTTTCCTTCAGGATACTTTACTTACATTCTCATCGATGAAGCAGCTCAAATGAGGGAGCCAGAAGCAGCAGGCTAGGTTCCCTTTGCTTTGCTACTATGCCAATATAAGCATCAGGTTAGTATAGTAACACTGGCATACAAAATAAATATACTGTATATAATATTTATTTTGTATGCCAGCATTATAGCATGCATGCATGGTATTATCTGTTACTTTGTCTCTAAAGGTTAATTGGGACCGGCCCTACTAGTTCTTGGTGAATGTGCCCAACAATAATATGGTTTGGCTACATCACTTATGGAGAGATTGTATTGTCTTTATACTCAGTGAAAATTTTCAGGGTGAAGCATTGCAGTACTACAAAGCTCTGACAACAAGCCATCGATGTGCAATAGAGATAGTTAAACTATCAGAAAAACTATTCAATCTATAAAACATCTTTGAAGCCAATATAGAGCTAGAATTTATTGGACTATCACACGACAATCGAAAACTTTAATATGACAACATTTCGACCATAGTAGCTAGGTCTTCATCAGGTCAAGACCTAGCTACTATGGTCGAAATGTTGTCATAACAGTGCCTCCAAGCTGTTCTCCTACCTTTCAGTATAAATATTGAATTTCCCATTTTTCAGTATTTTGCATACACTTTCAGTATTTTTCAGTATTTTACATATATGATGTATATGTACTGAATTCGAATTCCCCTAGTTTTCAGTATTTTTGAAAATTTATCAGTATTTATGGTCAGAATTCAGTTGATAAATTTGTATACTTGGAGGCACTGTATTAAAGTTTCATTGTCATTGACCGTTTTTGCTCAAGAAACTTGCTACTTCTAAGTCTAGCGCAGCTGGTGGCATCTGGCTGCTGGACCTCTTGCCAACTGCCTCCTTGAAAATTAGCATTTGTATCATGACACAGTTCCTTTAATCGTAGCACAATCACTCACTTACACCAAAATAGATGATAATGCAGTTCTGTAGCGTTTCGAGTCCTGTAGAAATACATCCATGTATAGTAGTACATTACACATAACCGTAACTGTAACACTGTCTTGGTGCTGAATTTACCCCTATCTCTGTGTTTGCTCCAAACTCTAGGAGCAACTAATCTTGATCAGCGCTGAATCAGCAGTGACTGCAGCACAGCGGAGAGCAGTCCTGCCACCCACCTTCCTGTTCACCTACAGCCAAAGGCACAGGCTTACTGACAGCACAACTTGAGCAAAAACCATTTATACTTGCATGCATGCATGCACATACTATTTAAGGTACCATTAAATTGCGTGGGCGTGAGGTGGGGGATATGACACCTAAACCACATCAAAGTCATTAGTGAGGTGCATGTTGTGTAACCACGCCCTTTTAATTGCACAGGTCTCAGGGGTGTGGCTGCTAGAGCCGGAAGTGTTCATTTAATATCCTCCATGGACCGGAAGCCGAGCCGGAAGGGAGGGGCCAGGCCACGCCCAAAACAGCCCCACCCTGTTCCCCAAGGACCACCATTCTCAATCAAGTGCCTACTAACCACCGGATGTCCACCGGAAGCCCACAATCAATCCCAATTAAAACACACAGCTTCCTCAAGGCCAAAACACACACAAACACTTGGAGGCCGTTCCGCCACACCGCCCATGCAAGAGCTCACCTCATTTCCTGTGTGGGCGGAGTAACAACACGTCATCGCAACCACATCCGCTTCAAACCATTGTCAGCTTCCGTCCAGCCGTACAGGCCCCTCGATCGCACCGCCGTACAGTGCCTCATTAACTGACATGGCCTCACCTTTGACCTCCTGCCACGCCCCCAAAGCCTCCTGGCCGGGTTCAAAGGTCACCACCGCATCCGGGACACGCCCACCTATCGCCGCAGCCAAGTCCCCGGCCCCGATGTCCAAGCACTGGCCTGTGAAGCCACGCCCAATCGGAAGCAATAAAACCTGCATTAACGCACACGCACACTCCACACAGTGCCAGGAACACGCCCACATGCTTAATTAGGCCTAATTAGCTTTTTTTTTTTTTTTTTTTTTTTCAAGGCGACCAGAACACTAAGCAGAAAAAAAAATTGTTCGAAAACCGCCACATAGTTGAGTTTGATGCATAATAGAGCCATACAATGCAAGCAGGCAGCCTATACATCAATTTTGATCAAAGTGGGTAATGGTCGTCACGTTAATGTGCGCGCGTGGCCCCGCCCCTCACGTAGCGCGTGGGCGGAAAACATTGCAAACGCATGGCTTCCTATACAAACATATGGGAAAACTTCAAAGGGCCGTAACTTTAATTCTAAGGTGTGAATCAAAATTCCCCTGCGTCAAATCTCTAGTTTCGACCCATTCTGCGTGCCCATATAAAAATTATCCCCCCAAGTGCTCCCAAATCCCCCACGAATTAGATTATTTATTTAAATTTGCTTTTTTTTCTACTTAGTGTATAACAAGGCGACCAGAACACTAAGCAGAAAAAAAAATTGTCCGAAAACCACCACATAGTTGAGCTGGATGCATAGTAGAGCCATACAATGCAAGCAGGCAGCCTATACATCAATTTTGACCAAAGTGGGTAATGGTCGTCAAGTTGATGTGCACGCGTGGCCCCGCCCCTCACGTAGCGCGTGGGCGGAAAACATTGCAAATGCATGGCTTCCTATCCTATACAAACATATGGGGTAACTTCAAAGGGCCGTAACTTTAATTCTAAGGTGTGAATCAAAATTCCCCGCCGTCAAATCTCTAGTTTCGACCCATTCTGCGTGCCCATGTAAAAATTATCTCCCCAAGTGCTCCCAATTCCCCCAAACATTAATTAATTATATAAATTCTTTTTTTTTTCTACTTAGTGTATAATTTTTCAAGGCGACCTGAACACTAAGCAGAAAAAAAAAATGTCCAAAACCACCACATAGTTGAGCTGGATGCTTAGTAGAGCCATACAATGCAAGCAGGCAGTCTACACTCCAATTTTGACCAAAGTAGGTAAAGGTCGTCACGTTTGTGTGCGCGGGTATTCCCCGTTTTTCACGTAGCGCGTGGGCGGAAAACATTGCAAACGCATGGCTTCCTATACAAACATATGGGAAAACTTCAAAGGGCCGTAACTTCAATTCAAAGGCGTGAATCAAAATTCTTTCAGGTCAAATCTCTAGTTTCGACCCATTCTGCGTGCCCATGTAAAAATTACGTCCCCAAGTACTCCCAAACCCCCCATGAATTAGATTATTTATTTAATTATTTAAATCTTTTTTTTTCAAGGAGACCAGAACACTAAGCAGAAAAAAAAAATGTCCAAAACCCACCACATAATCGAGCTGGATGCATAATAGACCCATGCAATGCAAGCAGACAGCCTAAACTTCAATTTTGACAAAAATGGGTAAAGGTCGTCACGTTACTGTGCGCGCGTGGCCACGCCCCTCACGTAGCGCGTGGGCGGAAAACATTGCAAACGCATGGCTTCCTATACAAACATGGGGATACTTCAAAGGGCCGTAACTTTAATTCTAAGGCGTGAATCAAAATTCTTTCAGGTCAAATCTCTAGTTTTGACCCATTCTGCGTGCCCATGTAAAAGTTATGTCCCCAGATGCTCCCAAATCCCCCATGAATTACATTATTTAAATTTTGTTTTTTTTTCTACTTAGTGTTTAATAATTTCTACTTAGTGTTTAATTTCAAGGGGACCACACACTAAGCAGAAAAAAAAATGGTCCGAAAACCACCACACAGTCGAGCTGGATGCATAGTAGAGCCATACAATGCAAGCAGGCATCAAAATAGCCATATGTGCAATGTTTGGTAAAGGGTCGTCAACGTACCCCGCGCGCCCGTAATTTTTTTTATGGGCAAACATTGCAAGTGCATGGCTTCCTATACAAACATATGGGGATACTTCAAAGGGCCATAACTTTAATTCTAAGGTGTCAATCAAAATTTTCTCATGTCAAATCTCGTGTTTCGACCCATTCTGCGTGCCCATATAAAAATTATCTCCCCAAGTGTTCCCAATCCCTCCAAACATTATTTACTGCAAAGAAATCTTTTTTTTTTTCTACTTAGTGTGTAATAAGTCGTTGCGGTTAATAGTTAAGAAAGAATGCTTTGATCTTGCTTTGATGTGGGCAATTACTGGCCTTTTCTTCAGGGGCCACTTCCGGTCGCTAATTACACGCGCATAATCATCCCTGGCCGATTCTGGACACGCCCACCTTCGACCAAAAGCACTCGTATGGCCTCTTCGACCACGCCCCTTCACGATTCGGATTGATTGTGGGCTTCCGGTGGACATCCGGTGGCCAGTCGGCACTTGATTGAGAATGGTGGTCCTTGAGGCACAGGGTGGTGCTGTTTTGGGCGTGGTCTGGCCCCTCCCTTCCGGCTCGGCTTCCGGTCCATGGAGGATATTAAATGAACACTTCCGGCTCTAGCAGCCACACCCCTGAGACCTGTGCAATTAAAAGGGCGTGGTTACACAACATGCACCTCACTAATGACTTTAGGTGTCATATCCCCCACCTCACGCCCACGCAATTTAATGGTACCTTAAAACTTATCTACTGTACACAGTATATGGCATAGTAGAAAGCTTAATACAAACAAAAACGAAGCTAGCAGCGGTTCCACGGAACCGATTTGCACGGTTAAGGCGTCAGTAGATAGCTCATTCAGTGAGCTATCCAGTGCATTTTTTCTCGTGAGCGTACTCCTAACCAGAGCAGAGATATTTTTGATTTACTGGAGGCCCTTGGAGGTTGGATATCGCTAACTGAATTTTATTCATGCCATATTTAGGATGTTTCAAGATAATAATTACCCCGCGCGCATGCGCAAGGGGGTAAAGTAATCGGTCGTGTCGTCGTTGTCGTTATTGTTACCCCGCGCGCATGCGCAAGGGATAATGTAATCGGTTTTATCTGTCGTTGTCTGTCGTTAGCACAAAAATCGCCAGATCTGGAGATCTAGGCGTCTGAGTGACTCGTAAGTACAGCATATCCGTCGACATCGTCGAAAAACTGGCTTCATTATGCTTCGAATCATTTGGTAAGGTCCATGAGCGTCGCAAATACTGCATTTTGTTGGCCACGCCTATCAACACTACCCACCATGTGCTTTCTGCTCATGCGCACAACCTGGCACAATTTGTAGGTAAAGGTCGTCAACAGACTGCCGGTTGAGTTATAGAGCTCTAGTTGTAGTTGTTGTTAGCAGAAAAATCGCCATATCTCGAGGTTCAGGCACTTCAGCGACTAGTAATCACAATGAATCAGTCGCATTTGGCGAAAAAAACGGGCTTCAGTATGCTTCGAATTGAGGGATATGGTCCACGAGCGTTACAAATAGTGCCTTTTTGTTAGCATTCGTAACCACGCCTATCGACAGTGCCCACTCAATGCACATGCATACACAGGCCTTGTGCTTTCTGCTCATGCGCATAACATTGAATAATTATGGATGGTAAAGGTCGTCAATAATGCTAGTGGCACACGTTTGGCTGGTGGCTATCCGCAGACTGGAATGCAAAGCCCCATCGAATCAGAATGTAAGATACCTATATTTACCTAGTCTAGATCTGGTGCAGAGAGAGAGATTCAGTGAACTTTTGGCTGATATCACCAAGAGCCCTATAATATTATACAACCAGGGGCTTATGGGGTCTATATATAAGTCCTTGACACAACCAAACAACAACAAAAGCAGACCTATAGATTGCGCAATGTGCGTGCGGGGTATGTGCTCTATAGAGCTCTAGTTGGCCATGCGGCCATTCTAGTTTTGCACAACTCCTCTATTGAAGTCACTGTTAAGTGAATACACAACATCATCTTATAATAATTTAGCTATTGTTCAGTGAATATACAACATCTTATAATAATTTTTGGTAGCCTATCGGCATATCAAATACTAGCTAGTAGTGGTTCCCTCTCTTCATTTACTGGCACATACTATTATTGTGGAAAATTTTCAACTTGATTGCAATCATCATTCATCATTATTGTTCCAATCCAATGACTGTTGCATTTGGTGAAATTCTCTCTTCCTTTTACAACAACAGCAATACTTAAATAAAAGTGATGCTAGTTTCCTTGCTGCGTTTACCTTGATGATATGATAAGCATTGATGCTCAAGGCAGTGAGGAAGGCCAAGCCTACGAGAAGATGCGAAGAAATCGTAGAAAACATAACACCATAATGAGAATTTGCACATGCAGAAAGAATCGCCAAGTTGGCCAAGAACTAACCTTCAAGGATATTCAGGCAATGTCGTCTGTACAGGCCACCTGGGAGTGCGTGAGATATGGCTAAAAGTAGGATAATGGTGACCAAAGTTGTGTTGAGTATCCTGCCAGGGTCACCTCCGGAACTGTAAGCAGATATGACCATTATCAGGACCCTGACAATCAATAAAAGTCCCGGAGTCCAAAACCATGCATTGGCATAGAATGGTCCAGTGTAGGCATCAAATAGTGGCTTAAGACGAGATACCCAAAAGAAGGGGCGGTGGTGTGATACCCTCTGAAGGCACTGGTTGAAGAATAGAGCAAATGCAAAGGGCAAAAGAAGGAGACTAAATAGAGAGGCAAAAAGAGCTAGGGGAATATGTTTGCCCTCAAAATACTTCAGGCTTCCATCACCAAGCCATCGCAGTTCATATTTGTCATCTTCTCTGTACAATTTGGCCACATGCAATGCACCGATAATAGTTTCAACATTTTGTGCATATAAGAGAGAAAGATTATAGTTGCTAAAACTTTCACTGCATCACTTCTAGCTATCGAGGAGTATCGCTTACTTAAGCAGATCATAATACCAGTCAGAAACCGGCAGAAGACATACCGTTGTGTCAGGATATGAGGGAGTTTTTCATCACATAACATTCTATCCTTATGGCAGAGACACACTGTGAGAGGGGAAGATGTTATCGAGTATCGATTAACAGTATTGTTTGGTATATTAAATATCTTTTTGAACATCTCTGTGCTGTGTTTGGCTTTGTGTTTTGGATTATCTATCATGTAGCAGTAATCAATTGAACCACCGAAAAGGTTATCACCAGCAAAATATTTGATAGAATTATCAAACACATTAACATGGATGGTATCAATAAGAGAACGATTTACTAAAGGTTTGTAGCCTAATTGAAAGAAATAGGGTGGCTTGGGTTGAAGACACAATACATATTCCCCACCTGCATGCTCTGCTTCATTGTTTGATATCGTTACGGTCACGCCAGCATTGAAATAGATGACAGCATTTTGACATAGCAGTATCCCCCCTTGTTATCAATTATGTTTATGTTGCCAGATTCTATGATATTGCTGCTTGTGGCAAGAACTCCTGTGGTTTTCTTATCATGAACAGTGCAGGTATTCAGTTCAAAATATTTGTTTGATTTGGTGAAACGATGCCCGTGCCAGAGCCAGATCTTTGATTGCCATCGTGAGCAAAATTACCGTAAAATTCACAGTTCTCGAGAACAACTCGAAACTGGGGACTTTATTGATAATAATAGCCAGTAGTGTAATAATTGATGCTATGAAAAGCAATACCACCAAAGCCTGTTTTGCAAACGGCATTATTTGTGAAAGTAAAATTTAAGAAAACAATCCCCAACTCAGTTTGTGTTCCTAATGCCTGACTGTTCTTACGTTACATAAACACCAGCACCAGCATACACAGCTTCATTTTCTATGAAAGTTGTATTTACTACATGCAAAAATACTGTAACAGGAGAATTATCAGATAGGCCAAATACCAAACCAAGCATGTGTTATCCCCAAAAAATCTAAGGATGGATAGCTTTTCTGAATACAATCAGCTCAATGCAAGCTTCACATAGCACAATATCAGAAGAGTGGCAAATGCTTGAATGGTATTGAGTAGGGAGGGACGCAAAACAAACAGATAGAGTGGGAAACTCAGTTGCCACAAGACTTTTACCAAGGCAGTTATATTGGCATGCAGACAGGTCTCAAATCCTAAGTTGAGTGAATTTAAGGGAATGATACAAGAGTTATAATTTCATTTGTCAGTGTGCCTCCAGGGACTAGAGTAGAGTCATAATTATGTTTGGGTAAAAAATAGCTCCATTGACGAATCCAGTAGTAATGGTAACATTCAAGTGCGTTATGAGGAGAATATGGCCACAATTCCAAGAGCAAGAAAGACGAGAAAGAGCAGGATGTTACCAATTGGAGCATTGTTTGCAGCTGATTTATCCAAACACAGCATTATAGCCGGCTCTACAACTGCCACAAAGGAATCCAGTTCCGATTGCATTGAACATCATAATTAACTTCACTATCACTAGGGCTTCTAACACTACAGTGATGATATCCTGTTCAGGATTGCAGTATCCACATGCATTCATAAATGACTATTTCTTCATAAATGGTCCCATCCAAATACCATCTGGGACTAATAGCAGCAAATTATAAGTCGGGGGTCACATACACAAATGCTTTCCTCTGCATCAAATTGAATCCAAAGCCACAGGAAAGTAACTCAATATTTAACTGTTCCTGAGCTTTTCCAGCGATATCAGTGGAATAGATTACAGGCTTACATTTTGATTCTCCTCGCCAATTATTTGAACAGGTAGCTACTTTAGTTTGTTTGTTCTCATCCAGCACTGCGAATCTATCAGATATCAGCAGTGCCAATTCTAGGTTTATCTACAGAGGGGACCCTGAGTCCCTAACAGGTTAAAACACTAAGCTTTAGTATATATAAATATGTTCCACAAAACTGCATTAGATATTCTTGCATAGGTGCAAATGTTAGCATGTGACCAACAGAGATCCAATAACAGGGTGGGTCTGTGCCCCCTCAGGCCCCCCCCCCCACCACTGGATATCAGATGGCATCTGAAAAAGCACATCTATATGCTGCTACAATGTTTGAATTGCATATAATAATACATGTCTTGGAAACACTCTTATAATATAATAAAAGCAAAAATCCAAGAGCTCCGTTGTTGAGGTCCAAGAAGGAATACCGGCACCTTAGATCGTACAAGCTAAATTAATTTATCCTTTTTACTAGGCATTTACCTGATCTTTCAAGCAGTGCCATTGGCTCCCCTTAAATAAACTTTTAAGCATAATTACCCCGCGTGCGCGCATGCGCAGCAAGGGGTAAAGCAATCGGTTTGTCTGTCGTCTGTCGTCTGTCAGCATAAAATCGGCAAATCTCAACATTTATGATTTAGGCGAAAGTAGGGTCGATAAATGGGATAAGATGGTGTAAGACAGCGAAAAAACACCTTCTGTCTCGCTCTTAACCCTAGGCAATACCCAGGGAGGCTACAAATCGTGCAAGTATGTCGGACACGCCTACATCGGACACGCCCACCTAGTACATTATGAAGTCTATTGCGCATGCTCGAGCTTATGGGGCGTCTACTGCGCATGCTCGAGCTTCTTCTCATTGGTGATTATGGATCTCAGAGGGAACGAAAAGTTCGTGAGTAGCAAGACTCGGAATAAACCTCAAAGAATACATACAGGCCTCTAAAAAGAGGCACGGCCATGGGTGATATT
This sequence comes from Cliona cf. orientalis, assembly GCA_963930775.1. Taxonomy (NCBI): domain Eukaryota; kingdom Metazoa; phylum Porifera; class Demospongiae; order Clionaida; family Clionaidae; genus Cliona; species Cliona cf. orientalis. The sequence continues at coordinate 6,368,856 of OZ005695.1, forward strand.
GCCATGGCACGCGGGGTATGTGCTCTATGAGCTCTAGTTCTTGTTGCAGTTCAGGTTATCATTCAATCATTTCAAGAAAGTAGGAGAACATAATCAGTCTGTCATAAATTCTGTGGTACAGTGTAGTATTTCTGATTGTATAATTTACTAACTTTGCTGTCAAAAAAGAATGCATGCAATAAGTAAGAACAGTACATAGATAATCGGTCATACATTTCACTATTCCATTGAATCTAGACACCCACATTTTTCAGAGGAATCGTTTTATTCCGGGGAGAGTCATTAATCACCGGGGGTCACTCATGATAACTGCAGTTATCCTAGGCGGGAAATGATTTGGAGTCATAGTCTGGGCCTAGGAGGAAATGACTGGCAAGTCATCCAGCCCTACCAGTGACACTGGATATTACTACCGTATCCGATCTAATTAACGCGCCTCTCTGATAGATGCGCCACCTCGGCCTGAAGTGCAATTTTCACGCTCTATTTAAATGCGCCCACCCACGCGTCCCTATACTTTCGTGTACAAATTTTGCGCGCCACCTCGTCGCGAAGGATAATTTTTACGCTCTAATGGCGCGCCACCCAGCACTCGTAATTATTTTTTTATGGCGCGTTAATTAGATCGGATACGGTATATATAGAGAAATTCTTATCTCTCCTAGCTGACTTGTTTGCCTCTTGATCTCTCTCAACAGCCTTCGTAGAAGTACATACTGTTGATTTCATGTCACTTGGAACGCGCGGAATTCCGGGCGGGGCGCGGCCGGGACCGGACGGGACGCAGTCCGCGATCCGTAGGCCGTACACGTAACGTGTAGTGCGCATGTGCCATGTTTGAATTCTTCAAACGCGGCAATTTCGAGCATGAGCCAGCAAGGACATCAGCTTATAGTGCTGATATCGCAGTAAGAGTAGTATGGCAGAGGCTGGGAATGGGAATGACGTTTAGAGATATTGCTAAACGACTACAAATTGGTCTTGGAAGCGCCCATAGGTTGTACAGGCGCTTTGCTGAGACGGGAGATTTTAAGAGAGCTGAGCGTTCTTCCAGACGACACACCAGAAAGTTGGATGAGTTTCATGAGCTGTATATAATAGGCCTGCTAATGGAGAATCCAGGGTTGTATCTTGACGAAATCAAACTGAAAATTCAGGAAGCCACGACGTCGTCGGTGACAGTGTCTGGATCTACCATTTGTAGAGTGCTATATACAGAGAAACGGATACACCAGGAAGAAGATATTGCAGGTCGCGAGCCAACGGTGTACAGAATTTAGAGGGCTGTTCATGGCTGAAATATTGCAATATCCACGCGATTTTTTTTTGTCTGGATCGATGAAACGGGATCAGACAATCGCGATCAAATCCGTAAGTTTGGGATATGCATTGAGGGGTCTACCACCAGTGTATCACCGTTTGCTTGTCAGAGTACTCGAATTAGAGATGTCCAACCTCCAAGGGCCTCCAGTAAATCGAAAATATCTCAGCTCTGGCTAGGAGTACACTCACGGAAAAAATGCGCTGGATAGCTCACTAAATGAGCTATCTACTGACGTCTTAATCGTGCAAATCGGTTCCGCGGAATCGCTGCTAGCTTCGTTTTTGTTTGTATAACGTTTCTATGAGGAAAGTTTAGGTGGGCGTGGCTACGTAACGGTTTTATCTACGGACACGTTACAAGCACCGTTGGATAGAGCTTGTGGAGAGCTACCTTCTGATACTCGAACATTGATATTCCACTATAACATAATCCGCGGAAAAATCAGTGAAATTTGGAGGTTGGATATCACTACTCGAATATCCATCATCGTTGCCATGGGCTGTGAAGGTTTGCTAACTTTCGAGATGATTTCTGGGACAACTAACGGTGAAACTTTCTTTGATTTCATTCGTGGTAGTGTCATACCCTGTATGCAACCCTTCCCAGCACCTGGTTCAGTTCTAATCATGGATAATTGCTCAATCCACCATATCCAAGAAGTAAAGGATATACTACTTCAGGCAGGGATCTTGCTGTTCTACTTACCTCCTTACAGTCCCGACCTCAATCCAGCTGAAGAGTTGTTCAGTTAGGCCATATAAAATAACTTACTTGATTCTCATCCCCGCCCGTCCCAATTTTTACAAATTCCGTTATGTACCCGAAACCCGCGCGCTCTGCGTAGGGGGCTGGGCTAAATCACACAGTATTATACTATGAACGCTAAGGCTAGGTAGGGTTTGGGTTTAGGGTAGTGTTTGACACACAAGGGTTAGTACTACTATTGTCTATAAAATCGTGAGAAAAGAGCAACTGTAGCGGCGTTCACGGTGGTGTAGTGGCTAAGGCTCTGGTGCATGGATCCGTGGACCCCAGTTCGATCCTCGTTCCATTTGTTGACTTTCTTTTTTTCCCTTATACTCTGGAAATTTTCTAAGTTGGAAGCGGGTTTCGGGTATATAACGCCGCTCAATTTTTACAGGCCGCCTCTATGAATTTTATTGCTATCGCGCGTGCGCGGTAGCGACTCTTTACCAAATATCTCGAAAATATGCTCCAGATACTGCTCTTTCTAGTGTCCTGATGAGTAAAAAATAAAAATAAAATGCCTCCTCCCGCCCCTATTTTTTGGAAAAAGGTGGATGAGAATCAATTAAGTTATTTTATATGGCCTTATGTGAAATATTATCTAAAAAATCACGATGAGATTATACAGTATTCAAGTGATTCAAAGGATATCATCAAATCAGCATTTGAAAGTGTTACAATTGAATAGTGCAACAAATGGATCACTCATTCTGGATATAACTAGAAATGCTCTGTGTTACTGTTTTGTGTGCAGCTATACAGTGTCATACTCGATCATTTCAGAATCCTTGTTCATTGAATATCAGCCATGATTTTCTTATGCATTTCATGATAATATTGCTCTTCTGAAACCCATCTTCCATTAGCTTGTGTAGCTTCTTTAATTGATCAATACACTCGGAGCGTTGCTGTATACGCTTGCCAGGAGAGGCTTGAGATACACTAGCTGTAGATTTACCACCAGAGACTTTGCTATTAAAATAGCGATATTCTGGATGGCTCTCGTAAGATGAGTGCTTCTTCATTTGTATAAGATTAGCCCAGCAGTGAAGTTGTTCTGGGGTATACTTATCATTGCTGTGCTTCTCCTTAAGCTTCTCAATAATTTCTTGAATGTCATCCACCCTCTTCATTTGTGCATCAAACCGACCTGACCGCTTGGGAGGAGCATCATCAGTGGAGCTGCTATGCGACCTTTTCTTCTCTTTCACTTGTACTTTTATCCACAGATTAACACTCTTTCGGCCATCATACTCCATGTACATTGTTGTCAGTTCATCATCAGCTGTCAAAGAATATTGCTTGCCTTTGACTCCACGGCCAGGACTCAAGTAACCAAAAAGGAAGTCATGGTTGATCAGCAGTTTTTCAAACTTATCAAAGAGTTCATCACGCATATTGGCTACTGAAATGAACTTTGTACCACACCACTCTTCAGTAACGTATCCACCTTTGTTTTCTGGATTGATGATCTTCGCCGAATACTGGACCTCCTTGCCAGTATCAATTACTTCAACCTCCAGTGATTGAAATCATGAGACAGGGGGAGGGAGGGGGAGAGAGAGAGAGAGAGAGAGATGGTGTGCATTATTAAAAAAGTATGAACACTACACTATAATAATACTATGGAGCAAAACATAAATCAAGGATGTGAACATTTATCCCTATGTTTGAATGCCTGCGCGATTTTACCTCGCTAGCAATTGGGTTGTTGTAAACGGTTACAGAAGTTTCATCTGCCTGCCAGGTCATCGGTTGCGCAGACTCACCGTCGTGTCGAGTCTGGGGCAGCATAATGCACCTATCAATGTCAAGCCCCACCACCCCCCATAGGGGCGAGGGTGGGGGTAGGGTGGGGATTTGACACCCGAGAAGTTCAAAGTCCCCGCCCCCTGGGCCAAAATTACAGGAAAATCCCCCTATTTATCAAATTCCATGGGAGCTGTGTATTGACTTTGCCTTGCGCAATAATAAATGGTGTATTAATGTATTATGTGCAATAATTGCACACTAAGCACGATCAAATGCCCCTCCCATCCCCTATTGGGTCAAATCCCCCACCCTTTAGGCCAAAATTTGCGTCAATGGACTTTGAAATGCCCGACCCTCGCCCCTATGGGGGGTAGTGGGGCTTGACATTGATAGGCGCATAACCAGTCGGGATTGAGTAAAAAGACTTGAAGGCACAGTTGGGGTCGCAAAGTTAGAACTTGTGCTAGCTTGGGTGTCCATGAGAAGTTCTTCTACAGGTTGTGGTTGTAGCTACAGTGATGGACGTGAATAAATTAGGCCAATCACATGATATACATTTTTAATACTGATATAGCTTACTTCATTTCGGATAAATAGTTGTAAACAGCTCCCATCTGGGATTTCATCGCCTTCAAGAAGATCTAGCCATTGCCCTTGCCACTTTTCTGATTTGATTTTAAAATTCAAAACAGTTGCTGCAGTCAAACCCTTGTCAGAGTATCTCTCAATAGCTGCCTTCTTCAAATTTTGTAATTCATCTCTAGAATCACCAGCATCAAACTTCACGGGCCTTTTATTGGATGATAGATCGACAAGAACTTCTTTAGTAGCCATATTTAACTTGCCAATAACCTGCCAAGCCTGCAAAAGTCTGGAAGAATCGCAGGCGTACACGTGGTTCTTCTTTTGCCATGCGCAGCGATGTTCAAGTATTAAAAATAGCGCGCTAGGACACGCGCTCGATCAAATGCCCCTCCCAATCCCCTGTTGGGTCAAATGCCCCACCCCTTAGGCCAAAATTTCCGTCAATGGACGATGAAATGCCCCACCCTCGCCCCTATGGGGGGTAGTGGGGCTTGACATTGATAGGCGCATAAATCACCCGAGAAGCGGATGCTTTCGAGACAAAGCGATCGGAGGAACGATCGTTTCTGCAGGTTGCCTCCCACTTGTCCATTGTTAGGTTAGCCCACACTCGCTGAACACTTTTCCCCTTTCTTGACACAAATTGAGCGCGCTCCAACAGAGACATGCAAGCAGCATATATATGCGCATGCATGTACATGACTAGTCTCGTGTACCAGACCACTCCCTCCCAGTGGCGGATCCAGGGGGGGTAAGGGGGGTGCAAGTGTACCCCCCTTTGGGCTGCATCTAACACTAAGAAGTCACTGATAATAAACTAGATGGAACCCCCCTTTCTGGCTATAGAACTAAGAAAACTTCTGCTATGGCTCACCTTAGAATGCTTTAGAAGAAATTCGTTCGAAAACAGATCGATTGGACTGGTAGGGCTGGTAGTTTGTCTCAAAAACGATCAAAATGGGCGTGGTTTTGCCCCAAAGTGGGCGTGGCTTCTAAAATTTCGCGCGCGCTTCGCGCGCAAGACTGTACTACAACCCCCCTTCTAAAAAATCCTGGATCCGCCACTGCCTCCCCAGCTCTGGATGTATTGCATCACCAGCGCGGGGAAGGGAGGGTCTGGCCACTGTTGCACAGTTTCCGTGGCACAGGTTGGAATGTGGATATAACCAATGAGATTCAAGCTAGAGTAATGATTAGAAACTTTGAATGCACCTGGAGTAAAGATCAAAGTGTGGTTATCATCACTTGTACATGTCTGGAGTAAGATCAATGCACTATCTGTAAACACTGGTGACCACACTACAAGCTGTTATGCACATTTCCCAGCCACATGCATTCCTCTGTGTCACGGAAACAGTGCAACAGTGGCCAGACCCTCCCTTCCCCTCGCTGGTGATGCAATACATCCAGAGCTGGGGAGGGAGTGGTCTGGTACACGAGACTAGTACATGACATGCGACACGCAGCAATCTACTAGCCGCGGGGCCGGGGTACGCGCGCGCGCCACGCGCCCCGGCCCCCGCTACTCCGCACGTTCCAAGTGAAGTGAAATCAACGGATGGTTTTTGTAAGCGTAGTATTGCCACACCCCAAACTGACTCGGATATCACACTTGTACGCATGCATGCGTGGTAGAAGATCTGTACCATAGTGTAACTAGAGCTCTGTAGAGCACATACCCCGCGCGCACATTTACTTTCGGTGCATGGCTATAATTTTGTAAACTTCAGAGAAATGGAAAATTTAATGCTGCTTAGCCTACTGGGGGTTCCGGTGACACTTGAAAAAGCACTCTCAGCACCCAGACTAGGAAGATATGAATTTCTACCCTATATTAGAACATCGACGATCTTTACCAGTCATATGCTTGGCCACTTAGTTGTGCGCATGAGCAGAAAGCACAATTGGTATGTATATGCATTGATGGGCACTGTCGATAGGCGTGGCTACGATGGCCAACAAAAAGGCACTATTTGTGACGCTCGTGGACCGTATCCCTCGATTTGATGCACACTGAAGCCAGTTTTTCGCCGAATTCGATTGATTCGTTGTGATTACGAGTCGCTTAGACGCCTATATTCCGAGATATGACGATTTTTGTGCTAACGACAACAACAACAACGACGACAACGATTACTTTACCCCCTTGCGCATGCGCGCGGGGTAAATTATCAACGACGACAATTAACTGTTCGTCGGCTTTCCGTGTACATTGTATAGCCTAGCAGAGGCATGCGAGCTGGCTCGACAGGGTTGTTGTTTGGAGGGTGTACCCGACCTGAGGCGTGGCTTGTTGTGCACTAATGGTGGAGGCCTTACCGGTGCTATGGATTGGAGGTTTACAGTGTATTTGCAGCTAAGCATTTGTGGGTTGAGTATGGCCAGGCCTCCGAGTTTATTAATCTGCATCTTTTTCCTTGGAGATACTGGTGATGGGGATGCGCTATTATCCCCATCCCCCTCCTCAGAGGTGGGTACTGGTCACAACTGATTCAGCATCCAGATCAGTTGGACAGTGGTAGCAAGCCAAGGCTAGAGGTGGGAGGGTGGGAGCTTTGGTTTGAACTGGTAGCTTTGCTGTTGTCAAGGCCCCGTTGTTTGACTAAGACTGAGCAGTGTTGTTGCGGCAGCCGCTTTAAGAGTTGCTGTATGGCGCCCTACGATATGCGCATGCGCGTAACCCCGGCGCCCGCGCTTAGCTGATCACACCCTCCTTCAGTTAACTCGGGTTAAACTATACGTTGAACCCGCATTTAACTGTTCGTCGGCTTTCCGTGTACATTGTATAGCCTAGCAGAGGCATGCGAGCTGGCTCGACAGGGTTGTTGTTTGGAGGGTGTACCCGACCTGAGGCGTGGCTTGTTGTGCACTAATGGTGGAGGCCTTACCGGTGCTATGGATTGGAGGTTTACAGTGTATTTGCAGCTAAGCATTTGTGGGTTGAGTATGGCCAGGCCTCCGAGTTTATTAATCTGCATCTTTTTCCTTGGAGATACTGGTGATGGGGATGCGCTATTACCCCCATCCCCCTCCACTGGAAGGAGAGCCTCTGAGCGAAGAGGTGATCCTTTCCCTCCAAGGAAATAATTCAGGAAGGTAAGGAACGATGGCATGGTATGACACACCGTTTATCGTGTTGTGGGGTGCAGTTGTGTATGGTTGCTAATCTACTCGTGGGACAGCACTGAGAGGGAAGTACTAGCTCACTAGATGGCAGGGTAATTAAGGTACCAACAATTCGAGTGTTGCCATTGGATTGTTCAGTTTGCTGCATTTGTACTGTTCTTTGTGGCAATAGCAGCTGCCGCTCTGACCCTATCTGGAGTCAGGCTTAGCTAGTCTGGTGCCTCAGATGGTGATAGATGGTACTTTGCCCGAAATTCACTTGCTGCGAGGGGAGTCACCAAAGGAACATTAGTATCTGTACCATATTCTCTGTAGCTATTGGGGATATCCTGCTGTCAGTAACTACGTCACCAGCTGGGGTTAAGTGGCTGAGGAGCTTTCACCCGCTCTTGTTGGTGGACCAGATCTACAAGCCCATATGACACGAGGCGCTATAGTATGGGTGTCTCTCGTTGCATGTCTGCCGATGCATATGACTATGTATACAGTCAGAGTATTGAGATGGGATCTGGGTTGATAAGCGATAGCCAACTGGGGTACCCTTATAGCTAGTGGGTGACTTGTTCAATATGAGTTGCACCACTGGGTAGATGCAGGTTCAGGGTGACCATTCTTTGCTAATGTGATGGCCAAGAGGATTTGTCTCGGTAGAGAAGCCGGTGGTAGTATGCATGTTCTTCATAGCATGCTTTTATGTCTTCCTGTCTGTAGAGCACCAATTTATGCAAGCTTGGAAGGGACAGTCTGCTTAACTAGCTACAGACTGTATAGGCCGCCTCTCCGTTATTGTGCCTAGGGCTTTCATGTCACATTATTGCTTAGGGCTGTGTTGAACGCCTTCAACTAGGTGAATTGATCAGCTAATTTTTGATCTCTTACTTAACTCTGCTCTGTGTACTAATTATTGCGTCCCTTGCAATGGTTACTGAATTTGTAATGATGTTAGCACTGGTCCGAGCAGGGCTGACAAACATGATTGCACGACTACATAGAGGTGATGGTCAATAAGGGGGGCACTACTATAATATAGGTATTGTGCCCAATGGTGGATATGCCTGTAGCTAGCTGTGTCTCGGAGGGTAGTAGTATGGCCATGGGTGTCATTAAAGCCAACTTAGACTTGAAGCTAGGTATAGACTGCCTTTATAGTCTGAGCGTGCATGCTTAGTAAATGACATCATTGTCACGAATATCAGTTAATGAGACAAATTTTGTGGCATAGCCTATCGCAAGAAACTGCTCAGAATCCTAGAGATGCCATTGACTCCTATTTCCGATGGGATGCCAAGTCTGCATGAGAGGCAAGAAGCCGAATTATTGATAACAGCTTGGATGCTTATGCGGATCCCTTTGCCATTGAGGAGGTAGGTAGTGATGGGCGACATAGCTACTGGCCGTGCATGCCAGAGTTATTATAGTATTGGCTATTAATGCCACTAAACTTTGTTGATACCTGGACTACCATAATCCATCACTTAGCGATACACAAGGCACACATGAAGCACTCTTATAGCGTAGGTACATTGAGCAGCACTGCATGTCCCCTATTATTAATATTACTGCACGCTGCTCACAAGGATCCCTGTACGTCCTTCTAGCATGACATATGAACTTATACTTAAAATTAGCTATGTTAAAATGCATTATTCAGACATAATAAATTTAATTATGATTGCTGATTGCGTAACCACAACTGTGACCACCTATTGCAGACGCACTGACAGAGTAGGTATTATTATCTGCACAGCATAACATTAATTCCAGTCCCACTCATTACTAACTTAAGGTCGTCAGGTATAGCAGCATGCACAATACAGTGTAAGTTAATGCCAGCAGCAAAACAACTACTCGAGGTGTGTAAGTCGGGCATCTGCTACAGACGATCGGTAACGCTTAGTGCATGCATGTGGCGGGGACTTAGTTCCAGGAGTGCATGCTTGCATGCATGAGCCATTTGTGTCTGAATCTGCTGTGTGGCAGGGGGTAGCGAGTTGGGTTGACCCTGTTGTTGACATTGCTGTGTTTATGGGGTATATAAGGTATAAGCCGAGCCTCTTGCTCTCTGGGCTTTGCATTTATGGGATTGTCCCCGACATGCTAGCTGATGCTTCGCCTCTTGTAGAATTTGGGAGATGCTGCAAAGCCAAGTGTCTGGCTATAGGCCATTATGAGCCTGCATTGCTCTAGTTTGTAGGAGGCATCTAGGGATAGTACTGGGTATGCATGAGTATTGGGGAAAATGCTCGACCTCAATAAACCAGGTAGCACTCTTCGAGAATGTGTGCAGGTTGTTCAAGCTTCTAACGTGCAGCGGAATTGTTAGCTTTATGGATGTCGTCTTAATTGCAGCGAGCATGATTAGCACGACACGTTGCGACTACTGAGTGCCTATGTCCGACCCGCTGACATGTACAGGGAGACATTATGTACTCTTATTAGTGATGTCAGAGAGCTGACAGAATGGATTGTGTATGATAATTGTACACAAGAGCAGCTAGCTTAATAGCAATAAATGCCATGGATCCCTGCTGTCTTAGGTCCTCTGGGTGTCTGGATTACTAGCTGATATGTATGCTCTTAGCTAGCTACTCTGCAAATGAATAGCAACTTGATATGTTGATTCTCATGAGGTGTCCAGTTTGACGCCAAATTTCAGCTCCCTATCACAGTATGTGAATACAAGCAATGGGTCCTCTACATACGTAGCGGGGGTGCCGCCCATTGTGTCCTAATATAATTTGAGCAAGAGAATTTTCAATTAGCATATGCAAATGAGCAGTGTTAGCTAGGATTTTCAGCTGCTATGAACGGGCAATACCTTTGCCATTTCTTGGCTGAAGAAGTTATCAGTGCTGACATGACACCATTTGCTGGATTCGCATTGCAACTGGGAGAGGGAGAATCAGGCCGTTTTTCTGATCTGCACTGACGGTCATGCCCCATAAGGCAGCCAGATGGCCATTATGCTGAGCATACATTATCTTCCGGAGAATACACTCTGGCCTACAAATATCAACTGGAGGTGCATAGATATTTTATGGCTGAGGATCATGCGCGGCTTTTGCTGGCTATGTCCTCAGTGACGACTTCATCAGTGGCTCGCATTTAGCACTTAAGAGAGCGTGTGCGCTTGCCCTGGACCCTGCCGTTATATTATGACGAAGGTATTGCCACAATATTATGCTTACCATGGGTTAGCCCATGCCATTGAGACGTGTGAGGCCAAGATCTAGCCAGTCTCGCACCATAATTGGCTCGCTGCAAACTAGGGCTGAACCTAGTTTTAGCAAAAATCCTATAGTGGGCGTGCTGACCTTTCGGATTTGGAGGAGGGAATAATCCTCCCCTGCATGGTGACACCATATGGAAGTTGGTGGCAAGTGATCCCGGGGGGTGGGGGTGGGAGGCTGAGCATAGTTTGAGCACCAGTCTTAGCTATAATGGCCTTCTCAGATGTGGGGGAGGGAATAATCCTCCCCTGGTCACACCATGCGTGGTGGACAGCAATCAAAGGGGGGCGGGAAGCTAATAATAAGCTGAGCATAGTTTGAGCGAGTCCTAGAATATGACTGTAAACCTTTCGGATGTGGGGGAGGGAATAATCCTCCCCCGGTCACACCACACGTGGTGGACAATTGTCAAATGGGGTGGGAGGCCAATAATAGGCTGAGCATAGTTTGAGCGTAAGACCTAGAATACGACTGCAAACCTTTCCGGATGTGGGGGAGGGGATAATCCTCCCCCTGTCACACCATACATGGTGGACAGTAATCCAAGAGGGGTGGGGCCTATAAACGGGGGGGGGGGGGGGGGAGGGGGGGATAGGGGCTAATAATTATGCGTATTGGCATTCGTGGAACGCCTTGAGAATGCGACACCAGTCAAGGTGTATGCTGGCCACATATGTTGTTAAGTGGGTATACTAAAGCTGCAATGCCCTTTCAATAACAGCTCATCCATTCATTATTTTTCTTCTCTTGATTCTCGGAACAGTGCATGCCTATACAGCAATACGTTGAGGACTTTGTGTGTTGAAGCATAAGCCAGACTTGATTTTGATTCCCCTTTTAATAGAGCAGCTGCACCACGAGTGAAGCTCACCACCAGCTGCTATAATGCTACTGGCACAGGGTGGTAAGGCAGCAGTCCTGATAGGGGGATTTATCAGCTATGTATACAGCAATGTAGGCATGGGGCTGCCAGTATTTGGCCTGTGCCCTTATATATAGCCAGCTGGCCTGCTGGTTGGATACTGCCAAACTACTTGGTACCTGCGCACTCTGTGCGTGCGTGCTCAAACACGAGCGCAAGTGCGAGCTGTGCATATGCGCAATGTACAAGCATGTACACGATGCACGCGTGCTATGGAAGCTTTTTTGCAGCTGCTATTGCCACACATGAACTTTAATACAGCAATTGGCATCACATAGCTGGCCTGCTGGTTGGATACTGCCAAACTACCTGGTGACCTGCGCACTCTGTGCGTGCGTGCGTGCTCAAACATGAGCGCAAGTGCGAGCTGTGCATATGCGCAATGTACAAGCATGTACACGGTTCACGCGTGCTATGGAAGCTTTTTTGCAGCTGCTATTGCCACACATGAACTTTAATACTGCAATTGGCATCACATACATTACAATCTTATTGGTTGCACAACACATACTATTTAATCTAAGCTTATTCAATAACTAGCTGCCTCAAATTGTCTGTCCTGGGCCTGCCCCCTTGGAGTGACCACTCCTCTTGCTGCGAGGGTCACGTCAGGCTTAGCATAGCAACAGCACAATTATAGACGGTTCTCGCGTCAAACACTGAACTGCCAGCACCATTACTTTGGTATTCGCTTACCAGTATTGGAGGAGGCGGCGGATAGTACGTAGACGCCGTAGACGAAGAACTTTTTGAAGTTGCTGGGAACTTCGTATTGGGTAGGGTATATAGCCGGCTTGGCTGGTAGACGTAGCTGAGGTGGTGAGGGCCAAGGAAGTCTCTTCGGGCTGTATACGAGCAGATATTTAAAGCAGAATTATTTGACTTTCGTTCAGCTTTGGTTTGAACTGGTAGCTTTGCTGTTGTCAAGGCCCCGTTGTTTGACTAAGACTGAGCAGTGTTGTTGCGGCAGCCGCTTTAAGAGTTGCTGTATGGCGCCCTACGATATGCGCATGCGCGTAACCCCGGCGCCCGCGCTTAGCTGATCACACCCTCCTTCAGTTAACTCGGAACTATACGTTGAACCCGCATCGATTACTTTACCCCCTTGCGCATGCGCGCGGGGTAATTATCAATATTGTCATAGATATTATAATATAGACTACGTACGTAGTCTATAATATGGTCTATGATACATGATATTGTCGGCTTCAGATAAATCACATGACTCAGCGAACTCTGTACACTCCTATAATTTGGGATTCTGTGCTTTTGCCCATGGCGCGTGTTGGATCTTCAGATGATGATGCACGAGAAAAAGAGACGCAAATAGCCAATTCTAGTGAGCATGAGATGGCTGCTTCATCATCGGACATCAGGTATGAGTTGGGTAATACAAGACTCGGTGATTCAACAGCGGAGCTAAAAGCGGCTAAAACAACACTGTCGAAGCTTTTAAAGATCAGTGATGATGTAATAAATCTACTGTTGTCTGCCGACGAGTTAGAAGCTCAAATTCTGAGTGACATAGCAGAGCAACTATTGAAAGCATTGAAACATATCTGTGAACTTTTGAATAAGTTACAGGCTGATACTCGGCACTTGATTGGAGAAGTAATATGCTTGGATTCAACAGAAAGTATTCCTCTGATGTACAAGCTTCATGATAGATTTTTTCTAAGTAAGGAGTTAGCTATTTTCTTCAGCTGTTAATATACAGGGATTCAATTTTGTACATTTTATGGGAGCATCATGTTCAAGTCATAACTGATTGAAACAGCCTGTACATGCTGTGCCCTCCCATCTGCTTCAGCCCCAAAGTGGGTGTGTCAATAGGCTTTTTGTTTAAATTGCATCTCCATAAAATGATGTACCCTGTGAGTTAATTGTGAGAAAATTTAGGGCCTCATAGCCTTTAAGGCATAAAAATATGCACGTTATATCCAGCAAACAGTGATATTAATTTTAGAGAGTTGTATGTTCCTTAAATTCTCTGACAAGTATAGCTGGTCAAACTCCATGCAGGAGGCTTAAATTTAAATAAGTAATGTCTGATTTGCCCCTGGATTCTTGCTGTTTTTTTTTCCCTGTATTTTAAGCATCAATAAGGAATCAAGGATATGCATGACATTAAGCATGCCGGATCAATAAATTCAAACTGATTGGTGAAATTTTCATAAATACATTATCCCTAGTATTACTAAGCCTTGGGTCACTGAATATAATTTATTTAGTGACTCCTTAACAGTGCAATACAGGCGGTTAGACATCTATACAGGAAAAAAGGAGAGAGAAGAGAAGAGAAGAGAGAGAGGGAGAGATAGAGGAGAGGAGAGAGAGGGGGGATATAGAGGAGAGAGAGAGGGAACTTGAATATTAATTATAATACATGTAAATAGCATTCCCCCTTAAAATAAGTAGGTAATATCATTAATGTTGAAGAACATACAATGTTACTTCATCTAACTAGAGCTCTGTAGAGCACATACCCCGTGCGCTCTGTAGCCACTGTAGCGTAGTAGTGCAACACTCCGTGGCATAGCTATTTTATGATCTGACGACCCTTTCCAACACCGAGCTTGAGCATGCTAAAAGAGTGGGTGTGGTCGATAAACCACCGGCATGTTGAACAGAAAATGCACGATTTGTAGCGCTAGTAAGCCTTTTTGAGCAATTCGAAGCCCGTACAAACCAGTTTTTCACCAATATCTAACAATTGGTTGTGCTTGCAGCATGCACAGACGCCTAGAACTCGAGATCTGGCAATTTTCGTGCCGACGATGACAACGACAACAACAGATGGACAAACTGATTGCTTTACCCCTTGCGCATGCGCGCGGAGTAAAAACCACGAATATTAATGGTTTGTGGGGGGGGGGGCACTGGATGTGAAAGTGCCACGCCCACTTCCATCCCAAATTATCTCCCCAGTAACAATTTACTTTTCTGTGGTTATGAGGTAATTATAGTGTAATTATGATGAAACCTATGGTGTAATCTATGAGGTAATTATGAGAAAATTCAGGGCCCCGCTGGAGCCTTTCTGAGACTTGAAAATCAGTAAATATGTAGAGTATCTTACGCGTGTATCCAGCGAATAGATTACAAGCTGAGCGCTACTTTCTCTGAGAAGTACTGTTGGTTGAACTTCACGTGTTTTCTTGGCTTACGTAATGCCATGGATAAATAAAGCTAGCCTTGCGCTATATATAGCACGCATCACTGCCACAAGGGGCTGGTCCGCGCGCGATTGCAGCAGCGTGACCAACCTGAACTTCGGAAGGAATACTGTGTTGACGAGTTCGTCTCTGTGATTGAAGCATCGAAACTTGTCGCTATCAAGGTTGAGAGTCGATCTTAGATGCCATCTCCATGATTTCTGGGGCCAGCATCGATCGATGTGTACGCATTCTATTGACGACCTTTTACCACATGCACCATTTCACTGTGCAGCTACTGGGGAGATGGTCAAGGGTTCATAAAATTTTCTAGATGAAACCCTGCATGTGGGTGGCATACTCTTCATAGAATGCATTTAGTGTAAGAAATTCATTATGTGGAATTTTAATGAATCCAATCTCCTGTAAAGGTCAATTTACGTACAGGTACTCATCCTAGATAAGAGCATGTAGATAAGGGCTGGAACTTGTGGAATAAAATGGGGCAGTCTCTATCATGAGTTATAGCTAGATCTGTCATGCCAGCAACACTGGTGCCAATGGATGCCAATAGAGTTATGCCCATGGCCACTAGAGAACGGACTATTTAAGAACTAGTTTGAGCTGGCATGCTTATATTGTTGCCCTGATGATGGCTACAATACATAAAACTGTTTGCACAATTTATGATTGTAACTGGTTGTTGCACAATGAGCACTAGCTATAATTATAATACTATGGCAGTATTAAATTGAGATATTCTTATATCTTGTGTTTTATGCAGAGTTGGGTACTGGCTTGGACCAGCACCTGGTGTACTCCTTGCTTTATATCCTGAATGTCCTGATGATTTTGACCGACGGTAGCAAAGGAGCTTGTGAGTACCTGGTAAATTCAGGCTCTTTATATCAAAACTTTTTCGAATTGGAAGAGCTTAAGAAAACCCTCTCTGGAGACGAGGTAATATATTGGCCAATCTGATTGGTAAATGTAGACTACAGGATTATGCTAAATCTGATTGGTCAGTGTAAGTGATATTATATCTACAGTGGTGGATCCAGGGTGGAGCACATGAGCCACCTCCCCCTTCAACCTTGAGTCTCCCATCCAGCAGAACTGACTTAATGTTTTTGGTGAATTTAATTATGTTTTCAACTTATTTTAACAGCAAAACACACCAAACTTCAACATTAGTCAAAATAATATAGTACTTTGCTATGGAAGCCGAGAAGTGCAATTTACCACACGACGCCCATTTCCGCATGCGGAGGGCCAGCTCCGCATGCGGACGTACGTTCTCCGCGTGCGGAGAGCCAGCTCCGCATGCGGAGACCCTGCTCCGCATGCGGGGGTGTCTTCTCCGCGTGCGGAGACCCTGCTCCGCATGCAGAGATACCTTCTCGGCATGCGGAGACTCTGCTCCGCATGCGGAGGTAGCGTCTTGACGTGCGGAGACCTCTTTTTCAAACCATCACAGCCTAGCCGTTTCATTACCCGACCAGTGTTAATAGTATAGCGTTGATCTTGGCGTGGTTAACCTTCTTTGTACTACAGTGCGTGGGTGCATCAAAGGCACCGCCTAGAGTTTACCTAGCATAGACCACCAAGGTGTAGTCTAACTGCCAATTAGGGCAGTTATACTATGCTTAGTCAGCAATAGATGGTAGTTAAACTACAGCTGTAGTACAAGCCAGACAAACTACACACTACTGAGGTTATCACACATACACTCGGTGGTTATGCAAATAGACACCTCGGCTCCGCCTCGGTGTCTATTTGCACAACCACCTCGTGTATGTGTGATAACCTCAGTAGTGTGTAGTTTATCTATAACTGAGAAGCCTCTTCAGCAGGGACTATGATTTCTACAAGACTGTGACTGCCCGGCGTGCAGGGTGTGGCTAGCGAGACTAGGTCTGGCGACGATCGAGCCAGAGTGTGTCACAATTAGATAGTATACTAGTAAGTTGTAGCTATTGAACACTTAGTAACTACTGTCCATATTCTCTGGCTACTGGCTCTAAGACAGTCGTTCCATTCATGGGGCGGAGCCCAATTTCACAAAGCGACCACACCCAATTTTATTGATCACGCCCATAATACATGTAGGGTGTGCATATTATTCAGCAGCTTTTGATGAACTATAGCTAGCAATTTTGAAGCTTGATAAAAACGCTATGCTAAAGCTTCAAAATCGCTATCCCGTTCATTAGTAGCTGCTGAATAATTCACACCCAATAATTATAATATTATGATGAGCGTGATCAATAAAACGGGGTGTGGTCGCTTTGTGAAATTGGGCTCCACCCCACGAATGGTATAGAGTCAGTAGCCAGGAATATGGACGGTATATATACTAGGTGTTCAATCCTAGTAGCTACAACTTACTATAGTATACTATCTAATTGTGGCGCACTCCGGCTCTCGGTTTGACCGTCGCCGGATCTATTAGCCACACCCTTAAGCATCATGCTGGGCCTTTGCTCAGTCACAGCCTTGTAGAAGTCACAGTGCCTGCTGAAGAGGCTTCTCAAGAAGGTTAACCACGCCAAGATCGACGCTATACTATTAACACTGGTCGGGTAATGAAACGGCTAGGCTGTGATGGTTTGAAAAAGAGGTCTCCGCACGTCAAGACGCTACCTCCGCATGCGGAGCAGAGTCTCCGCACGCCGAAAAGTGCATCTCCACATGCGGAGCAGGGTCTCCGCACGCCGAGAAGTGCATCTCCGCATGCGGAGGTACGTCTCCGCATGCCGAGAAGTGCATCTCCGCATGCGGAGGTACGTCTCCGCACGCGGAAAACGTTTGCCCGCGTGCGGAGCTGGCTCTCTGCACGTGGAGAACGTACGTCCGCATGCGGAGCTGGCCCTCCGCATGCGGAAATGGGCGTCATGCGGGAAATTGCACTTCTCGGCTTCCACACTTTGCAACCTGAAGCCAGCAACAAAACATGGCAACTGTGGCAATTAGGGGCCATGGTTCACAGATTTTGGACCTTTGCCAAAAACTTTTGCGCATGTATATTATAATCATGCTCCCTCCTTTCTAAAATCCTGGATTTGGCTCTGAGCTACATCCATAATAAGTTATAAATGAGGTTTATTACAATAAACCAAGGTTAATGGTGTCCCAGGACCGCGCAATGTACCTCTGACATACTGTAAATTGCAAATATTTTGATGTTAAAATATTTTCGGACAGCATGGCTTGTGCGAAAATTAAATGCATGAAATACATGTGCAATATTTACGACAATGCGGTACAGGCAGTCTACGCTAAGACCTCCTTAAGTGGTACTATGGAATGTTATCATCGATCAACCGCGGTTGACATATGCGCGCGCCACAGTCAGGTAGAGTGGTCTATGAATATAATTATTTGTGCATGCCTTGCGTAAGCTGTAAGTGATTGAAGCCCTATGCATGACGTCACACCACTGGTCGACACGGCTACAAATTCACTTTTTTGAGATTTTGTGCAGCTATATCTGAACACGAGCAAGGACTTACCAGAAGCCAAGGCAGGCTACTGATCTATGGGATGTAATGTTCATGTGACCAATTAATCAAGCAGCCAGGACCGTTTGCTGCAAGTTGAACACTCGCTTGAACTTTGCTGAAACAGAGCGATGATTGGCGATGGCTATGAAGATCGGTTCATAAATAACAAACGGTTATAGGTAGGGAGTTGAAACCTGTTACAGAGACCAGCAGTAAGGTAGATCTATTAGCCTCAGTTCAGTTTAGTTAGTACTACAGTATTGTACATGAAGCTATTTTTGTGAGAATTATTGAATTATTTCTGATATTTGAGCTGGTGTTTCTGGAGGTAACGACAACGGTATGTCTCCAAAATTTGTCAAGATACTTACCTGAAAGTTAGCTCCCAGATTTGTAACTATGAACTGCTGGAGGCTGTTTGCTGCATGTTGAACACTCAACTGAAGTTGGAGGCAGCCAGACTCGCCTAAGGAGCGTTTGGCCTTGTTCTGCTCAAATGACCGGCCAGAATCTATGATCTTGTACTCCCAGGTGTTCTATAATCCCTTTGCACTGTGTGTTTTAAGTGTGTAGCTTACATCTCTTACGTCTAGGTAGCTACGAAAATTTAGTACATGCATTATTCCACCATGCGGTCGCCCATATACTACTGTACAGCTGCTCAAACCACATTCCAGAGCCAATTAAGGTGGTCTTAGCGTAGACTGAGGGTCGTTTTGTCCAAAAATTATTTAACGCGAAAAATTATCGCACGAAATATTTTAGACACGAAATATTCGCGATTTACAGTACACGCATGCTCAGTGCAATACTCTATGCATGTGCTAAGGCATTGATGGTTCACCCAAAATAAACCATGTGTGCATAGGCTAATTACCATGTGATAGGTAGTTCAAGATTATTTGCTGCCTTATAATTATAGCTCATTCTGAACCCTCGGCCAACCAGCTGTCTTGATCTTCAATTTCCCACCCCTCTCCACTACATCAGTCAGGCATCAATTCAAAAATTTAACATTAATTTGGTACCTGCATGGCGGCATTGTCTACTCATATATAGTATGAATACTATGACGCAAAACTAAAATTAATTGCCGTGATGCCAACAACTACCCCAGGTTGAGTCGGGCACCCCAGTCTGCTCCATAGAATTTAACGTAACCCTGGTTGGTTCATACCTCCTCATACCTGGAGATATCCTCAATTATTCCCTCAAAATACACGCCAAGCAATGTTATTGAGACATTACGACCTAATTCATGGTTAGTTATGGTCAATCAGTGCAGCAGCCCTGGGACAACACCTGTTAAAACTCATTTGGACAACTAAATTTTTACCCTGGGATAGCTACCAGCAATATTTTGGGCAGTAAACAAACGGTAACAGACAGTGCCTAACGATTTCATGAAGCATATAATATTATGTATATATCATTATGCACTCAGTAGCAATTTACTTTTTTGCGGTTATTAGGTAATTATGAGTAATTATGATGAAACCTATGGTGTAATCTATGAGGTAATTATGAGAAAATTCAGGGCCTCGGTGGAGCCCTTCTGGGACTTGAAATTCAGTGAAATATATAGAGTATCTTGCGCGTGTATCCAGTGAATACCTTACAAGCAGCGTGTTGCCTTCTCTGATGAGCAGCGATGGCCGAACTTCATGCGTTCTCTACACTGCAAAAAATGGATAGTCAAATTAACTTATTGTTACTGATTTAACTGGATTTTTATTTGTTGTTTTATTCTTTGTAAAGTTATTATAGCATGTGTTTGGTTAGAATAACATGATTAGTTGAAATCACTGGAATTTGTTATATAAACTCTGGAAGCATGTTAAAATTACTTAACTGTAATGTTACATCAATCAGCAGGTTGTCAAAGTTACTATCATTGTTGATTTACCACTGTGTTTGTTAAAGCTTCCTAAAAATATAGGTTAAAATAACCAACTAAGTAATAATTAACATTAACCGTTTAATAATGTTGAAACAACTTTATATTCCTGTGCAATTAAGGACAAAACATTTTGTCATAATTACTTTATGAATTGTTGATCTTCACATTTAATTAGGTTATTATAAGACTTTAAGTTATAATAGCATGTAGGTGTTTAAATTACCTGTGTATGGTTATAATTAGGTGAGACTATGGTGAAAATACCTAATACTATTTTGTTATAGTTACTAATACGAGTGGTCAAACCTATAACACCTTTTAATATCATTAAAATTCTTTTTATGCCGAAGTAGATTTGTAATACACAATATAGGATGGATATGCTCTATAGTTATGATACAACATGAACACTCGAGCATTCTTTGTGATACCTGATACGCTATCGTATCTAATGTTTACTACATTCTGCTTTGAGTTTTCTTTGACTGGTGGCATTCTAAGTTCTTTTTTCTTTGATGTACCAAAATCATATGATATACCTATCAGAGCTTTTGCAATAATGATCACCCTCTCATCTGATGCAGTGAGATATGCAAATCTGTCTGAATATTGTGCACTCTCTGTTAGATATATGGCATATCCCCAACTTCCTCCACGACTTAATCGTAGATCTAAGCCCTCTTCTCCACAAGCAATTTCCAATGGATCGTTACTGCCACTACCATGAAATAGATCCATTTCGTGAATGATTCCGTCATTCCTCACACGCATTCTGGCTTTATTAAAATTGTATGCTTCCAATAGCCACATGTTTTGTATTCTTGTTATTTTTGTAATTGTAACTGGTAATGATTTCGTTACTAATTTCTCACAGTGTTTCCATTCTTCAGAAGTGGGTGAGAGGTCATGAGTTTCAACACATTGATGCTGAATGTCCCAGTTAGCTGGAAGTCCTGGATTAAGTTCAGGAACTAGTTGATCCTCAAACATTTTAGCCATTGCTATATGCTCTGCATGCATTTGGTCATAACTATATATAGTCATATGATTGTCACATGATATATAAGGTACCATAACAAAATTGTTATTTCAACAGGTATGTGAATGAAATAGTCTAAGACTAGTATGTGTAAGGCATGGTAATATACAGTATATGATCAGATAAATTAAAACTTTTTCGTACTAAAAAGGAATGATGATCTTGAAGTGCATGTATATCAATAATACAAATATTTGTTGTGGTATGCACACCAAACGCATTGTAATGTGTACAAAAACAATAGCCTTCATAAACTTCAACATAAAAGAATAACAGCTTAAAATCTTGAATGTGTATGATATCCATTATTTTCCCAAACTTTGGCGATATATCATGACGTTCTAATAGAACAAACATACCTAACTTGTACATAGAACTGTGAATCTTCAACCAATTGTGGTGGTTCAAACTGCACTCACATTGCAGAGATGGTTCTAATTTTACAAGCTGAGATATTATATTCTCGCATTCTTGAGATAAGCATGACACTCTTGGTTTTGGGCTAAGATGAGGCTCGGGATACAGTATGTGGTCTTCGCAGTGTAGTTGGTAGCATAACCAAAGCTGATGATGTTTTACCACTGTTTTTACGATATTCTTGAAGTTACCACGGCGTGAAGAACGCTTAATGAAACTAAGTTTCGCTTCATGTCTCATTGTCCAAGAATGAAGTAGCGGACCAAAACGTTCAATCTGAGATGGATAGTGTACCATGTGGTGCATTTTAAGTTTCATTGTAGAAGTTGGATACAACCGGCTGTACAACTGTAGCTTTTCCTCTACAAGCACTCGAAGGTATGGTACAGTGTCAAAGGAGTGTATGGGACTGAGGGCTAATTGACATATCTTAATTAAGAGAAGCATAGAATACCAATTAGTATTGCCCTCAGGAATTTTGTCAGCAATTAGCATTGGAAGGTTCCTTACCAATGTGATAACCTGAGCAGCTGACTGTGAAAATTTTTTGTTAGGCTGATCAAGTGATGACTGATTGATCAACGATGGTTTATCTTCCGCTCCAAAGTCATATGAACCAAGCCTATTGTTTAGAGTCTCAATGGAAAACAAATTATTAGAAGTACAGTATAGCAAAAAGAGTTTCAACTCATAATGGACTACTCCCTCAAAGAGGTCATGCATTATGTCCAGCGGAAGACCGGTTGCCACAGAAAATCCGGGAACTTCCTCTAATATTGATGTGCGGTTGATACCATACTCGATTGACAATCTGTGACGATTAATCCCCATGAGTAAACGACATTGCTGTTCATGCTGCTCAGGAGTACGCAAAGTAAAGAGTTCTTCATAAAATGAAGACTGAATATCATCTTTAGTAGCCATGCATGATCGACAAATTCTATGAGCAAATGCAGCACTTCCTTTAAAGCCACCCACTTTGTGCGCAGCCTGGGTGTCAGCTAAAAATGCGACAAGAGCACCATGATATTTCATCTCGTTTGATTCTGTGGTGATCGTGATTCCATCAAGATATAAATGCTTGAGGTCATCAACAAAAGGAGAAAGAAATTTGTCGATGCCATACTTATCGATGTCCTCACAACGAGCTACAGCTAAAAGAAAGATTGCTTTAAGTGATGACCGATACTGCGGTCGTATGTTAGCTAGGGTAAAAAACAAGCAGCCTAATTTATGGGTTTTAACGTACGATCCCACGGGGTTAGTAACTTCCAATTCATCAAAATAAGCTATAATTTGCAATGCTTGGTGGTCACTACTGAATAGTGGATGATTTTTATACACGGATCCATCGGAAAAATCCTTCATTGTCATTTGGTCACTATGCCTGATTCTGGTAATTTCACTCAAAATCTCTTTGTTTTGCAAAAGTTGTGAGAGAGTGTCGAACAATGGTACATAAAGGAATGTACGGGTAGAGTGTACCTTTCGTCGCTTCACACCAGAAAAACAGTTGATATAAATGTTATCCAATGGTATTTCTATAGGTTCCTGCAAAAGTAAATAACGACGCAAAATAAATAAAATGTGCAAAATTTAAAAATGCGGGTCTGCCCCAGATAATTAAGGTTGCACAGTCTTAATTATCTATGGTTAAACAGATAGGGATGCTTGTGGTTTACAACACCACATCAAATGTAAATTTAAGAACGGTGGGTGTACCTCTTAGACTATCACTATTCCCTGTAAATCCTCCTATAATTATACCATACTTACACGTAGATCGAAGTGATCTCTGAAATACTTTTCCTGTAAGTAGCTGGTGTGCAACCCTTGAAAAACATCAGGTACTTCTGCAAATGCATCCTCAAGTCCATCAATGTCTGACATGTTCACCCCAGCATTGCCAAGTGAATCTTTAACGCCAGCCTTCACTACACGCAGAGAATGGCCAAAGAGATGCCTATATCCAGTGATAACTTCATTAATTGTGCGCTCAGACACCCTACAAATCTCCTTCAGCTTTAATAGAAACTTAGCTGCTTCTCTTTGCTCCTGCTGTTTGTCAACACCCAAAAGATGCCAAATATCATACTGCAGATCTTCAGGGAATTCAAAGTTTTCAAAACAAAATGAAACGGGAAACTCTGATTGTAGAGTAGATGTAGCAGGCTCCTCACTCGAATGCTCAGGATCAGGCGTATTGTCATCAGAAGAAGTGCTCAAGCCTAGGCTATCCCTGTGAGCTCTGTAGACGTGACTATTGAATGCACCGAATGTGCTAAACTGCTGGGAACATCCTCGAATTTCACAGGTGAGAGAAAAGTTGGGATCTTTGGAATGCACTTGTCTTACATGTCCGACATAGGATCGAAGATTCGGTGAAAGAAGACCACATAGTTGACAAGAAACAGTTTTTGATTCCATGATAAGCTTCGTGCCAACGGAGACCAGCCAAAACTCGGGATTGATAGTAGGAATAGAGGCTCGGTTACGGTAGGAGAAAGCTACATGCACTGTACATGTACATGTACATGTAGCTAGAGAGCCAATTTGGCAACCATGCGCGCGCTTTTTGCATACAGATGCACGCGCACCAAGCGTACATGTTCGTACACGTTCGTGTACAGCTGAGCATACCCGCCAAATTCCGTGTACTATCCGTAAACAAGTCCGTGTATTATGTGCTGTTTGATTTGAAAACGCGAGAAGATGGATTTCAGCCAAGAAGACTTCGCTGCTAAGGATGAAACGGATGTGTATCTATTTCTCAAGGACAGTGGCTTTGACGACTGTGTCGCTAAAGAATTTGAAAGTGAGTCACTGAGTATACGACACAGGCGGCGCCCCCTGGCAGCCTGAGTGTTCCTGTCACTTGTTCAAACTTGGGGGGGGGGGGGGGGGGGGGGGTCATTGGCGTTGGCGCAAGAGCATGCTGAGTAACTAGTGCACAGTGTAACAAATTATTTGTGTTTGAATCATACAGAGCAAGAAGTAGACGGGATGTCCTTTATGGAGCTGACAATGGATGAACTCAATAGACTTTTCCCTGACAAACTAGGAACTGTGAAAAAATTGTATCGTCTTATTCAATCAGTGAGTTAAATAAAATAAATACAAAATTGGCAAGATAACTAGCTACAACGTCAAACAACAGCTGACATGGTGGTTCAGTGGCGTATCCAGGATTTAACAAAAGGGGGTGCTTAACGATCTGTGCACGAAGCGCGCGCGAAAATTTGAAAGCCACGCCCACTTTTGTTGACCACACCCACCATTTTCGCCCGTTATTGGGTGTGCATTATTAAGAAACGCCCACGCTCTCCACTCTTCACCGCTCAAAAACAATGAAAACGTTCAGGTGAGCAGCTACTAATGAACTAGCTAGCGATTTTGATGCTTTAGTACAGCGTTTTTATATAGTAAAGTGCTAGTGACATTATTTATTGATATAAAATAAGGCATGTTAGCACCAATTAATTGTATGCCTCTGAGGCTAAGGGGGGTGCTCGAGCACCCTGAGCACCCCCCTGGATACGCCACTGTGGTTGAGCACAGTGGTGGATGGACCAGGGTGGAGATAGTACGTACGTAGCTATGTTCAAAATTCACTTGGAGCTTTGATTTATCATGAGATTTCCTCTTAAAAAGCTATGCGCCGAGGGTTAATAAGATTGATATACCTCGAGGTTTCGCGCTGTATTTCACATTAAATTTAATTACGAACTAGTGCTTGCCATTCTATGTTGTATAGATACTTGCCAAGTCAAGTACTTCAGCCTCTAAGTCTATGCCGAGTCGTGTGCCTGTGTCCCCTCCTGGCTCAGTGGTATCTGGAATGTCGTTTAATGAAGATATGGGCTCTGTGGCTTCAACATCTTCTGTTGAGCCTCGAAGTGTGTCACCTCTCCCTGGACCAAGTGGAGTGAAAAAATTTGTTCTCCCAGATTCATGGAGGCCATCTATCATGCATGCCATTAAAGCGTCAACTGAGGCTGAAAAGAGGAAAAGGCTCTCTCCAGACGTCAGAAACGAGATAGTACGGGATGTTGTTTCCACTATGTATGCGTATAGGAGTGAACCCAATAAAGAGTTTTGTACTCACGTTGCGAAGCAATTGGTGAAGAAATATTCCTTCATGAGAGATGCGGGCACTAATGTGACTGGACACGTAAGTTTCTATACATGTATTGTTACAATGTAGTTGTAGTATAAAATTAGACCATATCGTACTATTGCCATGATATGTACCTCTGGAATGTTTAGAAGGTGCCTTTGTAATACAAATTTAATCGTAGCTTCCCTTAGCAAAATTTGTACAAGCACTCCTCATCTTTGGTTTTTATTGTACTTATGAATGGAGTCATACCACTTTCCTTTATCATTAGGTTTCTTGGGAGAAAAAAATCATTGAAAGGGTGTATAATGTTGCCAAAATCAGCAAGAAGCGTGGGAGTGAAGGCACTTCAGCTCCTCCAGCAAAGCGTGGACGGCCTCCTAAAGCCAACAATCCAGTTCTTCAGAGATACCCTCCATTGGAGATCAGTTCAGATGATAGTGGAGCTGCAGAGGCTCTCAGTAAAGAGCTTGAAAAAGATAAGCCGAGGAGAGATGTCGTTTTGCGATGTGCTAAGGACACATTCACTGAGCGTCGACAGTACATCCTAACAACTGAAACTTCCGTTGCTGATATCATTGCACGCTACAAAGCACTGTCACTGCCATATGTGGTGAGTGTATTTTATTATAATACTCTGTGATCAGCTTACCGTTTTACCACATTTATTTAGTGTGGAAATTCCACCACAAGTAACAAACATAAGGTAGCTGGGCTTAACAAATATTTATCCAGCAAAAATTACCATGCATACGATATTAATTTGTTGTATTATGACCTTCTATAGATTGAACAGGAAGTGGATACCATCATGAGGAAAAGGGATATTGTGAAGACTGCTTCTGAAGAGTGGAAGGGCAAATGGTCCCAGGCTATCATTTCTTATGCTCACAGTTTAAAAAGCAAGGGTATAAAGAGTGCTTTGAGAATTGTTGAAACTAAATTCACAGGTACTAATATTATTAATAAACATTTGCACCTATACATGTATATACTACTACTGTTGCTCTGTTCTTAGATGACAATGATGAAGAAGAAAAGCAGGCATTGTTTGTCATGATGGCTCTTTTGTTTAAGGGTGATCCAACTGAGAGACTCAATTATATTATGGAAGAACATCAGGTATTTTTGTCCGTCCTACTTTTGTGCCAGTGCATGTGTATGCTGAGTCCATGCATGCTTGCTCATGCATCTATTATACGGACAGGATTTTAAATTTGGTAGAGCACAGCTGTAATGAAGTGGGTATAATAGGAGGGAGAATGTGTCTCTTCCCATGCTAAGTGAGCAATTTAAATTAAAAATTTAACCGCATACTGATACATGTAGGCATTTGACAGGGAGTTTCCCCTTGCTTCCCAGTAGATACAATCCCTGCATGACACAAGCTGAGATTATACTAGAAGGGAAAGTATGCTCAATACACTATTGTATACATATTTAATATCATCCTATTGCACACATATATTTAGGCTGGTGAGGATCCTGCTGTTACAGCAAGTGGTGCTGCAACATCATCCCCTGTCATTGGATGTTTTCAAGATGTAGAAGGAACCAATAGTTACTATCTATTTGTTGAAAAAAAAGTTATATTCGGTGGAATTTCATCGTTTTGTAAGTCTCTTGCAATATGGTTCTCTTTGCACTATATATTCAATTTAGAGTACAACAAACAAATTTATGACCTTGCTTTGTTTTTTCAAGAATTTGTATTTGGGCTTCCTGCCTCAAAAATTAAAAAAACTTCCACTTACCTTACAGTTTCAAGTGACATTCAGTCATTTACTCTCGTTTAAATCAGCCATGTCTTTGCTCCATTTCGTATTTGCTATACAACATTTTGAATCCTTGATTTTGTGATTCTGAACCATTTAATCTCAAGTTTGAATTATTTATTGCATTATATATAATGCTCATGCATGCACAATGTCATTTAACTTTAACCACCAATGAGGGTAATTATGACCATTTAATTTAGTTATATCTCCAAATTCGGTAGCTGGTTAATTTTAAATGCATGCGTGCATGCATGCATGTATAATGACAATTTTTGAGTGTTAATATCACCATGAGTAAATAGTATAAATAGTAACTTTATAAAAGTGTAATTACTGTTCACTATTGCTGTTCTAACTACCTTCAACCACAAATGAAAGTTGTAATGGCTGGATCTTGAGGAAATAACCACCTGTAAGATGTTATAGTAACATAATTTCTTGGCCGAAATAACATTTTCCTGATACATATTTAGCTAGCTACTTTTGGTCAATATGTGATTGTTATTGGTGATGTCTACCAGGAATAAAACTGCTATTATTACTGATTAGACTCTTAAAAATAACGAACACAAAAAGATGTTATAATGACTTGATTTCTAAATTGTCGAAATAACATTTTGATATTACTTATTCTACCGGACTGTAATGGTCATTGCACTAATATTATTAGTTATAATAACAAGAAAAGGGCTGGTACTATAACTGATTAGATTATTAGAAATGACTGAAATAATAAGATGTTAAAATAACTCCACTTATTTGCTGGTTAAAACAACATTTTCAGTGGTCAGTACAGTTTCATAGTAAATAACCATTAATAAATAGTTACTTTAACCACCTGATTTTTGCAGTGTAGGCTGACGTAATCCCGTGGATATATATAGATAGCCCTGTGCTATATATAGCACGTACCATGAGCAGCGTGCCGCCAGACCAGTCTAGCTGTACTGCGCTGTTGAGTTCTCTGCTTGCGTTGAAATTTTCACTATCGAGGTCCAGAGACACTCTCAGATTCCCGATGATCCGAGGCTAGTCTAGTCTGCGACTGAGGCGCCGGCATCGTACTGTACAGTGAAGTGAACACACTATATTGACGACCTTTACCACCTACACCATTTCAACTATGCAGCTACTGAGTGCATGGTCAAGTGCTCATATTATATTAAGATTATAGCTGTCTGTCTGTCAGTAATGGGAGGTCAGTGGAAACGGACTTGACCTCGAGACACAAGATGCTATATCTCTGGCTGTTCAGCTTTAGAAGCTCTGTGAGCGCCGGTCTAGGCACTAGCTACAGGTGCAGACACTAGGCTCTTGGATAGACTGTACAAAAACCAGGCAACAATTGACACTTACACGTACAAGTCTGCAGTTAGCTAAACAGCTAGATTCATGAGGAAATACTTTCTGAGTCATCATCACAGAGGTAGTAGAGTCTGTATTTTGCGTCTTGCCTTCGCAAGTCTTGCAATAGAGACAGCGAGCAAACCAACAATTTTTTTGGCCTGTTGATTACTTAATAACCCACGTGCTCAAACAGGATGTAGTATACTAAATGCGCATGCACAGGCACCACAATTCTGGAATGCAGCTCCTTACGTGTGCAGTTTTCACTAGCCACTCTCTGCAACACTATGACCTCTACATGCTTGCAGGATCTGCCCTTTCACAAAGCCCTGTTGACAATTAGTGATTGAACAGCATGCACATTATGTAGCGAAGCGAGCCCACCTGCTTGTATATATATATATATGTACATCAGGACATCATTATCCTAGCAAGATCTACTGGACAAGCCCAAGGTTTGTGCAAGTGCTGCTATGCAGGCACACACACTTGGCACTGTGTGCTTTTGGCCATCAGGACAAACCATGTGCTGAATATAGATAATTATATAAGTCAGCTAAATGCGATCAAGCTCAGAAGCGAGGACACATACATGCAAAGAGAGTCGCTCTATTTTTAAGTAGTCATCGCTTCTAGCCAGTGGTTCATATAGCTAGCTAGCTATATGGTGTCATTTGTAGTCGTGTCAGGAACTGCTGGTGTGGCTTTTGTAGAGAGAGAGAGCTGAGTTGCCAATCATAGTGGTGAGCAAATTATGCCATATCTCTTAAAAAAACATTTTCAGCAAAGTCCACATAATTCGAGCAGAGCAGGAGCAGAGCGAGAATTAATCATGCAGATATCTTCGTTGTGCTTAACTATGTATGTATGTATGTATGTATGTATGCTGTCATGCTTCAGGAAAGTAATAATGTATTCAACGCATGCGCACACCATGGCCATGCACTGGCCGGCAAGCAGCACTGCGCCATTCCTGAACGTACATACAAAGGCACAGGCTACTGTACTGGCCTGCTAGTTAGAACTAGAAATGGATGAAAGGAAAAACAGTTAGCCCGTGAACGAAAGAGGAAACAGAGAGCATCAGCTGCAGCAAGGAGGTAGAAAAATGCAATGCTAAAAAGAAGAAGACAGGAAGAAACCCTAGAAGCCAGGCAGCAAAGATTAGCGAGTCCTAGATCTTACCCCAGCGCTAAGCGAGCAGGAGCAAGTGAAGCTGAGAGAGAGCAGAGACAGATGCAAATGAGAGAGGAAGCTACATAATAGGATGGAGGCTGAAGAAGATGAGGAGAGAGATCAGAGACTGACGAGGATGAGAGACTATGCTAGATGTAGGAGGGAGGCTGAAGATGATGTGGAGAGAGAGAATTCAACAGATCACAATTATTTGATCATTATTTATCCCTTAATTTAATAACTCATAATTCTTTAATGTTTGATCTTCACAATTTATCACTTTTCTTACATCTTGATTAATTTTATGTCAATTATAATATAATAATAATTATTATACTTAATAAAATTCATTCTCAAATTTAAATTATTTACACCGCAGTCAACACTGCTACGTGAGTTAATTACACTATATGTACACCTAGTACCAAAAGTATATAAAAGGGAGAAGAAGAGAGTGTTCTGACAGCCTATAAGCTATTATTTTGAAGTACCAGTGTCACCAGACATACTTTTGTGTAGCAGTTGGGATAACACCTTGTCTAAGTTGCATAGTACTAACATATGCAGGTGCACTTTTTCAAACAAAGAGCTTTTGCAGGCAAGTAGCTATACTGGAGTTAGATACTCTCTTCTCCCTCTTTATAATACACCTTGAAATACCTACACGGAATCCTATGATACCTCACTTTAGACATAAAAGCCAGATATGTAGCAGCTAGTGCAATTGATATAATAATACACACACAGAATGACTTGGTGCATGATATGTGCGCTGAGGGCTAACAATGAATGCAAAGGTGTGCAGAATCCTTTCTTCAAAAAGAGTATGGATTCAGTATAATATGAGCTGATAAGTAAGTGTAGAACTCTTGTGAAAACCTATTTGTGGTTCTATCACAGTAATAGTGTTATATAGATGCTCCTAAACTATTCATGGTTGAGAATACAAATGTATGTATATATTCCTAAGCTATTCATGGTTTAGAATAGCTACAATTGCAAGTCTATTCAAAGCAGTACAGTATGAGTAGATAGCTACTCCTAAGCTGTTTAATGTACAAATCTGATCATAATGAACTCTCACTGCATGTACCAACACTCTTCTTGCTTCTAACATTCATTACACTTGCATGGTTTTACACTTTGAATAAGATAGATATGCAAGATAAACAATTGTGATTTCGCATTACAATGATCAAAACGTGCAATATCATTAATTTTTGAGTGTGGCAAGAATTTGAGGTGTAGCACTGAGATTTCGAGGAAATAATATTATGATTAGCTATTCAATAAAATCTACATATATCAATGCTTCGAATTCTAGCAAATGCTTTTCCTTGAATTCTGACTGAGTATCTTTATGGTTATATGAACAGATAAAATTAACAATTATTTTGTGTTGCAGTGAGTAGTATACTATAGCATGTGTGTCATAGACCATTCAGAATGCATAGTGCATGTTGTAGGCTTATGGTATTAACCAAGTGGACTTACTATACTAATAAGTTTGTGGTAGTAATATATTTTAGATAATTTCAGCAGTAGGCACTCTCCATGTAGCATCCCAAATCACTCAGTATTACTTGGGTACTTACCTAGGAATGCCATGGGCAACAAGATTATTGTGACTAGTATGTTGTGTAGCTGCTCTGAAAACTTGCCATCAAGGAGCCATATGCATGACAATATAGAATACTAATTAAACATAACTCACAATTATGGTAGGTTACCTAGGATACAATTTTTATACATTTGTGTGGAAGCTGCTACTTTTACCCCTTGAAATTCAGTGCATTGGTGCTTATCAGGAGTGGGCAATTGCCCAGTATACTATGATAATATCATCATTACCTCATGAATTCAGATCTATACCCTAGCTCATATTGACCATGCATTGACAAGTACAAGTATCCATGGGCACTTACCCTGAACACTATGGTATATACCAATCCAACAGTACACACAGTGACTATAATCAGTTCAATGCAAGTAGAGAATACCAGCGACTAAATGTAGAGTCAAGAACAATCTATAGCCATCCACCTCCTCCATATGCTGGTCTGCTTGACTGATTCAAGCAAATGTCAATTTTTGTGGTATATAAATTTGTGCAGAGCCATATGAAATTTTTTTAT
The DNA here is from genome assembly GCA_963930775.1 of Cliona cf. orientalis. NCBI lineage: Eukaryota > Metazoa > Porifera > Demospongiae > Clionaida > Clionaidae > Cliona > Cliona cf. orientalis. The sequence goes on from OZ005695.1 coordinate 6,401,109, forward strand.
CCCTTGGAGATGTTAAACGTTAGCATTATAACCTATGTAGCACTTTGCTGTCCATGGCTGCAAAATGGGAGTTGTGATTTGTGGTACAAGTATTTATCAATACTGCTGTTAAGCTACTCAATACCTGCCAAAACTATTTGCTTGCCTTATACCGTAGGATTGGTATGTTATGCGGTATTTTAGTTATGTGATTATGTGAATTTTAGCAAAATCGCACAATTAAAAATCGCAAAATAAACATGCGTATTACATACATTGCGCAATAGGGCGGCCGGCCGAGGCGCGCGCCGCGTACACGTGGTCATATTGCACGCGCAATCGATCTGCTAGTAAGCGCTCAGTCTGTTTGGCCGAACGGTACAACAGTTTGAGTCTGGAAGGAGCCAGAGAGAAGTATGCTTCCGATATTTACGGACTACTGGTGAGTATTTTCAGCGTTAATCACCTCTCCTAAGGGCTGATAGCTCTTAATTCCTCTACTAGAGTGGATAGTCTTGTTCTCAGATCCCACCTTCGAGGGTGGGGTCTGGCTCTTGGTATTATCGCATAAATAAAAACCGCATAGCTAATACTTTTAACTATGAAATTGCATAAATGTAACCCCGCATAACATACCAATCCTATGGTAGTGTGAGAACTCACAGTGAAGAAATATGTGATAGAACTTACAATTTTCTCTGGCTTACTACACTAGCCATAAGATTGACTCACGGAACAAAAGGCTAGTTATGTCTGCTCAGTCACGTAAATTATAACCTATTATTCAACTTGCAACAACTATTCATGTAGGCTGTATTTTACTTACGTGTGATAATTAATCTTAAACAATATTATGGGGTATCCAATCACTTAAAACATACTACCATTTATTTCAGTTTGCTCGCAACTTCATTATCAGTAATTTGATGATCCTATACAACTGTTCTGCGGAGAGTGGCTTCCATCGGTACTTTATGAGGGTAGACCCAGTCTACTTCTTGAGTCCCTTCTGCAATTCACCATCATTTGGCATCAGAATACATAGTAAATTCATTGCAGGACGATTAGTATCACATATTCCAGCAATGAATCTTGAAATAATCAAATTGGAAGATTCAGATATAAAGATTTTATGTGAAATGCTTGGCCAGGCATCAGCATCAGACAAGTTTGAAGTCCACTGTCTCGATTGTGTATTCTCAGCTACAGAGCTAGTATCTGGCATCAGAAGTGTTCTTCATCATAACTTTAATCGAAAGGGTATGCTTTGTGGTGGAGTTCTTACAGGATTAGTGGCAATTTTAGTTGGAGGTGGTACATTGGAGAAGAAGGAAGCATGCCTGGCTATTTGGGACCTGGTGGCAGATGCCAGGTTTATTGAGACTTTGAAATCATTGGAACTACCACTTGTTGACATTTTAATGGAACTAAAGTTGAATGTTGGCACAGAGCTCAACCTATTACTATTTGGATTGGCTTGCTCACTTCCTTCAAATAGTAAGCTCCAAGCATTTAATTTGCTTTGTTTGTATCTCATATATTGCCAATTTCTTTGTGCAGGTACAACAGATTGTCCTGAAGCTTGCTACAAGTATGGATACTATGATCAATGTATTAAGCAGTGTGATAATATTCTTGAAAGGATAACAGATCAAGATGATTCTAAGGTACAATTAGCATTCCTACTTCGAGCAAAATCTTTGTACCATAACTACAGAAAGGAGCAGCTTCGTTTGGCTGATTCTAAAATGGAAGAAAAGGACCTACGAAAACTTTATAGTGAATGTTATAAGAAAGCCAGAGATACAATTATTAGTCTTGGTAAATCCAATTTGGATACAGAAGGTTCGTACATGATTGATATGGCAATGATGGAATATGCAACTGAAACCAATGGTCTTAAGGATATAAGCAGATGTCTCCTATGTCAAAGAAGCGAAAAGCTTGTGCGCAGTCATATGTGTCCACATAGCATTCTCAAAGAGTTCTGTGCAGCATCAACAACTCCAGAAAACCTACGAGTCTTTGACACTTCTTCCAGTGAAATCGGGCACTCAAAGTCTCCAAAACAGGTTACAACATACGCATTCTGTAAAACTTGTGAGAATGTGCTGAGTACCTATGGAGAACAGGAGTTTTTACCACATTTTTTTCGAAAAATTTATTCTATCAATGGTTCGAGTGTCCATGAAACTGAGATACATATTGAGTATGGGCCATGGCTCTATCATTTTTGTATAGGGATGCTTTTTCGTGCATTGATTAAAAGCAAGATTAGTACATTTTTCAACTCAGATGAAGTACATGCTTTTCTTGTAAATTGCAGAAGTATCATACTTAACCCTTCCATGCAACAGAAGCCCAGTTGTGCTCTTCCTCACATTTTTATACTGATTGGTCCTCACAGAAGCAGTGTCCAAGATCAGCAGTATGGCTTCATGAACCAGATATTAAACGATCCCTATTTTTCAACCATCCAATGTTCCAGTCTTTTGGATGGTGATATTAAACCACCATATCCAGCCCACTATCTTCTAGTTCATATCGGTGTAATAAACATCATAGCCATTTTTTCACCTTCTAGTTCATGCACCTTGCCATCAGAATGCAAGGTAGATCCTACTCATGGTATGTTTAGAGTGCCAACAGAGAAAGATAGGGGAAGTTATTTCACTCCAGGTTTATGGAGCTTTTTTCGACTCTATGCTATGGAAAGAAGTAGGCTTTGGCTGGAGCGTCCCTTACTACCTCTTCAACGTTTGCAGAAGCAAAAGATGATTAAGCCTTCCCCTCATTTGGAATCTGTTTTTCACATTGGATCTAGTGTGGAATCAGATTTAAAAATATTTGAAACAAACATAATTCCATCTCCTGATCCCAACCATCCTCGAATAATTAGTCTTCTCCCATCTGGATTTCATTTTCGTCCACGTTCTAACCCAAGCTGCATTGAGCTTCCTGATAATCATCATATTTTGTTTCATTTTCCCGAGGGAGATAAAGAAGTCTACTTTTTAGCTGTTGGACATGGTGGAACATTTGATATTTTCGCACCGTATGTGATTTATTCCCACTGTGAACCTGGGCTTCAGTTTAGTAGCGGTTTTTTTGTTGATCCAATTCACTTGACCTTTAAGGAATTTTTACCATTCAGAGAAGGTCGAGTTCTTTTAGAAAGACTACCCATCTTTGATAAACTTAAAGCCAACATTCAAGTCACCTTAAGAAAAATGTTGCGGTGTAAAGGAGTGACATGTTTAATTGACACTCTTCAAATGTGTCGATTCAAGGAAAATATCATGTAAGTTATCATTTCTTGAGTATTTGATAGCTACATGTTTCAATCATCATAATTTGTACAGGTTGCAAAATGTGGATTTAAGATGCTTTGGTCAGGAGTATTGTTGGTATTGTGTGAATCGGTGTTCATTCTGCTTACAGCTTGCCGGGTCAGATTATTCAGAACTTGAAGATATTGGAAGAACACTAAGATTTTGTAGTCAGGAATGTTCTGCAAAACTAAAAACCACTATTCCACCTTGTGCTACACTTCATCAGTTATCAATCACACAGGATGAAATTAAGGATATTGTGGCTCTTGATATTTCGGGAAGTGGAAAGGCACCCAATTCTGAACTTGTGTACCATATAAGCTTCAGCCTTTATATTGGAAAAGATACCTCATCCAGTAGTGCCAATAATTCTGTTTCTGATTTAAATACATTTGCGTTCTTTCATTCTCGCTGTCTTCATCTACAGACAATTTTTCAGCTGAATGTTACAGTGAGTGATTCTCATATTACACTATCTCCTCCATCATCTTTACCTCAGAGTATGCATATGCATGAAGCTATTAGTGACTTGACAACTTTGTTGATGCATTCATTGTCTGTTACATCATTAAAGGAAGACTTATCCTTGGAGTATCTGTTTAGTTTACTTAGAGATCAGGATAAAGCGAACAAAGTGTGTGAGCTTGATACTATAGTAGTTGTCAAGGCACCTCTTCCAACCTTGAAAATAATTCTGATACTGAATGATGAAAGGAAAATTATTGATCCACAGTTTACATTACATTCAAGTAAGGATGATAAAAAGCATCAGGAAATATTATGTGGTGATGTTAGTGAGACACAATCTGTAGGATTTACATTAGAAATAGCAGAAGATGGACTTTCAAACCTTCTACGAGTGTTACCTTCTGAATGCACTGTATGTACTGAGTTTTTAATGTCCATCTATCCATTGAACTTCACTGAAAAATGTGATCAAGCATATAGTCTCCCAGTAGAAATTGTTGAAAAGGTGTGCTCCTTACATTTTTGTCAGGTGAATGACATCTTGAAACAACCTTTAAAAAAAACAAATGATATGAATGAGAGTGCTTACAAAGATCTTTATGACCACTTCAGTAAAGCTAGAATGTGTATAAAATACATGCCTTCATTTAGACTGAGAAAAATTGGAGATTACGTAGGAGATAGAATGCAAGCATTAACTAGCACTTTGTGTCAGCTATATGATCTTCTTTATTGTGGTGAGTATAGTGTGCTATAAATTCTTTTCAAGAGTAGTTTATTTTATTCTATTGTACAGGTCTCAATGTTGGACTTTCTGCAGCTGCATCTCAGTGTTTACTTGCAAGTATGACTGCAGTAGCATCCCTCTGTGACTGCAGTTTCAAACTAAGAAATGCATTATTATCGACAAAGATTGTTGATCTTCTCCTTCGTCAGCTTCGGGAACTAAGGCTTGTTTTACAACTTGATCAGGTAATGAGATACAATAATGTTCTCATGTTTGATCATGGTAGCTGTTCCTCTTATGATGCAATGCTTTTACTTGTTCAACATCCTTAGGCTAGGTCTATTATAATCCATCACATTTCAATGTTTTATTCTGCTTTCTTTGTAGTTCATTAAAGAGTTGATTGTTGCTGTATTAAAATTATGTGGAAGCCTTACAAAAGAATCTGGTCATCATTGGCAGTTTATGGATGCAGAATTTCCAGATATTGTCATGCCATATCTATGCTCTTCCTTGGCTAATATTACACTTGCTGCTAAAGTGGCTCTAGCCCCCCTCTCTCTTAAGCTAGAAGATGATGCAGCGAGTCTCCTAAAAGCTCCAGAGACAATAGTTAGTGAACTTAAATCTTCACTTGGTGTCACTGTTGAGATACTGAATTTACCTCTTTCACAAGCAAATATTCTTTGGTTTATAAAGTCATTGCTTTGTCATGATGATTCAGCTTCGTCGATTATCTCTGCCCTACCCGATTTCTTGGACAGTATTAACTCTGTTATTCAGCAAGGCATAGATTTCCAATTGGAGAAGAGAGCAGCAATTGACTTGCTATGGAAATTAGTCCTTATAGGGCACTCATCAAGTATTGTTTGTCATCCTGATTTGATTGCTCAGCTAGTGAGTTTAACTGGACTACAAGAGAATGACACATTACAAAGGATGGCATCCTGTGTGCTATGGAAGCTTAATGATGGTGATGAACAAGGTATAGTGTAATTTACTCGTCTTAAGAAATTCCTTTTTTTTGTTAAAGGAACTGTGTCGGCCTGACAGGGTATAAGCATATTTTTAGTAACAGAAACCAGGTGTGGATCCTCTGGGCAATGTGGTTTATGACGTCGCAATACACCACTTGCCCATGCCTGGCCGGTTAATCTAACTCTGCGTATGTACTTTGGCATTAGCTGCAAAATCAACTTTGTGAGGATACTGGAGGAAGAAGAGGGTCAGTTTACTTCTCCTTTGGCTACGTTTCAAAATATTTGCCTATCAAGAAGTCTGCTGACAGTATAGCAATGAGCCTCTACAAGTCTAATATAGTTTAATGGCACACTCTTAGACTTGCTACTATATATATATATATATATATATATTATTTTAAATAGTTAAAAGGTACCAAAAGCCAAAATATTGTTGCGGTAATTTGTATTAATTTATTTAGTTTGTAATTTCCTGTTATATGATTCTCTACTAATTACTTGCAGATATGCCACAATTCTATATTGAAGAATGCTACTCAAATGGGTACTACAATGAATGTATTTCAGAATGTGAATCTCTTCTCAAGAATTTTGTGCACAAAGAACAGTCTGATAAACTACACTCAAAGCTAATGCTGATACAAGGCAAAGCTTTATTTCATGCATACTGCAGTGATCAAGACAAGCTAAGAAGACAACAGCTACCAGAAAAACTCTATCATCAAAGACATTCTACTTGTTATTCCAAAACAAAGACAGCAATACTCTTGCTGGGGTCTCTTCTCGACAAAGATCTTCTAGATGATGAAGGGAGCAAGATTCTTGATTTGAGCATGATTGACTATATTTATGAAACTAATGATCTCAATAGCTGTCAAAGATGTTTGCTGTGTAGAAAAAAGAACAAACTAAAGAGAAGTCATCTTTGGCCCAGAGTTCTTCTTGAAGCATTTAGCAGTGGTGTAGAAATGCCAATGACACGTCGTGTACTTCTGGTTAGCTGGCAGTCTCAAGATAGGTATTGGTCTCCAAAAGAAGTAACTTTTTTCATGTTTTGTGCATCATGTGAAGATCTTCTAAGTGGGCATGGCGAAACACAATTTGCTCCAATGTTCTTTCGTCAAATTTATGATGTCAGCATGACAGGAAAGTCTCAAAGTGCATCCTCCATTGAATACGGCAAGTGGCTCTATGAATTCTGTGTAGGAATCATATTTCGTGGCATTGCTCAAAGATATATGCTCAAATTTGTCAATAGTGAAGAGATATATGAAGTGCTAACGATTTGCCGGAACTTTCTCTTGCAGTGTGCAAAAACCAATGCTCCCATAGTTAGAGAGCAGGATATTTTTATTATGATTGGTCCGACAGAAGCCAGAGGTAAAGCCACAGAGAGTGGCTTTATTAACCGCGTTCTAAACATGCCAGCACTCTATGGTGTAGAGGACATTCAGCTTAGTAATGGATTAGTGACGGTTCCAAGGGCGGCACATTACTTCATTGCACACTTAGGATTAATCAACATTTTGACAAAGTTTAAATGCTCTACTTATACTTTCAATGGTGAATGTAAAATTGATCCCAATGGTGGTAAATTCATTGTACCTGAGAATGAGCATCGTAAGTGTGTACTTCCAGCAGGTGTGTGGACTCTATTCCTTAGTTTAGCCCAGGATTTTGAAGTTAATTGGCTCACCCGTTCAACTAAGGCCGTGCAGCAATATGTAAAGCCAGAAAAGAAGGAACCAAACAAGACACTGGAGGAAACATTTGGGTTTGTTGGTGCAACTCAGAAGGACTTTGAAGCACTACAGTTGCAAATCAGGCCACCTGCACCTAGCAATGAATCTAAAATTGTATCATTTCTGCCAAAGCAATTTAAGCTTCATCGATCAGAGCAGCGGTCCTACCTATGTTTACCTAAATCTCATCATGTTCTTCTCCACTATATTATTCCTTTGCCACAGGATGTTGAAGAAACAATGTTTTTATGTGTGGGCAGTGATGAAAACTATTCAAGTCGTAAGCCTTATGTCATCTACCATTACTTCAGAAAAGATGGACTTCAACTTAGTGCTGCTTTCTTCATTTCACCAGATGATCTTTCAGCTCAGGAGTTTCTTCCCAAAACAGCTGATATGTTTGAGGTGGATAAGATTGTCCCTATTGCAATGTTCCGAGCATATGTACCAAAACTTCTATCTTCAATCCTTATGGAGAAAGGATTTTTTAGCTTCAATTCTCTCTACTTGAGAATACAAAACAGGTGAGTATTTTTGATAGTACATAACAATCAGTGGTCCTAGCTAACTCAAGCTACTAAAATCTGTAAAGGCACAATAGTATCACTGCTATTAAGTGCATAGTTAGGAATAAGTGAATTATGGAAACACATCCTCAGAAGGAAATGGCCAAATTAGTAAAACCAGAGTTCAACAATATCGTGAACAAGTTGACAGAGTTATTTGTATGGGATGAAGACACGCAAGATGGGGTGACTGAACCATGAGCTAGGTGCTCTCTGCATCCTGGTATGCATTGATACCTCTCCCTGTTTGATTGCATAGGTGCGCATGCGCAAGGCTTTTCTGCATAATATACATAACACTAGCACTAGCATACACATGCTAGCTGTTATGAGTTACATGACACAGATAACATACATACACAGTGGGCAAGATTTGATACAGGATAAGCAGCATCATGCTAAGACACTCAGTGTACAAACAGTAATGTAATATCTACGATTTTATCTCTTGCAGAGTTAATGTTTCCAATACTGACATGAAGTGCAGAAGACCATCATGTTGCTGGTACTGCATAAGTCGTTGTGAGCTCTGCATGAAGGAGACAGGGTTAGGCTGTCTTCGGATTACAACTGAAACTTTCCCCGTTAGTTTTTGTTCCAATTGCCAGCACCTGTATACAGAAAAGAAGACAAATTTAGTAACAAAAGTTCATATTGTGGAGACGGGTGATCCAATTCTGCCTGTGGCTGTTACACCCCTCTCTCATTCTCATAAAGCCCTTTTGTATATTAAGTGTGAAGCAACAACCAGTAAGGGTGCACCAGTCTTAATGAGAATGACCCTTTGTTCCGGTAAACAGTCAGATGATCTTCCAATTGAATTGCCATATGTCGTATATCATTTCTGGACCTTGTTCCAACAGCAGTTCCTCGAGTTTACTGTGTCTGAGACCATGATACCCTATGAACCCATTTCTTATACTGCCGAAGCAAATATATCAGAAAAAGCAGTTATGGATTTAAAGGATGGACCAATAAGCAATATTTTGAATCAAGCCATACAAATTTCTGGATTTGACAATGTTAGTGCTCTCTTAAGTAAAGCCAGTTAGTGTGCTAATATAATATTATTAGATTTGTATTTATTTACATTGCACAGCTTAATACGTTTGAGTTCAGTAATTGTGCATACACAAGTATATTATATTAGTTTAATTCTATATTAGTACCTATTTTGATCTTACATGAATAGTTAATGGTGACATTACATGTACTCTATTTCGATCACTTTGGTATGAGGGATATTTTTTCTCATGGTTAATGGAACTGGGTTTTCTAGCATCAGTGCTTTAGTTATATAGAGAAGGTGCTCCAGGAAGTCTAGAACTGCGAGTAAGATTTGCTGCCTGGCATAAGTTTCCTCAATAAGTAATCATGACTCAATCTGCATAAAACGCAGGGATATTATTATGTACTCTAGAAAGCTCTTATTAGTGATATATAGCTCCTCTATACGAATGTGTATGGGTGATTTTGAAACAGGTTCTAGTGACTGAAAGAAGATTATTCAGAATCTGTTATATTTTTAGAACACATGTCCAACAACAGCCACAAGGTAGACATACATACAATACATAATATTATAGCCCTTTTAGCAGTACTGCGAGTCCTATGAGAAGTTGCAATTGGTGACCAGAAAGATTCAGCTTAAATTCAACGGCTCAAACAAACCAAGGTCCATCACAGAGCTCATCATCCACAGTGACAGCATGCCCCATGACCACTCTCCACAACTTATTTACTGAGTCTGATAATTAAATTGTTGAGACAGATTGTTTAGATGAAAATGTAGTCAGTGCTTCTGATGTAGAAAATGAGGCACCCCTGGATTGTATGATTCAAGGTAAGTAATAACAGATAACCATAATATCTCTTAAAACATCAGCTGCAAACCACATGGCTAAGATTTGGGTGATGTTATTGAGCTGTCTATGAACCATTATTTTGTTTATGCCCACCTCCATCTGGGGACAGTTGAAGACATGGACACTTGGCTATCTCAATCTTGCATGGGCTGCAGCTGATAACAATAGTGATGGTAGTGACTGAGATGATGATGATGCTTGTATGAAGAGTGCGTAAGGATTAATATTTGCTTGTCAATGGTTGTTTCGGCAAACTTGAAAAGGGCAGGAAGTGGAAAGCCTAGCTTGTGGAGAGCAGAGTATAGCTTCTATCAAAAACATAACATATGGACATACCCGGGCTGGGCCGGTCCTACTTATAGAGTCTACTTACTCTATGCTGTATCTGCCAGAGAAGTATATTATTTGGATCAAGCAAGTCACTATCTCCACCACTGCTTAATTTAGTTGTCACATCCATATTAGATTGAATAAAGACTTCAGAGCCTAAAACAATATTACATGCACAGGTACATACAGACTAGTCACGAGAAATTTTGTATTTGACAGCAAAGTTAGTATGTGTGCAAATCCTAATTTTAATTTTCATTGATTACAAATGGCAGTGAACATAACTGCAGAAAGTAAATTAATGTAACTATTTCACTCAAGAAAGTAAAGCAGAAAACAGTTACTACTTCTGCAAATTTGTCTAGAAAGTAATACATCATGCACATGAAATTATGTAGTCAGCATTTTATTAATAGTAAGATGTTTGTATTCGAGTAAGCACAGATGATGGGTCAACATCATAAACATCTACACTTCCAGATTCCAAAGTGGCTTTCTCAGCTCGCTGGCAGTATTAACTACAGGCTGAGTTATGGCTGTGGTGTTGCCATTGCTTGTATTTGTATGGTAGCCATGTCTCTGAAGGAAGATTTTCTTCAGCTTTCTTAGTATTACTCAAAGGGGAGACACCGGTAATAATATCATTGCTTCTGAGTGGCTGAATATTGTAGATCTTCTGTAGTGGAGTTTTGGTCAAGCAACGCCCATGCAATTTCAGGTATCGCACTATGATGTGGTAGATAAAGATGACGAGCATCACTAAGAATCCAAAAATTATGAAAATACTGCTATAAGCAAGACTAAGGCGAGTAACTAAGTTTTGATTACTCAGAGTTGCACCATTGTACTCTGACCAGAAAAAAAGTTGATCCTGAAAAGAGCAGAACTAGATTACATATAAAGATGGCATCAATTATGTCCCTCCATTTCTCTTGAAAGGGTTGTTGAGCAATCGGAACAGTAACAAGAATTATAAGAAGGAAGTTTGTCACAAAAATACTAATTGGTGGTCGAACAAAAACAGCCAAAGCAAAAGAATCCATCGAAAAATCAGACGAAAGCCTAGGTAAAAGCGATAATTTGGCTTGTAAGGGTCCCAGAAGGCATCGTAGAAAGGCTTTAACTTGTTGAAGTGCCTGTTTCGATACAGAAAGGATGGAAACAGCAAAAGGAAAGGTAGAGGAATGAGATAAAACACTAGCAGCAGATATACAAAAAAACCAAGAATTCCATGTTCAGGTCCAAAATATTTAACAATAGGATCACTTATCCACCGAACATGACGGGTACCTTCAATTGTAATAATCCAATCAGTTCAATACAGGCTTCAAGAACGCTTACATAGCACAATATTAAGAGAGTGGCAAAGGTTTGAATAGTGCTGAGACCACTCGATTGATTGAACTTCAAATATTTTGTTCGAGCTGGGAGAAAAGTGATGGCCATCAGAACAAAGAGGTATAAAGGAAAGCTGAGTTGCCACCATACTTTCTCTAATGCGTTCATCTTGTCATGAAGGCAAGTCTCAAAGCCTAAATTAAGAGTGGGAAAAGATACAAGGACAATAGCACCATTTATCAATGTACATCCAGGAACTAGAGTAGATCCATTGAGTGAAACAATGTTGGAGTAAAATATGGCTCTATTTATGAATCCAGCAGTGATTGTGACATTCAAGTACTTTATAAATATAATAGCTAATACTCCAATCACACTAAACACCGGAAAGAGTAGAATATGCCAGTTAGAGCATTGCCTGCATGTTCTAGAGCCAAGCACAGCACTATAGCCAGTGCTACAAAGAAATCCAACTCTGTTTATGGTGGTATCGCACTGAATGTCAAAATTAACATCTGTATCATCAGGGTTCTGGATAATGATTCTTAGCTCTCCTGGTCGGCAGTATCTGAAGATACAAATCCAAATCCACATGAATAGAGCTTGATGTTTACCGTATAGCTCCAAATTTTCGTGAATTTCGTGATTTGACTTCTGATCACGAAAATTTTCCTCACGAAAATTTAGTATTATTGTGGGCGTGGTTACATTCTGTGTGCACATGCGCATCGCAAGCGTGATTGTGCGTACGTGATTAGTGAACGTGTGAACTGTCTGAAACGAAGTATTGAATCGCTGCTAACAATGTACAGACTCTGTACGCGTACTTTCAGAGAATGAACAAAAGTTGCCTACCAAATCCGCAAGGACCTTGTCCAAACAACATACTTCGTCTTGTATCGAATCCGCCAACAACCACGTTGAAGAGACACTTGTGGCTCAATATAGTAAACTGTGCATCATTTAATTTACTAAGTAACCAGCTATACTGGTTATCAATGTTATCAGCCATCAACTTACTATGCTACTCACATTTGTAGTTGATTCCATGGAATGCTGAGCTACAAAGGGAGCCATTAGCTATTCTATCAGTTATTGTGACTGGTATTATTACGGTTATTAAGGTTTATTTACTGTTTCATGTGGATGTTAAGGTCCATTAGCTATTGTTTCGGTTATTGTGACTGGTGATATTATGGTTATTAACTGTTTCATGTGGATATTAAGATTCATTAATGTGGTTATGAACATGTATAAAGTAAATATCATTGGTTATATGGTTATTAAGGTTAGTGAATGTTATGAACATGTGCATGGTGTGGTCTGGGTTTGGATTTGGGTTTGGGTTTGGGTTAGTAGCACTCAATAACCATCGATAACACTCCACAACCATTGATAACACTCAATAACCATCAATAACACTCCATAACCATCTACAACCATTGATAACACTCAATAACCATGGATAACCATCCACAACCATAGATAACGCTCAGTAACCATCAATAACACTCCACAACCTTTGGTAACACTCAATAACCATCAATAACACTCTATAACCATCCACAACCATTGATAACACTCAATAACCCATCAATAACACTCCATAACCACTGATAACACTCAATAACCATGGATAACCATCCATAACCATCCACAACCATTGATAACACTCAATAACCATGGATAACCATCCATAACCATCAATAACACTCCATAACCATTGATAAAACTCAATAACCATGGATAACCATCCATAACCATCGATAACACTCAATAACCATAGATAACCATCTACAACCATTGATAACACTCCACAACCATCAATAACACAAACTAACACTCAATAACCATTCACAAATATCAATGACACTCAACAGCCATTGATGACCATCCACGTAGCAATAATATATCAATAATTTGCAAGTACCAATCAGCATAGTATCTACTTACTATTATTATTATTAGCTATCATTGTGGCTCAATAACCATATATTGCACAAAAACCAGTTATCTGCCGTTTTAATCTGACCACATCCCTCCTAAATTGAGCCTGGTCTATGAAGAGATGGCCAAACAGACGACAGCAGAAGGCGCTAAAGACAGAAAGAGAGGCCCGTATAAGTCTCGTCTAGTTTCTTTCTCTTCATATTACCTGCACTGTACTAGCCCAACGCCGAGCCACGTGCAATTGTGGGCGGAGCGACAACATGAATTGTCCGCACGGGTGCTGCGGCACGGCGGTAATCACGAAAAAATGTGGCAATCATGAAATTTTTATTACGGAAATTTTCAATTATGGGATTTTCAGCAATTTCATAAAAATTTTGAACCACGAAAATTGGAGCTATACGGTAAACCGAAATTATCATAGGCAAAGTGAATGAAACAATCTTGAAAGCCACCAAAAAGGTAAGAGTTGAGACCATTTTTGTTGACGTATATAGCACCACCTCCTATCCTTGCTTCATTATCATCAAAGTAAATAGAGGAATTTCTGTTCATTATCAAGTAGGCGTATGCCACTAAATACAGTCCTCCGCCAAGGATTCCTACGTTTCTTAGGAATGTAATGTTGCCATTTACTCCTATGAGGCTAGATTCAGCACGAAGTCCAGTTCCAGTATTATCTATGAATGAACAGTTACCATAGAGAGTAAGGTTAATGTCAACTGTTCCAGCACTTTGAGAAACAGTAATAATGGCATCTCAATCAGCAGTAAGGATTTCATTATCAATAAACTCAGTGTCATTGATGGACACCTGCATTCCAACAGCAAAACCATTAATTTTGTACTCATAAATAACTATGGCAGAGCCAATAAATGCACGGTTTCTGGAAAATAAGCATCCTTCAATGAAGATTTTTACTACCTCATCATTGTTGCCTACTGCAGTATAGTAATTTGAATATATAAATAGGCTTCCCGTAGTAAGTATTTGGCTGTTGGTAAAGTTTGAGTTCAACATAGAGATAGCAGTACCTTGGCCAGGAAAGGGGTAGCTATCTGATATGTGCTGGTTGGCGGACATCACTATAGATTGCTGTGGCACTTGCATTAAACCAGCAGTCATTGAAAGTAATGTGTGTATCGTGAACTCCTGCAAACAAGGAAATCAGACATCCACCTCCAAAGGTTGCTGAATTGTTGAAGAAAGGATGATGAGGTCACATTGATGTCAATCCCATATTACTGAAGTTGACCTAAAACCAGTGCAAGGGCCCCTGAACTTCCTATTCGATATCCTACACTCGTCACAAATCTTGACTCTCCCCTACCTGGTGAACGTAAGAGATTAAGATAGACTAGACTACACCACAGCCTATTAGGCAGAATCATAAGCAACAGCTGCACTAGGATTGAGAGAATACTTTGATACATTGCAGACTCCAGGGTTTGTGTTATTAACAAATAAAACATTCCTTAATAGTGAAATTCCAGATACCAACCAGGCCAAATCCTCTTACCGGGTATATTCTTCACTATTACTTGTTCTATTGTCAAGCTCTCACAATGACCAAGCAATAGCCCAATTCGTATCACTGGAGGAATGACATAAAAGATGTTCACAGCATCATTCAAGGTATTGATTGTGTTCTCGTCACTACCAGTGAAGCCACACCCCTCTATGGTGATGTTACGAATTGTCAGGTGAGAAACGTTGATGAAGGCCAGCTCAGCACCATCAGCACAGAGGATGGACACGCCCTTTCGTTATCATTGCCTTCCAAGGTGACGTTAGTAACGTTTTGGACTAACATAAACTCCTCGATTAGCTATATAGTTCCCAGACTTCAATCTGATCGTGGTGTTAGAACTGATATTCAGCAAGGCAGACACTATAGGCTTCTCGCGCCGTCGTCAGTAACATCGACGAATAAGCCACTCCCCTCTTGAGCGGAAGTATCATGCTTGACGGTCAAATGTCCATCGTCTCCTTTTACTTTCACTACGTTGACGAAAGTGACGGGACTCAGCAGGGTTTCATACAGGATTTTTTGTTAGGGGGGGGAACTATATTATGTCGGTACCCCCCCCCCCCCCCCCCCCCCCCCGGAATAAAGAATTGCATCTTAGATCAAAAATTAGCGCTGATAGATTGTGGTTGATAAATACATACCCACTAAGTAAGTGTGAAATTAGTGCATATAGATTAACTTTCCCAAATAGTGCACAGACTTGATATTAGACATTTTAAAGCTGGCCACAACTTCATGTTGAGGTGGAGGATACACAGCCTGTAGGGTCTCCAACTGAAAATATAAAAGTTAGCAAAACCAATCCACTGCAGGTTTTTCCAAGTAGGTCTACCATAGTACGATAGAAACCATATTGCAAATGGGCGTGACCCTTCTAATGTCGCGCCAAACACAATATTTAATCAGCAGTATTAGTACAAAAAATGCTATGTGACCAAAATTGCATGCACAATTATCGATCATGCAAGCGGAGGTCGTGGCATTTTTTTGCTTAAAATTAGATAAAATACCTCGAGTTACTCTAGGGAAGGATTTAAGCAACCATTACCTAGAGTTACTCTAGGGATTGAATTAAGTAAAACACACCTAGAGTTACTCTAGGGAAGGTTTTAAGCAACCAGCTCTTTGCTTAAGGTATCATCAAATTGTGTGGGTGTGAGGTGGGGAATATGATACCTAAACGACAGCAAAGTCTCAAGGGAGCTAGGTGCATGTTGTGTGACCACGCCCTTTTATTTGCCCATGCCCATGTCTCAGGGGTGTGGCTGCTAGAGCCGGAAGTGCTCATTTAATATCCTCAATGGACCGGAAGCCGAGCCGGAAGGGAGGGGCCAGGCCACACCCAAAACAGCACCACCCCGTGCCTCAAGGACCACCATTCTCAATCAAGTGCCGACTGGCCACCGGATGTCCACCGGAAGCCCACAATTAATCCCAATTAAAGCACACAGCTTCCTCAAGGCCAAAACACACAAACACTTCAAGGCCGTTCTGCCACACCGCCCACACAAGAGCTTACCTCATTTCCTGTGTGGGCGGGGTAACAACACATCATCGTAACCACGTCCGCTTCAAACCATCGTCAGCTTCCGTCCGGCCGTACGGTCCCCTCGATCACACCGGCGTACAGTGCCTCATTAACTGACATGGCCTCACCTTTGACCTCCTGCCACGCCTCCAAGCCCCTCGTGAAGCCACGCCCAATCGGAAGCAATAAAACCTGCATTAACGCACACGCACACACTGCACACAGTGCCTGGAACACGCCCACATGCTTAATTAAGCCTAATTAACCCTTTTTTCAAGGAGATCACACACTAAGGAGGAAAAAAACAAAAAAAAAAACCGTCCGAAAACCTCCACATAGCCGAGCTGGATGCATAGTAGAGCCATACAATGCAAGTAGGCAGCCTATACTCAAATTTCGATGAAATTGGGTAAAGGTCGTCACGTTTATGTGCGCGCGTAGCCCCGCCCCTCACGTAGCGCGTGGGCGGTAAACATTACAAACGCGTGGCTTCCCTGTATAAACATTTATGAGAAAACTTCAAAGGGCCGTAATTTTAATTCTAAGGTGTGAATCAAAATCCCCCTGGATCAAATCTATAGTTTCGACCCATTATGCGTGCCCATGTGAAAATTATGTCCCCAAGTACTCCCAAACCCTCCATGAACTAGATTATTTAATTATTTTGCAGTGGCTATTGATCCGGCAGCCGGACGACCTTTTCCAATGCTATAGGTCTGGCTATATATAATATCAGGCCTGTAGGCAGGGGGGATGCAGGGGGGTGCACGTGCACCCCCCTTTTTCTGCCTAATAATTGCATGTCATTTTCACAAAAGTTCTTAATTGCATGAGCAATAGACTGAGGCTGCAGGCTATCCTCTCTATCAGCTTGACAAAACCACACTTAGTGCAGCTAATTAAACCCATACACATGTGCACCCCACTTTTAAAAAGTCTGGCTATGGGTCTGAATATATATTATATATACGTTTGGCATGGTAGGTAGCGCTAGCTGGGTTTCGGCTATAGAGTATGGTTAGCAGGGTTAGTTCGGCAGGGTAGGTAGGTAGGGTTGGGTTTCGCCTACGGTATGGTTAGCAGGGTTAGTGATGCACTATACTAGTATCATTGTTGTTTGGTGTATATAATCGTGAAAAAATGGGTTCCAGCAGCGGCGGCAGTGGTGGTGCAGTGGCGGTGCAACTGGGCTCTGGAGCTGATGGTACGGGGTTCGAATCCAGCTTGTCCTCTTTGCTTTCCTTTTTTTCTAGCTCCTTTTTTCTGAAAAATTTTTTTAAGTATTTCTGCCAGATCTATAGCGTTGGCAAAGGTCGTCCGGCTGCCGGATCAATAGCCACTGCGTAATTATTTAACTTTGCTTTTTTTTCTGCTTAGTACTTAGTACTTAGTGTTGTGTTAGTGTGTACTTTTTTTTTTAAGGAGACCACACACTAACTAAACAGAAAAAAATTGTCCGAAAACCACCCCATAGTTGAGCTGGGTAATGGTCGTCACGTTAATGTGCGCGCGTGGCCCCGCCCCTCACGTAGCGCGTGGGCGGAAAACATTGCAAATGCATGGCTTCCTATACAAACATGGGAGAACTTCAAAGGGCCGTAACTTTAATTCTAAGGCGTGAATCAAAATTCCCCAAGGTCAAATCTCTAATTTCGACCCATTCTGCATGCCCATGTAAAAATTATCTCCCCAAGTGCTGATACCTGATAGTGCATCTGTGGAGTTCGTTGTTCACAACAGTCAACCAGGTCTTCATGTCAAGATGAGAGGAACTATGAATTGGACACCAATTGCCAGTAGAACTAGAGCAAGACTGAAAGGAACTCAGTAGTTACTGTTTTGTAGGGTGCATGCTAGTAGAGTATTAGCTTTCAGGCTATTCATGTCATCCTTTGTACAGATGTACAAGAAGTGTTATAGAGAAAAAAAAGTGCTCCCAACCCAGAGGAGGTAGGACAGGCTTGATCTTTGGCTAATAGTTCACTAATTAAATCGCTAGTAGAGGGCTTTTGTGAAGATTTTTAGAGGATATCGTTGCGATTTTCGAACTCAGCACTATTGATTTAGTGGGAAAGCCCCTCTTAGTTAGCCCTGTAGAGTAATTTTTAGGTCTTTGGAATGTCAATTAGCTGCTTTGATTAACATTCCAAAGGCGTAAAAATTGCTCTACAGTGCTAACTAAGAGGGGCTCCCCCACTAAATCAATAGCGCTGAGTTCGAAAATCGCAACGGTATCCTCTAAAAATCTTCACGAAAGCCTCTACTAGTGATTTAATTAGTGAACTATTAGCCAAAGGTCAACCCCCCCAAACATTAATTAATCATTTAAAAACTTTTTTTCAAGAAGCAGACCAACTACACAGAAAAAACAGTCCATAAACCACCACATAGTTGAGCTGGATGCACAATAGGCCCATGCAATGCAAGCAGGCAGCCTAAACTTCGATTTTGACAAAAGTCGTAGCCACACCCCTCACGTAGCGCGTAGGCGGAAAACATTGCAAATGCATGGCTTCCTATACAAACGTATGGGGATACTTCAAAGGGCCATAACTTTAAGGCTGTGTCTACAGTCCCAGCACCGGTACCGGAAAGTTTGTGCTTTGAGTACCGGCAACTAAGCCCGCCAAAAAACTTAGAAATTTTTCGAAAGTGAGGAAAAAAAAAATTCATAGACCAAACGGGATTCGAACCCAGGGCCACCGTACCACAAGCCCAAGCCCTAGTCCGCTCAGCCACCCTGCTCGCCGCTGCTGGATGCTGTTTTTTTGCCAAATTTATACACCTTGCCACTATAATACTAACCCTTGTCACCAACTGTAGCCCAAATCCAAACCCCTCGTAACCAACCGATTATCGGAACCCAAACCCCCGCTACTAGCCTCACTAGCCGTCTTGTGCTCAGCATTATAATATAGCTATAGATCCCAGCCCCCTTCGGGGGCTGGGATCTATAGCTATATAATACACTATAGCTATAGCTATATAATATAATATATAATACACTATAGCTATAGCTATATAATACACTGCCGGTACTCCAAGCACTAAATCTTGGGTACCGGTGCCGGGACTCTACACACAGCGTAACTTTAATTTTAAGATACACTAAGCAGAAAAAATGGTCCGAAAACCACCACATAGTTGAGCTGAATGCATAGTAGAGCCATACAATGCAAGCAGGCAGCCTATACATCAATTTTGACCAAAGTGGGTAACGGTCGTCACGTTGATGTGCGCGCGTGGCCCCGCCCCTCACTTCTTAGCGCGTGGGCAGAAAACATTGCAAATACATGGCTTCCTATACAAACATATGGGGTAACTCCAAAGGGCCATAACTTTAATTCTAAGGTGTGAATCAAAATCCCCCAAGGTCAAAATTAATTTCTAGTTTCGACTCATTCTGCGTGCCCGTATAAAAATTATTTCCCCAAGTGCTCCCAAATCCCCCATGAATTAATTATTATTTGCTTTTTTCTACTACTTAGTGTTAATTTATTTTCAAGGAGACCACACACTAAGCACGTAGCGCGTGCGCGTGGGCAGAAACATTGCAAATGCATGGCTTCCTATACAAACATATGGGAAAACTTCAAAGGGCCATAACTTTAATTCTAAGGTATGAATCAAAATCCCCCTGCGTCAAATCTCTAGTTTCAACCCATTTTGCGTGCCCATATAAAAATTATCCCCCCAAGTGCTCCCCAACCCCCCATGAATTAGATTATTTAATTATTTATTTAAGGTACCATTGAAGTGCGTGGGCGTGAGCGTGAGGATTGGCTAATTCAATTAGCGAATCGTGAGGGGGCATGGCCGAAGAGGCCATACGAGTGCTTTTGGTCGAAGGTGGGCGTATCCAGAATCGGCCAGGGATGATTATGCGCGTGTAATTAGCGACCGGAAGTGGCCCCTGAAGAAAAGACCGGTAACTGCCCACTTCAAAGCAAGATCAAAGCATTCCTTCTTAACTATTAACTGCAACGACTTAAAAAAAAGCTAATTAAGCATGTGGGCGTGTTCCAGGCACTGTGTGCAGTGTGTGCGTGTGCGTTATTGCAGGTTTTATTGCTTCCGATTGGGCGTGGCTTCACGGGCCAGTGCTTGGACATCGGGGCCTAGGACTTGGCTGCGGCGATAGGTGGGCGTGTCCCGGATGCGGTGGTGACCTTTGAACCCCGCGAGGAGGCTTTGGGGGCGTGGCAGGAGGTCAAAGGTGAGGCCATGTCAGTTAATGAGGCACTGTACGCCGGTGTGATCGAGGGGACCGTACGGCTGGATGGCTGGATGGAAGCTGACGATGGCTTAAAGCGGATGTGGTTGTGATGACGTATTGTTACCCCCTCACACAGGAAATGAGGTGAGCTCTTGTGTGGGCGGTGTGGCAGAACGGCCTTGAAGTGTTTGTGTGTGTTTTGGCCTTGAGGAAGCTGTATGTTTTAATTGGGATTGATTGTGGGCTTCCGGTGGACATCCGGTGGCCAGTCGGCACTTGATTGAGAATGGTGGTCCTTGAGGCACGGGGTGGTGCTGTTTTGGGCGTGGCCTGGCCCCTCCCTTCCGGCTCGGCTTCCGGTCCATTGAGGATGTTAAATGAACACTTCTGGCTCTAGCAGCCACACCCCTGAGACCTGGGCAATTAAAAGGACAGCATGCACCTCCCTTAAGACTTTGATATGGCTTAGGGGTCATATTCCCCACCTCACGCCCACATACTTTGATGCGTCAAATCTCTAGTTTCAACCCATTCTGCGTGCCCATGTAAAAATTATCCCCCCAAGTGCTCCCAAACCGCCATGAATTAGATTAGCCTGGTACACACCGTTTGTGCATGTACTTAATTTACTCGCATTCTGGTGTTCCCGTAATCCTCTAGGATACTTTCCGCATATCATGAGTAACTATCGTATGTCATCAGACATCAAAACCGCAAATGTAGTCAAGGCGACCTAGCCAATGTTTTGCGATGTATCGCTCGATGTTCAACTGATTTTAGCCATCCTTTGTCAATGAAAATAACTGTTGATGGGTAGCTGGAGGCTTGGAGCTGGATCAGTGCCACAGCAGCCCACTGTGCTGAGTTTCAAGGCGCTCCATGTCGATGAAGAGCCTCCTTTGGAGTCACTATTTTATCTGTTCAGCTAGATGCCCTAAAACGAACTCTGAACATATTTCTGAGGTACTATTTAGTTCACTAGCATTGGTTACTAAGCTAGAATAACTTTTAGTGGCTGTAGCTATGTAGCATGGCTTGTGGCCAATCATTGATGACGTAAAAACGACAAAAATGTGAAATAATTAAGTGCATGTGCGAATAGTGTGTACCAGGCTCTCTCTCCTCCCTCGAGAGCCTGGATACGAGGCTATATTATATGTATATAGTGTGTATGAGTGTGGTGCACATGGTGAAATTTGTAAGCTTCTAATTGCTTTCTTGTAGCACTTTCAGTGCAGTACGGCTTGCTGTACTCCATCAGCTCAAATTTAATGGTACAGCTGGTTTCTATAGCAACGTGTACTAAGATTTTTGTATCAGTAGTTAATATTACATAACTGCAATGTACTCTTTGGTCCTAATCATTCTGTATCTAGCACAAACATCAGTTCTCATCAGTGGTGGGTTTAAAGGGGGGCCTGAGGGGGCACAGGCCTGCCCTATTATTGTACCTTTGTTGGTCACATGCTAATATTATGTGTTTATTTGCACTTCGCTAGAATTTCTAACTCAATTCTGTGCATCATAATTATTAATTATAGTGATGTACTTCACTCAGGCCCCCTCTATGGATAAACCTAAAATCGCCACTGGTTCTCATTGTATGGGAAGCAAATTGAACTTCCTCTATGTGAACCAGCTATCCAAAGCAAGGACTATCCATGCACACAGCACGAAGCAACACAACCCAAAAGACCTTCAAAGTTCAAATGCTGGAGTGAAGAGAACATGACCAGAGCAGTCTCTGCAGTAGTTATGTGCGGAATTAGCATAAGAAAAGCAGCTACAATGTATGGGATGCCCAGAAGTACTTTGGGTGATAGAATTACTGGACGCGTCTTGGAAGGCTCCAAAAGTGGACCACTGAGGTAGATCTATCTTAGTGAGCAAGAAGAAGCAGAGCTTATAACATTCATAATTGGTTGTGCCGAAATTGGTTACCCTAAAACAGTTAAAGATATCCTTGTACTTGTTCAAAAGATTTTGCTATCACGTGGAATCTATCGAGAAGTTACATATGGGTGGTGGGAAGGGTTTCGCAAGCGGCACCAAGAGTTATCTTTCCGAGTCGCCTCAACAATATCAAAGGCCAGAGCTCTTGCTTCCAACCGGGAAGTTATGTTGATCTCCTCGAAGAAACACTTGCAGAGAATGATCTAAGAGACAAACCAGCGCAAGTATACAATCTTGCATAATCACAACTAAAGCTAATGTCTGCTGACAATGCAATTGTAAAACGTCATGGACCAAGACCCCCTCCCCCCAACATCATAATGACGTTAATTTTTCCACAAGGACTTTGGACAATCCCCCTAGGTAAATATATTATATTGTAGACCATTGAAGTTTCTTGTGACACATGCAGAGATCGAGCTCTGATTAATATTGCTGGAGCAGGGGCTGCTCGAACCTCAAGGCAATATAGCAGCTCTTCAACCAGCACAGAAACAAATATTAACTAGTAGCTAGCACACATCTAGTCATCATAATTAATTTTGGCATGCAGCGTATCAACTGTGATGTTCATCATTCAGCAGGTTTTTATCATTGTGAATAATGGAGATATTGTGATTATTTTCACAATCATTATAATAATTATTACTACTATTGTTGTTGAATTTCTGGTGATTCATGCATCATCAAAATTAATTTTAATAAGGCATTCCTAATTATTACAACCACACACAATATGTAATAATGCACATGCCTTAAAAGGCACAATGTCATGCATAATAATGTGCAACAGCAATTCATAACATGTGATGTAATAGCCTCGCCCAAAACGATTGCATGCTCTTTGCTTCTGCATTCAGATTTCAGTAGGATACAACTAGCGCAAGTAGCTATCTAGCTAAATAATATTATTGGAATGGCTACATGTTCTCAAAGTCCACAAATTCTTTCTGGATCTGGAGTGGGAGCCACAGAGAATCCAAAATGGAAGAGAGTGTGCCTACGATGCCTTCATGATAACCCAAGGGATGAATCTTTACTAAAAATGGCTTGCTTGGATAAAGCTGGACATGGACGGCTCCCCAGGGTTCAGGTGTGGTGGTGGGCAGAGAAGAATCATCTTGAGTTGTATGAGTACAGCACACCAGGAAGGATTCCCAAAATAAGGCCAATGCCAAACTCAAAGTTTGATGGCAAATTCAGCCTCTGCAATCCATCTAGATGCTATGGAGATAGGTGTAAATTTGCTCATAGTATCGAGGAGAGAGAAATCTGGAATGCAAAGAAGTTCAGATCTAAGGGTGTTCCAAGCAGTAAGTCACTAAACACCACAACATTTTAGACTAAGTCTGGCGGTGGATGCAGAAAAAATTTTAATGGGGTGGTACCTTACCAAATATTCATTGATTTACCCCCAGATAATGAATGCCTATAATAATATTGATTGTGTACGATAGTTACGGTTGTACAAACACACAAAAGTTCAACGGCCTGATGATTACCATAAATCTCTTAATTTTTGATCAGCTGCACCTGCTGATGACAAGCAGTCAAGGAGGAAATTTGATTTACATAATGTGCATCAGGCTGAGTCAGCAAGCACATTACCTTCCGTAAGTTTGTATTAGCTAACATTAGCTATTAACACTCACAAAAGTCACAATCTGTGATAGAATTGGCAGTGATCATAGGCGTAGGAATAGGGGGCACCGTGCCCCCCCCCCCCCCCCCCCCCCAACTAGCAAGGAAAGGGGGTCAGTCCCAACAGCCAGAGCAATGCCTGCACGTGCTGCCTGACTATGATTGAATAAGTCGCTACAAAGTCGGTTCTGATCGATTTACTATTCGTTTCTTCACTGCTACAACCAGAAACTCTTGTCACAGTGGCCTGACATATATAGTCTCATCCCGCTGACCCTCCTAAGATTGCACGCTATATCTCAGGAGGGTCTGGGTGCAAGACTAGGCCTGTAACGAGTATACTAAACTGGTCCCCCTGCACAAGTGGTCCTGGGGGACCACTTGTGTCATCATAAATGGTCCCCCGCTGCAATAATAATATAAGTGGTCCCCCATATCAAACACATGCATAGCTACTAGACTAAGAGGTAGCTAAACCATTGCATCTTAAGGCAAGATGGGTCGATGAGTACGCTAAATACTGAAATAGGAAGATGTGATGGAACGCAAGGGGTAAAGCAATCGGTTTGTCTGTTGTCTGTTATCTTTTTGTCGTCAGCAAGAAAATCCGAGAAAATCGCCAGATCTAGGCATCAGAGCAACTCCTAAGCACAATGCATTTGTTGAAAATTTGCTACATTATGCTTTGAATAGGCCCACGAGCGTCGTAAACACTGCATTATAGTGGCAGAGCTGTCAAGGTTGTAGTGCTCAAATGAGTGAGATTTTACATGTATAACCATATTAAAGAGCAATATAAAATAATGTATGTTGTTTGAATGTAAAACATGTGTGAGACTCCATATAAACAATACATCAGGTATTCAAATTTATGAGTGAGACCTCATGAAAATGCATGAAAATGCGGGAGTCTCACTCGGAATGAGTCAGACCTGTATTGGCCACGCCTTTCAACTGCACCCCTGGCTCGCACAATAATAATACTAGCGATACACTGAAGTGTAGGGTTCCTCGCTCAGCTCTGTGGCGCCGGGGTCCGTTATGGCAGATACCGAATATTGTTTGTTGGGGCTGGGAGATCTTGGTTTTGAAGTCCTGGTTCGTTCAGTGAAGTTTGCTAGTATGCAAAGTGGGTAAAGGGTCCGCGATCCGAGAATTAGACCACGTGACCAAACGGGACTTTCCCTTGCCATTGACCATGCAAGTCAAGTCAGTACAGAAACTATTGCAGGCATAGGTTCTACAAATGTTTTGATTGACAGACACTGGCGATAGAGTTAAGACTAAGAGTTAGCTAGTGCATAGCGATCAACTTTTGCCACAGCTGGTCAAAGCAAAGGACCAGGCAGGCTCAAGCCCAGAATGGGCGAAGATTTTAGGCGTCGCGAAAATTTGTTCATCGGGCGACTGGACTTCGGCGATACTACAGCCATGTGGCAGCTGTGAAAGATCCAGAAGATAGAAGACCATGTTTGACGCCTGCTGCCACCGAAAAGAATTCAGCGTCGATGTTCACCAAGAAGAGCGACTATTTAAAGTCGACGCAAAAATTTACTTGGTGGGTCATGGAGTCCGGGACGATCGTAGACTTGTGGCTGCCCTCAACCTTCGTGAAAGTAGGTCACTCTGTTTGACATCCTTGGAGCCGGCGATGGAGCTGGACTCCCTCTAGCAAGCAAGAACGAAGTTTTAGAAGCTCGCAAAGAAACCGTACAAAAACTCGATCGACCCGAGTATAAACCTCGCTTCGCTCGGTAATTATGCAGGTAAAGATCGTCAGCAGCGCAAGCCTCACGAAGGTACAAAATTTATACTGCAGCTCTGCAGCAGTATGTAGGATGCAGCATGTGAGGTATTTGCTCTAGAAAACTCCGGTGCATTATTATGAATGACACTGACATTGACACTTATTGAAGTGTTACTACCATGACACAAGTTGTCCTAGGGGGACGACTTATGGTAATACAACTAGCTAGTCCTGGGGGTCACTACCTGTGGCAACATATGTGGTCCGGGGGGACCGTCTGTAGGAGGGACCATTAGTTGCATGACAGGCCTGACACTATCATTAAAGCCAAAAGGGTGTGGTCACAAAAATTTCGTACTCAAGTATTTCAGTGCCCCCCCTCCCCCAACCATTATCATCTTCCTACGCCTATGGCAATTCGATCAACAGTCACTACCTCCTCCCTAGTCTGTTCTCTAAGGAATTTAATGATTATAATTATTATGATGTAGGAGCTGGTCTTGAAGGAAGAACTAACACTGTTGAACTATCAGCAGAGGTTTTTAGCTTTGATAAACCATGAACGGGATGCACATCGCCAAGAGTTAACAAGAAAGTCAGTAGCTAGTTTAATATATATATGTAGAAGCATGTGGCTTATTAATAATAATATGTAAACCAGATATTATAATATAGATCATCATTAATGCAGGTGTGATGGACGGTACAGGCTTGTGGTTGACAACAAGATTAAGTCTCTGATGTACCATAATGAATACACACATTCTGATCTTTATGGCTATCTGGATGGTCTTGATGGAGATCAGAAAGCCTACTGCACACAAGCTAGTGAAGCTATTACCCTATATTATGATCAAAGTGGTATTGCTGGTCAGGCGAAGATCCTTCGGGCAAACTATCGTCAAACAGACAACAAACTATATGTCAGTATTTCCAATGAAAGTGTCACTCTAAAGAATATTAATATAACT
Organism: Cliona cf. orientalis; assembly: GCA_963930775.1. NCBI lineage: Eukaryota > Metazoa > Porifera > Demospongiae > Clionaida > Clionaidae > Cliona > Cliona cf. orientalis. The sequence goes on from OZ005695.1 coordinate 6,427,973, forward strand.
GCAACTTTTCGCCTAAAGGAATCGTACTTTGATCGACTCTGTTCTGCGGTTACTTGCTTGCCTGATCATGTCATTAAGCGAATAGTACCAGGAAGGGAAGATTTCCAACCATATCCAATGCTACCTTCTGTCTCTCAAAGTCATTCAGCTCTTCACCTTGATTTATGCTCAGATGATCAGCTTGAAGCTCTTATAGCAGCCATTTCCAGTCCAGGAAGTGGACCACCCTTTCTGATCTCAGGCCCTTTTGGTAGTGGAAAGACACGAATCTTAGCCTTGATATCTCGCTTTCTGTTTCACCAGCATGATGACAAAGGATGCACACGTATCCTTGTGTGCACTCAACAAAACGTATCAGCAGATACCTTCCGTGAATGCTTCAGTGATCTTATGGAAGAGAAAGATAAAAATTTGGAAGTTGTACGCCTAGTCCCTGATCATTACAGCAGAAAGGATAGTGGTGACTACACATCATTGCGTAGCTTGTCTCAAAACCATAGTTTGCAGAGAAGAAATAAAGTTCTGGTTGTGATGACTTGTTCCACTGCCTACTCAACGTTTCAGTATCGCCATCTTCCTTCAGGATACTTTACTCACATTCTCATTGATGAAGCAGCTCAAATGAGGGAGCCAGAAGCAGTAGGTCCCCTTTGCTTTGCTACTATGAATACAAAAATTATTCTTGCAGGCGATCAGCATCAGGTTAGTATAGTAACACTGGCATACAAAATAAATATACTGTATCATAATATAATAATATTTATTTTGTATGCCAGAATTATAGCATGCATGCATGGTATTATCTGTTACTTTGTCTCTAAAGGTTGGACCGGCCCTATTAGTTCTTGGTGAACGTGCCCAACAGTATGGTTTGGCTACATCACTTATGGAGAGATTGCATTCTCTCTATACTGAAAAATTTCAGGGTGAAGCATTGCAGTACCACAAAGCTCTGACAACAAGCCATCGATGTGCAATAGAGATAGTCAAACTATCAGAAAAACTATTCTATAAAACATCTTTGAAGCCAAGTTTGTTGAGTCACCCAGATGCCCCCTTTCCATTGTATTTTATCTGTTCAGATATAGAAAATAAACTGCACCCTCTAGAAATCAGAACCAGTTACCCTGATGAAGCAGCAGTTGTTGTTGAGCAGATACAAAAATGGACTGCTCGGTGGCCATTAAATGTATGGGGAAAGAAGGATTTTGAAGAAGTAGTCATTGCAAGCCAAACATACTCCCAGGTATATGTGGCTAGCAGTAACAAAATTAGATACCGGGGTAGCTAATACTGCACTATCTATCTTACGTATTTCAGTTAAACTACTGCTAGCTTATGTATATCATAATACTGGCTTCCTTACTAGTATTGGTTTGATATGATCTGCAGCTACATACGATTAAAGGGCTTTTAAGGGATCGTCTTGATGAAAAATATTTGGACATTCAAAGAATTCCAACCTTTGACATTCAAGGTACAACACAATTGAGTATACCAATGTAATGTATTATATTACTATTATAGGAAAAGATTATAGGATAGTGATTTTAAGCACTTCGGAACCAACCAATGCTGATGGCTCTGCTCGTGATTTAACAAAGAGTATCTGTGATCCTTTTGTTTTTAATACCACCATTTCCCGAGCGCGTTCACTGATCGTCTGTATAGGCAATCCTTATGTCTTACTAAGAAAGGAACAGCATATGGTCAAGCGATATGGAGATAAGGCAAAGTGTTGGAGCAATTTTCTGAAGCTCTGTCTTGACAACAAAACGTTCAGTGTTAGTTCTGAATTTACAGAGGAGGAGAAAGGGTGGATGTGCACTCCTCTTCCTTCAATTCTTGATCACTTTCTAGGGGCTCAATATCCTGATGAGCAAGCTGATAGTAAAGGATGAGTCAGACATTAAAACTTGACCGTCATGTGACATGTAGCTCACCCACCACTCTTAATGTTTATGCTATATAATAATATTTTAAGAGTCACCCTATACCATAATGATGAATCCATAAGCTGATTTATCTAAGATTTGGTATTCTTGGTTATCCATGAAACTAAAAATAAGACAATAATGGGCATCAATAATAATTAATCGATGCCCATATCCAATTATTCAATAGTCAAATAATCGACACAACCATTGATGATTTTTTATGGTGAATTGCAATAATAATTAAATTTTTGTGCAATCTTAGACCATGTTTCAAGTACTTTCTATATGAAACACTGAAAGGCTTGGAGGGTCTGGGGCTGAGGCTAGCTGATATAATAATCATGATTTTGTACCCTACAAATGACAATACAGATGGAGATTAGCCTCGTCCCCAGACCCTCTCTTGATCTTAAAGTTGCACGTAGCTAACCACATCATAATCTCAGAAAAGCTCCATGCATTGAGACACTGAATGTTAGTAATAATTGGCATACTTGAATTAGTGTACCCATGGGCCAGGGCCATGGCTACCATATATAACATAATTCAAGTCCTCTATAATAATTAAAGTTCACTGTTCATGATCAGTGAATACTTATAATGATTTTAGCTAGCCTATTGGCATGTTAATTACTAGCTAGTAGTGGTTCCCTCTCTTCATTTACTGGCACATATTGTGGAAAATTTTCAACTTGATTGCGATCATCATCATTGTTCCAATCCAATGACTGTTGCATTTGGTGAAATTCTCTCTTCCTTTTACAACAACAGCAATATTTAAATAAAAGTGATGCTAGTTTCCTTGCAGCCTTTACCTTGCTGATATGATAAGCATTGATGCCCAAGGCAGTGAGGAAGGCCAAGCCTACGAGAAGATGCGAAGAAATCGTAGAAAACATAACACCATAATGAGAATTTGCACAAGCAGAAAGAATCGCCAAGTTGGCCAAGAACGAACTTTCAAGGATATTCAGGCAATGTTGTCTGTACAGGCCACCTGGGAGTGTGTGAGATATGGCTAAAAGTAGAATGATGGTGACCAAAGTTGTGTTGAGTATCTTGCCAGGGTCACCTCCGGAATTGTAAGCAGATATGACCATTATCAGGATCCTGACAATCAATAAAAGTCCAGTCCAAAACCGTGCATTGGCATTGAATGGTCCAGTGTAGGCATCAAATAGTGGCTTAAGACGAGATACCCAAAAGAAGGGGTGGTGGTGTGATACCCTCTGAAGGCACTGGTTGAAGAATAGAGCAAATGCAAAGGGCAAAAGAAGGAGACTAAATATTGAGGCAAAAAGAGCTAGGGGAATATGTTTGCCCTCAAAATACTTCAGGCTTCCATCACCAAGCCATCGCAGTTCATATTTGCCATCTTCTCTGTACAATTTGGCCACATGCAATGCGTCGATAACAGTTTCAAAATTTTGTGCATAAGAGAGCAAGATTATAGTTGCTAAAACTTTCACTGCATTACTTCTAGCTATCCAGGAATATTGCTTACTTAAGCAGATCATAACACCAGTCAGAAACCAAAGGTACAGTGAAATGCCAAAATTGAGCCAGTTTCGAATGTAAGCATCCATACCATCAAATAGACAACCACTTTGCCCAGTCCCCAAGCTAAATAGGGAAACAAATAACCGTAGGGTATTGGTCAGAAAAGGGATGGTTTTTCCTCGAAAGTATGTAGAATAGTTGCTCCTGACTATGTTGCAATAGAATATCAGCCCTCCAAAAGTTCCTTCAGAAACAGTTATGTCTAGCATTGTGAGCATGAATACAATGATAACGCCAGCCACTGCATAGACAGGCAACATAAAAAGCCAAAAATTAGAGCAATACTCACATCTATGAGTACCATACACCATACTGAATCCATCGGTACATTTCCCACACATAATTCCAGTGCGGTGTTTAGCACACTGTTCATCTTCACTTAGGACCGTTTCATTTGCACGAATTTTGATGTTATTTGACTGTGAGCAATAATGATAGGGGCAGTGCCTCTGATACACAAGAGTGTTATTCACCATTCCAATCCAGCCTGGCGATACATTGCTTATCGTCTGATGCTTGATATTGCATTTAATGTTTCTGAATGATAAAAAGCTATTACAGATACACGATCCATTTACTTGAATAAACCCAACAGGGCATTTTTTAAAGAAAAGTTTGATTTCTAACCGTTTGTATTGCTGAAGCAACTCAAATCCACTCACATCCCCACTTGGTTCCACCCCAAGTTGTAGTACAACTTCCTGATGCTCAGAGGCTGCTCGGATGGCATACTCTAATGTGCTACAGTTCTTTCTAGTTCCAATCCTTTGTACTTTTTGACCCTCACCAAAGTTGTTAAAATCGTCCAGTTTGATACCTTTGAGCCAAGCATTCACGGTACCAGGTACTAAGCCATTCTGCTGACCAACTAATACAACATTCACTTTAAATCTCTCCCCGCGGAAGACATACAGTTGTGTCAGGTTATGAGGGAGTTTTTCATCACATAACATTCTATCCTTATGGCAGAGACATACTGTGAGAGGGGAAGATGTTATCGAGTATGGATTAATGGTGTTGTTTGGTATGTTAAATATCTTTTTGAATATCTCCGTGCTGTGTTTGGATTTGTGCTTTGGATTGTCTATCATATAGCAGTAATCAATAGAACCACCGAAAAGGTTGTCACCAGCAAACAGTTTGATAGAATTATCAAACACATTCACATGGATGGTATCAATGAGGGAACGATTTACTAAAGGTTTATAGCCTAATTGAAAGAAACAGGGTGGCTTAGACTGAAGACATTCAGTTTCAACACATATTCCCCCACCTGCATGCTCTGCTTCGTTATTTGATATCGTTACAGTCACGCCAGCATTGAAATAGATGACAGCATTTTGACATAGCAATATTCCCCCTCCACTTGATCCCCCCTTGTTATCAGTTATGCTTATGTTTCCAGATACTATGATATTGCTGCTTATGGCAAGAACTCCAGTGGAATTATTGTCATGAACAGTGCAGGTATTCAGTTCAAAATATTCGTTTGATTTGGTGAAAACGATGCCCGTGCCAGAGCCAGACCTTTGATTGCCATCGTGAGCAAAATTACCGTAAAATTCACAGTTCTCGAGAACGACTCGAAACTGGGGACTTTGTTGATAATAATAGCCGGTAGTGTGATAATTGATGCTATGAAAAGCAATACCACCAAAGCCTGTTTTGCAAACGGCATTGTTTATGAAAGTAGAATTTAAGATAACAATCCCCAACTCAGTTTGTATTCCTAATGCCTGTTCTTGCTTTACATAAACACCAGCACCAGCATACACAGCTTCGTTTTCTATGAAAGTTGTATTTACTACATGCAAAAACACTATGCTCTGTGTAGAACTTCGCACACCCAAGTTTACAACATTAGTTGTAAACGCTGCACTCGGAAGAATAATAATTCACATACCCCCTCCCTCGAGTCCATATCCAGACTCAAAGTGGCTATTAATAATTTCAACAGCGGCAAATGAGGCTGATCCTTCAAAAACTAGCTCCAAATTTCCTCCATCTCCTCCAGTATTTCTTATCATTTTGAGATTACGAATACTTACATTTATATTACCACACTGTACACGAATTGACAGACCACCTCCCTGTGGTACGCCATCTTTAGAAAAAGCAGGAGTAGGACATTTGCTTAAGTCTGTCTGGGCTAAATTTGAGTTATTCGAAAAAAGTGAATCCTCCAAAATGAATTGTGAAGCTTGCTCACCACAAGTACGGTACACAATCGCGTTTCCTGCACTCTCTATTTCTCTTTGAGCTGTGTTGCTGTGTGTGACTTGTAATTCTCTTAAATGGAGCTCTCCTTTGGTGTCTCGGATGTAAAAGGCTTCATATACTGACTGTGATAAACTAAGTCTTGATAGATAAATGTTAGTATTGTTTATGAAATCTAGAACAGCACATCCATGATAGTACGCACTGTCTGAATGGAAGTTCTGTGCTGGGGCACAGTGATCAAAACCAAGATCCTTAACGATGATATTTGATGAATTTTCAAACACAAATGCTACTGAAGCCCCACTGCAGTTGATTAGAGCACTTTCATTTGTATATTTTGGTCCACAGAGAATCAAATTTCTTACGCCAAAAATGTTCACTGTAGAATTATCCAGAGGAGTGTGGGTACCTGCTTGAAACTCGTACAGTTCATTGGATTTAAAATAGCCCGTACTATGATTCATGAAGTAAGCAAGTGTATTGCACTCACTGGCACTACACTCTTGATTAACAACAGCAACATCACCATAGGTATCAGAAATCACAAAGAATTGCTTGAAATCATCTTTAATGTGAACACATTGATTGGCAGTAGCATAAGAGAGAGAGGCTATCAACACGAGGCTATTGAGACTGCAAACTCCAAGCAGTTCCATTTTGGTTGGAGGCTAAACTGAGCTGTCTGATTTACAGTCTAAAATAAGCAATAAATTAATGGAAATGAAACTTGACGTCAAATCCAGTTTTGATGACTCTTACAGCAATTGCTAAAATATAATTTTCACATGTTGCTGTATTATAATTAATGTTGTACATACCGAATATTAAAGCAAATAAGAAGTAAACTCTCTGAATTGGGTACATCCAATCATCACTAATTTTAAATGATAGTTAGATGGTGGTTTCGCATATTCTACGAAGCGGTGAAGTCACTACTGACCCGTTAACATACTGATGACCCTCTATCACCTCTAACTAGAGTAGATCATCGAAATCCGGACGGTTTTTATAAAGCAACCCATAACTTTCGGACATAACAATGATTTTAAATGATAGAGTACTCAGTAGATAGAGCTACCAGTCAGCTAACGAATGACGCAAACCGTATGTCCCAATCTTTGTTGCAACGCGTGCAAATTGTGCTCAAAGATACAGTGTTACAAATTTATAAACCGGACCTCCGCTTCAAATCTCGGACATGCTTGCATATTCTATCTTGGTGATGATCAGAATCGGTCAACGCTGCTACAGGTACATGCACTAGCAGCTAACTCCGATCCACCATTTCGATCGTGTTTAGCCACGCCCACCAGTGGGACTCCACCCAATCATTTTCGATGAATCGGACGCAAATATATAGCAAATAGAGGATGACTACTGGCTAGCTCCACTTGTAAGCTAAAGAAAGTTGTAGGAAGCATGGAATCATTTAGTATATGGCCTACCATGACTGTGATTCCGACCAAACTCATCTAAAACCGCATGTCCGGGATTCGACGATATCCGATGATTGCGGGTAAATTACTCTATCCCACAATTTGGGGTTGAAAATTATGTTGCTATGGTAACTGCTACCAATTCATAATAAAGCTACAATATAAAGCAATGGTTGGTATAATAATACTATACAGGAATTGACCAAAATCTTGATTTATAAGACTATCTCTCTAGCTACTAACCTATCTATGGTATTGTGTGCATGGGAGTGTGATAATATTATTCTCTTGTACTGTAATTGGTGCTGCATGGTGTTAACTATTATACATCAGTCTTGTAGGGATACTTTTTGCTTTTTATATCCACAACAGCAGTCTTTGATGAGTGCTGTCAAAAATATCACCAATTCCACCCAAGAGAGTAGCGTGAATCCTAGAAACAATCCTGTGTTGCCTCCTATGTCTGAAATCAGACTCCACGGAGTATAGGAATCCGTTGTTTTCCTTGTCTCTAGAAATAGTGATTCATAGTACACGTATATGCCTACATAGTTATCAAGGTTGGTGGAACTGCTGACTGTCAGGGTGTGTTCTACTATACTACATTTTGGTGGACAATCACAGTTTTCTTCAACTTCATCAAATGCTTGGACTTCACAACATAACTTGGGTGCAGTGCAATTCTCCTTTTCTTTATATGCATTGCTAACAGGTGTGTACAGTTCTCTCTCAACACAGTTACACTTTTCTATAGCGTATTTATAGAAGCATTCTTCCTGGCATAAATTTGGAGAATAAGTGGTATATCCTGCAATAGACAATTCCTGGCGGGGATCAGTATCCTTCTTGCATCTCGTTCCCGATGAAAATTGGGTTTCATCGATTGAATTCACTTGCCTCATTCCTATGTAAATATTGGAATTGCGTCCTACGACAATACCGTCTGATTCAGGTCTAGGAAGCTCATCTGGGTTATGAATGACGATACGGAATCCAGCATCTCGTCGTAAAGAGAATTCTACATCATCTGGTGATAGCTGAAGTTGCAAACCTTGTCTCAATCCTGTTCCTTTTGCAGCACGAGCATTCTGCCTGTTAAAAGTGTAACAAAGGCCTCCAATTGTACTTATTTTATCAAAGTCCTCTGCTGTACATATTTTTCCACTGTAGGTACAGTTTCTAAATTGTGATGTAAAATTATTTCCTGCAACAGTTACTAGTCTACCCCAGCTTATGTTATAACCAGTGGTTGTGGCCAAGTTGTTCGCAATCATTTCACAGTGTTCAGTATTTGGATGTTCCTGCTGAACTTCATCTAAAAGTGATGTCAAATCATTAACAATATTATCACCACCCGACATCAATATGGTTTCGTTTAGGAGACTGAGGCTGCATATGGTTATAGCTGGAAATTCCAATTCGTTTTCCCTTGTGATGGTAATTGATGTTGAAATCGGCTCCTGTACTAAAGTTATGATGTTCAAGATTGTCACTGTGCTGAAGCCTCCAACAGCCAGCAGTAAAACCAATGTCCATGTTATTCGTATTGCCCATGATTTATTTGCAAACATATAAAGAATTCCATTGAAAGTGGAATCATCAAAGAATGCTTTTGCCCGTGATTTCCAATTTGGCTTTGAAGGTCCTTCAACCTTTTCGTATAGGAACTGCTCTGGACCATCTGAGTCACTCATGATTACCTGTATAAAATAAATTTGGTGTTATTATCGTTCCAGAAGGACTAAATATTTAGTAGCATTAAAAATAATTCGTTGTGATAATTAATTAAGGAGACTAGAGCCTTAATAACAAAATTTATGTTGGGAAAATCAACTGAATCATGCAGCTGCGTATGCCAATGGAAATGATTCACTGCTATAATAATATTATAGTATAGCTGCATAGTGGAATAATATTGTCGCCAAGATTTTCGATAGAAAGTGATCATGTTTGAACAATTAGGGTCATTGGTACATTAATTCCCCTCCTCCGTTGAACCCTAAATTCACTGTCAAAATGGGGGAGTGTATCGTGCACTATTCAAACGGTATGCATGACTTGTCACTATATATACTGATGAATAATATTATTATTTGTACAAATTTCAGTATGGGGGAGGAATCTGCGAGAATGAAAGCATTTCAAAACCAATCCATGCATGCAGAATCAGCATTTTAGCCATTATAGTCACTATAAATTATCTTGGATATCAGGTATTCATGCAGTAAATTAGCATTGCTATATACTTGTCAATGAATTGGTTGGACAAATATATACCCATGGGTTATGTAGACAATGGCGTATTTCATGAAATATTTCCCTTAGACCTAAAGGGAAGATTTTGCGCCAGTATTTCTAGACCTAAAGGGGAGATTTTGTGCCACGCTTGCTGTTTTGTACGCAACGGGGACATATTACGTTAAGGTATTTTGATGCATATCTACCCTTGTGTTTGAATGTAATTACACATGTATGACATTATTATAATAAAGGGAAGATTATACACCAATCATAATTTATGAGTGGCATAAAAGCTTCAATTTATGATACTACATAAACACGAGTTTATGTGCCACAAACTTGCCACTCTTAATATTTCAGTGGGCGCCGGGATTGAACATGTGCAAAGGATCCTACTGAGACTCAGAGTGGTATAAAATCTTCTCGTTATGATAATAAACACACTAGGACGAGTTTTAACATGCTGTGAACTCGCAGCTCTTAATGCGGTGGGCAGGGCTGAGCATGCATACTTTTTGTGTACTAGCTATTGGTATAGGTGGAGCTGGGCATGCATGCGCAGATGTTCAAAAATTAATGAACAAATCCACGATAGTATTAAATATAATAATTATTCACAGTATACAAGTATTTTTGATGTTATAATCATGACTGAATACTACTAACAGCATGCTATGTATAATCGAGTAGTTAGTACAGTGCGCATGCGCAGACGAAAGCAGCACCGAACTTAGCTATTATAGTGTAGACCACACCCCTCACTGAGCAGCTATATACTCAAACTCACCGTGTAATGGCGACGTTCTCACTCCGCTTGAACGTCGAATCTACCACCAGACCATGACAAAGAGCAGACATCACCTCTCGCTTCGCTTGAGGCTCGGTGGCCTGCTGAGCAGGCCTGTCAAAACGCACGGCGCTTGCGCCACTCGCTCGAGCTCGAGAATGCATCTCTATGGCCCCTAGGCCCTGGCAACCTTGTTTGTGCACACGGCACAACAATTCTGACCAATCATGAGTCTTCTGAACTTGTAGGAGAGCGCATCTTTTATGCCCTCCAGGTTAGGACACGGACTATATAAGAAAATTGATCGTCTGAAAAATATTTTTCGTGTATATAGTATAATAATTAGCTATCACACTCTCGCTCCCGGGACTTATTAAAACAGATATGAATAGTTACAAGCTCATACAAATGTGTCTTCCCCAGGGCAATTCGAGCATGGAACTCTAGATCTCTCCCTCAGAATATCACCTCATCACAGACCCTTGCAACCTTTAAACGTAATGTGCGTCATTTTTGTTACTTAACCATGTTAGTTTGTTGTTTACTATTCAGTGGTGGGTGGGGATCACTGGTGCATCTGAAGCTTTTAGGTAAGAGAATGGATCATGTATTAATTTTTATGTACATATTATTATAGTTGGATCATATCATAGATCCTTTCGGGTTGAATTAATTTTGGTCTAGTTGATAAATCCAATAGGTGCCTGAGTGAGTATCTCGATGGTGAGGTTATTAAAGTGGTCACATGCCAAGCAGTGTCTGCCTACTGGGCTTTCGTAAGTCGTTTTATGTTCAATGAATCTCTCTTGAAGCTGTCTCCTTGAATATCCTATATAATTATTATTGTGCACCACAGTTTTTGTACTTGCATATGATCAGATATACTATGTTTCTGGACATGCATGCAGTTGTAGTGTTGGTTTGATGGGGGTGGGGTTATTGGGATTTTGATTGTTTTTGTTGCACTATAGGCAAAGGATTTAGTTTCCAATTTCATACAGTTGTTACATTTATTATTATAATAATACCATTTGACAGGTTTCTGCAGTTTTGAGAGGTATAATTATTTGAATAACTTGAACTTCAAGGGGTAATTTTGGTCCAATTCTTGGTTGATTTTTGGCCTGCGTATCATTTGGATTGGGTGTTAGGTTTAGGTCTGTTTGGTCAAGTGGTTTTAGTAGTTAAACTTTAGCTCGTACCAAGGGCAGTGTTCTCGCTAAAGCGCGATTGAGCGGCAGCCCGCCGCGCTATAGAACGTGAAAAGGGGTGGGGCTCTAATGTAATGATCCTGCATACAAGCAATAGCAATAGTACTGGAGTACATACAGCATTTGAATTTGCTAGACAGTGCTAAGTGTGCAGTACAAGTACACAACCACAAATACTTAGCTGTACAAACCATGGGTAGTGGGCTTGTGTAAACTAACTGCCCACTACACATGAGCTGCTTCTGTATATAATAGTTATCTGTCAGTGAGTGAGCAATATGAGCCCTGCAAGGGCTCATATTGCTCACTCACTGACAGATAACTATTTTGTTGTATGAGCACTGTTGGTAATGTAGGATTATGTAATCCTGCACACCTAATTGGATTGTGGCTAGAGTGTATGGCATGTACTCTGGGTGACTGCTCAACAACCAGTTCTATAAAACTCTTGAACACTACTCTACTGTACTTGGTTGCTTAGTAACTTACAACAAATAGCCATGCAAGCTGTAGACAGTATGATTAACTACATCTACTTGATTTGTAATAATAGTTAAGGTAAGAATCTTAGTATATCCTTCCCCCTGCTCTATAAAAAAGTTCTGGCTAGAACACTGCAAGGGTGCATAATATTATTAGCTAGTGTACTTTATTACACTATTTTATGTACTATCCAATGCATACTGTCTTGTATAAAGGGAAAAAAGTGATAAACTAAGCCTACCTCCATGTACAATGTCATATTACTATGATTCTACAATATCTGAGCCTAATCAAAGAGATTTTTAATGCATTTCAGAATCTTTAGGCAAAAAATTTGTCATTTCGTTCAGGCAATGAAATTTGTTTTATCTTCCATAATAGCTATATACTAAATTAATTAATAACACGTTCTGCATTAATAATCATCCAGCTTTAAAATTATCGCATAAAATTATTACTCCAGTAGTATATACTTCCTCTTATGCGCAATTCATCGCTAGCCCCACCCACAAAGGGACCTGACCGCATGCGCAAACTCCCTGCTCAATTCCACTAAAATGTATAGCTAGCTATAGCCTCGTTGCAAGACCCCTCTCCCTGTGTTGGAAGGGACCTGGGGAGAAGGCTAGTATAGCTAATTATAGCTATCACAAGATTCATCAGAGACGCGGGGGTAAGCTTAAGTGCGGTGCATAAGCACACCCTTGTGTTGGTCATGTATCAGTAGAATCCTTCACGCATGCTCAATCCCGCCCACCGCAATATTAAGGTTACGGGTGACAGTTCGCCCACGCATGGGCCGGGCATTTCCCATAGTGAGTAATGGAGCATACCAAGGCTAACCGCAAATGAAAACTCTGCGTCAAGTTTCACGCGCCATTACTCTATCATAAAGAGAGCCACTCATATGGTTGGCGTATAATCTTCCCATTATACATGTATACGATCATACCCATGGCCATGCATTCTAGTTTTGTTTCAACGCAGTGGCTATTGATCCGGCAGCCGGACGACCTTTTCCAATGCTATAGGACCGGCAGTCCCAGCTGGGTTTCGGCTATAGTATGGTTAGCAGGGTTTAATAGTTCGGCAGGGTATAGGTAGGTAGGGTTGGGTTTCGGCTACGGTATGGTTAGCAGGGTTAGTTCGGCAGGGTAGGGTTGGGTTTCGGCTACGGTATGGTTAGCAGGGTTAGTGATGTACTATATACTAGTATCATTGTTGTTTGGTGTATATAAGGCCACTCCAAATCAATCATTAGTTTCTGGTCACCCGCCCGCATGATATTTTGAAGAGCCAGTTTATGAGGACTATAATGATATTCATAGAAAAGATGACGTAAAATTACACGTACTGAGTCATCATAAAACATTATGACACTCTGGAGATCTCGATCTCAAGTTCATTGCCTTGCTGCACATGGTGAATCGAATACTCTAAACTTCACTGTGTCACATCAGTTCGTCATCCTGCATTCTGTTGACCTGCCAGTGTACTTCAACAGCTCATAGCTAGCTGATATGATCTGACAGGCTGTTGTTTGCACTCGAGGTTTGCTGACCATGCATTTGTGGTATAATTTAAGTACTTCCTCTTCCTGTCTTAATTCAATTAGTCATAGTCACACAGTCCTAACCACCCGCCCGCCCGCATGTACTTCAGACAACTGGTGTGACCAGAAACTAATGATAGACTTGGAGTGGCCTAATCGTGAAAAAACAGGTTCCAGCAGCGGCGGCAGTGGTGGTGCAGTGGCGGTGCGACTGGGTTCTGGAGCCCGGCGATGGTACGGGATTCGAATCCAGCTTGTCCTGTTTGCTTTCGTTTTTTTTTTCTAGCTCCTTTCTTCTGAAAAATTTCTGCCGGATCTATAGCGTTGGCAAAGGTCGTCCGGCTGCCGGATCAATAGCCACTGCGTTGTTTCAATCATAACTCACTGTTCAGTACAACATCATTATTATGCCACTCATATGGTTGGTGTATAATCTACGGCGAGTGTGGCGTAAAATCTCCCCTTCGTGAAATACGCTTTTGTCTACATATAAACAGACTATACATTACCCAATTTACCTTGTGTATCTTTAAAGTTCGATGCTAGATCTTTCAAAAATGACGCACACTAACTTCCCGGGCCTTACTGAGCCGATTGGAACTTCTTGATTTTGCTCCCAGGGGCGGATCCAGAGCCTCCTAAATTGAATATTTGCGCGCGAAATTTTTGACCACGCCCTCTTTTGTGAAACCACACCCACTTAATTGCCGCGAAGCGAGGCAACAACCAGAAAATGTGTAGTCTCAGGATTTTGGGGATCCTCTTATGAAAATGGGGACACCCAGTGCAATACAGTTGTAGGCATAAACATCGACTAGACAGCTAATTTTGTAGTACAACTATACTAAGTCTTACTATCATGCAAGCTCTTAGCTAGTCTAGGTGCCACTGAGACACTTCACGTCTTCCTTGTAATGAGATTGTCACAAAAAGGATATACTCATGCGGTCATGAAATACAAAAATAATGTCATGAAGATCCATATACCTATAGTTGTATCTGGTACCCCACTACCCATGGTTTGTACAGCTAAGTATTTGTGGTTGTGTACTTGTACTGCACACTTAGCACTGGGGTCTGGGCACGAGACTAGAAAATGTGGAGAAATCAGTTTTTTGTCTCTACAGACAGGTTTATCAGTCCGATTTTATAGCTAAATGTATATCAGTAGCGATTTCAGACCTCCATATTTCACCGATTTTTCTGCGGATTATTTTTAAGTAGAATATCAATGTTCGAGTATCAGAAGATAGCTCTCCACGAGCTCTATCCAACTGCGCTTGTAACGCGTCCATACGTTAAACCGTTACGTAGCCACGCCCACCTAAACTTTCCCCATAGAAACTTAATACAATCAAAAAAGAAGCTAGCGGCGGTTCCGCTGAACCAATTTGCACAGTTAATTAAGGCATCAGTAGATAGCTCATTCAGTGAGCTACCTAGCGCAAATTTTTCTGTGAGTGTACTCCTAGCCAGAGCCGAGATATTTTCGATTTACTGGAGGCCCTTGGAGGTCTGATATCGCTAATATCAGATTGAGGTTTTTGGCTAGAACTGAAGGGGGGACCCCCCAGTTTCGTTCCGTGTTCATAGTAGTAGCGATATCCAACCTCCAAGGGCTTCCAGTAAATCGAACATCTCAGCTCTGGCTAGGAGTACACTCACGGGAAAAAATGCGCTGGGTAGCGCACTGAATGAGCTATCTACTGACGCCTTAACCGTGCAAATCGGTTACGCGGAACCGCTGCTATAGCTTCGGTTTTGTTTGTATTAAGTTTCTATGAGGAAAGTTTAGGTGGGCGTGGCTACGTAACGGTTTTATCTACGGACACGTTACAAGCACCGTTGGATAGAGCTCGTGGAGAGCTACCTTCTGATACTCGAACATTGATATTCCACTAAAAGATAATCCGCGGAAAAATCAGTGAAATTTGGAGGTTGGATATCGCTAATAGTAGAACTTGAAGAATCGGTGGTTACCATGAATTTACTGGGGTCAGCAGAGCTCATTATTGTTAGGAGAAGTTAGTGGCTGGCTAGAAAAATAATATTATGGCTTAGCCGCTAGCCTAACCTGTACACGATGGAAGTAGTGATTTAGCGAATTTTTTGGTAAAGGTCGTCAGCGCTTTACAATTGCCTGCAGTCTATCTACTCTTCAGACATACAGTCAGTGATACAGTGTTTTGTGATTGAGCCAGGGTATCTCTTGTATATAAATCTACTCTGGCTTGTAACATAACTACTGCTTGTTGGCAGAGTAGCTAATAGCTAGAAACAAAAAAAAAGTGGAATCCAATGATGGCCAGATACAGCATGTAACCACAACCCTCTAGGCTAGAGCTTGCTAATCTGGGTGCCAGATACAACTATAGGTATATGGATCTTCATGACATTATTTTTGTATTTCATGGCCGCATGAGTATATCCTTTTTGTGACAATCTCATTATAAGGAAGACGTGAAGTGTCTCAGTGGCACCTAGACTAGCTAAGAGCTTGCATGATAGTAAGACTTAGTATAGTTGTACTTAGCCTCGTACCCAGGCCCTTTGATCGAGGGGGAGGAGAAAGGGCCTGGTACCTATTGCACGCGCATGCGCCAACTACCCCAAGAAAACCTGGGGTGCCGCGAACAACTGTACGCTTTTTCGCTCTCCTCTCGCGCCTAGGGTACGAAGCGATGTCATATCGGTGTAGCCTCGTACCCTAGGTCGCTGGAGGAGGGCGAAAAAGCGTACAGTAGTTCGCGGTACCCCAGGTTTTCTTGGGGTAGTTGGCGCATGCGCGTGCAATAGGTACCAGGCCCTCTTTTCTCCTCCTTCCGGGCCTGGGTACGAGGCTAAGTTATACTACAAAATTAGCTGTCTAGTCGATGTTTATGCCTACAACTGTATTGCACTGGGTGTCCCCATTTTCATAAGAGGATCCCCAAAATCCTATGAAAATAGGGACCCGGGTCCCCATTATTCTATGAAAATGGGGACCCGGGTCCCCAATTTTGGGGGTCCCTATTTTCATAATTATGACACCGGCATTAAATTTAATGCGCATGCGTACAGCATGTCCCAGGTCGGGAATCCCCCCAATCGATCATGGATCACAAGGTGCTCGACAAGGTCTGCATTGGTCTTCGTGTTGTTCGTGGTCCTGACTGGAAGTGGGGTGATCAGGACGGAGGAGAGGGTCATGTTGGGACAGTGGTGGAGGTGGATGTACCGCGGAGAGCTGCTGTGGTTCAGTGGGACTGCACGGAGAGGTGCCTCTACAGGTGTGGTCATGACAGCAAGTATGACCTCCGAGTCTTCGACAGTGGCCCGACTGGTGCGTGAATATTAAGTTTGGTAGCTTAACGGTAGTATATGTATCATTTTTAGTGGTATCTCTATTTTTCCAACAACTAAAGGACTGATCACAGGCCCGTACGCAGCCTTTCTCAAAGGGGGGTTACATGGGGGCGTGGCTCAGACAGGTATGCTGTGGGCATTAGCCCACAGTCCACCTAGGGGGGTCTGGGGGCATGCTCCCCCAGAAAATTTTGGAAATTTAGACTCTTTGAGGGTGATTCTGAGGCATTCTGACAGTGATTTACTATAATGGGCTAGCACTATTATATATATGTACACTGGCTATAAAATATTATGCAATCTATTGCACATCCGATGTGCGTTATTTGGAAAACAACACTTCGTTTTGTAAAGAAGCATGTAAGTTACACCTGGATTATTTCTAGTGCTATGCTAAGTGGCCAAAAAAGGGGGGTTCATCCGAACCCCCTCGAACCCCCCCCTGTGTACGGGCCTGGATCATCAGGCTTTATTAGAATATTTAATATGTGTAGCTGTGTGTGTAGAGCGACTGCCTAGGCAGAATGTATGAATTTATACTGGGGCATATAGAAGACAGCCATTAATATGATCCTACGACCATGATTACGATTTCTTTTCATCAGTGTGTTAGTGTATTAACGTAGTCTAGCATGGCAGTGGACTCCCTAAGATCTAGAAGTGGTCTTACAAGCCACGCCCCCCAATTGGGATGTGTGTGATTACGTGTATTATCAGCTTCTTTGTCATTGGATGTACCAGTATAACATGATGCTTTTCTAGATGGGACGATGAACAGTACCATAATTAAAGGAGTGTCATATTTCAAATGACATTATGTACATGTAGTGATGGGTCTTATAGTGGGGACTTTTGAAGGAGGGAAAGCACTCGCTGTTAGAGAGCCATCCACAAAAATTTTCTCCACTAGCCAGGGAGATTTCTGTGAAAATTTTCCTCCCCAAAATGCTCTCTTTCTACCAATCCCGAAAGTTTTCTCCCTTGATATTTCCTGCTATACAGCGTACAGCATACAATGGCATAGTGTTAAATTTTACATATAAACATGTAGTTTCCTTTCTTCGTGTGCAGGTCTGTGTCACCATAATGTTAAGTGTAGTTGGTGTAATGAGCAGCCAACTGGTATTCTGTGGAAGTGTGTCCAGTGCTATGGCTATGTCCTGTGCTCCCAGTGCTATGGTGCTGGCAAGCACAGCATGGAGCACAAGTTTGACCGCTGTGACAGGCTGGATCAGAAACTGAGGTAAGGATACCTACATGTACATGTACATGTACTTTGAATTGAGACTGTATATTATACCCACATAGATGTCCATGTATATTTGAGCATATTCATGTGTGCACTTGTGTTTCTGGATCATTACCCCGCGCGCATGCGCAAGGGGTAAAGCAATTGGTTTGTCCGTCTGTTGTTGTCGGCACAAAAATTGCCAGATCTCGCGTTCTAGGCATCTGTGCATGCTGTAAGCACAACCAATCGGTAGATATCGGTGAAAAACTGGTTTGTAAGCGCTTCGAATTACTCAAACAAGCTTAGTAGTGCTACAAATCGTGCATTTTCTGTTCAGCATGCCTGTGGTTTGTCGACCACACCCACTCTTTTAATAATTATGCTGATGCGACTGCGCATGCTTAAGCTCAGTGTTGGAAAGGGTCATCAATTAAGTCATGAAACAGCTATGCCTCAGAGTATTGCAATACTACGCTACAGTGGCTACAGAGCGCGCGGGGTATGTGCTCTACAGAGCTTTAGTTGTACCTGAAGTACTGACTTGGGGAGTTGTGAAATCATGTGATTAACCAACTCTGAGTATTGATTGCAATCTACACTATAGTTTGGTATTTATGATACAATTGTGTTGGGTGTGAATCTGTGTTAGTGACAAAGGGTGTAGCTAACTCATAAGAACACTTGATTGTGGATTAGACAAGGCAAACTTAATTTGCAGTTTATCGTCACTGCCTGCATGGATTTTCAGATTTTTTCAAAAAAATTTCAGACTTCAGATTGTACACAGCAACTATAATATGGCACTTTGGCCCTGCCCCCTTGAGCACTGCTATTGAAGGGCGTGGCCTCAGCGATCGCGAGTTCGATTCAAGCATTTCTTGCACTCTTTTACTAATTTGAAATCTGAATAATGACCGCCCGCCCACATGCAAAATCGAAAAGTCTGTGACGATAAACTGAATTAATTTTAGTTTGCCTCGCCTTGAGTGTAGGATTGTCTCACCATAGTAATGATAATCAGCGTGTATATGTACACCTGTACCTGTACCTAATGCTCTGCATCTGTATTAGTCCGAGAGCTGTAGCAGTAGCAGTAGCAGACCTGCATGTACATGTTGGAATAAGGAGCATGTTATCACTAGCAGCCACTACAGTGGAACCCTCTATAAGAACACCCCTGAAATGGGGACATCTTCCTTAATCAGGAAACCATGCATGGTCCCAGTTACATAGAACTGTATACAAGATTGTCCCTGAAATGAGGACACCTCCTTTAATCAGAACACTATAAGGGTGTCCGGAATAGAGGGGTTCCACTGTATTTACTTGTACTGGGTTAATTATGTGCATGAACAAGGGTTGCAGTAACATGATTGATAGGTATGGCCAACACAGACACGTATACACTATTTGTAATGTGTGTGGGCTGACGACAATAGGCATACACTTCACCCCTTACATGTACTAGTATATGTGTACATAAAATAATTGGCACTTTAATAAAATCAGTGTCAATGCCTGGCATAAAGGATGTGCTCTCATGCTCTGGATTGGTTGGAATAGTACATGTAATACTGTATACTCAAACATAGTCTAGAGAAGTACAATGTATTTGTGAGCACAAAGCAAATTCCTAATTCCCGGGCTAGAAATGGTTCGATAAAGGGGGGGGGGGGGGGGGGAGGGGGGGGGAAGGAGGGAACGCTCTATAGATCTACATGTATAATGTGATGTGTGAATACATGTAATGCATAAATAATTATAACTATAATCAGAAAACATAGGGGGCACCAGCCCCTGGAGCCCCCATGGTTCCTACGCCTACACTGTATGTCCCCGCAAATTCTACTTACTTACTTACTTACTCAGCTCAGGTCTTCCATCTGCATACATGTACATGGTGACTATGAAACACTGAGTAGCCAGATGTAATGCAGTGATTCATAATTAATCAGCCTCAATTTGCAATATTAAAACACCCATTGATGCATCTACTGCATCAAATTGGTGTATGTAGGTCTAGAGTGAAGGCACGTCACTACTCAAAGAAGTTATCAGCCCGGGGAACATTTTATGGAGCGGATGTGAGAAGAGGAATTGACTGGCAGTGGGACGACCAAGATGGTAAAGTCATTGTTATTATGACAATTGTGTAGGTAATACTACACTGTATACTAAAATTAATTTTCACTTGTTTAGGTGGGGCTGGGAACAGTGGAAGGGTGATTAAAGTGGACGGCTGGGGAACACAGAGCTCGGTAAGTACTATAGCTGTGAAAAATAGTGTTGGACTGGAGTGGTGCATGTTCTCTGTTTAAGTGAGAATCTCGTCATCACTAGGTGGTATTGTTTACCACGATGTAATTGAGGCATTAATACTTGACACTGATTAGCACTGCTGCACTGTAAACCAAGCCTATGACATTATTTGAATTTCTTGTTCTCTACATCTTTTTTGCATTCAGAGGAGTGTGGTTGAAGTGGTATGGAGTGGTTCAGACTCCAAGAACATCTACCGCAATGGGCACGCTGGCAAGGTACGTGTACATGAGGTACTTTTATCATGATTGGGTACAGACTGACCTTCTGTTGTACGTAATATTGTGAAGGTTGATCTACAGTGTGTGTCGGCAACCTGTGGTGGCTACTACTACCCAGACCATCTGCAACTCCTTGGTGAGATGAACTATTGTGTACTACATACCGTATGGCGGGTAATTTTCGGGGATTTTAAGTTTTGTGACAGCACCAGTCTAGGGGTGTGGCACTGCACAAGCAATGATGTAATTAATACATGTGCTTGATCTCACTCGTGATTTTCTTTGCTAGCGCTGGGAAGTGTTGGCTGCACTGCCACCATGTTTTTGGCCATGCCCATCATCATGGACTTGCTATATATATATATAATATATCACTGTAGGCATTACTTTTCGTGGGTGGGAAAATTTCATGATTGCCAAGTCAACCATGAAAATATCGAAAGTTAGCACACCATGATAATTACCCGCCATATGGTACTATAAATTGTGTTAATTTCATTTGCAAGATACCGTAGAAACTGATTGTTAAGTGCATGTGCTTATAACACGTGGCAGCTAGAAAATATGCGCTTAACAAAATGTATGCGCTTAACAGGAAGCATGCGCTTAATTAAAACACGGTAGGTGGGGCGTGTGTAAAAAACGTGTCGAGGGTAGAAAGGCCTACAACGGTGGCCAAGAAGCGACCAGAGAGCGTAATTCTCGATGACTTCTTCTCCAGCCTACTTCTAGCCTTCTTTCTGGGCTCATGTAACCGATCGCTCGTCGTTCAGCTGGCTTGCTGGGCGTATGCGCCTAACAAAGAGCGGTAAAGCTTGCACAAAACTATGCGCTTAATAAAAAGTATGCGCTTAACAGCAAGCAGCGCTTAACAACCAGTTTCTACGGTATGTGTTAGAAATTTTCATGTAATAATTTCTCGTCAATATCAACATGGGCAATATACCGTGGTTAATCAAAATTAGTACAACGTATGATCCAATTGAACGTAAAGTGTATATGTACATGTACATGTATGGAGTGGTTGACGACCTTTACCAGATAAGCGTGTGTTTTTATTTTTTCTATACAATTAAGGTTACGGGATAGTGTTCCGCCCACGCATGGTCAAAGTTCACATGAATAATAGATAAGACAGTTATAATATTCCAGTTTTTGTCCACGTTCTTTGCACAGTCAAGGCACAGGTAAGTAGCACTCCTGATGCCTGCCCCATGGTCCACCCTGCCACTATCTGTCTGCAAGCATGGGTAAGTACTGCAATTTTCTGCGTCAGTTTTTGTCAAGGTAACCAGCCTCTATGTAATGACATACAAACGAAACGATAGCTTACGAGTCTCTATAGGGCCAAATATAGCATTTGAACTCTGTTGATTTACACAAATAGAAAGCGAACATAAAATTTACTGCTCAGCTACCATGTGTACTCGCTTAATGGCGGCCCTACAGGACAAAACCTTATCTGACGATTCACCATCTTAGAGTTTTCGAAAAAGCGCTATACTTGGCCCTTCTCTGATCGATGGACTATCGTGAACGACAGCGAAGTCAGTTCGTTCGAGCCTCTGGTCTTCAAAAGTTGATGTAGAAATTTGGACTTAGTTTACATCTGGAAATGGTTGATGTTCATTTGCGTTTCCGACTAAACCGCATTAAAACATGTGAATTGTGTCCGTGCGCAATCATTTATAAATTGCACGTCGAATACTATCCCATAACCTTACATGTAAGTACAGTATTTATTGTATAAGTTAGCACAGGTAAACGATTTTTGCATAAAAAAATTTCACCACTTTGTGCAACAATGAGAAATTTGCGAATTATGATAAGAGCATTAACTTTAATGAAACAGCTCTCATTTGGTATTATCGGAATTTCAGTTTGGTATTCAAAGTTTTTTGCATAGTTAACTGAGGATGTACGGATTTGTATACAGATCGAGTAATCATAATGTTATGTTCCTGGTTGTTTCGTTCTGAAGCTGTAGTAAGTCTATTTGGGTATGTACATGTATTGTACTCATGCCCAGGTGCTGTCTACACTCCTCCTGATGTGGCAGAACTGTCTGCTGGTGACGCTGTGAAGGTAGAGCTGGACCCTGACCTCTTCAAGATTGCCCAGGATGATCATGGAGGCTGGAATGACCTCATGGCTGAGGTACACACACAGCTAGTCGTATACATGCGCTGCAAGCGGGAGGCTATGGGTTCGATTCCTGAGACTGCCCTATTTTTTCTCTCTTCAAGCTGACTTGCTAATGTAGATGAGATGAAGGATCTGTGGTGCGCTAGATAGTATAATTTGGCTACATGAACAAACGAAGATTCTTTGCAGACAACTTAACTGTTTGATAAAACTTGCCGACGTTTCGACTAGATGCTCTAGTCATCCTCAGAGCAAAACTGAGAACGATGTCACTTCAATTTGGCTACAGATGTGAATGGGGCAAAGGACATGTGCTGTAGTACATTGGATTGCTACATGTACATATACATGTACTGGTACATGTATCAACACAGATATGAATGGGTCTCTACAGGAGCTTATGAGCCGCCCGAAGTCATAAGCTCCTGGTCTCTAGCTAGTACACTTATGTGTAGGCTGGTATTAACACAGACATGAATGAAGGTCTCCATCTATAGTATACTAAGCCTATCATGTACATTACATACATGTAGGTATGTAGTTGTACGTACACTTGTGCATGTACCTGATCTTTTGCATCCACACTCTAGTTGTTCATTGTGTGACTGATGTTGGTTCTGTAGTATATCGGCCGGGTGGGTGTGGTCAACACTGTCCAGGATGGTGGAGATATCATTGTTCGCTACTCCAATAACAAGATATTCCTTATCAACCAGCTAGTTCTGACGAAGGTGAGCTATTGTTAGTGGCTACATGGTACAGAGTGTATGTGTTATGTTATAATAATAATATGTCCTAGAACATGGTTTTTCTTGCTCTAATTATCCCGCGCGCATGCGCAAGGGGTAAAGCAATCGGTTTGTCCGTCTGTCGTTGTCGTTGTCATTGTCGTCGTCGGCACGAAAATTGCCAGATCTTGAGTTCTAGGCGTCTGTGCGTGCTGTAAGCACAACCAATCGGTAGATATCGGTGAAAAACTGGTTTGTACGGGCTTCAAATTGCTCAAAAAGGCTTGCTAGTGCTACAAATCGAGCATTTTCTGTACAGCATGCCTGTGGTTTATCAACCACACCCACTCTTTTAGCATGCTGATGCAACTGCGCATGCTCAAGCTCAGTGTTGGAAAGGGTCATCAGGTCACTCTACCGCAGAGTGTTGCAGTACTACATGTGTATATGCGCTACAGTGGCTACAGAGCGCGCGGGGTATGTGCTCTACAGAGATCTAGTTAGATGTTGCGTTTTATTAGCATTAATACGGTAAATTTTTGAATATATTACGATAGGATCTGATGTACCTACACATGTACATGTACATGTATGGTATATGCACATGTGCATGTATTTATTCTCCCCTGGTCCTTTCAGCATAGCCACCCGTTTATGGTATATAGTCCTTAGAGCCTCTCTTTGAAAAGTCATATTATAACACTTTCTACATGGCTATAATTTTCCCATCCAAAAGTGCTTATGATTACAATCACATTGTTTACAATAATGAAGAATGCTGGCAGTATTATAGGTATCCTCTCTTTCTCAAAAGTATATGTCAGTTTAATAATTGGCTCACTAAATACTGACTGAATCTGCATGCATAATTATGCAACTACAGTGGATACATGTATGTTGTATTGGTTTTGAAAGTACAATACAGGTGCCACCCTAATTTAGGCGTCCTTTGAGACCTGTGCAATTTTTTTGTGCTAATTTAAGCCACCTTTCCGGACATCAATTACTTTTAGGTGGCACCTATTTAATTGGAATGCATTGCCACGTGGGATATCACAATGCTGTGGTACCGTCTATATATCTAGCAGTTTACAATTAAGCTATCTTTTACATTTGTATGGGCACTTAATTACCTACTGCCCACTGCTTGATGTCTTTCTGGAGTACTGCCACTAAATAGTACGGTTAGTGATAGTGCTTGGGCTCTGGGAAACTTCCAGAACCATTCTAATTGCAGCTCTTAGATGCCCTTTGACCTGCTTGTGGATTTTTTGATTCTAATTAAATTAGAGGCACCTGCACAATCCGTAATTATTTTAGTGGTATCTATATTAGAAAGTATAATATTATTATGGTAACAAAAGTCTAAAATGAATATGCAATATCTGTCAAAAGGTCTACTATCATGTTATTGCATACTACTTGTTAGAAATTATCAGCAATTAATGTATCAGTTCATTAAAAAATCAACCTGCAAATCATTAAATAGTAAGATGTTGATACTACATACACAGGCTGAAAAGGGAATGTGGAAAAGAACCGGGAAGCCGCCGGGAATCGAACCCAGGTCGCTGGCTTGAGCCGCCAGTGCTCTAACCACTGAGCTACGACCACCCACAGCCACCTGGGTTTGATTCCTGGCGGCTTCCCGGTTCTTTTCCACATTCCCTATTCAGCCTGTGTATGTAGTATCAACTTCTTACATGTACTAATAATTCACCAGGCTACATAGAACCATCTAAAAGCGAAATCATTAAATCTTAGGTAAAAAGAGATTATCAAAGTACATGTAGGCAACAGTTCCATGTGCATCCTCGTGTACGTTTCCATTCAGCACCCAGTGTCCTGCAAAAGCTCCCCCACTTCTGTAGTAGATCTTCCAGTAAGTACTCCCATTGGGTCCAGTGTAGACAGGATAACTGTTGAAATATTGGCTTGAAGCAACATATTTTCCCCTTGATCCATACGGACCTGTTGCCAACATAAAGGTCTTGGGATAGATGACTGCCCCATTTCGATTCTCATCCTGCATGTGGATCCTGTGGACCTCCTTGACATCACTTGATATCGGCATAGGGACTAGAACGCTAAAGTAAAATGAAGCACTATAGTGCAAAATCCTCAGCACAAGCAGTGTAACAGTGAGCGCAGTATTGCATGTTACTGCGAGTTGCTCACAAGGATCCAAGCACGTGTTATTATATACATGAAATACTATGCTATATCTCCAGTAGCTACATGTATGTGTGCATGTGGTAAAAGATTGTCAACATAGTGTGCACATTTTAGAGTCTGAGACTGACTCCTTGGCCTTGAAGTGATACATGTAATTCTCATGTTTCAATCACAGAAATGAATTTGACAGCACAGTATAATTTCCAATGCTCAGATTGGTCGGATCGTGGACGGTGTGCTATATATAGCGCAGGCTAGCTATAGGGATTACATAAGCCAAGAAGTTCGACAAGCCATACTTATCAGAGAAAGTAGCACGTGGCTTATACATGTACATGTAAGGTATTCGCTGGATACATGCATTAGACATCCATCTCAGAATGGCTCCATCGAGGCCCTGAATTTTCTTGTATTTTACCTCATAGATTACCTAATAATTACATCATAGGTTTCACCATAATTATCTCATAACCACAGAAAAGTAAATTATTACTGGGGATATAATGAAAAACTTAGACTACATCCCTCGTCCCTCGTGAAAAGTATTACACCGCACTGCTGTACACCGCCATAATTTGAACTAGGACACATCGACAAACTGCACATGCTCCGTATACGCGTATATTGGGGCGCGCGGCTTGAGCCGGTTGACCCGGATGTGACCTCCACCTGCCATGTGCTAGATTGAATAGGGAAATCCCCCCGAGTGCGAGCTCGTCAAAGAAAGCGAACTGAGAGAATTGCCATATCTCATCGATAGTCCACGATCTCTTCTGCGCTAGGTTCAAATTATAGGTCCCAATAACCTTTCATGCAAGCTAAACATTTTGAAGCAGTATTCACAGCAATTACATCATCACTTTCATCATCACTTTCATCATAATTACCTCATCGGTCGGCCGAATTGTTTTTTGTTGATTGGGACTACGGGATGTAACAATTAATTAGTAAACGTTAGAAATCTATTATCTTCTATTCTGTTGACAGGTGGATGTACCGGTATTCGGCTATGGTGATGTTGTTTGTATATCGGATGACATGTTGAGAGTGCACTGCCTCCAGCCAGGACATGGGGAGTGGAATGATGATATGGCTCTGGTAAGGAGGATACAATTGCTTCACTCTCTCCTCCCACTAGTTTAAATGCTTCACCTATTATGGGTTCTCTCTCTCCCTTTCTCCATCTCTCTCTCTTTCTCTCTCTCTCCCCTACTGTCTACTGGCAGTCCCTAGGTCAGGTTGGTCGAGTTATAAAGGTGCAGGGTAATAGTGATGTTCGAGTGGCTGTCAATGGCAAGAGGTGGATCATGAATCCCAGGTGCATGGTCCCAGCTCCAAACCAAACCCCTGTCGAGGACACCTTAGGTACATGTACATGTATGTTGGATGATGAAAACTACACTACGGTACAAATCAGGATTCATTTCTATGGAGGAGTGAGGTGCTTTTCCTCCTTAGTCTAGTGATTAGCTGCAATCCCATCCCCTCCATCATGCTCTCCCCTCCTTATATAATATGTTTCCTTGTACTTGCCCCCACCCCCACCCCCACCCCCCATCCCCACCTATCCTGTTCTATTTTTTCTTAATGTTGCAATGCTACAATATACATTATGTTGTACATGTATGTTGTGCGTTATATTGAATAATTCATCTGGTAGGGATAAGACCCCCCCCCCCCCCGACTTGAAATAAACCTAGCCTCTTTCTACGATGATCATTTCTTGCAGATGAGATTGATATTGATAGTGGTACACGGCTGCATATTCGGTCCCTGTTAGAGGCTGATGTTCCTGATGTGGTGGCCACTGCTGCTGCTGCTGGAGACTCAGCCACTCTCGACAGATACCTCTCCAGGAACCCTCATGAGGTAGGGCTATTGACAGTCCTTAGCTCGTTAGATATCCTTGTGTAATATTTGTTTGGAAAGGAGTGTAGTACCGTGTACGTAGAAATTTTCACCAAAGGTAGCTGGGCTTGATGAAAGTTTTATCCTATGAAAATATTCACATATACAGTATTGTATGTGTACAGTGTGTATGTGTGGTGTATGATCTACACTGTATGTACAGGTGAATACACAGTTGGAGGGGAAAGGTCCACTTCATCTGGCCATTGTTGAAGGATTTGTTTCGGTACTGAAAACCATCCTCAAGTTCCGACCAGATCTGGATATGGAAGTGAGTGAACGAGTAATGCATGAGTGTTTACTGTATGGTGGGTAATTTTCGTGGGGTGCTAATTTTCATTATTTTCGTGGTTGACTTGGCAGTCACGAAATTTTCCCACCCACGAAACTTAATGCCTACATATACAGTAGATATGGTACTATGCAATTGCAAGTCCATGATGATGGGCGTGGCTACAAACATCGCGGCCAACACTTTCCAGTATAGCAAGCAACAGTAGCGGCTGATAGCATTTTCGACACCAGTATTCTTCTATCTCATGCTATTTGTCCAAGTCTCTGTAGGAATGGCTTAGTAACAAAGAAGATCGCGAGCGTGTGTATCGATTACATCATCGCAAGTGCAGCAGTGCCACGCCCCTGGACTGATTGCTGTCACGAAATTTAAAACCACGAAAATTTATTTTGAGGGCCTTTTTGGACTTTCCACGAAAAGTAGACCCCACGAAAATTACCCGCCATATGGGGTATTACATGTTGCCATACTTCTGAAATTTGGCTGGCATCTCTACAAAATTGAAAGATGAAGTAGGGATTACAATTATGCACTCAGTAACAATTTACTTTTTTGCGGTTATTAGGTAATTATGAGGTAATCTATGAGGTAATTATGAGAAAATTCAGGGCCTCGATGGAGCCCTTCTGGGACTTGAAATTCAGTGAAATATGTAGAGTATCTTGCGCGTGTATCCAGCAAATACCTTACAAGCAGCGTGTTACCTTCTCTGACGAGCAGCGATGGCCGAACTTCATGCGTTCTCTAGGCTGACGTAATCCCGTGGATATATGTACAATGTAGATAGCCCAGTGCTATATATAGCACGCACCATGAGCAGCGTGCCGCTGGACCAATCTAGCTGTACTGCGCTATTGAGTTCTTCTTAGCTTTGAAAACTTTCACTATCGAGGTCCAGAGATACTCTCAGATTCCTGATGATCCGAGGCTAGTCTGCGACTGAGGCGCCGGCATTGTACTGTACAGTGAAGTGAACCCACTATATTGACGACCTTTACCACATACACCATTTCAACTATGCAGCTCTGAGTGCATGGTCAAGTTTTCATACACAAACAAGATTTGTAGGGATAATTAACCACATCCACCATAGTAACATCCCAACCGGACCCTTCCTGTTGATGTTGAACGAAAGGGTAGTCTCAATTTATGCCAATGCTAATTACTAGTTGAGTACTCACTGGGGACAGAACCTGTAGTTGTACAATGTCATGTGTGCGATATGTAACGCAACAACAGATGAGATTCCTAAGCTTCCACGTTCATTGATGTATTGTATATTATATAAAATCAATTTATTTTCCTTAGGACATCAGTGGAGAAACACCGCTGCACATATGTGCTTGTATGTAAGTGGAAATAATAACTTACAGTATATTTGTGCCTACATGTATAGACATGCACGTACATGTACATATACATATAATTTTACAGCAACAGTGGTGCTGCTGCTAAGCTTCTGATTGATGCTGGTGCTAATACCAATGCCAGGGGTGCCAATGGCAGCACTCCACTGTCTCGGGCTGCAAGTCTGGGTCACTGCAGTGTGGTCACTGCCCTCCTGGAAAGCCGGGATACTGACATCAACTTTCAGGTATTATAAAAAGGTGCATGCATTTCCCCATAATTATTGCCTGGGACACATAGTACAAGTTTCCCTGTGGTCAAAAGGAGAGTCCTTTGACTGTTCATGTACTATCACACTCACCAGGACTCTGAAGGGAAGACTCCCCTGCATAATGCTATTGTTTGTCAGCAGTGGCGCTCCACTTGCATCCTCCTCGAGGCTGGAGCTGACGCAAGTCTTGTCAACTACTCCCTCTTCTCTCCACTGCACAATACTGCTGGATTTGGATTCTTGGCGTAAGTACTTCTAGTGGATCATGTAGATACAGTGACTGAATTTGCCCTGTGCATGCATATGGTTGTAAATAAATGACATCAAAACTGGAGAACAAAGCGTTTTCAGCAAAATCTGTGCTATACGATATGTACATATACAATGAGTAAATAATATTATGTCAGAGGGAGAGATACCAGTTTTATGTTAGATGTATGTATATGGACCTAGCTTGCTTTTGTCCTTTATGCAGTGGCCTAGAAGAGATACTTCGCTTTCACCCTGAGTTGGTGAACCTACCCAAAGATGATGGCTACACACCTCTTCACATAGCTGCAGCTAATAACTTTGCCGACCTCGTCTCTCTCATTGCATCGCATGTAAGCAAGTTAAAGATAATTTAGTGATTAAATTATATTTAGTGACCCCTTTGGCAATTATCCCAGGAATATACATAATCATACCGGTAACTGTACACCTCATTATTTTCTATTAGCTAAATAGACTCCAGGAAAGACAAGAGTGGCCTACCCAGAGGATGTACAATGTACTAATCTGTAAAGCTCCTTCAGAATTTAGAGTATTATGAAAATCTCCTGTATGTTTACTTCGAAGATTCCTTCTAAAAAGTGTTGTTGCTTATCTCTTTGTAGTCCTAGCTCTTACATGTAATTCTCTCCCATCCCTACCTCTGCAGCCAGAGTGTGATATCAATGCTCGGACTAATAATAGGCTGACAGCTCTTCACATTGCTGTCCACGAGGGTCACGTCAAGTTGGTGGAGCGACTGGTTGGCTTTGGAGCTGATCTCAACATCACCACCAGCGATGGCAACACTGCTCTTCACCTTGCACTGGGACGGAACACCATGGCCATGCCCACCGAAGAAAGTCCCAAGATCAAGGCAGTAAGATATGCAGAATGATGTGTATCTCTTTTTTGTGTTGAAGAATTTTCCATACGTTTAGTACTACATGTACATGTACATGCACGTACAGGATTTTATACAGAATTTTTCATCAGAGGGGGGAAATCATAGCGTGCAGCAATATACTCAAACTAGGGGGGTCTGGGGGCATGCTCCCCCAGGAAAATTTTGAAATTTATGACCTCTGAGACTGCTTCTGAGACTACTTTCACTAGTAAAAAGATTGATTATTAGACAAAAGTTACAAGTATTATTATGATAGTTGGCAAATTTCAGGGGGGGGGGGATATCCCCTGGTTCCCCCCCCCCTCTAAATAAATCACTGCACGTATATCCAGTAATTTTGTGCATGTACCGTATCCTCCCGAAAATAAGCCCCCTCCCCTCTTTGACCTTCAAGTTCTTGCACAGGTATGTTTGCCTCGATTATAAGCCCAGACTGCACATATACACGCGCGCGAGCACGTACGTACGTACGTAACCCCGCCCTTTAATTGACTACGAGTACAAAGATGGTGCTGCATGTGTGGTGGCTTTTAGAAAAGCCTGTTTTGAAGTCATTCTGTTATGATGACACTTCTAGTTGGCGAAGACACTTACGAGCCGGTCAAGATGCTTTTACTTTCCTCTAAAGACGTACACACACGGAACAACAAGTCCTTTTCCCACCGCCGATCCTCGCGTTGCCGTCTATTTGACAGGTCATCTCGCTGCCGCTCTTTTGGAGAAAAGACTAGCAAACTCTGTCCTGCGGTACGTGACCAACGATGGTGGCTAAGGGGGGGGGTTATATTCGAGGGAAAGTGCATATTCGAAAATAAGCCCCCTCCCCAGTCTAGGTCATGTCTACTGCTGAAAAAGGGGGGGCTTATTTTCGGGAGGATACGGTACTAGTGAGCAATGCTCTATGTTTAAAATTATTATAGTAATGAAATCTGTGGTAGAATTTTATATATTCTAATTCTCAGTTGTTTTATTCTCTTCATAGATTCAAGATCAAGTTGAGGCGGTGCATGGAAAGAATGTTGTTTCGCCGAATGTGATTGTGGGGATGTTCCTGGTATCTCAGGGTGCTGATAGCCACATTAAGAACTATAGAGGTGTTAACCCTCTTCAGGCTCGACCGAATGATATCTCTGAACTCATGGCACAGTGCAGAGGCCATGGGTAAGCCAAAATTACAAAAAGTTACATAGAATATGTATCTTACATAGCTTGACTTTTTCCATTAAAAGTATTGTGTGTATAATGTCATTGCACAGCTTTGTACATGAGTGTAGGTGCATGGTTGTTTATATGACCTGTGGTAGTCTCGTCCCCAGGCCATTCCCAGCTGTTCAGTGTAGTCTGCATGCAACATTGCAACCTGTGAGGTGCTTGGGGGAAGGTATGATTGTGAAACTCCTAGCTATCTTTATGCTACATAACAGAAAAATTGTTTTCTATAAACATAATAATATTATTATGCATGTGTATATTACATATACATGCAGGGAGCCATACCATGGAAGCTTAAAAGCAGCATATGAACCATTTAATGAGTCACCTAAAGTGAGATAGTTATTGTGTATGTATGTCCTGCACATACATGTACTTACATATATTTATTTACATGTATGTACTTTTTGTAGGCTATTCAGCGTCGTCCTGTTATGCGTACTAGGTCTGCTCCAGTGAGGGGGCACCCCTCTGCTGCTGGCCATGTTGACGTTAACCAAAGTTTACCTGGCAGGATGGAGGGGCTAGCTATTCAAAATCGCAAGGAACCGCAGCACATAAGAGAGAACATAAACGATGGCTCTACCGATGTTGATGCAAAGAGCATAAAGCGGTTTCAAAATCTTGTGAATAATCAGGAGTTAGACAGCTCTGCTATTACTGTAGCAAGTCAACAACATAGCCTTGTACCCAGACTTAAGGCTAGCCAACAGCAATATTTTAGTGTGTTCAACTTTCTCTGTGTATATCATTTGCTGGTTAATGGAATTTTATTTCCACTGCAGTGCTTCCTGAGCGTCGTGAAGAAGTTGCTGACATTACTTCCACTACAAAGCTTTCTGAGTGTCTACTGTGTGATGAAAAAGCTGCTGACATCCAAGTCCTGCCTTGCAAGCATGTGGTGTACTGCCACCCATGTAAGGAATCAGTCAGAGCCATCAAGAAGTGTCTGGAGTGCAGAGTGAGTTTTGATGCTAAGAAAATTAATAATTATTAATCTCTCCCATCTTTGATCTCTCTCTCCCCCTCCCTCTCTTCTCTTCCTCCCTCTATCTTTCTCTCTATATAAATATCATATCCTGTCTTCCTCCCTCCACAGAAACCAGCTTCTGACTTCTTATCAGTCTGTGTATTGTGCCAGCAGAATAAGCCGGTAACTGCTCGAACTCCATGTCAGCATAGATACTGTTCCAGTGAGTTTCATAAGCATTGTTAATCAGATTTGAGGCTCATATCATCCAAATATTATGAATATTATAAGTCCATAGGCATTT
This sequence comes from Cliona cf. orientalis, assembly GCA_963930775.1. Taxonomy (NCBI): domain Eukaryota; kingdom Metazoa; phylum Porifera; class Demospongiae; order Clionaida; family Clionaidae; genus Cliona; species Cliona cf. orientalis. The sequence continues at coordinate 6,461,027 of OZ005695.1, forward strand.
TGCATGACTGATATACATAGATACATTGACCCCATGGACCCCGTTTGTGTCAATGCAAGACTTAGGTATCCAGATAAAAGGAGGTGTTACTATGGTTTGCACCTGTATGGCAAATTAATGTATTGGTATAGGCCAAAACAGCATCACAGTGTACCACAGTCAGCATCAAAATTCATTATGGTCACACCTTGTATTGCTTGCCCACTGCTGATTCAGCAAAGTTGATCAGACCTTCCTTTTTTGTGAAGGGCTGACCGTGAGACCACATTTCAGGGATAGTTTTGTACAATTCCTTATGTAGCTATGACCATAGCAGTGTCCTGGGTAATTTTAATGCAGTGAGAAATATTTTTTGTCATGCAGATTGCAATGCTGGACTTGACCATTGCAGTGCCTGCAAACAGTTTGCTGAGAGACAAGATTCATAGCAATAATAATTAGAAAACTATAACTGTATTATTTTGTTGTGTCGACCTGAATTGAAAGATTTGAAAGTTATAATTACCAGCAACATATTATATTGGAGAGGGAAAGGTGTATGTACAATCATTTCTCATTGGACTAGGGCTAGCTAGGTCATGTAAAGTGCATGTTACCCACCCACGCAGATGCGCGGGACTTTCCCAGGGAGTTCCCCTGAAACACAGCTACCGGGTATGCATAATCGGAATGATGGACGTTCAAGTTGGTCTTCGTGTTGTTCGTGGTCCTGACTGGGAGTGGGGTGATCAGGATGGAGGAGAGGGTCATGTTGGGACAGTGGTGGAGGTAGGAGAGCCACCAGTCAGTGATGGAGGTAGAGCAGTCGTCGTCCAGTGGGACTGTGGCGAGAGGTGCAAGTACAGGTGTGGACTGGAGGGAAAGTACGATCTCAGAGTGTTGGACAGTGCCTCTAAAGGTAAGCAACTAACGAATAAATTATTGCTGGTGGGACAATCATTTGCATGTGAGCCTTCTAGCAAGGCATGGGTCAGATTTTGGTGATACAGCCTTGGCCTTAGCTGAGCTTAGGCCACTTCACTTGGGCCCGACCGACCCTACGTTTGGAGAAAACTTATGTTTATAGTTTTGAGATCAGAGATCGAGCATGCGTTTTTCAATTATTGACCTAGGACACGCCCAGCTGATTGAATTTACAAGCCGACCTACCGATCCTATCCTGAGTAAAGGCCAGGCCGAGAAACAGAGTATTAAATTGAAGTGCCCTTACCTTATGCTATGCAAATATACAATTATGTGCATTGACTGATTGATCATGGGCGCAATTCAGGATCACAGCATCTGTGGAAGGTGCACAAACACAATGTCCTATCAAGTTTAATATCAATGTAATACATGTATCTTCAACTGAGTCACTGTCTGTGTAAACTGCTACAATGTTTACACATCTTTTTTCAACATTATGTATACGCTATTCATTTTGGACTCTTCACTTGGAAGTGTGTTAAAATTATACTTGTAGGTATTGATTTTGGTCCTTACTCCATTTGCCATGGCTGTATGAAGGAGAATATCAAGGGATTTGGCTGGAAATGTACCCGCTGTGTCCACTATACACTCTGCTCTTCATGTTATTTCTCTGGAAAGCATATCCTTGATCATCGATTTGCTCGTTTTGATAATATCAATTCAAGGTCAGTTTGTCTTGCACTGTGCACATTATACAATTTCATTATAGCACACTACTTTGTAGTTTTGGAGCCATGTGCGTGCAATAAGGTCCACATACTTGTATTGTACCGTTATGATATGTTGACCATTACCTGCATTAAGCTTGAGCATGCATGCCATAATAAAAAATATAATAATGGTAACTTAGGTGTGGTCAATATGCATCGACAAACAAAAGTAGCTATAGTGTTTGTGGTCCCAATTAAACCCTAAATTTGTCCATTTTCGCCACATTATAGCACCACCCACTTACTATAGTGCCTTAGATATTGAGATCTGGTGATTCTGTGTGGGAATCGATGATAATGATAGAATGGATTACTTTACCCCTTGCATATGCACATGGGGTAATAATAGAGCCATGTATAGTATTACCGTATCCTCCCGAAAATAAGCCCCCCCTTTTTCAGCAGTAGACATGCCCTAGACTGGGGAGGGGGCTTATTTTCGAATATGCACTTTCCCTCGAATATAAGCCCCCCTCTGTGAAAGCAACAACGATCACGATCCATTTGCAGTAGCCGTGTGGAAGGACGACACCATCGTTGGTCACGTACCGCGGGAAATATCCAGAGTTTTTCTTCAAAAGAGTGACAGAGAGATGATCTGCATGCTAAGTAGACAGCAACAGACGACGATCGGCGGTGGGGAAAGGACTTGTTCCGTGTGTGTATGTCTTCAGAGGAAAGCAAAAGCATCTTGACTGGCTCATAAGTGTCTTCGCCAAGCTAGAAGTGCCATCATAACAGAGTGACTTCAAAACCGGCTTTTCTAAAAACCATCACCATACAAAAGATTCCTCTTTGTACTTGTAGTCAATTGAAGGGCGGGGTTACGTACGTACGCGCTCGCGCGCGCGTACATACGTACGTGTGCAGTCTACTTGGTGGGAGGGGGGCTTATAATCGAGGCAAACATACCTATGCAAGAACTTGAGGGTCAAAGAGGGGAGGGGGCTTATTTTCGAAGGGGGCTTATTTTCGGGAGGATATGGTATATAGATTTGTATGTTGTCGTGATGACATGGTAATTTGACCGGATTTGAAAAATGGGTCCGCTTCACACAAATAAACTATCACCACACAGAAAATACATAAGCCTCAGGTTTCTGGTTTGGTTAACCAATATGGGCGGGATTGTACGTGTCAACTGAACTTTGAATTCCGAAATTTTAAAACTAAAAACAAAGTGTCCTATAAACAAGCCTATTGTGGCTATGTGACTGGCTTTTGCTACCTCTTAAGGCTTTATTGACAACTACATAGTCAAATTAAACACTGTAGTAGCATCTAAAAGCTTAGATACCTTACCTCGATTTTGGCTGCTGTCTTCAAGTTGGCTGTTTGATGCCATTTGACGTCAGTCGCCTGTAGACTACAGTGGGCAGGGCATGAAGGTTACAAGTCTTAACTGATTATTGAAGAATACTACTAGCTCATAGCTACCACAGTTTGGACTTTCAAGAAATGAATTATTACCCCGCGCGCATGCGCAAGGGGTAAAGCAATTGGTTTGTCGTTATTGTCGTTGTCGTCGTTGGCACGAAAATTGTCGCATATTATGCTAATGCGATTGCGCATGTGTTGGAAAGGGTCGTCAAGTCACAAAACAGCTCTGCTGCAGAGTATGGAGGGGCAGAGTACTATACTACAGTGGTTACAGAGCGCGTGGGATATGTGTACGGTGGCCCTGGAGGTCACGCGTCACGCCAGTGGCTATCACGTATCACTCCAGTATCCTCTCCTCCTACCGTCGTCACGTCACCGCCGTCCGTAACGCTGATGTCCGTACAGTTCAGTCTCCGTACCGTCGCCATTCCAGTATACATGTTAATAACACGACCATGTACCAGTCCTAGCCAGGGGTGTGATTATCGACGCTGATCGCCACACCCCCATGGCTCAGTAGGGTACGATACGCGCGTAGCCCGAAGAAGCAGAGTGTAGCCTCGTCCCTGTTCTTGAGTATATTGATACCTCAGCGTGTTGTTGCTAGATATAATTATTATCTATATTGATAGTCAAGATATATAGTACATACGGTTTTTCGCCATACTTTAAATGTGGCATCATAGAAGTTTCCAGGGTGACTGTTCTAAGAATCTTGGGATATAGTCTATAGGGTCAAAAACGTAACAAGATGACGGAGTGTGTGAATTACACGGTGGTATATACATCCGTGCTATCATGTATCATTGGTACTGATGGTACTATCAGTTCAATAAACTCATTATCATGGCAACTTCTGGATCATCCCTTGAGAGAACAAATTATAACACACTGAGGTATCTATCATTGACAATAAGAACACAGCAACAGATCAAGGGTCACATACTTGATTTTATCATAGTACGTAAAATAATTTTATTTGTTGATCGTAGCTACGCTCACATCGCACCCTCGGAGGAGGGGGTGTGGCGGTGAACACTTGATAGCCACACCCTTAGGACTGATCGTAGAACGGCGATGGTACGGAGACTGAACTGTACGGACATCAGCATTACGGACTAGAATGACGACGGTACGGAGACTGAACTGTACGGACATCAGCGTTACGGACGGCGGTGACATGACGACGGTAGGAGGAGAGGATACTGGAGTGATACGTGATAGCCACTGGCGTGACGCGTGACCTCCAGAGCCACCGTATATGTGCTCTACAGAGCTCTAAATGTGTGAAGTGGGCCCTTAATTTTGGTTTTGTCCAGAACGATCACATAAATTAACAGTGTAATCAATCTTGAGTGCAAACTTATTATATACACTTGTTATAAAATTTAGGAGTTTGGTTCCTCCACGAAGCAAATCAAGGAGTGTGATGGCTAGGGGAATGTTTTCAGGTGCCAGAATTGAACAAGAACCAAACTGGGAGCTCAGTGGTAAGTATAGGTACATATCAGGATCAGATTTATATATATGGGTTATTATATCAGGTAAGGATAAGAACACTGTGAGAGAAGTTCTCGATAGTGATTCTGTAAGTAGATTTAAAGGTGCTCTGAAATGAAAATCATTACGTAATCGAACAACGCATGGCGCATGCACGGCACGTTGCTTATTATCGAAGTGTAAGAGTACAAGGCCAGCTCCTGGGCGCCTGCCACCCCTCTTGATGTCGACGACATGCAGCAGGATTGTGAACAATCTCTTCTATCTTTTACCTCCTCATAAATTGATTAATTGCTCGTGTCGCACGTCTTTCCTCTCGAACACAAGCACGAACGCGCGAAAATATCGCTTGGTTACACCTTCGCGATGACATTGGATTGACCAATCAGGTTTGAGTTTTGAAAACTGGGTCAGGAATTCAAAAATGTAGGCAGGCAGTTCGACTTCTGTTTCAGAGCACCTTTAATTATCAGAATCAATTTTGTGAATGTTTATTATGACCTTGTATATTGAAGAATACTGTTAGTGTGAAATTGGAGAAAACAAAAGACACTCCAGAGTGTACTGTTGTAAATGCTAAAGAAAAGGTATACATTTTCATTTTGTATAACATTTTGAAGTACGTGAGGTGTCTGTGATGTACAGCATTTGGTTCCCACTTCTGGAGGCAACTACTATCCAGACCACCTTCTTGTTTTAGGTAAGGCCACATGGAATAAATCATGATTATTTTTTGTTTGAACTAACAAAATAGTAGGGTGGGTTGATCAGGCCGATGATAGTTTGACAAAAGAATTTTAATTGTAAGTGTCAGTGAACTTGTAGTGTTCCAGCTGTCTAGAGGCTTGTGCTGTGTGGTAGTTTAAAAATACTTTTTAGGACAGCCCTCTTAAAGATCTGAGTCGGTATAATTATATGCCTGTAGTAAACTCAGCTATTAAAAGCTTTAAATTTAACAGTCGGTCAGATTAGTTCGAACAAATGTTTAATTCTGAGTGACCTAAGAGTTATTCTTTTGTTATTAATGTGCACATCTGGTATAGGGGAATGTTACTTGCATACTTTGTGTCTAATATTGAAGGTGCCCCATACTCCCCACCGAAGGAAAGTGAAATCATGGCTGGTGATCTCATTCAGGTGGAGTTGGATGTTGACATATTCAAGATGATGCAGAACGAAGAGCATGGTGGATGGAATGACAGAATGAAAATGGTACGTAATTTGTAATATCAATGATATAATTATGTATGTGGACCATAATCATTTATCCCTGTGTCCATGATAGTTTGTTGGTCGTCTTGGGAGAGTTGATCACCTTAATGACCAGGGGAACTTGGTCGTTTCTTATCATGGTGAGCTCAAGCACTGGGTGCTCAATCCTGATGCTGTTGTGAAGGTATGATAAATAAAATAAATTTGTGGTGTGAGCTAGTTTACTATTGTTGTAGTGTCATGAAAAAGGCCCATGGGCAGTGCACCTTATAATACCTTGGGCTCAAAGTGCGAGTGGGCCTATATCCCAGTTATTCTTTTTTGTGTACTACAGACTGATGCAAAACTGTATTAAGCACATTGTATAATAGGGAAATACATAGCATTGTGGGGCGAGCCTGAGCGACGGTGAGCGTGCAACAGTGATTTACGTTGCGCCATGCCGAACTATAAACTATGGGCTGCAGGATGCACAATCGTAGCCTCTCTTCTGCCAACTCTGTGGCTAACTCTGTCTCTTACTCTTGGCCGCTGTTGAGCTGAGGCTCCGATTGATGATGAACTCTGTCTCGCTCTTGCCTCCTACCCTCTGGAGCCTCAGTTTTTGCTGGTTTATGCTTTTGCTCAGCGTTTATAGTGATAGCCTAGCACACATGAATGTAAATTTGCAAGTCGCTGAATTAGAGTGGCATATATACAGAATGATGGATGTTGGGCGTGGCATAACTAAGGACTGACATACCATATATAGATCTCATTCATGCAGTTCATTTCTGTTTATGTGGGGCTCACTCAGACTCACCCCAATTATATATTATAGTATAATACCGTATTCGCTCAATCAGACGCCGCTCTCAATTAGTGGCCACTCTCGAATAGTCGCCGCACCTCTGGAAGTGATAAACGAAATAGTCGCCGCTCTCGAATAGTAGCCACGCCACGCCTACTATTCGAGAAGCACGTTAGCACATGAACATGTCTTACAACTCGTTCTCGATGGCAGGTACAAGAAGAGTATTTAGTAGTCTTCTAGCTAACTTTCATCTACATCAGCAAAGGGCCAGAATCTCTTAGTTTAGTGGTATCGATCGATCATTTCTCTATGGATTGCCTCTCTGGCAGCTATTAGTAACTGGTATTAATAAACGCCACACCAACTCGACAGTGAAATAAATAGTAGCTGAGGCATCTGATGGAGTGAATACGGTAATACACGAGTGAGCACTGTGCAGAATTGTAATTTGCAGCTTGTAGTGTATGGAAATTAGTCATATCATGTCCTCATGGCTTGCTAGGCAGTGGAAAATCCCTGTTTACAATGCTTGTGCTAGATACGTGCTCTTTCAGAGAACCTTAGCAGGAAATTGAGGCCAAGCTGAGGGGCCCTCTGACTATGGTGCATGTCCTTGCAGGTGGATGTTCCAGACATAGGCCCAGAGGAAGTAGTGAGGGTGCTGGATGATGCTGAGAAGGTAATGCGTCTACAGCTAAGTGCTGGAATTGATTGGAAGGAGGACACATATGATGTAAGGAGTACAGAAATTTTTGAAGTAATCCGTACTTAATTTATAAAATTTAATGTAATAACATTAGTGCCTGGGTAAACTTGGAAGAATGAAAGCATCGGATAGCTCAGGGATTTTGACTATCATAATTGGCCATAAAGAGTACGTACTGAGTCCACTGTGTGTGCAAGAGGAGCCAGATGAGCTAATAAATAGTAAGACAAATAAATATTAGAGATTAAACATTCACCAACAATTATAAATTTTACATCATTAGAAGTGAATGCTAATCCTGACTTGGTATTGAAAGTGCACTCCCTTCTTGCTGAGAGCAACCCTGCTGTGTTGGCCTATGCTGCCCAGCTTGGGGATCAACATGTCATCAAAGAGTACTTGAAGAATTTTGCTAATGAGGTATTTATCGTAATATTATAGCTGGAAATTATTGCTACAAAAATTTTACCAAAACCAGCTGCATGTACCTTTATATTACAAATTTTAAAATGCAGAAACATAACCATAATATCAACTATGTACCACTGCGCTTATTCAAATAGAACTCTAGTTTGTAATAATTTTAACTTCATGCGATCTTCTGGTAAAGGTCGTCACACCCTACATTAAGATATATTACAAAAGTCCTACAACGTGAATTTTCCGGAGATCTTGTGTTTTATTAGCACAAACATGGTGTTCATTAACACAGAACAAAACCTTCTCTGATAAAAATTTCGACAATGAGTGATTGGTGAATTTTTTTCCTGGCAAATATTTCATGCATAAAATTCATGTGTTACAAGTATACTATGGGCAGGAAAAGTGTTGATTCCACATGGGACTAGATATATAGGATTGGGCTTGTGTCCTATTCATGAACACTCAGTGCAACCCATGGTACAAGTAATCATTATTGCAATATCTTTGCAGGTGAATAGTAAAGTTGATGGGAAGGCTCCCATTCACTGGGCTATACAAACCAATAACATTGATGCTCTCAAGTGCCTACTGGAACACCATGCTGATGTTAACATACTTGTGAGTGTTGATGCTTGTGTAAAATTAATTAATGTAATTAGCAGCCTACTTGCAATTGTAAACAGGATGAATTTTTCCAAACTCCTCTTCATTACTGCATAGTGTATTCATCATTCAGGTAGGTATTTGAGTATGTACTCATCCATATCTGTATATGTATGAGTATTATGACTGTAGGTGTGATTATATGAGTGAGAGAGTGTGTATCTAATTTTGCATAGTATATTATTGCTAACATTGTGACTGTCAGGGTGTCTGACAAGGTGGCTCAGCTTCTTCTTGATGCTGGGGCAGACCCTAATTTGAAGGGTATGGATGGGTCGACACCTGTTCTCAAAGCGGTTGCTCTAAGAGACATTAAAACACTGAAGGTTTTGGTGACCCACCCTAAAACGGACTTAAATAAAGAGGTATTAGAAATGATAATCTGATATTGAATAATTCTTTCAATGTATTCTTTAGGATGAAGATGGTGAAACTCCTTTACACAATGCAGTCCTCCGTAGACAAGAGACACCTGTTAAGCTGCTTTTAGATGCAGGGGCTGACCCTAATCGTCTCAACCAGAAAATGTTTACTCCACTACATTTGGCATGCAGTGTAGGGAATGTTGGGTGAGCACAATCATCAGTAATACATGTACATGTATGACAATTATACCACTGAACAAGTACAGGGGCGGTGCTGCCGGTCCGGCTGGTCCGGTTTTGGCCGGACCACTTTTTGGCAGGATAATTTATTCGTAGATATTTCGCGCATGCGGGCTGCTTGTGTACATTTTCGAATGCAGGCGCTGTACTGGTTTGCACTCACACGCAATAGCTCAGTTAGAGACAAAGAACTGATTTTAATACCCAGGTACAGAGATATTTATATGCACATAGAATTCCAAATACGCGAACACAAAGTAATATCTAAGTACACACAAAACCACATAATATAGGATGATTGCACAAATCAATAATACATAATACACATAAAATACATACCACTACATCTCCCTCTTTAAGTCCAGTTCTGTTCAAGTCTCACAGGTGGTTTTGACACTCTGCCACTTCTAGTCTTTCGAGTTCCATTCTCAGTAGGGGCAGTGTCAGGTTCTCCATTGTTGTTTAGCACCTGTTCTTGGCTTTCTCTTTCCGTGTTCTGTTCCTCAGTACTATCAGATTCTTGAGGATCTGGCAAGACAATGAGATCACGTCTATTTCTACGAATAGTTCCATTTTCGACTCGTACATTGTAAGATCTTGGATTGGACTGTTCAATAATTGTTCCGTTCGATTTGTTCTCAGGAATCCACACTGTGTCTCCTGGTTGTAGTGGCTGTAATTCTCTCGCTTTGTGGCGACTGTCAAAGTTTCTCTTATTTCTTTTCTTAAACTTTCTCTCCTTTTCTCTAACCACCTTCTCCTTCGGCACGGAGGGTTTCAACTGCTCGGGAGCAATAGGTAGAGTTGTTCGCAGTCTTCTTCCCATTAGCAGTTGTGATGGACTATGCCCATTCTCAAGAGGGGTTGAGCGATAGGCTAACATTGCCAGGTACGGATCAGCGTTCTTTTCCAAGAGTAGTTTTGTTGTTTTTACTGCCCTCTCTGCTTCACCGTTGGCTTGAGGGTACTTGGGGCTACTAGTCACATGACTAAATTCGTACTCTTTAGAGAAGTCTTGAAAAGCTGCTGAAGAGTATTGGGGGCCATTGTCCGAGACTACTACTTCCGGTATCCCGTGACGTGCAAAGATGGATTTGAGATGAGATATGACACTCGCTGCGGTGGTTGACGTGAGTTTGGCAACTTCGATGAATCTCGAATAATAATCAACTACTAAAAGATATTCAGTCTTCTTCCACTCAAACAAATCCGTTCCAACTCGTTGCCACGGTCTTTGCGGAAAAGGAGATGGTATCAATGGTTCCGGATGCTGAATTTGCATTTTGCAACAAATAGCACATTTCGACACTTTCTCGTCAATATCCTTTCTGATCCCAGGCCACCATACCGAATCTTTTGCCCTCTGTCGGCACTTCGTCATTCCTTGATGTCCGCTATGGATTCTGTCTAAAATCTCTGCTCTCATGGAGGTTGGGATCACCATTCGGCTCCCTCTCATAAGTAGTCCTTCCGCTACCGTTAACTCTGATCGGACCTGGTAGTATGGCTTTAAGGGACCTTTCCACTCTGCTTTTCCTTCCAGGCAGTAGCTTTTTAGCTGTTTGCACACCTGATCTTGATCTTGCTGTTCTCGGATGGCTTTCAAACGCTCTTCCGATGCCGGTAAGTTGTTGACGATTGCGTGCACGTACTCCTTCGTTTCGTTACTCAAATTGCTTTCGTCCTGTTCGGTGACTGGTGCTCGGGAAAGCGTGTCAGCAGTGTTCAATTCTTTTCCCGGCACATGAGCGATCGTGAAGCTGAATCTCATCAAACGAAGTCTGAATCGTTGCACTCGCACTGGAACTGAATCGAGGGGCTTAGATGAGAGGAGAGGTACTAACGGCTTGTGATCGGTCTCTATCTTGAATTGAGTTCCCAATAGGTAGTCCTGGAATCGCTCGCAAGCCCATGTCGCTGCTAGCGCCTCTTTCTCGATTTGCGCATAGCGCTGTTCCGTCTCCGTAAGAGCTCTTGACACATAGGCTATCGGCCGGAGGCTTCCGTCAGGTTGAGTCTGCCTGAGAACTGCTCCTAGACCATATGATGAAGCATCTGCAGAGAGAATCGTTTCGTTTTCGGCATTGTAGAGGGCCAAAACCTCGCTAGAGCTCAATGTTGTCTTGAGTCGCTCAAACGCTTGCTGCTGGTCGTGTCCCCAACTCCATTGGTTCTTCTTACTCAGTAGGTCTCTGAGGGGTTTCGTTTGATCAGCGAGGTGTGGCGAAAACTTGCTCTGCTGGTTTACCATTCCAAGAAACCGCCTTAGCTCACTCACTGTCATTGGAGTCTTCATCTGCTGAATGGCTCTGACCTTTTCCGGATCTGGCCTGACTCCCGATTCGTCTACTAGCTGACCCAGAAACTTGACGCTCTTTTTGTTAATTTCACATTTCTCTCGCCCAAGGGTTAGTCCAGCTTTACTGAGACGAGTGAGGACGATCTTCAATCGACTGTCGTGTTCGGGTTGAGTTGTACCCGTCACGAGAACATCATCCACCAGGCATACGACTCCTGGAATGTCGCCCAGGATCTCCGTCATCCTTCGTTGAAAATGCTCTGGGGCTGAAGTGATTCCAAACGGTAGTCTATTGAAGCAGAATCTACCGAAAGGCGTAATAAATGTTGTGAGCTTTGCTGACTCGGGGTCTTACTCAATTTGCCAGTATCCGGAGTTTGCATCCAGCTTTGTAAAATACTTGGCTCCTCCTATTTGCGCCAGTGTCTGCTCGACTGAAGGGAGAATGTGTCGCTCCCTGCACACACTTTCGTTCAATCTGGTAAGATCAACGCAAATTCTCACTTTTCCGTTATGCTTGGGCACGACGACCATGCCCGCGCACCATTCGGTCGGCTCGTCGATTCTGGTGATCACACCCATGCTCTCCATTCGTTTGAGTTCCTGTTTCACTTTCGGCAGGAGGGGAATCGGCACACGTCGTGGGGTTGTGAGGGCAAACGGTGTGGCTCCTTCACGTAATTTGATCCTGTAGCTGTCCTTTAGCTTTCCCAGACCTCTGAACAGTTTCGGAAACTGCTCCACGACGTTGTCTCCTTGGACTGGCTCGATTAGTACTGCTACATTGAGAGCTTGTATTGCAGGTCTTCCTAACAGCGCTCGGCTTAGGTTTCGGACAACATAAATCTCCTGCTGGCTCTCCACTCCGTTCTTAGTTAGGCATGCTTTGAATCGACCACACACCTCCAAAGGTTCCCCTGTCGGTCCGTTTAGAGGAATCGAAGCTGCTTCCAATTTGCTGTCTTCCTCTGGGTGATACACACTCTCCGGGATCACAGTAACATCAGCCCCTGTGCCGACTTTAAACTCTAGGGCTCTGTTGTTGAGTTGCACCACAGCCATCCATGGCTTGTTAGTGCTCACTGTGTCAGCATTGACTGTGCCCAGAAATTCCTCACTGTCACTGGTATCACAATCCTGTTTGACCTCCTTGACACCCACTTTAGTTTTGCAACAGTGTTTGAAGTGTCCCTTCTTGTGGCATCTGTGGCATGTTGCTTGATTAGCTGGACACTGCTGTCTGCCATGGGGAGGTGACCTTCCACACCTGCTGCAGCTGTGAGGTTTTGGTGCTGACCCTGAGGTTTTCCTCTGTTTGTGTGTTTTCACCGCTTGGATGGCTATCTTATCGTCTCGATCTCCCCTGACAACGCCTTGCTGCTTCCGTACGGATTCGCTCTGCCGCACCTTTGTAATGCAGCTGTCTAGGGTAAGGCCCGCTTCCAGCTGAAGCTTCTCTGATAGTTTGCCATCTTTGATGCCTACCACAATTCGATCTCTCACCAGCTCGTCGTGCAGTGTGCCGTATCCACAGTTCTCTGCGAGGCGATATAGATCGGCGATAAACTCGTCCACACTTTCGTTCTCTCCCTGTGAGCGGCTATTGAATCTTGCTCGCTCGTAGATCGTGTTGCGTCTCTTCACGAAGTAGCTCTCGAATTTCCCTTTTACTGTCGCGTACTCCTTTAGCTCGTCCTCCTTTAAGTTGAACGAGGTGAGGATATCTTCTGCTTTGTCACCGAGCGAGTACACGAGTGTGCTTACTTGAACTTCCTCCGATTTCGTCGCAAGATCGGAGGCCTGCCTAAACCTCTCGAAGCGCTTGATCCAGCGTGGCCACTCCTCGGGTTTGGCGAAATCGAATTTTTCGACAGCGGGAATTCGGTAGGATGCTGCCATTAGCTCGGTGAGTTCAATCCCGGCTCTGACACCATGTACTGGTTTGCACTCACACGCAATAGCTCAGTTAGAGACAAAGAACTGATTTTAATACCCAGGTACAGAGATATTTATATGCACATAGAATTCCAAATACGCGAACACAAAGTAATATCTAAGTACACACAAAACCACATAATATAGGATGATTGCACAAATCAATAATACATAATACACATAAAATACATACCACTACAGGCGCTGGGTAAGTGCACGCACTACATATACATGTATTATAATATTATAGCTGTACTACACTGATGACGTCATGGTCATGAATATAATTAAAATGGTAAAATTTCGCGGCGCGCTTTGCGCGCCGTACATCTGGCCTGACCAACTGAAAAATGCTTCCGCCGTCCCTGAAGTATACTATCATAATATTCTTACATATTCATTAGGGCACTGAATGAACTTCTCAGTCATCATCCTGAAAGTATCAACCAAAAGGATGCTAAAAATGGCTGTTCTCCTCTCCACTGCGCTATTTTAAACCATAATCATGGAATCGTGGCCTACCTTCTACAGCAAGTAAGAAGTAGATGTTGTTATCATCGTTAGAGGAAGAAGAACCAGTGGTATTTACCGTATCTTATGTATTGGTTAGTGGGTACTCATGCATTGTCAAAAACCCTTACAAAAGTATGCTATGTGCAACATCTATAATTATATTCATTGAGCATACATGTATACATTATAAGGATGTGTGGTACTGGATTATAACATGCTAGTGGGAATCCCAGCTATGGTAAATTTGTACAAGTTTGGTGATTTAAATATTTAGTGTCATAAACGCAAGACCCTTTTGCTCGATAGTCCTTGCCTGTATTGAGGTGGAGCATGCACAGTACTGTATTAATCAATAATCATACGGCACAGATGCGTTTTTGTGTGAACCAGTTATGACTATATTAGTGTTATGGCACTGGGTACATTAATTTTCAAAGAACAAGAATCCACTGCTTTGGCTTCCTGTCCATAGTTAGCCTTGTCCCCAGGCCTTCTGAGGAGGAGGGGGAAGGAAGGCCTGGTATCTACTGCATGCACATGTGCTACTTTTTCCGTATAATTTACCATAAAAGTGTCCGTCCACTAATTTCTACCCCATGCTGACAAATGAAACGGTCCATGTGTGAAAGACCTCTGCCCAGCAGCTCTTGAACATGTACTTCTTTACTGGTATCACTATGGCAAGACTGATTATTATTCAGGAAATAGCAATAATACATACAGGGAAATGACATAATATGACGTAACAATGAGAATAACATAAGGAAATTAAACATTAATATTTGAGTCAATAGTTACAGTACATACGTTCATTACATGTCCCCGCCCTATAACTGGGCGTCCCGATCAGTTCCTTTTTCGGGTTCGCAGCCGCCCTTTCCACACACCTGTGCAATTACTAACAGGCGTCACACATTGGGGCTCCGCTGTTGTCATATCAGTATCAGTGGTGGCTGCAGCCGCATCTGGCTCCGATGAGTTCTTAGGAGGCCAGCTCACATTAGGAATTTCGGTCGAACATACTCGTAATCTGGCAAAAGGGACCCGGATAGTAGCATCTTGTGGTCGATCGACTCGTCTGACATCAATTCCGTTATCGTGCATAGTGATTATTCGAAATGGACCATGAAACGGTCGACTCAACTTGTAGGCCTTGCCAGACCTGGCAGCAGGCATGTATACGAAAACTCTATCACCAACTGAAAATGTAGGCGTTCTTGTCTTCTTATCATGCTGCTTCTTTTGTTGTTTCTGGGCTTTTTGGATGTTCTATCGTGCTTTAGCCCAGGCTTCACTCAGATTATGAACGATCCATGATTGATAATCATCGTACTCGAGGTAGCATCGCTTTACTGGTGGAGAGAGAGCCTCTTCGGTAGGCAACACTGGATCTCAGCCATACAACATGAAAAAAGGATATTCATGTGTAGATTCTTGCTCACAACACTGATACGCGAAAAGAACGAATGGCAGTCGCTCGTCCCAGTCAGATCCTCCTGGTTGGGAAGTCTTTGACAGCATTGCGGTGAGCGTGCGGTGGAATCGCTCCACCAGGCCATCAGTTTGCGGATGGTAAGCGGTTGTGGATACCTTGTGTATACCCATTAGCCGGTAAAGCTCATGTAGGAGCTTCGATAGGAATGCAGCACCACGATCCGACAAGAGTTCTCGAGGCACCCCATGATGGCTAATTATTTCAGATACCAGCAATCGAGCTATTGTTAAAGCAGACTGGTCGGGGGTGGGGAAAACCTCCACCCACTTGGTTAGGTAATCCACAAATACAATAGCATACCTGTTTCCTCTAGCTGACTTAGGAAACTGTACCACATCAACTCCAATTCTGTCGAAGGGTCCACTCACAGGTATTGGAATGAGCGGTGGTCGAACGCTTCGTCCAGCTTGTCTGGTTGCACACGTGATGCAGGCACGGCACCATTGACAAGTGTCAGCTCGCATACCTGGCCACCAATAGTGTCAGCTGAGTAGACTGTGCATCTTGGCATCTCGCAGGTGACCACCAAATTGACCACCATGCGCTTCATCAAAGAGCTTCCTTCGAATTGATTCAGGGGGGATGACGCGTAATGTCTTATCTTTCTCCACATGATACAGAATGCCATCGATCACTTCAAAATTGTCTCTGGATACAACTAGTTCTCGTGCTTCACTCTCGTTGTCTGTCAGGGTACCATCTTCCAGGTAAGATAAATGAGGAATTAGCTTTGGATCATCTCGCTGAAGGGACCCTAACGAGCGGTCCCCACCCTTTGCGAAAGACTGGGGAATAGTTCCAACAGTGGCTACAAGCCTTTCCTCACACTCTCCCTCTCCGGATGCTACAGGGCACGGGGCTCTGGATAGGGTGTCTGCCTTCTGGTTAGTACGGCCAGGCTTGTAGTGGATATGGAGATCCAACTCTTGAATAGCAAGCCCCCACCTCGCCAGCTTGCCGGAGGGATGTGGGCTGTTTAAAAGTGATTTTAAGGCCTCGTGGTCCGTGTGGACATGGCAGCAGTGACCGTATAGATACTGCCTAAAATGTCGAATAGCTTAAACCACACCACGTGCTTCCATTTCTGTGGCCCCGTAGTTTTGCTCATGCTGTTGCAAAGTTCGGCTAGCGTAAGCGAGTGGCTTCATTGTCCCGTCGTCCTGCTCTTGCATCAAAACAGCACCAAGCCCCAACCCAGAAGCATCAGTTTCCAAATGAAAATCTCAGGAAAAGTTTGGGAAGGCTAGAATTGGTGCTCGAGTCAGTAATGCTTTCAACTGCGTGAATGCATCCTCGCAGGCACTGGACCATTCAAAAGGGACGTCCTTGCATGTGAGCACATATAGTGGGCCAGCAACACGCGAGAAGAGGGGGATAAAACGTCTGTAATATGACGCCAACCCAAGGAAGGATCGCACTTGCTTTAATTCTCTAGGACGAGGGAACTCCTGCACTGCTCGAATTTTAGCAGGATCTGCGCTTATACCTTCTCCTGAAACATGGTATCCTAAGTACTCAACTTTTCTCATCGCAAAGTAGCACTTTGGAGGTTTCAGCCTAAGCCCCGCCTCCCGAAGTCTCGTGAGTACTTTGCGCAGGTTTGCAAGATGTTCACTGAAGTCCTTCCCCGTGACTATTATATCATCAAGGTAGTCTAAGCATATGTCACGAATCAAGCCAGCGAGCACGGTTTCCATTAATTGCTGGAAAGTAGCCAGGGCGTTTTTAAGCCCGAACGGCATTACTGAAAATTCAAAAAGATCAGAATGAGTGACAGAGGCTGTCTTCTCTCATGAGGGAGGATCTACGAGCACCTGCCAATAGCCGGCAGCTAAGTCAAGTGTCGTAAAATATTTCGAACTAGACAGCTGATCAAGTGAATCATCCACTCTTGGCAGTGGAAATACATCAGGCTTAGTGGCTGCGTTCAAGCGTCGATAATCAATGCAAAACCGCGTACTGCCGTCCTTCTTGGCGACCAGCACAACAGGACTACCCCAGGGGCTCTTGGAGGGAGTCACTACCCCTTGGTCTAACATCTCTTTAACGAGCTGGTCTACCTTTTCCCGCAGAGCGAAGGGTATGCGCCGTGGAGGTTGCTTAATTGGGGCAGAATCCCCAGTGTCGATCACATGAGTGACTACGTCAGTCGTACCTGGCTCGCTCTGATCAATGGCAAAAGCATCCGAAAATTCCAATATCAAATCATTTAGTTGTTGCACTTGCTCAGGGCTCAGGCTCTTTTCTAGGTGTACGCTCTCAAGTAGTTTAGCATCTCGCGGGTTTGGGTTAGCAGGCTCAGGGGGGTTGGAGGGTTCAGAAGCATCTCCCATCCGCTCAGTAGTTTCCCCGGGATGTTCCCTTATGGTAACAGGCTGCACCCGGCCCAGAGTAACACCTGATTCTAACTCAACCAGCCCATAACTCAGATTCTGAGTAGGGATACACACACAGTGCTCACCATCTGGTTATAGTAGAGCTTCTTAAATCACTAAGCCCCTCTGCTCCAGGTCATGCACCTCCAGGATCCAGGAGTGCAGTTGAGCAGGGTCCAACTCCATCCATACGTGCTTTCACAATTCTCGTGTGTCTGGCTGGGACACGTGTAGCTGTAATTAGCTTGACTGTTGCAGTGAAGCTTCTCGGATCATTGGAGCATTCTGTAACCGAGTCGTCGGACTCAGACTCCTTCAGCACAAATCCCAACCGAGGTAGAATGTCAGTTCCAATCAGCAAGGCAACCGGGGCTGCTCTTTGAACCTGCACCTTTGCTGTCACCTTCCGATTTCCACGAGTCATGTTCACAGTTATCTGGCACAGGATATTCAGCTTCTGCCCACTATAGCTGCACAACGGTATGGTTGGTGGCTCCATCTTCTGCTCAACCCTCGCCCGCCACTCCTGTGTCCTCTGGCTTTTTCTGTTTTGCTAACATCTCCAGGAGGAACTCAAGTGAGACTATAGTTGAAGGGGAACCTGTATCCAATAGCGCTTTCACCAGGCACCCCTCGAACTGAATTTCAGAAGTGAGAGTGGGTCCTAGTTGAGCTGCAACATCTGACTCCTGCAAAGTGATTGTGTGCATAGTGGTAGAAATGTCGGTCAGTGCCTGGTCCAGTTCTGCATCCCAGAGTTGGGAGCGGTTTTTGTCTTGATGAACCAGGGTCTTAACAGTTCGTGTTGGGTTTTTTTCTCCACCTCTGGCTTCGGCAGGCTCCGCATGGCCTCTCCATCGGCAATACTTGGCAGTATGGTTGGTACCGCCACATTTCTTGCACTCCAATAGCTTAGGCCGATCACTGGACGATTGTTCCGTGGATTGTGGCTTGGCAAACGTTACAGCAGGGGAAGTAGGTGCCCCTTGGGGCTTTCTTGGCTGTTGCTTCGGACTTAAATCTTGTAGCTTGGCTTCTTCGAACCGGGCTTTCACGAATACTTCATCGAAGCCCCCTTCTGTACCAGCGACCTTGGACTTTAACATAGATTTAAGCCCGGCCACAAACTAAGACACCAGCACCGATCTCCCCATACTCTCGGCAACTTCACTGCCTTGATGAACCTGAGGGTATGCTTTGTAGAAACATGCTTTCAGGTCCTGGGCATAGCTGTCCACAGATCCCTGATCTCCTTGTTTTCGATCATGGAATAAACTAGTCTGTACAGACTGGATCTGTACTGGGGTGAAGCGACGAGTGAGCTCCTTTACCAGTATGTCATAATCGGCCTTTTGCTGCTTTGAGCAGGACCGATAAAAAGCAAAAGCTTCACCTCGTAGTCTCGTGGTTAGGTGTATTTACTTAGCTTGAGGATTCCACTTACATACCTCTGCCATGAGCTCAAATTGTGCAATCCATTCCAGGAAAATTTCTTCAGATGAATCACTACTCCCATTGTACTTGGGAAGTGGAGGCAGCTGCTGGGCAAGAAGTGCAGTAGAGAGCTCATTAGCAGTGGAATGTTGTTTATCAGTGTCTCCTATGGCCTCACCTTTGTGGCCAGTATTATCTGATTTAGGATCAGCTGTTGCAGTGGTGGTAACCTGTGTGGAGCCTGTGGTCTTGTTGGAGTCTGCCCCCCTTGTACTCTCTTTTGAGCCAGTGGTTTCCTTAGATTACTGCTTATCTGGTTCAGCAGGGTTTTCCTCAGCAGGGGCACTGGTACGGCTTTGTGACTCCTACAGCTTCCGCACCTGCTGCTGCAGCTCCTGCATCTGCGGCAGCAACGTCTCCTCATACTTCGTGCGTATGGCGTCCATAGCTTTCAAGCGCTCCACTTGGGACTCCTCGATCATCTACAACATCTTATCCTTGAGGCTGGAGCACCTATCTTCGAGTGAGGTACCTCGCTCAACGGCTTCAGCCAACTCAGCTTGCAGGTCTTCGTACAGTTGTCTCTGCTCTTCTAGCAATTTTTCCGTCTCACTTCGCTCCTCCTCTAGCCGCGTTTCACCACGAGCTGCTGTAGGATCGCTTTCTTCCTGCAAGCGTTCGTTCTCCTCGCGGAGGCAATCCACCTCAGCCTGTAGGGTTTCTTTTAGGCATGCATTCTCAGCCTCCAAACGGTCCTTCTCTTGCTTCAAATCGTCTACTTGCGACCTCAAATTCCTTAGCCTCGACATCTTTGCATACGTTTGCACGCTAGGTCAAGGGTATTAATTCACAGCCCCTCTAGCCTAAGCCGGGACGTTTCCCCCTGACAAAGCGTGCACAGTCTAAGAGTGCTTACAGATAGTTTCTTCTCACTTTTAATCCAGTCGGACGGTCGCGGGTATCCCGGAATACAAGCCCCCAAGTATAAAAAACCTCTGCCCAGCAGCTCTTGAACATGCACTTCTTTACTGGTATCACTATGGCATGACTGATTATTATTCAGGAAATAGCAATAGTACATACAGGGAAATGACATAATATGACGTAACAATGAGAATAACATAAACATTAATATTTGAGTCAATAGTTAGAGTACATACATTCATTACACATGTGTCTAAACAATATGGGATGAGCTCCTGACCTTTGTACTAGTGATTGTGCTGAACGTGTGCCTACGCTGTTAAGAGGCCTTCATCGATCAATGGAAAACATCACTCGGGCTACCTTGAAATCTCGCTCGAAATTCGAACTGTCTAAGCCTGCCATTTGTAGGTATGTTGAGCATGATGCATTAAGGTCAAAGGGCATGTATACTGGGCAGTATCTGTACGTAATTGGATTGTTCAGAATTTGAATAATAACGGCACATG
This sequence comes from Cliona cf. orientalis, assembly GCA_963930775.1. NCBI lineage: Eukaryota > Metazoa > Porifera > Demospongiae > Clionaida > Clionaidae > Cliona > Cliona cf. orientalis. Next base: position 6,481,472 of record OZ005695.1, read on the forward strand.
TGCATGCAGTGGATACCAGGTCTTCCTTCCCCCTCCCCCTCATGCAGAAGGGCTGGGGATGAGGCTAGTCCGTGGTGTGAGGTCTCCTTGCATTCAAAGGTGGTAATGATGACTTGATGCTGTAATTCAAAATTGGTTGTTGGTGCGTTATTGAAAGGGGCACAAGTCTATGTATGATGTCATACCTGTATACATGTACTATACATGTAACTTCAACCAAGGATGCTAGATTTTAGTTTCATTCACCATAATTTATATTATTTATAGCTGAGTTGTGATATCAATGCAAAGACAGATCTCAAGAGGACACCACTCCATGGAGCTGTCATCAGTGGAGACACCAGGACTGTGGAGCTGTTGGTGGGCTATGGAGCTGACCTCAATCTTCAGGACCATGAGATGGCAACTCCACTTCACATTCTCACTCACTTGACTGGAGCAGGTCTTGGTCCTCTCGGGTTAGGTCATTTGGACTTCCCTGGCTCCAAGATTCCTGACTTTCTCAAAGTGAATAAAAGATGTATGGATTACTGATTTTGACTCTATAACATATTCTTATGATTCAGGGTCAGTTGTCACTCCCTGGCCTTAATCCCTTAAAGAATGTTGCTGAATTCAAGATAACTGACAAAACACCTCAGATTCTCAAAGTATGTCTGGGTACTATATAGATGGTTGTACTATATACAACGAAAAGTGTTTTCAGAAAGTGTTTGTTTGTGTCATAACTCACCCGATTGGTCAGAACGGTAGGGCCGTGTGCAAAAAACATGGTAACCATGGAGATGCATGAGGCGCTAAGCGCCTGCGCTGGGCGCGGCCGGCTGGCGGTGCTGGCCGGCCATTGATCGCACATCGTGCGAATCAAGCGCTACGATCGCGAGTACAGCCTTAGGGCCGTAGGCTGCAGTACAGCTAGCTAGCTAAAGCCTAGCTAGCCTAGCCTAGCTCTAACCTCTCGATCTTGTGCTGGCACCAGCATCGACGCCGGTTTGAGTGGAGCGAGAACGTCATCGTTGTACTTGCAAGCTGGGCCTGGGCCACCAAGTCTCTGGCTTCTCGCATGTCTATACTTCTTGCAAAGCAACACTGGAAGAGCCGAGGTAACTGGTTGGAGTGGAGCGAAGTCTCTTGGCTATTAAATTCCACCTACAGTGAGGGGTGTTGCCTACAGATCTGTTTGTCTGTGCATGTGCAGACATTAATTTTTATTTTGAAGTGGCAATAGGAGTTTCAAGCTTAAACAACACTGATATTATACATACTTGTTAAATATAATTATTATTGGAGTACTTATTGAATTATTAGGTTCAGGAAAAGCTGGGAAGAGATGTGAATACCAAGGCTGTCATTGCTTGCTTCCTTATTCAAGAAGGTGCTAGCATAGAGCCAAGGAACATCCTGGGACAGACACCTCTGGAAGGTTGCACAGACCCAGTACTTGCAACAGTAATAGCTACCTTTGCAGAAGAGAATGCTGGGCAAGTTTGATCACTAACCTATACAGACAGTCGCAGTCAATGTTAAATTTTACAATATGAGCAAGAGATTTAGATTATACAATATTATAACTAGAAGAAGTGTGGTAAAAAAGATGGTTATGTGTACACTGTATGATCATTACTATTATGGCTTTCATATAAATAGATATGGTACTTTCCATGGAAGTTTACGCAACAGTAGTACTATCAACCCTCCTGTAAAGTCAAGTCCTACACCCAGGTGAGTTTGTTGATGCGACACACATTATATAATTTTTCTAAATTTTTGTGAATAGGAAAATGAACCCCAACAAAGTGGATCAGTCTGCTTCAATCTCGGATGGTGGTGGTGACGAGGATATTGTTAATGTAACACCTATAAGATTGTGTGAACTTTGTGATGAAGAACCAATAAGTGTAAAGTTCCTACCTTGTGGGCATGCAGTGTTTTGTAAATTGTGTGCAATACGAGCAGTCAAGTGTTTAGAGTGCAAGGTAAGCCACTCTACGGCTAACTTAACAAAGCTATGATAATTATGTCTGTATATATCATTCAGAAACCGATAACTGAAAAGAAGAACATTGAATTTACCCAGAATGGTACATAAACTCTACCTACAGTTTGATGCTTGACAGTGGTGTGCAAAACAACTTATGAATTATGATAATCTGAGAAGTAATAATATTATTGTTCACTCTTGATGTTAATCACAGTTTATTCTTTTAATCTGGCAAAGAATGTTCTGAATAGTAATGTGGTTAACTGTGCTTGTTGTGGTATGAATGTTACTAATTTGTTTGTATCATTACCATAATTGGTTGACATCCTGCCTTTGTGTATTATTCTATGATGACTTATTAATGCTAACAGCATGGTCACAGGTCTAGATCTGGGATTTATAATAATTATTATTATTATTATCTTCATAGCTGCATAGATTTTAAAACGTCAGAATGATCATGACTACATGGTTGCAGGACTTAGTAGTGACAACAAAGAATGATAAATTAGCACTTTTATGGTAATTACCACATGCATCTTGGATTTTCTATGTTTGGGAGTATACAGGCCTTGGGGACAAAGCCATACCAGTATTATAACCAATGTAAGGTAATATTATTATTATCATTATTATTATTATTATTATTACGGTATAAGATTATTATAGCCCTTGGCCTTTATAATATTATTGTCCCTAGGTTAACTCTGAATCCACCATAGTACACTCTGAGTGTGTCTACATGTGACATGCATGGACCAGGAAGCAGCTGTGAAGCCATAGCAATATATTAATAGATTGTATTGGCTTCAAATATTTGCTGAGTGTATCACTATTCATTACCCTTCCTTATATGGGCCATGTCAGTAGCCATCCATTCAAGAAGAGCCTGCTGGTAGGTAAAAAACTAGCTGTATGACAATGGCATTCTACAGAGCAAGAACTGAAAGTGTGGTTCTATTTACACTTATTAAACTATGCTTATCACTAAGTGCCACATACAAGGCTGCAGTTGTGGAATTCTATCCGGATCAATTTCATTTGTCCAACGTGAGGATACAGAACAACCTGAAAGGATTTGAGCTAGCCCTGGATGCTCTTTCCAAGGCTGGTGGGGCCAATATTGTGGTATTTCCTGAAGATGCAATATTGGGAGAAGCCTTCTTTTCTCGGGAGGAAATAGCACCATATCTTGAAGCCATTCCAGAGGTGACTACAAAGTTAAGCCGTGTCAATCCTTGCTCTGACTCCTCCTTTGGAGATCGACCCATTTTACAGAAACTTAGCTGTCTGGCTAAGAAATACAGTGTTGTGTTAGTGGCAAATATGGGAGACATTCAACCATGCACATCTGAGAAATGTCCAAAGGATCAGAAGTTTTACTTCAATACCAATGTTGTGTTTGAAACAGATGGTACCCTGATAGCAAAGTACCATAAAGTGAATCTGTATGCTGGTGAAACAAACATCTTTAATTCTGGAGTGTATTCTAACAACACATGCATATCATTTGAAACCTCATTTGGTGTAACATTTGGAACATTTACATGCTACGATCTTCTATTTCAAGAGCCTGCTAATTGCCTACTAGGCAAAAATGTACAAAATTATGTTCTACCTACAGCATGGGGGAGTTCCTATCCATTTTATATGTCAATTACTGTCCAACAAGGGTGGTCAAGGAAACATGGTGTGAACTTTCTAGCTGCAAATCAACATTTTAAGATGACATACAGCACAGGGAGTGGTATCTATTCAAATGGAGTGGCAAGGCATTACATAATCAGCGGTGAGAGCTGGCCTGCTGCCACAGGTCAAGTCTTAATTGCTACTCTTCCAGAAGATCCACATGGATTGTTAGCCAACACCACACAAGTTGGCAACAGATCTAATGAAGCCAATATAAATGCTAAAACAAACACATACTTAAACTTTACACTCCTACAGGGTCAAGAAGGAACTGTTAAAACAAAATATCGCAATCCCAACTCAAACTGGGATTTGGGATGCACTATAGAGTATAGTATGAAATCCATGCCTAAAAAGGAGCAATATGCCCTTGGAGCCTATCTTGGAAAGAGTGTTGATGACAGTAATTTCCAGTTTGCTGTGTGTACTTTGGTCAAGTGTTCTTTATCAGGCAATTGTGGAAAACCTGAGGATGGTTATGAAGCCACTACTATTTTTGATCGAGTTTCCCTAAGTGCAAGAGTACCAGATGGTAGTGATGTGTATGCCACAGCTTTAGGAAGCCAACTTGGCTTACTAAATCCCACTCTTATCGATGTAGGAACCAGTAGCATGTCCATCAGTGGCAACAGTCAACCACTTTTGGCTATTAGCCTATGGACAAGGGTATATTATAATACTGACTGATATTATTGTGAATGCAGCCAGTCTGTTTTTGCATTTAAATGTATCTTCAAATGGGGTATAACTTCACTTAATTTTGGTATTAGCAGAATTTCAATTATTAATGTTTAATGTATTATACTTAGGAAAAGTAAAATTTGTCAAATTTGAAACCTATATAATTTATTATGTACATTGTATCAAGCTTTCATTACAGCTTTGAAATGTTATGCTGTAAACTTTGGAACTCATGCTGAGGGCCAGGGGTGGTGATATAAAATTATAGATAACACAATCATGAATGCTGTGCGACTATAATAAATGGATAATTTAAAGGTGATATCTGTGGGCGGCTGTCAGTGTCATGATCATCCAGATAGAGCATGGAGAGTTAAGTAAGAACATTGTATGAAGTTTAGTACGATCATAATATTATTACACCAAGAAAATATACAGTGTCACGTACTGATACATACATACCATTACTTATAGATCACTTCAGATCATAAAATTTTCCAGGTTGAGCTATATACATGCAGAAGCCAGCAGGAGTATTATTATAGAGTAGGGATGACAGTCACTGCAGTAGATTCTTATGAACATTAGGTCATGGCATAACCTTGTAACATTATAGTGGTACATCAATAATATTGAAAGAGCCTCAAAGTGATATTCGAGAAAATGTTTCCAGCTACAGAAGCTAGCTAATTTAAAAGATGATGTTATCTAATTGTTATGGATGACACAAAAATTTATAGCAAATTTAACAGTCAAAGTGACCTTATATTATGGTATGTAGTTAAACCATTTCCTTGTTATAACTCAAAGATACTGAAAATTTAAATACAATTAATGCATGGTAATTCACTAAAGTAGAAGTAGGTTATGATCTGAAGTGATCTCAGAATAATAATTATTTCCTTATTTTAATTAGCTACATAGTACCCTTCTCTGGCTGACACCAAGCAATCCTCTTCTATTAAGAACAAGAAAATTATAGACTATTGTAAAAACATTTTCTTGTAACATAATCTTACATCAATTATGGTGAAAATGTCTTAGATATAGATATTAATGAGGTGTGAAGAACAATTGATCAGGGCCAGGGTAGACATATATCTCGGGATATACATAGTATATGACTATTTCTATTATAATTATTATGCTTGCAAGCTCCAGTTCGTTTGCTATAAAAGAAGGGGGCAGAAGGAGTGTAGTATGCACAGACCTATCAGCTGGAGAGCAAACGTAAAGATCATCAAGCAAACACTTAGTCTAACTATAGCTCATCAAAATGGAAGGAAATCGAGCTGCAGTTCTTCTTGTAGTACTGATCATTGTTGGCACAGTGTTCACACAATGTTGTGCAGCTCCTTCTGATTACCAACAACTCATGATCGGCGCGCAGAAAATGTATGATGCTGAACATGGAGCAAAAATGATTCAAGGTATCTCTGATTAGGGTTGGGTAAATTATTATGCCAGCATAATTTTGAGCATAATCATTATAGGTATGTGTAAGCATTTGAGAATTATGCTAGCATTATAGGCATCTACTGGCATAATTTTGAGACTTTTAGGGTACACAATTGCAGGTATATTATACGGGTATATAATGCTGTTCAACATAATTAAATTTATCACAACACCTGGACTACACAATATATTGTGGACTGGTAAAGGGTTAATTAATCAGCTGGTGCCCATGCACTTCCAAATCGATATCCGAGCACATGTAAAACTAAATAGCTACACTTGATAGTATAACCAAGTTTCCTTAGTACATGTATGTCTCATATTTATTAATTAATATCAGTTTAACTTGAGCATAATAGGTAGCTAATGTATTGGGAATTATAGGTACACTTCTTGAGCATTATTAGGGATTTTTTGAGCATTTGAGAGTAGCATTATAGGCCAAAAAATTAGCATAATTTACCTACCCCTATCTCTGATGCAGAAGATAACTTGAGTGACACTTTCCTTACTACGATGGATCAACTGTATGAACAAGTTGCCAAAGAGCTTGACAACCCACAAGAAGTAGAGAATGCCAGACATGGTGTTATGCACGCACAAGCAAATGAGGAGATGGATATGGAGCTGAAACAAATGATGCGTACCAAAATGCAGGAAATGTATGATGGAGCAATGAATGGAGACATCAACGACTTTATCAACAATCAGAAACAACCTCAGGGGTACAATCATGATGGAGCTGGAATGGAGAAACTTGTGGACTACTTTCTATCAAAGAAAAATGGAGAAATTATGACCAGTGTAAATTCAATCAGTGACCTAACTACCATAACAGCAGAATCGGAAATTGAAGCCCATATCATGAGTAATGGATACAGATATCTTCTTATTAATTTTATAAGTTTGACAGAGCAAACAGGTGTTACCCTGATTGGCCTTCTTCACAAAATGATAATGTGGTAGAGTTACACAGGATGTGTGGTTGATACACACACACCCCCTAATTTGTGTTAGAGTATTTAAGTGATTGTATTTCCTGTTTGGTTCAGTTCTGTCAGTTGTCAGTCCTCATTGTATGTTCAGGTCTCTGTTTTAATAAAAAGTTATTCCCCCCCCTCTCTCTGTGACTGAGTACTAGCCAGGCTAGGTAGGCTCACCACTTGTGGGTACATTAGGTAGCTAGCTAGTTAGCAGCCTCTTTGTGGTAACGACACCACAGATAACAAATGTCTTGACCGTCTCAATCCAAACAGTCCAGTTTTCTGCCAATTGGACTATTGTGAGGGCTTTACCGTCTACACTTACTGGCTATGGTATGGTCGCCAAGAAAAATGCATTGACATAATATTTGACGATGGACACGGTGATGACTGGGAACGTATCTCCGTTTATGTGAATAGAAACAGCGGGCAAGTGGCCAAGGTTGTCTTTCATCAGCATGATGGACACTACACGAGACGTCGTGGTACGTATGATACTGAAGGAGACAGACCAATCGTGTATATCGGGAAAATAGCACATGCATGGCTCTTACCATGCTCACTGTGATGGACACTGTACCTTCACAGATGATTCTTTACTCAAGGTTGCCTTGGTTCAGTCAACTATTGCCAAGGTGGTTGTGCCTACTGGGACGACTTTAGAAACCCTGGACAGGAGCTAAGGAATGCCCGAATCTATCCCCTGAGGAAGGGTCAGACCGTTGATGGCATTAAATGTCCCAACAGGGCAGTATGTGGCATAGGTACATGTGAGGGAGTTGGTCATCGTGCTCCTGCATCAGCTGGATGCTGGAAGAATGAGCCTTAACTGGTAGCTACAAACTGAACTTTGATACCTTTTAATTTTTTTGCTGAAACTATAGGTCTAGGATTAGGAACATTATAATTTTAAATTGTTAGAGTTGGCTTTGATTTGTAATATTAAACTGCACATCATGAGTAGCTGCTTCAACATTCACAAGTGGGAATCTCTTATGCTCCCCACATTCTAAATAATTCATACCTGGGAGTAGCTCTGAGTCATTTAATACCAGCTATTACATATTATGTGCATATTTACCTATAGAGAATTGACTCTGATTGGCTGGAACTGCATGGAAACGTAAGTTATAACCACATAGCTACTATAGTATACATGCACAAAGAACCATTAGCTATGGTGAGCAAAAGTGAACCCCACACAAGTGATGTCAATCGAGATTATGTAGCTACATGTAGAGTTTATTGCAACATCATGCAGTACATCCTTAACACAAAAAGAAAAAAAATTGTGACAAATAACTAACAATGGTATAATAAGGATTGGCATGTATGCACTATAATAAAGTCAATTAGCTATAGACAGTGTTCTCATTAAGTAAGGTAATGCTTATTAGCTAAGCAACAACTTGTAAATCAGTGTGATACCTTCGCTGACCCCTGAGGGTATTTATCCCACCAAGACATCGACCGAAGGTACAGATACGACATTCAGTGACATCAAATGACCTGGATGGAAAGCGTTGGACAACATCCTTGATCTTATTAAAGCAACTTCTGTCAGTCACTGTAATACACCCAAGGCTAATAGTTCCTGGATGAAGTCCAAAGCCACCTCTGCAACCAATTTCCGATACCTTAGTGTAATAATCCCAGTAACCACCTGCTGATCTTCTGGGATAAAGATTGAACCAGGGGGTCCTCCTGGCACTGCCATGAAGGTAGAATATTCCAATTCTGTAATATCCAATAGGCAGTTTTCCACCCTGTACTTGACCGATAGTATTGCAGGTGACTCCCCTGCAAGATATTCTGTTAGAACTCTGGTCATAAGTGCAGGATGCTGATTCAGCAACTATAACAGTAAAGGCCAGCAAGGATGCCAGTACAACGGTCTTCATGATTATTAAAACTTTTAGACACAATCCAAGATTTCCATTTGAAAGATATAAAGTATACCAGCTAGTTGAAGTGAATTTGAATATTAAACCATGATGATGCATGGGTATTATTTTATAGACCAGCATTACTCAACATTACAACCAGTTGTATGAAGCTACCTTCTCCTCAAGTCAGAAAGTGAATAATAAATGGTAGCCGCAGCTAATTGGAAGATGGAGAAACCTTATATCACATTCAGTTACAGAGGGACATTATAGCTGGGAATAGGTGTCAACAAGCATGATGTAAGAATATTATGATCCAATGCGTAATACTTAATAACTAATGTTTACTACTGATCAAACACTACACTAGGTGCGGTCATCTATACCCGATTAGCTAACCTACAATAGTAGAAAAATCTCCTATTGATCAAACACTACTGTAACACTAGGTGCGGTCATTTATACCCAATTATGCACAATAGCTAACTAATAATGCATGCTAACAAACAATTTAACAGGAACCCATGAATCACTGTTCCTAAGCAGAATGAAAAAGCTAGAGTAGGCATCAAAATTCTTGAATATAAGTTCCTGTAAGGAGTGTCCAGTAGTAACTATTAAAGGCATTGTGCCACGACGTAAGGACTATCTTTAGTAAATTAGTGTCATAAACTGCACCCATAGTTTGAAATCTGGCAGCCACAACCCTCAAAATTGGAGTGAGGGGTGTGGTTTATTAAGCTGAATCCAGGATCTCATGCAGATACCACCAAAATTTAATAGATAAACCACTGAACTGTAGATATCAAGCACTACAACCAATTTATAGCTAAGCAGCTATCAGTCACTATCAAAATTTAGTTCTTCACTTGAGGCATCAATCTTTGTCAACTACAGTTAATATACTTCATGAGATCACCTTTATAATTGTTGGTCTGTTGTTTGTATTTTCAAGGTTGAAAATTATTAATGTATGACATTGTATTAATTTTGGTTCAACGACAGAGGTTTATCCACTACTCAGGCGGTCTAAGGACTGGGACATCCATTTCAGAGCATGATTTTAGCTGTAACTGTAGCCACCATATATCCAGAATACTACATGTTGTGAACAAGGAAATTGCACCATAAGATAGACCAACCATTTCTCTAACCGCAAACTAATTAATGGCCACGCCCATTAATTAGCTGCCTCCTGGTGACGTCATGTGTAAAGGCTATTCCGAAGACAAGATCGCAAAAGGCGGCGGTGAAGATCAATCTGGACGACTGTCTCTCTAGGCCTTAAATAAAGTTTATATGCCTAACTAATAAATATCACTGGGGCAAGTTGATCTGTCATCGTACTGAGCGGGAATGCCCCAAAGTGTGATAAACCTAAGGTCACATGAGGGTTGAATATCTCCCGTCTCGTTCAACAGTTCTTCCTGCCCCAGGGCATTATGGCTTAAAATCGTCGTTACTCGCTTCGTACAACGGAGATATCTTTATAGCTAAGCGTCTTCATCGCCGCCTCAGCCAACCTCTGCCTTTGTACAGCTACTATATGGCCATGATTGTGATCATGTGACTAAATGTATTGAAGTATATTGTGCGCACGTGACCCCTGCTGTGGCACGCGCGTACACAGTCCTTAGATTACCTGAGTATGTACCATACTGGACTTAGAGTACACAATGCCAAGTTATTGCAGATAAGTTTATTCTATAGAAGAATATCAATGTGATGGTAGCTACAAGTCAAATCCAGCCATAGACTGTCCATGTCACATGATTACTGCCAACAGAACCATTCACCCAAGCATGGACATAAGCTTTCTTGGCTGCTTTGTCCCACTTTAATGAAACATCACCAGTTCCACTACCAATGCTAAAAGCACCTTCACTTTTGTCCTCTTTGCTTAGTGAAACGTGTACCACTCCTTCTGGAACATCATAGGAATAATCCTCCCTTGCTCCGAACAAATTTCCTTTGAGACTCCCTGATGCTATCTCTATCCGTCTCATTTCAGCTTTCTTTGATGATACTGTGGCTGTAAAATGAAATGAAGCATGCAAGAGTGATCAACCATGGTAAGATCAGTTGTATCACTGACGACAAACGAGTGAAAGGGTATTGGTATAATATGTACACCCATAGCTGAGTCCCTTGCCATGATGACAATTTTATATTTGACATGAGAAGTGATCATTGTTGGCTACGTTTCTAGAGTTCATATTCTTGTTAGAGTTACGTAAGGCCAGCAAAATTGATCATTAGTTTCTCAGGCTCACTCGTATCAAACTTTGAGAAAGCAAGACTTTTTTAAATTTTCACGTATGCAGTCACATGCTAATTAACTTAATTAACATAAATCAAAACGAGGGTCAAGAATGGCATTCACAGTAACGAATTCATGAAACATTTCTGGTATCTCGAGGATGTTTGATTGATATCTCACAACTGAAGGCCCATGAAAGTAGTATTTAGCCAGCAGCAGCTAGCTAGCTATGTTCTTCAAGAGTTGACATCATCTGCTAGACTATAATATTATATTGAAATTTCTCTCTACTAAATAGAAAGTTAAATTTGATTATTAGGCTAGATACTCCCTCTGGTTTGACCTAAATACTTGTATTTCAGCACTATAGCTTGTATATCAACCACGTTTAGCACTAGCGAAAGTGGGTGTGGCCACTATGGCCAGTCATTAACAAAAAGCCGCCTCCCACATGGGTTTTGAAATTTGAAAGCCTAAGAAACAGTAATTAAGTTAATTCATGGCTGTATCAGGATCATGCCTGATAGACTGGCATATCTAACCATAAATTTAATTAAGGAGGAGGGGAGAGGGATTGGAAATGGCTGGACCTAGGCGCACTTCCATTTTTTGTAGTTTTGCTGTACCCCTAATAAGAAATATCATTGCTAGGATGTTTCTGGATGTACCTACATGACTCAGAAGTGGAACTGATCCCCTAATAACAATTTTAACTAAGTATTGCATACCATAATAATTATTATTATACCTCACTGATCCTCATTACCAATGCAAAAAACTTTCGTGCCTCTAGTGAGTGTCTAATTAGAGGTTAGCACAACTTACATGCCTCAAAATGATCATTAAGACACAAGTAGGGGTAGGTAAAATTATGCTAATTTTTTGGCCTATAATGCTATTCTCAAATGCTCTAATAATGCTCCAGAAGTGCACCTATAATTCCCAATACATTGCCCGTTATGCTTAAGTTGAACCAACTATAACGTTAACAAAACCAATATGAGACATGAGGAGACTTGGTCTAGAGTGCAGTGAATTCATTTTTTACATGTGATAGGATTCGAAAGTGGGTACCAGCTGATTGATGAGTCCATAATAATATGTAGTCCAGGCATTGTGACGAAGGTTGATTAACAGATACTTGTAATTATGTGCTCCAAAATTATATGCCAGTTGATGACTATAATATTATAATGCTAGCATAATCCTCAGATACTTACACACCCATTATGCTCAAAATTATGCCGGCATAATTTACCTACCCCTAGACACAAGCTATGGAACCATACCAACAACAACATGTTATAGTCCACTTACTCCAAGCACCACGCCTAAAACATGCTAAACTAGAGCTCTGTAGAGCACATACCCCGCGCACTCTGTTGTGTATTGCAACACTCCACTGCAGAGCTGTTTTATGATTTGATGACTCTTTCTAACACGGAGCTTGAGCATGTGCAGTCGCATCAGCACATACCAATAGAGTGTGTATGGTTGATAAACCACATGTAGGCTGAACAGAAATGCACGATTTATACCGCTAGTAAGCCTTTTTTAACAATTTGAAACACGTACATGTAAACCAGTTTTTCACCGATATTTAACGATTGGTTATACTTACAGCACGCACAGATATCTAGAACGTGAGATCTGGCGATTTTTGTGCCAATGACGATAACAGCAACAACGACAGACATACAAACCAATTGCTGTACCCCTTGTGCATGCGTGTGGGATAAAATCATGAAAGAGATATGCACCTATATAGGATTGTAGGTCTCCATAGATATGTATAGGGCATTTCCAATCTCTCTCCCTCCTTCTTTAATCTATGATCCAACCAAGAGACAATACTGTGTATCACTGCAGCTTCCAATCTCTCTTCCTTTCTTATGTTTTGCACACTATTAATAATTACTGTAATAATGCACCTATGTGCCCGTTGGAATTGGGGGTGGGGGCAAATATTATACACCATCTTCAATGACATTGTATACAAAGAAGCAAATGTAAGTGGGTGGTAAGCCATCCATTCCTCACAGCCCGGCACAAGTACTGTAAAATTGCGTCATTATTCAGGTGTACCTACCAGTTGCAGATGATTTCTCTTGAACTTGTGTCCTTTGTTTAGAACTCTACAGTAGTTAAGAAGTGTATTATAAATACTATAGTAACGCCAAATAAGTATTGTCATACTTGTAGAACTCTTTTTAGAATCCTTTTACCAATGAATGTAAATTTTCCAAGATCACTTCCATCAAAATCATTTTCATTAAGATCCATAACAAATGTCTTTGCTTTAATTCTGTTATCTGAGAAGTAAAAAATACATTAAGAGTGGAAAAGAGAATGAGAGATTCTGGCCAGCAAGACTTTGGATGTGGACTATCTTTGAATACAAAATTAAATGTATGTTTGGTGCAGCACTTCAAATATCAGGGTTTGCAAAACATTGGAAGGTTACCGTTTATATGCATGCATATAACTCCATACGCAATAGTAACTAGAGCTCTCTAGATACATTTGTACCTCGTGTGCTGCATCTGCAGTGCATCAATCTGTAGAGACCTGTTGATGACCTTTACCTACATACTATGCTAGGTTGTGCGCATGCGCAGAGAGCAGTTGATAGGTGTGACCAATAAAAATGCAATTTTGTGACGCTTGTGGGCCTTACCAAATAATTTGAAGTATAATGGAGCAATTTTTCGACGATTGTGACGGATTTGTTGTGCTTACGAGTTGCTCAGATGCCTATATATCAAGATCTGATGATTTTTACTGACAGGCAAACAGACAGACAGAACCAATTGCTTTAACCCTGGCTGTGGATGCATGCGCGGGGTAATAAATTTCCGTTATGGAGCTAATGCAGGTTACACATGCACGGGTGGATCCAGAGGGTCATGGGGACAGATGATCCCCCTTAGCTGCAAAATTGCAATGATAAGCTTCAGAAAACGTTAGGTTTCATCTCTAAGTTTTTACTACATAAGATATAAAGTTAAAACTTTGCTGAAACGGACCATTTTGATGCTATAATATTACAGCTAAAGGCTAAAGGCTGCCAGTGCATTATTCTACTTTGGTTACATATGCACACTTGTCCTTACCCCCTCTCCTGAATTCTTGTATCTATCCCTGCTAAATTACCTTTAAGAATCTTGCAGTCTTCTTTAGGCAGTCCTTCTGCTTCTAAAGCACTGAAAAACTCACCATCCATCATAGAAGGATAGATTGCTACAGTGCCTAAGAATCACAATCATCACAGGCTTATGTCATTGTATAATTATGTTTATTTATGTAAACTGCTGAAGCCGTGAAGTTGTGTGTGCCATTAGCTTTACATTCCAAAGAGTGAAAAGCTATGCAGTAGGAGACATTCTTGTTTTAAAGAAATGAAATATGCTCCATGCCATTTTTACATTTCTGTTTCGTGTGCATAAATTTAATGATTAACAAGTTGGGTGTGTCCTGTTGACGTATCTACAACCAAAGCTAGCTCATCCACTACTATCTTCTAAACTTGCTTAAACATTGCACTACTACCACTCTTCTACTAAGAGCGTGTTTTGCAATTGCCACTCGACTGGTTTCATTATCAACTAGAGCTCTATAGAGCACATATCCTGCGCGCACATTGCGCAATCTATAGATCTGCTTTTGTTGCTGCATGGGCTTGTAGATCCCATAAATCCTTGTTTGTATAATATAGGGCTCTTGGTGATATCAGCCAAAACACCACTATCTCTCTGTCTACACCAGATCTATGTAGACTACGTAGATATAGGTATCTTACATTCCGATTTGATGGGGCTTTGCATTCCTGTCTGCGAATAGCTACTAGCCAAACGTGTACATTCCGATTCGATGGGGCTTTGCATTCCTGTCTGCAAATAGCTACCAGCCAAACGTGTGCCACTAGCATTATTGACGACTGTTACCAGTCCATAATATTCAATGTTATGCGCATGAGCAGAAACCACAAGGCCTGCATGCATAATGTATTGAGTGGGCACTGTTGATAGGCGCAGTTACGAAGGCTAACAAAAAGGCACTATTTGAGACGCTCGTGGACCATATCCCTCGATTCGAAACACACTGAACAGGTTAGTTGTTTCCTCGTTGCCCGGAAATCCTCCTTGGCAGTCAGATTCAGCATTATCTTAGTATGACTTAGCTGCTATAAGAAACCCCTTTAGTTTCCAGATTCCATCTGCAGGCACTAAAATCTCTTAAAACCTAGCTTAGAACTCTCCTCTGGTGTTTTTCCTTGCTAAAATCTTCGAGAATCTGGCAAACTGTTGCTGAAATATGCTAAACGGCTATCGTTAATCAGAGGGCATGGGCCCAAAAGTAGCCGTGGTCGCTAAATATTTCATGTGCACTTTGCGTGCAACTACTTAGAAACCCCCGTATTAAATCCTGGGTACGCCCCTGCTAAAGCTCGTTTTTCACCAAATGCGACGGATTCATTGTGCTTACTAGTCGCTCAGGTGCCTAGACCTTGAGATATGGCAATTATTATGCTAACAACAACAACAATGATAACGACGATGACATGACCAATTACTTTACCCCCTTGCGCATGCGTGCGGGGTAATGATTGACAATAAGAGATACTATTATAATAGACGAGGGAGAGCATCCTAATTCACTATGGGCTTGTGTTGTGACCTTTGTAGTGATATTCACATACAAAGTAGTTTCACAGGTTGTCCTATACATCACACACTATTAGCAGCTGCATCATGCTCTACAGTACATACCATACCCACAAATAGCAGCCTCAAGCTTGTGAATATCATTATAAAGGTCATGACCCCAAATAGTGTTGTAACACAGGCCCATAGTACTCCCCCTCTATACTTGTTGACAGACATAATATCATGAATCTTGGATTGCCTAGAGCTCTGTGTACTAGCTATGCCTTCCGTAGGTGGCAACACCATTTATTGTGCATGCTGTGCAAAGCCTCCCGTTCTGTTTCCACTTTATGATGAATAGAATGGGCACATGTTTCAATTTGGAGGGAACAGCACGAACATCACTGTTTTTATGCTTCCTACCATGCTTGGCTTCCTGTCTATGGTATCCCTTGCACCGTGAGGCGAGAAGTTGACCTTTGCCCTATTGCAACAGTGTGTGTGATTAAGATAATGGTGATCGGTCCATCTCCAAGACTGGCACGTTTGGAGGTACAACCCTGTCAATAAGTGTATAGCAAGACCAGCAGGACTACATCTCTACTGAAGCGATTTCATCGAAGGTTTCAACACAGTTACCTGGGAGCAACTCAAAGATGGTGGCCATAATGGAGGCAAATAGGCCTATAAGCAATTGCACATTTATAGTCTAGAGGATGCTAAAACATACTTGCTTTATAAGGTGGTGAAGCCTTCACAGATGTATCTTCAACTGTAGATGCATTTACTTCTACTGGATCCAACTGAGCTGCATGATCAGTATAGCAAAGGTTTGGTGAAGACATAAATTCTGCAGGCTATATTTGCCCATGGACAGAGCCTGGGGGGTGGGGATGCCATGAACCCAACACTTGCACTCCAGCTTTCTATCCTTCAGGCACAGGGGAGGGGGGAGGGAAATGTACGGCCTAAGAGAATGTACTGAATTCACATCAGTCCAGTAGCTAGTGCAGAATAGTACATGCTGCATAGCGGGAAATTTTCAAGTGAGAAAACTTTCACGAATTTCGTGGTTTGAGAGCCAATCCTCAGCCGATTTACTTAGACTAGTCAAAAAGCCCTCAAAATCAATTTCGTGGCTATAAGCTTTGTGATAGCATAGAGACACAGTGATAGCAATTGGTTTAAGGGTGCAGCACTGTGCAAATAATGTAATCAATACACTTTCGATTAGGATTGTCACTTAGACATAGAAATTTGGAAACAGTATGCACTAAAAGATAATATTATGCTATTAGCTGGATGATAATAGTGATTAGTACTGAAAAGAATTGCTCCACGATGCTCTTGGCAATGCCCCCTCATTCTTGTGTAATTGTAGATGCATTAATGTTTTGTGAGTGGAATTTTTGTTACTGCTTAGTTAACCATAAAAATAATGAAAATCACGAAAATTATCTGCCATACCGTATTCTACAGTCTCAATTACTCATATTATTATGGCAGTAAACAAGCTTGTTGTATACCTTAGGGATTTAGTAACGGGTACTACCATATTTACCCCGCGTGCGCGCATGCGCAGCAGGGGGTAAAGCAATCGGTTTGTCTGTCGTCTGTTGTCTGTTGTCTGTCCGCACAAAAATCGGAAAATCTCAACATTTAGGCAAAAGTAGGATCAATAAATGGGACAAAATGATGTAAGACAGCGAAAAAACACCTCCTGTCTCATTCTTAACACTAGGCAATACCCAGGAAAGCTACAAATCGTGCGAGTATGTCGGACACGCCTACTTCGGACACGCCCACCTAGTACCCTAAAGTCTATTGCGCATGCTCGAGCTGCTCTCTATTTCCAGAGAGTATACTGCGCATGCTCGAGCGGCTCTACAGCATACTTCTAGCTCGATCGTGGACCTCAGAAGGGAACGACAAAGATCATGAGTAGCAAGCAAGAGATTCAGGGAAGCTACAAATTGTGCGAGTATGTCGGACACGCCCACCTACTAGGGTAGTATTACCTCATGAAGTCTATTGCGCATGCTCAAGCTGCTCTAGGGAGTCTACTGTGCATGCTCGAGCTGCTCTACAACATACTTCTAGCACAAAATTAATGTCATTTGTGATCATGGATCTCAGAAGGGAACGAAAAAGTTCATGAGTAGCAAGAGATTAAACTTCAAAGACTCAATAGAGGTCTCTAGCTAACAAGAGGCATGGCCATGGGTGATATTGCCATGGCACGCGGGGTATGTGCTCTATGAGCTCTAGTTCTTATAAAAATTCGGCATGAAAATAATAATATTGCTTTAGCTTCGCCGAATTTTTATTCAACATTCTGTCTGTGTGCGCATTCCATTCCCGTTTATAGCATAATACACATGACGACCTTTGCCGAAAAATTAGAGACTATATTCAATCATTCGGTAAAGGGTGCCGAATAATTAGAAGGGCTGAATTTTTAGAAGAAATACGATATTTTGCGATTTAGATGAAACTGTAATACTTAATTCCTACTAATAATTTTGATTTTAATTAGAATAATGAATGAACACGAACTATGAGTCCAGGTCAAGATTAGTTCGAGTCCACATCATCTTTACTATCTTCTGGTTTGTTCAATCATATAATTCTGTGATTGTTAGTTCCAGCAAACTTAATGAGAGGGATAGCCAAATCGTAAAATTATTAGTACTCATAATTAAACCTGTGTCTAAGGTAGCTTATAGCTACGTAAGTCTTTTAAGTAAAATTAATTAACTTTAACTCACCAGCAGGTAGTCCTGTTTCGTCAACAGAGATGGAATTTTGGACATGAGGCTGCACTTCACCAACTATGAATAATGAAAAGATGGATGTAGGCCGAAGCACCCCTTCATAAGTAGAAAATGGTGGATATTAACCTACTAAAGTTCTCAGCATCTCCCGGGAGGAGATGCAATATTATAACAACAGTATTATGATTTAGAAGACCAACGGGCACCATGTAGAATTCCAAGTGAAGCAAGGGTTCTACGTGACCAGACTGAGACACAGTGGAGGTCATAGTACAATTGCTTTGAGGGAAAAATCATGACGATGCAGCTATTATAACTTGCATGCTACAGCTGACATGGATGGGTCATGTGATATTGGTTGCGAAAGCAGTTGCTTAAAACCTCACAGCAGAGCTGTTACATTGGTATACATACAATTATTATGAACAGAAATATGCACTATAAACTGCTTATTATCCACATGGTAACAAGGTTGCTAGTATGCCCAGTCCACATACTAACTATTACTGCATTATAGTCTCGTTCCCAGATGCAGCCCCAAAAAGAGGGAGAAAGGATCTGGGTATTGGCAAGCGTTTTCCTTCCCTAGCTTTTGTTCGAATGTACCCTCCTCTTAAAAGGTACTCCCTCCCAGACTCCTGCTCAAATACACCCCACCCTCCTCTCAAAATGATGCTCCCGTTCAAATGTATCCACTTCTCTTGAATACTGCTCCCGTTCAAATGTACCCCTCCAGCAGCTGAAGTAGCTACCCTTCAAATGAAATACACCCCTTCCAACTCAAAATATCCCTTCTGCAGAAAATCTACCCCCTCGTAAATATTTACACTATACAAAACAATAATTATACTATCCTATAGTGGGAAATTTTGCATGGTGCCAAATTTTGAGGATTGTTTAGAAGTGGGAAATTTCTGCTGGTGCAAAAATTTGTGGAATGACTTTAGAAGAAATTTTCATTTTCGTACACGTGGGGATCATACCCACAATCAATCGATTGATTGTACGGTATTCAGCCACATAATGACATCATAATTTCTCTGCCCATTTAAAATTTCGTGATTCTAATTTTCTTAGCTATACCCTCGGCTCCTATAACTTTTTCGCAAGAGGAGCTGGGCACGAGACTATCAAAAGCTACAAAGTATGCACATGGTAGGTCACTAGCACCATAATTAAATGCATGCTAGCACAACATACACATACTTACGTATCACAAGAATGGATTTATAGGTTCGTTGATTTCTCCTTAGTAACGCTACAAAGGTTCGATAGTCTTCTTTCATAACCTTCACCCTATTTGTCACGAGATCTAATAACTTAGAAGCACGGTTCGGCAAGGGTGTGCTTGAGTTCAGAACCTCAGTCTTGTTGTCATTGCTAATCATCTCAGCTGCTTGAAGGTCTTCTGACAAGCTTATCAACTGGTCCTGGAAGGCAATTCGCAAATGATGGGAAGAATTGATTAACTTCTCATACTCCCAAGATACAGTAGATAGCTCTGCCATCTTGGGCTTGTAGATCCTTAATTTGGCCCCCCCCCCCCCCCCCCCCCCCCCCCCCGTATGAGGCTAGAGTGGGACTTCCCCAGGTGCTTTCCCTGCCTCCCACTCAACCCATTCCAGCCGCTGAGCTGGGCTAGAATAGGACTTCCCCAGATGCTTTCCCTGCCTCCCAGGCCCAGCCCATAGTTGGCATTCGACCCAACACCATAGCACAAGTATGCACAAGTGTGCATGATGATATCACCCAAACAATTTGTCAAGGGTACATGTAGCCATCGATACTGTTTCTACTGTCATGACTGTACTGAGGCATGTAGGCATGTAGACTGCAGGTGATGTCATGATCTGTCATGCAACCACTGAAACTGTCTACAGTGTATCACTGGATGTCACTTTCCGTGTGAGTTGGAATAAAAAAAGCCTGGTACACTGACACTGCGCAGAGGTACTAGGTATGGTAGCCAGGATTTCCTGAGGGGGTTTCCTAGTAGTTGTGCTCGAAGCGCGCCGAAAAATTTAATGACCACGCCCACTTTCAGCCACGCCCTCTAATCAACGATCGCAGTTTAAGCAGTAGAGTTTGCTAGATTCTCGAGATTTTGGCACAGAAAAGCACAAAAGGAGGGGATCTAGGCTAAGTTCAAAAGCTTTTAGTGCCTGCACATTGAATCTGGAAACCAAGGGGGTTTCCTGATAGCTAAATCATAACTGAGGTAATAAATACACATAGAATCTGACTGCTGGGGGGGGGGGGGGGGGGGGGGGATTGTTTCCGGGCAACTAAGAAACAATTGAACTGTACGCCTGCTGCGGGGAGTCCTACGATGGTTATACAACAAAGATTTAAACCTCACATGAAAAAGTTGCCTTGAAAACGATCAGATAGAAAATTACATAAAATGGAAGAAAATCCCATGAGTGACTCATGGGAAGGAGTTACGTCACCAAACCCACGAGTGATTCATGGGATTGATTTATTTCACTTTTCCCATAAGTCACTCATGGGAAGGATTTACATCTCTCTTGAATAGCGTAAATTCCCCGAAAGATAATCTTTTTAAGTTTATATACATGGGAATGATTTACGTACTTTTCATTAAAGAGTAATACCCCATCTGACTGGTATTTAACGAGAAATGCGTAAATCCTCCCATGTATCTAACAAATTATTAAGGATTTATGCCGTGAAGTGCCCCTGTATTTAGGTGAATTTGACGTAGCTAATTCATTCCCATGTGTATAACAAAGGACCAAGGATTTCCAAGCATATGCATAGAAACTTTCACAATAAGAAGTGCGTAAATCCTCCCCATGTATAGACACACCAAGCAGTTTTATTAAGGAAGGATTTACGCAATGAGGAGCCCCTGTAATTAGGTGAAGTTGATGTAATTCATTCCCATGTATCATCACAAAGGAGCAAGGATTTACAGAATACAACATTTTAGTATGCACAGAAAGCACATTAAACTAATACAATCATTATGGAGATCGCCAATTAATTATAGATTGATTTAGATAAGCATAATTATTACATTATAACAGGTTTGCTTAATAACATTGTCTGGTGAGCAGGAGAAAAGAGAGAATGGTCGAGTTAATCATGCATGTATGCCCGTATACTGGAGAATCTTTGGGGGATCCAAATTTCATGGCTTTCATGGGTATTATGTTATTAGGCCAATGAAAAATTTGTACAGTATAGAATGGGTATGATTGCATGCGCCTGTGAACATTATACCGATTTGATTTGACCCCATTAAAATTTTTCACTGTAATGTGCATACAACCATTTGTCCAATGGCTTGTATGCAATTAATATAAGCGTAAATATCTGAGAATAAAATAAACAGGATTTTTTCGACTAGGTATATCATGCACCTAGCTATTATCACTGATCTGTGTACTCAAAAAGCAAGCATATAGGGATGTATAGTGGATGTACATACAACCATTTGTCCAATGGCTTGTATGCAATATAAGCATAAAATCTGAGAATAAAATAGCTAAACAGGATTTTTCTCGACTATATTATTGTGCACCTAGCTATTATCACTGATCCGTGTGTCGACTCATACTTAAAAAGCAAGCATAGGGATGTGTAGTGGATATGATTATCCCTACAAATCTTGTTTATGTACTTTTTGGCACTTTTATCTGGTACCACTGTAGCGATGTGGTCTGTCACGATAAATTTAGACCCCCGCTTTTCTACATGAGCTCACTACCCAGAAAACGGAGTGCGTGATTTAATTAGTGGGTGTGGTTTCCGGTCCAAAATTTTTCGCGCGCTTTGCGTGCAATCTTGCCCCTTGTTTTTAAAAATCCTGGCTACGCCCCTGTTTCCCATGAGTGACTCGTGGGAAAAGTGACATAAATCAATCCCATGAGTCACTCATGGGTTTGGTGACGTAAATCCTTCCCATGAGTCACTCATGGGATTTTCTTCCATTTTACGTAATTTTCACCACGACCGGACTTCTAGCTTCTTTAAGCTCTAGGTGCATGCCTTAGGTCTTCTGTTGAGGTGGCTGTCCCACTAGTGCTGCACTGCACTGAGTGACGAGGCCCAATTAGGCCGAAATAGCTGTCAGTAGTTCAGTACACTTTTGACACCAACCTTTTTGAAGTTTCATGCTAGGCTCACATAATAGCTACAAGGGATAAACGAGCTACTCCTATGCCTAACAAACCTTATTTCCTTCCCAAAAGCACCAGAAATTAATGAATCTACACAAATTTTTAAATCGGCTTGCAAGAATCAATTGCAAGGACCTTAATTGAGTGTTCTATTCATCACTGTTAATTAGTGGGAGTGGTCAAACTCTTGGACATGTGCAACTATGAGTTCAATAACCCTGACGGTTGCACCACTGGTTGTGGATCATAAGCCTATTATCATGCAGGGTAATCACCTTCCATGAGCCTAGTTTCCTATATATATCCATTCAGAGAACCATATAAGTAGCTAACTTCCCCCACCACCCACTGGGGCCCCCACACACCAAATTATATGGATACCAATGTAAATGGCATCACCAAATCTGACTTGTGGTTCACGTAGGTAATTTGTAGTGTGTACTTACCTACACACCCACCTAAACCTTAAAAGGGTAAGTGGGAAGAAACCCCGAACATTTTGCTAAAATAACAAAACAAATTTTATTATGACATTGTATATTATAGTGTTCATGATCAACTCATAGCCCATCTCTTTTAAAGAGTATATAGTATATACACTTAAAATATATTTTATGCTGTGATTTTCTACCATACATAATCTCAGTCAGATTAAGTATGATACAGTGCATGTGGCTAGGCCTTAACATAATATTATGCTGGCGTAATTTAACAAATATTTTGATAATAATAATTATTGATACATAGTCTGGTAAAAATGACCTTTAAACATTGAATGAAACAAAACTGTATTGTAGTATACATTTTACAGAAATTATGTGACTACTATAATGTTATGACTAATGATCAAGGTTTCTAAACATTCCCGTAGTTTCCACCACAGTGACTGCACGTTTTAATATATTATATTGATTGATACTGTGATGAAGTGTGAGTGCAAGGTATGAAGGTTATTCGACTGCAGCAATAAAAATTGAGAATAATAGGTAGAATAAAAAGAATAATGGGTAGCCTGAAATGAATAATAGGTAGAAGTCCTGAGATTGGGAGAGGAGAATAATAGGTAAGAAAAAGTGAATAATTTGTCAAAGCCTACGTGTGGCACTTACATGTCATTATATGCAATGGTATTTTACAGGGTAGGGAGAGAAAACATATATACCATACATGGATCCATGCATTCTATGCATGAGTAGTTAGTAGCTATCCGGTCATTCATCCCAGCAAATTTTTCACGATATCATATCTGTAATCAGGGGCGTACCCAGGATTTAATACAGGGGGTTTCTAAGTAGTTGCGCGCGAAGCGCGCGCGAAAAATTTAGCGACCACGCCCACTTTGGGGGCCACGCCCTCTAATTAACGATCGGCGTTTAGCACGTTTTAGTAACAGTCTGCCAGATTCTCGAAGATTTTAGCAAAGAAACACAAGGAAAAACACCAGAGGAGAGTTCTAAGCTAAGTTTTAAGAGATTTTAGTGCCTGCAGATGGAATCTGGAAACCAAGGGGGTTTCCTATAGCAGCTAAGTCATACTAAGATAATGCTGAATCTGACTGCCAAGGGGGGTTTCCGGGCAACGAGGAAACAACTAAGGTACGCCCCTGGTAATGGTTTTCCATAAAGATAAGCTAGACATGAAGAATTCACTGTGTGGGAATCATAGCTACGTATGTGATCTTTTTCTTCCTTAGACATATCATTATCATCATGTAGGCAAACCTATATTTGGAAGGTTGAGACTATTTGCTAGGGAACACCCTGGGCCTTCCCCACATGTGAGTAAACTATTTTGCAACAGTACCAAGTTAAATTAGGAACTGCCTTGAATTTATTAAGTGCCTGGCAACAAGCTAGTCAATTCAAGCTACCACATGCTTTGGTGCTTGAGAAACCCTACAACTAACTACGTGTGCATGGGTGCATGCAGTGTGACCTCGATTACATTTGCATGCAGGGTTACATACATGCTTGTCAAGATTCAAATTGAAAGGCCCAGCAGACTGTATACAGTACCTACAACATTTGTAAATTTACGTATGTACAAGTGAGTCATAATTATTATGTGTACTGATCATGAGCTATATATATATTATGCATACAACATAAATAGGCAGGAAATTATGTGACATAGCTAGCTACTGTTTCAGAGGTAGACACTTCCTTATTACTTGAACTTCTTCCTCTGATACACAATAAAATACTACTGCATAGCAGGTTGAAATAATATTATGCATAATATTATAGTTCAGACATATCCGGAAGGTTATAATTATTAACTGCAACACTTGGTCAACTTCATGAATGGGCGACCATCCTATTCTAAATAAGACACACTTGCATGCTTAAATTCATAAGCATCTTTAAATTTTAATAATCATAATATCGCATGTAGGAGCACTGGTAAGCCATCAACATTGGTATTAAAGCATTTAAGACAATCGAAGCCATGGCACCCATGCATGTGCACAATCAATTACAAATCTATAAATTGAAAGCTTAATTGTGATAATGATTGTAAAAATTAATGATCATTACATCAAAACATAAACACGACAAAGTAACAGCTCTTCATTAAAAAAGTAGCAGGATTTCCATGAGAATAAACACGACAAAGTAACAGCTCTTCATTAAAAAAGTAGCAGGATTTTCATAAGAATGCTAGCCTAAGGAAGTTAGCAACAAAAAAGCACAAAACAAAGCACTAAAATGTACACATTGTTTGCACCCAGAGCCTGAAACAGTTTCTACTGTAACAGTCATATTGGTAGATTGAATCATTGATGATGACTCTGAGTTTGAAGTAGTCACAAGTTCTGTTGAGGGGTTAGGGTTAGTAGTGGGTTTTATAGTTGTAAAGTTGACAGTATGTGTGAGCACAATTTTGCTGTTCTCACCGAGTCTTCTCACTCTACACCTGATATACTCAGCATTTTCTAAGACATTTTCATTGAAGACGATTGATAAGGTTATGATTGTGCTATTATCTCTACACTTTGCAGTCACATTGTAATCAGTGATGGTTTTAATTGGTCCTTGTGCGACGTCGACAGGATACAAATCATGTAGCTCAGTCAATAATTTCACTCGCCAACAACTATTATTAAGCATACAATTCTTCATCTTCCAAACAAACTTTGCTGTAGCATTTGGTTCGGCGAATACTGGACTTCGGGGCACATCAATGAATGATGTCTGATGCAATTGTGTGGATATTGCTGTTGAATAAATAATACCAAATATTATAAAATACAGGCTGTATGCATGCTGATGCATTGGTCGATACATGATTTCATGACACTGCCAAATTTAATAGCAAGCATGACGTTCAAAGGTGTGGTATGTATAACGTACATGTATTCGTTTAATATATATAGCTATCTAAAGAACGTACCTTCTCCAAATGTAACTTGCGCAAAAGTCACAGTCACACATGTACAGGCAGCCCAAGCCGCTACACTGAGGAAGAGCCTCATATTCGCGGCCGGTGAATTCTAAGGTGTAAACGAGTTTCAGCGGTCAATACCGAGAGGTCTTTTGGTAATGAACTTGAAAAAGCGCCCGTGATAGATTTATAAACAATGCCGCGCAAAGCTCGGCAGCCATCATGGAAAAACCCCGACGTCATAGCTGCTGAACTGGCCGTTTGCGGTTAGTGCAATGAACCATAATTTTGATGATGGGTGGAGCTAGCTGGACCGAAATTAGATTACGTCATTATAGCATATTTATGAGTGAGATCTGTGCGCGCATGCACGCATTGCACGTTACTGTGCAATAGCTACCCGTCGATATGCTATCATTGTCGCGATCGCAAACGGTTTAACAATGAATTTGCCAGTGGTTATAGAGTCGTTCCTTATAATATTATGTTGTCTCTTAATGCAAGCTAAAGGTACTTCAAATTTCAGTGTATCATGATACTAAATCGTCAATTGTTGATAAAAATTTGAAGGCTTGCAAACAAGCTATAGATAGTCACCTGACTGGTAGCAGAAAGTCTGAATTCTAAGCTATATCATGTCATTAAATTATACAGGTCAAGTGATTCTGAACATGAAGGAGCCAAGATCCCTACTAATTCCAACTGATGAAATCGGTCAATTTTTCTGTAATGCACGATGTGAAGGATTTCTGTGCTCTGGTTTTTGGTATATTAATAATGAGGTACATGAGTCTTGGTTCAACAGTCGAGGAATGTCATCAAAATTGACTCATGATCGGGCTTTCTCAGTGAATGAAAATCTGAACATTAATATTTATACCATGACACTAACAGTAAATACTTCTGAAGCTGTGAACAATGCGACTATTCAATGTGAATTTGAAGCTAGTGGCATTGGGACTAGCCATAACCGAAGTGCAACAGCTAATCTCTTTGTTATATCAAGTGAGTAAGGTCTTAAAGATAGTAGCTAAGTAACATTATAATATGATATACAGGGTGCGGCTTTTGGCTTTTATTCAGGGGTTCAGTTTAATAGTTCTGTTAGGCCACTCCAAATCAATCATTAGTTTCTGGTTACCTGCCCGCATGGTATTTTGAAAAGCCAATTAATTTTATGAGGACTGTAATGATGATGTAAAATGACGTTTGAGTCGCATTATACTCTCATGAGCCATACTCATTTGCAAGCAATGAGATCCTGCCATGGCATGACGCTGCAGAGGACGCACACTGAGATGCTCTTCCCTTGGAAGAGTCTAAGTTCATGCATTCTGTGTGCATTTGAACTGTCAAAGCACTTTGTGTGCATACATTATACAATGCCTTGTGTCTGCACTCGGCAGTTTGCATCTGTGGTAAGGTTTAAGCACTTTCTCTTCCTGTCTTCATTCAATTAGTCATAGTCGCATAGTTCTAACCACCCGCCTGCCCGCATATACTTAAGACAACTGGTGTGACCAGAAATTAATAATTGACTTGGAGTTGTCTTACACTAACTATTCCACCTGCTGCATGCATGCAATGTTTAGCTATAAAGTCCCTGTAAATCACGCTTGATTCTCATAATCAAATTTTACAGGTCAACCAATATTGCCTAACCCTTTTCTTACCAAAAATGCCACACATCTAACATTGATGTGGTCTCCTCCTTTTCTATGGCCAGGCAAGAGAATTCAAGAATACAACGTCTCTCTTAGAAACAGTGGTGATGGAAGTATTGAATACCACACGTTAAGCACCTCATTAACCAACCCTATTGTTACACTACTTATCCCCATAAGATCAGATTTTTTGCAACTGAACACCCAAAACATGTTGTCATGTATCACATTTAGTATCTCACCAGATGATGAATCAGGTTTGGAGCCAATGCAAACTTTCAACATTTCAGATTGGGCATGGGCTTTCCCATCAGGTTAGCCATAAAAGCATACTGCATGAGCTACCATCACTGAATCAGATTATAAACTTTTCGTATTCCTGCGTATATATTGTATTAATTATTTATTGATATAGATTCAGAGTTTACTGTACTGGCTATCAATATTAGTGTCCTATTCAGAGCCAGTGGAACACCTGCCTTCGTGGAGGTCAATGTTCAGGTACAATATTATAGTAACATCAAACTCAGTCACCATAAAAAATTTAAGAGGTAGTGGTGTCTTAGGTAGTTGGTGTACTGGGTGTATGCTTATAATCCAGTATAATTGTTATAATAATATATGCAATTGAATGAATAAAACATAAAACTATAAGGGAACTTACAAGTCCGTAGTACTGTATCCTATATTGTAGAATTAATTGTGCAATAGCTGCACCTAATGTCATAACTATTGAAGCCTGTGGTTGTGTTGTATACTAGAAAGTATTTATGGGTTAGGTAAACATGACATTTAAGGGGTGCAGTAATACACTAATTGGGTGCTAATGATGAACCCACATGCACCAATGCTATGCAATTCATCCATATGCAATAATCGATAATAGCTGCTTGCTTCAATAAATTAAATATTATACTATGATAATGGATAGTTCATGCATGCAGTCTTTAGAGTATAATCTATGGTATATTATGAGGGACATTTGGGGACAGACTAAATTTCGGAGCTCTCATTATTCATCATATCTTCACAGCTACCAGAAACTGTTTGTACCTTCAGTGAGCTGAATTACACCTTAGTTATTGAAAATAATGAAGGATATATCAAAGAAGAGGTTGATACCTTTCCTGATGTTGATTCCAGTGTGATAAAGGAAATCATCAGGTTAGGCCTGAAAGAAAATCAGGTGTACTCTTTGAAACTTCGAGTACAGGCTCAGTCACAAACAGTGACTTCACAAAAACATATATTCAGTAAGTTGCAGTATAAAGCTTCATTTACTCCCTACTCACAGCATAGAAACCTTCCGTTATGTAATTATTGAACATGAACAAGCACTAAAAAATAGTATTTACAATTTGAAAGTTTACCATTGTATACCTTAGTTTGAAAAAAACCCAGCGATTCATACAAAACCTAATTTGGTTTGACTGATAAAGTTAGAGAGCTTTTATGAACACTCTCATTACTTCATCCCTCCAGTGGCTAACCTACCTAGTGAAAATTGGGCCCAGTATTATCAAAGTTTTGGTCAAAAGAGCTGCCTCTATTTATTGTTTCTGAATTATGAATTAATATACCAGTAGCTGTTACAATAATATGGTATTATTATAATATTGTATTATCATGATTGTGGTGATTCTGCATGCTCACTTTGCTCAGTATATATAGCAAACATGTAAAGTGTATATGCACATTGTATACACACCTTGCTCAGTTGTGACACACTGTTTCATGTTTAGGTACACATCTTCTTAATGATTCAAGCTGCAATATTTGCGACTCTCCAAAGAGTAAAACTTGTTTGTGGAAACTAGATTTGTTTGTTTTCAATATCTTTTACTTTTTTCCGCAGCAGTTACTGTAATGAGTTACTCTGCACTTCTATATATGTTGCTGAGTGGGATCTTTGGAGCCTTGATATTGGTGCTGCTTGTGGCTTTTCTAGTCACGATTGTGTGTTTAATATGTATTCATCACAGAAAACGAAGGATAGGTAATAAGTGCATTGGAATTCATGTTTTGATCATAATAAATAGCAAGTGTAGTTTGTTAGCCTCATTCCCAAGCCCTCTCCAACTTCAGGCGGAACAATTTTTTCAGTGGTACAATCTGAATGACAAGCTGGGTCTGGGGACGATAGTACAGTTTGTAAGGCTTCCGATTGGTATTAGTCTAGATATCTTAACAAGATCTTTGTGTGTAACTTAATATCAAGAGATAACGAGTATGTTACATAAGCAAGTTTACTATACATTTTTTAAACACTTTTTCATACATAGAGATAAAGTTGAACAAATCAAAAAACAGAGTCTGCAATCTCATGGTACACAATCCAATATATGATGGAGATGGACCAGTGTATGAGAGCGTACAAAATCAACGTGAAATAAACAATGAAAGTGAATCACAGTCTGAAAACACAAGAGTTCGACAATACGACAATCTCCGACTAAGTTGGAGTGACACAGCTCGATATGTCGATCCCCCTATTCACTTGCAGTATCTCTCTATGAATGCAGCCTCCAACGCCAGTGATTCAGTGAACTCACCTATCAACAAGTCTGACAGTGCTGCACCAAGGGTGATGGAAAATGGACAAGAGAGAAATAAGCTTCACCTCACTCTATCCCTTGATGGGAAAGGTTCCTCTGACAATCACACAAGCGCTGTTGCTCCGAATTCTATGTCTCAAGTGCATGCTGTAGCTCCAGAGGATGTGGATGAGCCTTATACTGTTATGAGCCCAGCTGGTGTACATTGACAATTTTCATCTTAAACACATAATTACACATTGAACACTGAACAATAGCACAGCAATTTCAACAGTTTGCCAGCCTTTACATAATTTTATCAGAATGTGCAGAATATTAATTAGCATGCATATGCATACATGTGGTTTTGGACCATTATAATAATATACTCTAATTTTTTTCCTCATTAATGTTACTAACAAAAGATTCAAATCTCTCCCTTAGGACTCAGAATTTGGGAGAGTTAAACATACTGGTATTTTACAGCTTTGCAATGGGAGCTAGGTATACACAAAATCAATAATATTATTATTATTATGATATTGTTTAGAGTAGTAATAAAAAATTAATTGGAAGCCTTTGTTTTTATAGTCTATTCCTACACAATATCCAGCAGGTTTCATTTATAGTACTATAGTACAACCATGTTATATGATTCCAAAGAACACATGCTGCATGTGTACATATTATTGTAAACATGTTATTGATTGTGCATGTTTGAAGTAGTGGGTTATCTTATATATGTATGCTTATCAGACACCCAGCCTGATTGAAATTCAGATTCAATGAGGAAAAGGGGACGGACTAGGGCACATACTTAATAACACACTGATCTGTAAGTTAGTCTAGTCTCGAGAACCAGATTGGTACCACTCCTTTTAGCCTCGAACCCAGGCTCACTTTCGGGGCTACACTCCTTTATATAGTGCTGGATGTATTGCATCACTAGTTGGATTCACCAGCATGCAAAAATGTGAGTCTGGCCAATGGGGCACAGTTTTATGTGAAAGATCAAGTTTGGAGTTTTGATATTATGACTAATCGCATATATCATTGCCAAGAAAGATCATCATCCTTGATTTACCACACCTATTGTCATGGAGGGTATTGACATGGACATCAGGGATTCCATATCAGGAGGCATAATGTTATAGACAGAAAATTTTGGTTGGTCAAACATTCCACCCCCCACAAACACAATATCATACAGATTTACTTGTGACTATAATTGTATACCTTTATTACTTTCAAAGCATAAATATTTGTCTCACTTAGTTGTTCAGCTAGTATACTGTATACCTCCATGCATTCTGTACATAAACTGAAAGAGAAACTTTTAGCCTGTGTAGCCTAGCTAGTTTACGTTGCTGTAAGGTAAGCCTCAAAGTTTATTTATTCCAATATGATAATTATTATATGTAACAAGTATAAAAAAATAAAGGATGAAGTAGGGATGGGAGGTCCAAAAAGTACACAAATAAGATTTGTAGGGATAATCGAATCCACTATACATCCCTATGCTTGCTTGCTTGTCTCATTGACAATAATATTACTATTATCATACGTTATCAATATAATTATCATGTTAGTCACTAGGTGGTCTAGAAGCAAGCGTAGGGAATTTGTCCCACGCACTTCTGATTCAGTATGTAAGTGTCGCTATACTGTGATCTTGACTCTATGCATGTGGGAGAAATCCAAGGGTAGTCAGTGTTGATTATCTAGATGGATCATATTAGGTCACCGTGATACATGTAGTCTCATGCCACTGCATGATATGGAGAAAAGCAAGCACAGGGATGTATAGTGGATGTGATACATACGTTATCAAAATTAATCTTGTAATACATTCTTTCTACATCTATTGAACACTTTTTAGACTAGTTATCAACTAAAATTAATATTGGCCTATAACCTTTGGTGCATATTTTATGTGCCAGTAATTCATTAAGCATGCCATCTAGCTACTTAATTTCACAGATGATCCTCTCTTATGGATTTTACGTCAAACATATGATGGTCTAGTCAATACAACTCAATGACAATAGTATATGGTCAGATTATAAACTTTTTGTGTTCACCAAGGAGGGGATGCTTTTGGCTACCTTTGGAAGTGAGGGACATGATATGAAGAAGGTCAGTTTCAGTTTCCCAGTGGATCAGTTGTTACATGACGCTGATGGATATTTATAGCTATGTTTGTGATAAATGGAATCACCGGCTACAGCTCTTCTAATTGTAATTGATTTTCTCAGTCAGAAATGTTCCCTATTATGTTTCCCGTGATCTTTTACTATTTTCAAACCGTCGCAATACTTATTGGGGTATTAGCTAGTGTGGAAAGACGTGGGGTCTATTTTCCTGCGGGAAGAAGACTGTGATCACCAAAGTGATATTGAATGTTGGACATATACATGTAGCTACAGTAGATCTGTTGTGAGAATGCTGCAAATAAAGTAGGGGCTTAAAAATCCTAATCTAGGAACTTGGAAAAGTAGCTGGCATGTCATTAGCTTGCTTACTGGGGAACAGTGGGCCTTGATTAAATGAACTTTAAATATATAGCTATATAGTATGGTGTTTCATACTGGGAGTTGGGGTCACGGAAAGAAGAAAAAAGCAAGTTAGCTAAGTGGCTGTCAGTTTGCAATAAGACTCAAAAGTATAGAACCTATAAGAAAGAGTCAAGAGCTATCTAGCGACTGCACGAACACCCAGGATTCATGCATGATCCATGATCAATGAATCATGAGTTAGCCCTGGGCCCACGAACCTGAGAATTAGTGCTATACTGAAGATCTTAGCTATTACCCTGAATGTATGTGAAATTGTGGTCATGTATGCATGCTATCAGTATCTGTTAATTAGCCACCAAAAGTGGCATGGGTAGAGGGGAGTATAGATTCAATGGAACGTGGAACGGTGGAATGGAATAGTGGAACGATGGAATGGAATAGTGGAATGGTGGAACGGTGGAATACTGGAATGGCGATTAACGACCCTGTGCCGTTTTTACGGACCAATTATTGGGCATGCGCACTAGCAATTGACATTGGGATGGAGGCTACCTACAAGTTGAAAGATGTTTTAAAGCTGTATGAAAAGGAGCCTATGCATATGTTGTTGTATTACTCATAGCTATAGCTATCTGATCGGCAAATTTAATTATTCTATGATAGTTAGCTACTGAAGCATTGATCAACTCATCAGCCACCATTGGACCCTGGCTGAAGGAGGAAGGTAGAGGACCACATTCAGGGAGATCGAAGTATGTTATATATACGGTGAAGAATTATTAAAGGAACTATGCACACACATACACACAGTCACTGTACTGTCATACACTCACATAAATTAGGCCACTATTTGTTGAATAATAGTTTCTCATCAGGGACATTCCCAGAATTGTATGCGGGCGGGCGGTACATTACCATTATGCCATTATTTAATTACATTAGTGCACTCCAGGAAATGTGCTATGTAAACACTTCTTGATCCTTAAAATAACAAAATGTACACACAAAGAAGCAGTACTAGCGTGGTCAGATAGCTCGCGAGGCAGATCTGCGCATGCGTAGTAGAATATAATGGCATAATGACGAGATTGAAGCGGGGGCAAAATTCCATGCGGGCGGGGGATGAGAAACTAATCTTCAACCAATAGTGGCCTTATTAGGACTAGTCGGTAGTGAATATTAATAAACAACAATATTATAATAATATTATATCAAATACAATGCACAAGTGGTACTATAATCATAGATAGTAGAAAGGGTAAGGTATTTTACCCTTTCTACTATCTATGCTATAATATTATAGCTACTTCATGAATATCTGATTGACTATGGCATCCAGCCGAGTGTCACAGGTGATGATTGCCACCCAGGCCGGAACTAGTATTCTGATAGCTTCTATTATATTTTAACTTGATGTAATGGGCATCGTGACCAATAGAACTACCCACACCTTGGTCCCAGGCAGTACCAGAGATATAGCATTCAAGGCCATAACATGGCATGGCAACAGGCTGAGCAACAAATTAAATAGGCACCACACTACGGCAGATATTCTAAGACTACCTGTGCTGGAAGTAGGAGTAGATCTAGATCTATAGCTAGATTATCAGCATTGTGCTCTGTGCTTTTGCCTCTCTGAGTCTCTGAGTCTACATCCCTGACCTATTCTTCTCTGTCACCTTTCTGACTCTGCTCAAGCTGAACTGCATAGTGTCACGCTCGAATAAGTTGGTGTGGTACAGGGTCGTCCATTCCACTATTCCACAGTTCCACCATTCCACTATTCCATTCCACCATTCCACTGTTCCATTCCACCGTTCCACGTTCCAGTGAATCTAGACCACGGGCCCTGGGTAGGGAAGAGTGAGTTCCTGCAGGACCAAAGAGCTTAAGCTTTAGCCATCCCTAGCTAGTCTTTAGGCTAGGCATCTATGTATCTCTGCCTTTTGCTGGGATTAAGTTGGCCATGAGCCCCTTTTATTATAGGTTTAGGATGAACTAGCAGTACTCATTTTATATAATTATGGAGGTAGTTGTCAAGGATGTTTGGAATTCCCACGAATAGAAAATAGCTATCTAGATAGCTAATAGATTTATTAAATTAAAGCTGTTTAGGCAATGACTCTCATTGTTAATTTAACGCACTTTAATGCACTTTAATGCGGTGTGGCAGAACGGCCTCCAAGTGTTTGTGTGTGTTTTGGCCTTGAGGAAGCTGTGTGTTTTAATTGGGATTGATTGTGGGCTTCCGGTGGACATCCGGTGGTTAGTAGGCACTTGATTGAGAATGGTGGTCCTTGGGGAACAGGGTGGGGCTGTTTTGGGCGTGGCCTGGCCCCTCCCTTCCGGCTCGGCTTCCGGTCCATGGAGGATATTAAATGAACACTTCCGGCTCTAGCAGCCACACCCCTGAGACCTGTGCAATTAAAAGGGCGTGGTTACACAACATGCACCTCACTAATGACTTTGATGTGGTTTAGGTGTCATATCCCCCACCTCACGCCCACGCAATTTAATGGTACCTTAAGGCCACCATTACCAAGTACAACCTTTGAACTATTGCTCCTGCAAATTTGAAGTCTCTAGCCCGTGTAGTCAGTCATGGAGATACGAGCCAAAATGTACCCGGATCACCCGTAATAAAAATGTGCAGCAAGCTCAATGAAACATTGCTATGTACGTTGCATGCGGAAGTCCGTATACTCGCCGTTTATGCAAAATACGTGGCCACGCCCACTAAGTCAAAGAGCCAGATGGTGACCAAAACGTTGGAAAGAAAGCAGCAGCCGGCGTTTTGATGGAAAGGAACGAAAAGATAAGCGTATCTATAGATCGTTAGTACACAAAATTGAAGAAAGAAGTGTCTGGAGAGGTTTTTCTATGCAGCTGCTTTGCTTGCCTAGCTGCAACTATGGCAACGGCTCCGTATCATGGACGGTCAATGTTAGCTACACGGCTGACTTCTTCGAGCCATAACTCAGTAAGTATAGCGTTCTAGAAGCTACGAAGCAGATTTTTGTGTAGATGAATGATTCCTCTATCGATCTATGCCAAAAAGTGAAAAATGATAATTATCACCTTGGGCAACTAAATAGGCCTCAGTATATCTCAGATTGATATCAGTCCAGCACAATATGGTTGGTTTTGTCGTGGACGGTCACAAATTTATTATTATTATTATTATTATTATTATTAGTATAGAGTAGGGTAGGGTATTATCGGACGGAGGCAGTTACTGGACGCCTCGCACATAATTGCGTTTATACGGCCAACGGTATTACGTAATCTTTCACCATTTGCCATGAGGTAGGGGCCATGTAAGTACTACCTATATCTCATTTCTTGTGGTGTGCATCCACACAGAAGCTGCACAATGCTGCTCTAAACAGTTGCAACTTTTTCGTATTTCTTTCAAGAAGCTGGTTTTTCATGGTAGCTAAGATTTATGCATATTATTACTATGGTACAGCAGCATCAATTTTTGATGAATTATTTTTTCATTTGGTATGTGCATACTAGAATGTATGGAGAATTTTTAGAATTTTTGCCGGAATTTTTTGACCTTATTGTAAGCATAAACCAGATATTTTTTTGTAAAGAACTTTCAGAGGTAGTTTCTGGACAATGCATATATTGCATTACTTAAGGTACCATTAAATTGCGTGGGCGTGAGGTGGGGGATATGACACCTAAACCACATCAAAGTCATTAGTGAGGTGCATGTTGTGTAATCACGCCCTTTTAATTGCACAGGTCTCAGGGGTGTGGCTGCTAGAGCCGGAAGTGTTCATTTAATATCCTCCATGGACCGGAAGCCGAGCCGGAAGGGAGGGGCCAGGCCACGCCCAAAACAGCCCCACCCTGTTCCCCAAGGACCACCATTCTCAATCAAGTGCCTAACCACCGGATGTCCACCGGAAGCCCACAATCAATCGCAATTAAAACACACAGCTTCCTCAAGGCCAACACACACACAAACACTTGGAGGCCGTTCTGCCACACCGCCCACGCAAGAGCTCACCTCATTTCCTGTGTGGGCGGAGTAACAACACGTCATCGCAACCACATCCGCTTCAAACCATCGTCAGCTTCCGTCCAGCCGTACAGGCCCTCGATCGCACCGCCGTACAGTGCCTCATTAACAGACATGGCCTCACCTTTGACCTCCTGCCACGCCCCCAAAGCCTCCTGGACGGGTTCAAAGGTCACCACCGCATCCGGGATACGCCCACCTATCGCCGCAGCCAAGTCCCCGGCCCCGATGTCCAAGCACTGGCCTGTGAAGCCACGCCCAATCGGAAGCAATAAAACTTGCATTAACGCACACGCACACACTCCACACAGTGCCAGGAACACGCCCACATGCTTAATTAGGCCTAATTAGCTTTTTTTTTTTTTTTTTTGTCGTTGCGGTTAATAGTTAAGCAAGAATGCTTTGATCTTGCTTTGATGTGGGCAATTACCGGCCTTTTCTTCAGGGGCCACTTCCGGTCGCTAATTAAATGGTACCTTAAGGTACCATTTAATTGCGTGGGCGTGAGCGTCAGGAATGGCTAATTCAATTAGCGAATCGTGAAGGGGCGTGGCCGAAGAGGCCATACGAGTGCTTTTGGTCGAAGGTGGGCGTG
Source organism: Cliona cf. orientalis (assembly GCA_963930775.1). Taxonomy (NCBI): domain Eukaryota; kingdom Metazoa; phylum Porifera; class Demospongiae; order Clionaida; family Clionaidae; genus Cliona; species Cliona cf. orientalis. Next base: position 6,518,701 of record OZ005695.1, read on the forward strand.
TCCAGAATCGGCCAGGGATGATTATGCGCGTGTAATTAGCGACCGGAAGTGGCCCCTGCGATCGAGGGGCCTGTACGGCTGGACGGAAGCTGACGATGGTTTTTAAGCGGATGTGGTTGCGATGACGTGTTGTTACTCCGCCCACACAGGAAATGAGGTGAGCTCTTGCGTGGGCGGTGTGGCAGAACGGCCTCCAAGTGTTTGTGTGTGTTTTGGCCTTGAGGAAGCTGTGTGTTTTAATTGGGATTGATTGTGGGCTTCCGGTGGACATCCGGTGGTTAGTAGGCACTTGATTGAGAATGGTGGTCCTTGGGGAACAGGGTGGGGCTGTTTTGGGCGTGGCCTGGCCCCTCCCTTCCGGCTCGGCTTCCGGTCCATGGAGGATATTAAATGAACACTTCCGGCTCTAGCAGCCACACCCCTGAGACCTGTGCAATTAAAAGGGCGTGGTTACACAACATGCACCTCACTAATGACTTTGATGTGGTTTAGGTGTCATATCCCCCACCTCACGCCCACGCAATTTAATGGTACCTTAATGTATTAATGAATTATTTCACAATTTTTGGATGAATCTTCAAATCTAAAGGCAGGATGTAAGAAGGATATTGTTCGTGATGCATTTGATGCCATTTATGTGTCATATATTGATAACCGCAGCCGCGATTTTTATGTATTTTCTTTCACCTTTGTTCGGTAATGGTCGACACTGTCCGCTCTCTACCTCCAGAACCAGCGGTACTTTGTGCGCACGCCCTGCACGAACGGAAGTAGGTGGGGCCATGGTTAAGGGCTCGTTTAGTAGGTGGTGTTTGGGCCTATCTGTGGTTGCATAGTCGCGATCTAGTGCTGCTCGTTTGTCTGTGATATAACGCTGTCTTTTCTTAGCTGTCCGAAATATGCCAACCCTACTCTACATCAGTAGAAAGCAAACTGGCCATTATCATGATAAAATTGGTTTTGTTTCATACTACCATGAATGGTCCCATTTCTTAGAGCAGATCACAATAATTGATGGGCAATAGATGTTTGCATTAAAATTTGCATTGCATGTATTATGTTTTGTTCGTTCTCTGCAATACACGCTGATCAAGCTAGCTCTTTCTGGTAGTTTCTGCGAGCTAAGAATTGGATACAAATTTCCAATAATATTTTCCTGGTCACCTGTTCCGGTCGAGGAACAGAACGGTGTCAACACTGGAGTTTGTGGGACCTGACTCTTCCCAGTATAAGGTGCTGATACCACCTCCATCATACCCGGCTTGAAATCTTTCACCTCATACACTTTTAATGTCAGTGTATAATAATTATAACAACCAATTAAAGCAGGCTGTGGACTAGCTGCAACCATCTCCTCCAAAACTCCCAAAGGTCAATTCCCTAATAATATTTTATTATTGCAGATGCATTCATAGTAATAACTAGAGTTCTCTAGAGCCCTCAGCGCGTTGCATGGCATTTGTTGCACAAGCTGGCAATGATAACTACATTGATTAATTTTCTGAGTGCCCACATGCTTCTCAAGTTCAAGTTGATGAATTTGAGGGATGTCGTACCAATTTGGGGGTGGAGTAAGGTATCAACTCCTTATCTCATCTCTAGTCTGGTGACTAGACTAAGCTGTATCCTGTGTAGGCTTGCTTTTGTGCTTTTCTGGTACTATCTTTCACTAGCCTCAATGCAATCTCATCTGCTTATTCTGATACTCTCTGTTGGTGCACTGCTATTGCTATTCTCTTGCTTTAATTTCCCAGTGGAGTAAACTAGGTTTGCTCTAACAAAAGGACCACACACACACAGATTTCTACCATGGAACAATAATATTGAGGAAGCTACTTGTGGACTGAAGGCATGATTAGCATCTTAAATCAAATCAATATTAATAACTTCACAGGAAGTGAACTGGATGGTTGAGAACCAAAGGTGTTATCCTTGTACCCTCAAAGGGCCCGGGTACAAGGCTGTCAAGCATAATAAATTATTATTTATATTAGTATTAAACGTCCTCACCAGCTGCTGGGCATGCAGCCTTTCAAATGAAAAACAGCTGGCCAGAGTTTAGACATGTGCTTTTATAGAGTGTGCAGTACAATGTATACAGTATCATGATTAATTTTGCGTGTAAATAGAGACTAGTGCATTGGGTATGCATATGGCTTACAGGAAAGTCAAGAAGCTAATACTTTACTGATTATTGGCAGACAGGCAGTAGCTAGCTTTACAGGAGTTGTAGCTGGAACTACTTATTTTTTATCTTGAAAAAAGTCTGTTGTTCAGTGTTCATTGTGTCCATCAAAAAGCTGCCAGGGTGCGTGGAAGGATGGATCTATGGTGGAAGGTAGCTGGATCCTGAGTAAATGTGAATGTCGCCATGCAGAACTGCAGATGAAACTTTGTCACTTGTTCAAAATCATTAAAAATATGACGGAGTTTCCAGATGCTCCAATCGCTGCAAAGAGGACTCCATACCAAAACAGATCAATTAATAACAACTCCCTTACAATCCCATGGCAAGAACTTCAGTAGTTATAGTTTATGTGTGTGTATTTCTACATAATTATTATACACAAAAAGATTACTAATAATATTATATTATAGCCGTGATAATGCATGGTGCACTAAAATTAATCAAGCTAACTTTGATGTTTCTGAGTGTATGAGGCTGCAATTACTGCAACTGTGGTCGGTAGACCTTGAAGTGCTGTGATTCCAGCATTGTTCTTTAAGAAGATATCAGCACCACTTCTGATAAGGAAACATGCCAGCACAGCATGTGGAGTGACACCTTCAAAACACTCCAGTTCCTGTTTAATCTGTGTAAAATTAATGGTAGCGGGGCATTGTCTGTAAATTATGGATATTGCATAAGAGTTAACATGTAGCTACAGGAGCCTTGGGCACCTGAAGTTGGAAAAACAGGTAGTACATGCGAAGGCTATCAAATCCAGCCCCATCACTATAATTATCATGCATAGAGTGGATAATTTTTGCGGAAGGGATGGACCAATCTTCAAACGTTTAGATAATAATTTATAGATACTACAAAAAAGGTTTGCGATTACTGTAGTTTCCCAGGTAAGTGCCCAAGGGTGCTCAAACATACGTAACTCGCAATTTTGGCCATCATGGCCGCTTACCCGGAATCAAAATTCCATACGTTTGTATAGAAGCTAAATGTGGTACATGGGCGCTTACCCAGAAGTGGGCACACTTGCCCGGGACACTACAGTATGCCCATTGTACATGTGAGTCTAATTTTTGTGGACAGTATGTATTAATATATTATTATCTAGTCTGTCTGTATGGTGGCTGGGAGGATCACTATGAAATTTTGTGTACATTCCAATTTCCGCATTCAGCAAGATCGGATTCCGGATCCCGGGATTGATAGCTGATAATTATGTATATTTGCACGTGAGTGTATAATCCTGGTCTCCGAACGGACTCCGAGTACCGACTCCAGACTCCACATTCAACAATATTGGCCTCCGAGGTTGAAATCCTGGACTCTAGATTATACAATACCAAACTTCGGGCCGTGAAATCACATACATGTAGCTAATAGACGTGGCTTATAGTCCTCTCACAAAGGGTATGAGGGTATTGGAGCTATATATTGTAGACCATAGATCTTAGGTGTCCAGAATTGCTATATATCGTTCACTCATGTCTGTGTACATGTACCTCCATCATCTGTGGGGATTGATCAGTCACTTCCTCTTCAGCCTTGGAGTGTCTAATCAGGTGCAGAGGTGAGTCTCCATCTTTATCCTGTGCACTGACATTGGCTCCAAGTCCCACCAGCTTCTCAATGGTCTTTAGATCGCCAGATATGATAGCACCATGAAGAGCGGTGTGACCATTCAATGACTTAATATTCAAGTCACAATCCTGTAGGAGGTACATGTACATGTAAATCCACCTTTTTTAAATATCGCAACATCTTAATATACTTTTGGCCATGCTCTGTACATGTACATAATCATGGGAAAGAGAGGGAGCCACTTTCATGACTTAACCTACAATCATGTACATGTACTATAATAATACATTTAAAAAACGTGGTGTACTATTCTCTCAAATAATTATGTACATGCTATCGTCACAGTGGTGTGCTTTACTTTACTCACATATTTTAAGAGACATGTTACAATGCTAGAGTGGTTATTCAAGGCAGCAAGATGAAGAGGAGTGCACCCTTCTTTATTCTTTAAGTGAATCAAGTTGGGATTTTGTTTCAACATAACCTCTACGGCTCTGTGAGTGAGGTGAGAGAGATACATGTGTACATAATTTTATGCACGAGTGTGGGATACAAGCATACATGTAAAAACGTACGCAGTGAATCCTATGGCACAGGCGAGGTGTATTGGTGAGAGTTGCCTGCTGTTTTCTAGGCCAGGGTTGGCTCCAGCAAATACTAGTGGGCGAACAGCCATATGCCAGTTGCCATACACTGCACAATGAAGAGCTGTGTCTCCTTCCTTATCCTGGAAAATATATGATAATAATATTATAATACTATTGATATTAATAGAAGATCTCAATAATACTCTCGTCTACATCTCCCTCACCCACACCCCCACTCCCAATACTGCTTCAGTGTTTATCAAGAACCTTGTTTCTACCCTGCTGAGGTAAGCACCACTTTTGATCCACAATACAATGTCAAAAACATCTACTTTGGCACACTACATGATGATAGTTTGGCTTGACTTGTGACATGATCTTGGAGAGCAGATGCTCGCTTGTCTACTGTATGTTGCTGTTGATTACCCACCGACCTGAGCATCAAGATTAGTCCTTGAGCAATCCACAAGGGCATCAACTGTTCTGTTGCTCTTTCTATATGCAGCAAGAATTAGTGGAGTCCGGCCGAGCTGGTCTGCAATGTTGGGATCAGCCCCACCTGCCAGTAAAGCTTTTGCTGACTCAGGTTCATCCCTGGAGTTTATGTGTACAATCATATCCATAAAATATACAATGTTACGTACATGTAGTATAGTAGCAGTGTAAATGTACTACGTACACAGGTAGAAAGCCTACACCCGAATACGCATATGTACTGATACTGCATGTAGAACAAATGTAGCAGATTTACAATACCCTGTATCCACGTGTGATGTGGGTGGAAAAACCCTCACACAAGTGTATACTGTTATCCATGTTATCATACATGTAGAGTCGGTAGACTCTACAAGTAGAGATGGCCCGGATATGTAATACATGTACATTATAAACATGTTAATAACTTAAATTTTAAGATTTTTAACTTTCATATTCGTGATCTACATGATATTGTGTACATGTACCCCAGAATACCTACCTATCAAGCCCCCACACATCCGTACAGTGTATTTTACAAGTGGGAGTGTCTGATTTGCCATTTTGTTATACACATGTATAATGCGCATGCTCATAATTGGTTGCCATGGTGAAGTCATGTGACAGGAGTCTGTATTGTGACATTGCGGCGTGCTACCTCTCAATCGTGTGCATGCTAGTGGCGTGGCATTGGCTGAGCAAGACCATGGAAAAACTTCTATTTAGGGAGAGAATCTTGTTGTTGGTAGTAGCTTCTCTGGGCCTGGGAATGAGGACAGTCACTGAGCTACTAGAGGATAGGGACCGCGCCTATGTGTGTGGCTGTGGTATATGGTACAATGAACTAATGAGGGGCATGGCTAACAGCTTTGCGCGCTCGTCATCCTGGATATGTATACTATTGTTGTGCTACTGCAACATTGAGAATGAATTTAAGAGTTAGTGGGAAAATCATGTACTAAGATGAAAGTGGAATAAAAAAGAACAGAAACAGCAATGAAATTGAGGATGAAGTAGGGATGGCAGAACCAAAAAGTACACAACAAGATTTGTATATATACAAGGGATAATCACGCCCACTATATATCCCTACGCTTGCTTTTTGAGTAGTTGCAGGATTAAATCTGGCTAACTGATCAAAGCTAATTATCCACCCCCCTCACCCATAGAAGCTGACAACATGAATTTCTCCCACATGCATAGAAGACTCAATTCAAATTAAAGATAGCACCAATGGGTCACCATCAACAATCGAGAAAAGCAAATGTAGGGATGTATAGTGGACATGATTGTCCCTATTGTTTGTGCACTTCTTGGCCCTGCCATTTCTACTTCATCCATTGCTTTTTACACTTGTATTGTGGCAGGGTGTACTTGTGGCACACTTATTGTGTACCATTACTATAACACTTGGCAATGCCTGTGTTATTACCATTATGCTACGATGGCTGCTACTATACATGTACATGTGTATATATGAACACTGCAATTTAGTGTGTATACATATGTACAAATTTAATGTACTAATATGTATGTACCTGAATGCACAAAAGTGAAGCGCAGTTAGGCCATTACTGTCCTGCACAAAATAACATTATTTTCATGTGATAAAAGTGATGATTCAGTTAGTATACATGTACATTGTATGTAGGGTTGCAGTCAGTGTATATGGGTTTTAAAGTGCAGCATCTATTGCAGATCAGCAAGAAACTACATGATCCATGAAACATGCATTGCGCTAAATACCAGTGCAGAAGTTGATCACATCTCATGCATATGTCATTGGATGGATATGCATGCCCATGGAGTCATGGCCAATCAAGATCATGACAGACTTGGCTCACTACAAAATTAATGGTAACCTGGAAGAAGACAGGAACTTCTGCTTGATATAAACAAGCAGCATATTACATCACATACATGTACATGTGTAATACGGACGGCATAGATAGTTTAAACCCGCACTGACATGTATATGTACGGTATACTCACAGTAATATCTTTGTCTGCTCCAAACTCAAGAAGTGTTTTAATGACGTCTGTGTGCCCAGAAAAGGCTGCATGATGTAAAGCTGTTTTCCCATCAAACTCTCTATCTACCTGTTCAAAATGTCATACATCGTATCAATGTTTGAATCTCTGAACAAACTTACTTCATTCCTGAATTTCTTTAGGAACTCCCTAATGACCGTTTCATCACCTATCTGGGCAGCTCGACAGAGAACCAGAGAATCATTCTGCTCAAAGAGAGTTTGCACCTCTGCTTCAAGCTCACTACTGTTCCTCTGATGGAATGAAACATCTGTACAGGACATATTTAAAAAAATTACATGTGCAGAGAGAGAGAGGGAGGGAGAAGAGAGGCTATTTCTGTCACACCCACATTATACCCAGTATAATATCATACACAGTATGTATTAAATATACCTTCAATATTTACTTCAATCTTTTCATCTGGAGTTCTAACAAGGCATTTATGGTTGAAGATGTACAGTGTCTTGTCAATAGACACTACGACATCACCGCTATAGTTTTGACCCAAGGCCACTCCAAGCTGACCAATCGTCTATTAAAAACAGAAACAGATTTTTAATAACGCATGACATTGTACAAGTACAGGTGCATAATAGTAATACTATAATAGTGTAATACAGGGCCTGTAGTGGGGCAAGCCTGAGCTCAAGCTCGGAGATAGAGTAGATAGTAGCTAGTTTAGCAGATAAGAAAAAAAAACAAAACTTGTGGATTCTTTTCTACAGTATTTCATACAACAAAGTGCATGGAGGCGCTAACTGGAACTTCCATCTTAAACTCTACATTCCGCTTCATTTATTGTTTTTCAGTTGAAAACGAAAAATCGTTGGCTCTTTATACACATGCAACTACTATGGTATTAGCAAAAGAATTGGTGATTTTCTCTGCTCAGTGTGTGGCTTACGCAGCCCATATCATCATTCCATCCACCATGACCACTCTGGAGCTTCATCACTTCAGCCATGTCATCAATGATACGAACCGATTCTCCACTCTCAAACATGGGAATATCAGCCTAGGAGTAGCGTGTGCATGTGACAGTACATATATGAAACTGTGAGTGTATACGTGCATGTATGTGTGTGCTTGTGCCTGGGTTCCAGGCTTGGTTGACCCATCGATGCCAATCAAGGTCTTACAACTGTTTTGGTGGCCCATGACCACCTGCATCATTGTCCAAAAATCTATAATAATTATTGTTCTACGACCCTGTGATCACCCACACCACTCTGGTGGTTTACTTATATACATGAACATGTACACGTGTACGATATGTGCATGTACTTCAGTTGCAGATGATGACCAACAATAATATAATCTTATTATATTGTATGCATATACATGTATAATGTACATGTGCATGTTTAATTTAACATTGTTGAACAAATTCATGCATACATGCATGTACCTTTGTGAGCTGTTGTGGTTGGAGCTTCCTCTCACTGTTCCTACCGAATTTGACCATAGCTTCACCATTGTCCAGGATGTTGTATATCATGCCTATCTGATCTGACTCCTAGGAGAGGTTACAAGGTCAATTAAGAGGGAAAACAATAATGATCACGGGATAATCCCAATTTACTTTACTTGCTCTAATTAACTGAATGGCCAAAAATAATTAATATTGTTGTCTGGTGTTAATTTAAAATAGGATGTAAATTTAATACTGAATTCGGCCAATGGCTTATTTGAGGAGTGTAAATGGAATGGATCCGGTGAAAAAAATGGAGAAAGCACGAAACTGCTGGCCGTTCGATTGATTAGAACGGGTGAGAAAATTTGAAATTTAAGATGTTCGATGAATTAGGAAGGAAATAAATTACTTAAACTTGCTGTTCAGGCTATTAGAATGTTTGAATAATTAGAATGAGTACGGTAGTGGGAAACTTTGGTGAGCTTTTGATGTGGTGAATTTTTTCAAAGGATACCAAATTTCCATTTGAAACTTGCATGCAATACGTACGTTGTATATATGCGCCTATGACACTGAATATTCAGACAACCAAATTACAATACAAGTCTCTGTGGCTCTCACCATACATGGCACTGGCTATAGTAGATTATCTGCATGGGAAAGTATATCCATTTCACTTGGGAGCTTTGTCTAAACCTCATTCACTGTCCTTTATTAATTAGCACAATAATGGAAAGCTTAACTCCCCAGACTTAGTTAGTAGTGTGGCACTGGGCCTACAAGTGTTTTTGATCATTGTTCCCATAATATAATATGGGAACAAATTATGATTTAATTCCGGGAAAAGGTGATCAAAAGCAGGTGCAGAGCCTGAGAGCCATTGTATGCTAATTATCGGCGTATAATGCCATATTAGTAGCTACAGTGAGATTGGAGAGTGTGGTGTGTCATGGCTATAAATAGGGAAGGAGAGCGCTCAGCCTGTACATTCTACTCTCTGTCAGTATTCTTTGATCAGTCAAGAGTCAAGCTAACCAAGGATAAAGGATGCAGGGATATTGTTTGTTGTTCCTGACGCTGGTCTTTGTTGGAACCTGCACTGGTCATGGACATGTGCAGTGGGCTAGGCCTCGACCATCTCTTGAGTCTTCACCATTTGCATCAGTCTCCTCTACTAATGGCTCTTCCTTTGAAGAAATCCTAAAGGAATTGGATGTTCAGTATGTTATTGTTGGGTAATCATTGTGTATTGTTCCAATTTCAATCGGCTTTAATGTGCTTGCAGATTGCGTATACAGGCTTCTGGCTGTCACTTTTCTGCTGGTACTTTTGGAGGTGGCGGTGGTGGATCGTTCAATGAACTTCCAGATAGCTGTGGAGCAGTAGTCCGAAGGATCGTACTCCGATCTGGAAGTCTTATTGATGCTATCCAAGTCACCTATAGACTCTCGAATGGTCAAGATTCCACTGGTTCTAACTATGGTGGAACTGGAGGAGGAAAGCACACGATTGACATCGATGTTGCCGGAGGAGAGAGGCTCATTGGTGTGTTTGGAAAGAGTGGCAGCAGAGTTGATCAGCTGGGATTTGTCACAAACCAGGGGAAAATCTTCGGCCCTTATGGAGGATGTGGTGGGGGACCCTTCACTGTCAGCAGCTGTCTTGTTCGAGGAATATTTGGAAGATCTGGCTCGGGAATTGACAGCATCGGTTTCCATTGCAGTAATCCATAGCTTTGAGAAAACTGGATCTTGATTTTTTTGATGTTTATATTGGTTTTTTTGATGTTTATATTGGTTGGACACTAATTCTTTTTGTGTAAAATTTGAAACGGAAATGAATATTAATTATTATTAGTGGTATGAACATGGCAGGTTGAGTAACGCCACTATGTAGATCTGATTTGCATAATTCCACAAATGTGCAGCTGCTGTTAGCTTCCATTGGTAATTCCTACTAATTACTGACTAGTCAAAATATAGAGCCCTCACAAAATCTGTTCATAGTTGGTCCCGTATAGGAGCTCACCTTATAATTCCAAGTTTTCAATAAAAAGTATGTTTGATGTCCCAGTCATGGTATAATAATCGCATATTATGTATCTCCCTAGCTGTATGTCGACCGTTAGTACTTGTGTAATATTATTATTACTGTCATGCAGGGCCTGTAGTGGGGCAAGCCCGAGATCAAGCTTGGAGAAGAGTAGGTTGTAGCTAGTTCAGCAGATAATGACTGGAAGTTCCATTTTAAACTCCACATTCCGCTTCATTTATTGGTTTTCAGTTAAAAATAAACAAATCAGAAGAATTGGTGATTTTCTCTACTCAGTGTGTGGCTAACGCAGCCCATATCATCCCATTCCTTCCCCATGATCACTTTGAAGCTTCATGATTTCAGCCATGTCATCGATGATACGAACCGACTCTCCACTCTCAAACATGGGAATGTCAGCCTAGGAGTAGCCATACTGCGTGGCCATTAGGTTGATTAGAGTGGGTGAGAAAACTTGAAATTCAAGATGTTCGATACTTAAACTTGCTGTTCCGGCTATTAGAATATTCTAATAATTAGAGTGAGTATGGTAGTGGGAAACTTTGGTGAGCTTTTGATTTGGTGAATCTTTTCAAAGGATACCAAATGTGGCTGTCACTGTATATGGCACTGGCTATACAGTAGATTATGTGCACAGAAAGTACGTATATCTTGGGAGCTTTGTCTAAATCTCATTCACTGTCCTCTGTGAATTAGCACAATAATGGAAAGCTCCCAGACTTAGTTTATGAGCCTCCAGTGTTTCTGATCATTGTTCCCATTGTTCCCACAGCATATGGGAACAAATTATGATTTAATTCCGGGAAACGATGATCAAAACACTGGAATAGTTTTGATATCAACCATAGAATACTCATGCAGTCTGGGGATGAGTTGTAACCTCTTCATTATTATGCTGCATCATTTAATTTATATAGGAGCCTCAAATGAGTACGTGTATCTCTTCCTGTGCAGATAGTCTACTGCATGAACACGAGTATTATCTTGCAGGTGCAGAGACTGAGAGCCATTGTATGCTAATTAACAGCTTACAATACCATATTAGTAGCTACAGTGAGAAATTAGAGAGGAGAGTGTGGTGTGTCATGGCTATAAATAGGGAAGGAGAGCGTGCAGCCTGTACATTCTACTCTCAGTCAGTATTCTTTGATCAATCAAGAGTCAAGCTAACCGAGGATAAAGGATGCAGGGATATTGTTTGTTGTTCCTGACACTGGTCTTTGTTGGAACCTGCACTGGTCGTGGACATGTGCAGTGGGCTAGGCCTCGACCATCTCTTGAGTCTTCACCATTTGCATCAGTCTCCTCTACCAATGGCTCTTCCTTTGAAGAAATCCTAAAGGAATTGGATGTTCAGTATGTGTTTGTTGGATAATTGTTGTGTATTGTTCCAGTTTCACTTTGCTTTAATGTGCCTAGATCGCGTATACAGGCTTCTGGCTGTCACTTTTCTGCTGGTACTTTTGGAGGTGGTGGTGGTGGATCGTTCAATGAACTTCCAGATAACTGTGGAGCAGTAGTCCGAAGGATTGTGCTCCGATCTGGAAGTCTTATTGATGCTATCCAAGTCACCTACAGACTCTAATGGTCAAGATTCCACTGGTTCTAACTATGGTGGAACTGGAGGAGGGAAGCACACGATTGACATTGATGTTGCCGGAGGAGAGAGGCTCATTGGTGTGTTTGGAAAGAGTGGCAGCAGAGTTGATCAGCTGGGATTTGTCACAAACCAGGGGAAAATCTTTGGCCCTTATGGAGGATGTGGTGGGGGACCCTTCACTGTCAGCAGCTGTCTCGTTCGAGGAATATTTGGAAGATCTGGCTCTGGAATCGACAGCATCGGTTTCCATTGCAGTAATCCATAGCTTTGAGAAAACTGGATTTTTTTTTCGAGATTTATATTGGTTGGACACTTTAGATGCATTCTTTTTGTGTTGAAATTTGAAACTGAAAATATTAATTATTATTAGTGGTATGAACACGGCAGGTTGAGTAATGCCACTATGTAGATTTGATTTGCATAGTTCCATAAATATGCAGCTGCTGTTAGCTGCTGTTAGCTGCCATAGGTAATTCCTACTAATTACTGATTGGTCAAAATATAGAGCCCTCACAAAATCTGTTCATAGTCAGTCCGGTATACATGTAGGAGCTTGCCTTATAATTCCAAGTTTTCAATAATCAGTATGTTTGATGTCCCAGTCATGGAACTAATATGCAGAGTTATAATAAACTCGTATGCTCTGAGAAATCAAAACCGTATCATCTCCCTAGCTATATGTCAACCGTTCGTACTTGTGTGCACATGCAGCAGCACGAACTTTGAACCTATTTGAGTGAGACAGGAAACAGCTTTAATATACTTGTATGTTTGTGGGGTGAGGGTAGAGTTAAATTTTGAATGCTGAATTGGTGGTCATGTACACGCTCCCTATTATGCATGCACCTGTCAAGATTATGCTCCACTACCCGATGCACAGCCTTAGGTGGGGGAATATATCGAAAATATTGCCCCCATAGGGGGGCATTCAATTTTAGAAAAAGATAAATCCCCTGTCAGTCCCACCCTTGCCCGTACAGGGGATAGTGGGGCATAATATTGATAGGTGCATTAGCCCTGCACGTGATCTGAATGGCAACGTACGAGGCTTTGGCATGAAACCGGAAAGGTGAGTGCTGGACTACTCTGGCAAGGCTCAGGTCCATAAGTAACATCACTGGTAGATCTACTTCCCTGAGCATAAAGGTGACTGCACGGAGGCCTATCCTCTGGATACAGGTATATACAGTGTACATGTCATAATGGTCATGGTAGGTAGCACTATTAAGTATACATGTAGGTGATCAACATCATTGGACCACTAGTAGTACTTTCACCCTCATGGTAGCTTCAACTGACCATAGATAGTAGTATCAGCCCCATGCCATTGTGCTTTCAAAGAAATCTTACGACTTTTGCGAAGGCTCACTCCGCACGGATGATTTTCATCACTACTATATAGCAGTATTACTTCATAGACCACATCCCTTGATGCAGGTCAACAGCAGCTGCTCGAACTCACCACAGCAATGGTGATGTTCTTGCTCTGCTAGAACATCGAATCTACCACCAGATTATGGCAAAGAACAGACCTTGTCTCTCGTTTTGCTCGAGGCTCGGTGGCATGTGGCCTGCTCAGTAGGGCCTCTCGAAATGCCTGGCACTTTGCGCCGTTCGTTCAAGAATGCATCTCTATGGCCACCCTTGTTTGTGCACACGGCACTGCAATTCTGACCAATCATGAGGCTTCTGAACTTGTAATAGAGCTCATTTTTTATGCCGTCCAGGTTAGGACACGGATTATATAAGAAAACGTATCGCCTGAAAATATTTTTGTTGTATATAGTATAATGACATTGTCATTTCACCAAATTTTATGCTCACCCAGCTACCCACTCATCGTTGCAATAGCTCATACCAGGGCTAAGGTATCTTGATTATCTGCCACAGTAACATCCTCCATGATTGTAACATAGTCCCCGGAACAGAAATCCCTTGGTCCAGGAGGACAGTGAGGGGCACCTGCATGGATTCATGAACAAGAGCCATAGACATAATATTATTATGCATGTACATGTGTACATGTACTAGTGTAGCGGATAGACATGCATAGGTGCTTAAACATAATTCACTATTGTGGCCTACAGGTACATGGGCACTTATCTGGGACAGTGTACATGCAGTAAATTGCATAATTATATCAAATTTTATATGGAAGCTGCTATATATCATGAAGTGCGGAGCATGGAAGTGAACGCTTGCCCAATTATAAAAATTATGTAAATGTACATGTGCCAAATTTTAAGGAATTAATGATTCCGAAACTCACTCAAATTATGCAATAATAATCCTTCCCAGGTAAGTGCCCATGCCGGCAAATATAGGTCAACTTCTGATACCGGTAAACAATGGACTCTTAAGTCACAAAACAACAGAATAACAGAGATATACCAGCTTTGCTTCTTATTGGTCAGTACACGTATATCTACAACTGCATTGCAGCATGCATACCTAGGACTGGTAGGTGGTCTGGGTAGTAGTAGCCAGCAGGGGAGGGTGTGGTGTACTTGATATCAACCTGATATAGAATCAGTGTAATTATCACAAGCTAAAACCTCCATAGCATAAATTCACCTTTCCATCATGACCCAAACGACACTTGATGGTCTTGTCCGTAGCAGACCAGGTCACATCTATTGCACTCCTCTATGCCAAATTTGGGTTGTATACGTAACACTATGTGATACCGTATAATGCACCACTTACAAAGCTCGACTCATTCCAGTCTTTAAGAATAACAGCCTTGCCTGTTTTACCTGCTCCACCTACACATACATATAAATGTACATATTAATTTTTTACGTACATGTACTATATCATTATGAGTGCACCGTGCATGTAAATATCCAGGTACATAATTATTATTACAGGTACAGATACATGTACACATGTACATGTATACTGTATCTGCATAATTTTACAAGGAATTAGTTTGTGCATGCACAGAAAGCGTACCATCATCATCTCCATAGTCCCAGTCAGTTGCCCTGGTGACTTCAGCTCTGGGGAATGCCCCTCTTGCCATCACCCTCCTAGCACTAGTCCGAGCTGGAATATAATGCCTAGAAGATTGTAAAGACCAAAATCTACAATCAGCGACTATATTAGTCTGGCGAACGAAACTGAAGTACAATGTATAGTGTGCATCAGCCAAGAAATTAGTTAATGTACATGTCCCAGGTAAGCGCCCATGGACGCTTAAACATATCTCACACTTTGGGCATTTATCCGGGATATAGATTATATACGTTTGTATGGATGTTGCTACATGTATATGTACATTGAAAGTAGTACATGTACAGGAGTGCTTACCCAGGACAGCCTACGATAAACTTTTATGGTAAAGCTTGAAATGAATTGTTGAGGGTGAAAAGTTTAGACTACAACATGGTAGACTAAGTTGCTGACAATGATACTAATCGAGAGTGTTATGCTATTCTTTAGGGTAACTCACTTGAGCCCATGGCTCTTGTCATATCGGGTAAATTCATGATCAAGAATGTGTTTGCCAGCCATGTAGCAGATAGGGCAAAGGTCGTAGTCATAGCAGCGAGTGCATTTCCATCGCATTCCTGTCAGATTTTTCTTGTTACAGACGTCACACTGCACACCAGTATGGGCCACACCTATTGCAAAAAGTAAACAGCTTAGTCAGACACACGAAGATTGGGTATACAGTGGAACCTCCACACTACGGACACCACTGGGATCCTACCAAACAGTTCTTACTATAGAGGTGTCCTTTGTTCGGAGGTTGCCTCCAAGAACAGGCAGTCTTGTAAGCCACACCCCCAATTATTGGCGCTCACCTGCATCACTAAAACTACTTAAAATGAGGCCTATTAGAGAGATAAACATCTATATCTGGCATTTTGATCTTGCAAACAAACCATTTTCACAATAATCCACGTGGAATTGAAGCGCGATCATTTTTGGGGGCATGGCACTGACTGTTTGTGGAGGTCGTTAACTATGCAATGTGACCATTTGGGGCAGGACCATGTGTCCATAATACGGAATAGAGAGATGTCCTTAGTTCGGAGGTCAGACAAGTACACGTTTCTATGGATCATTGATGTCCGTATAACGAAGGTGTCCTTAATTTGGAGGCCCGTAATAGAGAGGTTCAACTGTATACATGTATATAATATTATATTATACAAGGAGTGAGCTTGCTTCGCTCGCTCATGCACTCCTTTATCCCTGTACTATTATTGTGCATGTGTGGTCGACGACCTTTACCTACATATTTGTGCGCATGCGCAGAGAGCAAGCTAGCACACGTGCACATCCTGCCTAATCATGTGACTTTGTCAATCACCTAGCTAAAGAATTCGTTACTTGTCTTGCAGCTTCGCTCGCAGCAATCCCAAGAGAAGACGCTTAGAATAGAATCGCCTCCCTCTGGAAAGTACCTATGGGCAACATTGACTCCAGAATGTCACCCATTTGCATTCTCCAGGCCGCCATATGTAAGTGCACAGTTCAGTCTAATTCTGCCCTACCGTTTGTTTGAAACAGCTCACTTTAGTGGCTGCTGGGCCATAGCCAGCCGCCGTTAGTTGGCTGTCTACTGTATCGTCCCAAGTCCAGTGACGCCCAGAAAGAAAACTTTTTAGCTCGGATCAAATTGCTTCCGGTCACCTTCCACCGTGCGCATGGACGCATGCACGGACAACTATAATCTTAGTATAACAATGTATGTAATTATGCATAGACACACATGTACTGTACAATGTCATAATTTTTATAGAATTCGAAAATGTACTCATTCATAAGCCATCTACTCACTATTATCTGAAAGGTAATGAGCACAATGGCATAATAATGAGGAGGAGGGGAAGGAATGCAAATTATCCAAGCAAAGCAAGTTTCAAGGGATGAATAAAGTGACCACATCCATTACATCTTATCTCTGGGTCATATCATGGTGACTACCCCTTGCTACATGTGCTTGCTTTCAAATGGTAATCTGGGTACGTCATGCTCAGCAAAATTAATGCTATCAAATGGTAATCTGGGGTACGTCATGCTCAGCAAGGGGCTACACATACGTGCTGCCTAGATACATGTACTTCCACCCATAACTGGGGTCAATATCTTGACCCACCCAACTTAAGTGCTCGATCCCTTGAAAATTTGGCCTTGATATGATCCTGGTATTAGCCACGCCCGTTAAGTGCCTGAAGAGGATTCTAAGTAACGCCCAATTCCCTTCTTGATCATTCAATGTACCTTCAAATTTTACTTCTGCTTGATCTCACTTTGATCCGGTCACAGGTGGGAGTATCATATTGCTTTATAGTCCCACCTTCCCCAATCCCCCCGCCCCCTTCGTCAGTCCATGATGCATATTATAGTATCTATGGTCAAATCGTGTGAGAGGGGTACCACTGACAAGTATAATATACTTTGATGTGTTTCTAAGTTATCACACCATAGACAGTACTAAGCATAAATACCTGTAGGAGCATTATCTAACACTCTGAGATCGTACTTTCCCTCCAGTCCACACCTGTACTTGCACCTCTCGCCACAGTCCCACTGGACGACGACTGCTCTACCTCCATCACTGACTGATGGCTCTCCTACCTCCACCACTGTCCCAACATGACCCTCTCCTCCATCCTGATCACCCCACTCCCAGTCACGACCACGAACAACACGAAGGCCAACTTGAACCTCCATTCTATATGGCTAGTTTTGTGGGAGTGTCAGAGCAAGACTTGACCTTTGTCCTCAAGTGGGCTCTATTGCACATGCGCATGCGCAATGGTTCATAAACGGGGTGTGCCCATGCTGATTAATGCAGCAAAATTAATTAAATAATTATACAATAAAGCTGATTCTACTAGGTGGGTATGCTTCATGAAATTATTTACACTAAACTAGACTATAAACCATCAATTTCTATTTACAATTAGCACAATTATTATTAAAGTTCAAGTGTGCAAGTTCACTCTGGGTCTGTGCCTGGGGTCACCTCATTCTCTGCGGAGGGTGGCTTGAAGGAGCTACTGCAATAAGCATCGTTGTCTGTCAGCTCAAATTGAGTGGCAGTGCTGCAAGAGGTTGTCTTCACATCGTCATGTAAATCAACATTGAGCTTCGATGGTTTTGAAGAGGTTACAAGTGTGCCAGGTGGCTGCAAGACTGACTCATATACATGTTCTGGCAAATTTTGGATTATTCTCTCCTTTTTCTTCTTAAATACAAATATCACTATTATAAAAGCTGCCATCACAGTAAGAAATGCTAAAGTGGACAACAGCACCACCATTAGCACTGTGCGGATGGTGCTACTGTTCTCTGTAGATTCAGTAGGGAGATCTGTACAGAATAACATTAATATAACAAATCAATTTAATACATAGCTCTATAATAGCACCATTTTCATTGATGATAGTGGCAGTGGCTTTGTCAGGTTGGAGAAGAACATTAGGTGAAATTACCACGTCATCAGCACTGCTCAACTGGCCCAGGAATGTCTCTGAAGGCTCGGAGATCCCATCATCAATGATTTGGATGAATACCATTTGTATAGAGTCTCCAGTGAAGTTCAGGAGCTTAGAGGTCCCAGTATAGTCCAAGCCAGCTACAAATGAACGAAAGATTTACACACTGTGTACCTTTATCACAGTTTTAGTGTATACCTTTTGCACTTGATGCTTCTGTTATAAACAAAATGGTCACCATTGCATCTAAACATCCCTGCAAAACTCCAATGGTGAAGTTGACTTCACCTCCTTCAAAGGTGGTAAGATTTGTGTCGAGGAAACCAATCACAGCAACTGCCAGAATCAAGATTGATCTGTAATATGAATGCGATGCTAAAATCATTCATTCAAATTCAACTTACTGTTTTCATCTAAAATTGTGACAACTGCTATTCCAGGGTTCAGTATGATGCGAGCTCTTTCATCTTCTGAAAGATTCAG
Organism: Cliona cf. orientalis; assembly: GCA_963930775.1. NCBI lineage: Eukaryota > Metazoa > Porifera > Demospongiae > Clionaida > Clionaidae > Cliona > Cliona cf. orientalis. The sequence continues at coordinate 6,537,563 of OZ005695.1, forward strand.
CATGATGCTTCTGTTGAGTAAGTTAACCTTGTCCAGTGTGATAGTGAACTCTTCACTGTTTTCAGTAGAGTTACTGGATATGATGGGAATGATCAGACTACTGACGCGATTTCCTGCAATAAAAGTGACCTCGGAAGAATCTATGGCACCAAAATCATCCCCTTCTGTAGTATCATCACAAAAATAGATTATAATTGATTAGCTGCATTAAAAATTGCTAACTATGGCTAACCTATTGCTGTCCCATTGTGGATTGATATGGGAACTACTGGTTGGTAGTCTCCAGGATTTCCTCGAATGAAGAAGATTTCTACCCTGAAAGATCCATCACTCTCTTGAATCTCGTACTTTGAAGTCCTGAACCCAAATATGAGTTCTAAAATATAATAATATTATCATTACTACTCTTGGACATTGCGTCCGACATTCACATTACCATCATCATCTAAAATGAACACTCTAATAAAGTTGTGAGACGTTGATCCTCCAATCACTGATAGGTTTATGTGAAAAGACTCAGTGTTCTCAAATACATCATCATTTATTATTGGAATACTAATCTGAGTGCTTCTAGTGGAATCTAGTGTTAGTTCGAGTGATTGTGGCTGGTGGTAGTCTTCTCCAACTGTATACCGATAATTGTTAATATTATTATGGCTAGCTATGATTTACCAAAAGCACTGAATTCAGTGATGAAGAATTTTATTATTACTTCCTTCTGTAGTGAGCCTGATAGCACTCCCACTTGGATGTTGACATCACTATCACTTTCTCTCACAGTGAAGTGTGAGAAGATGAACCCAATATCGGCATCTGATATTCAAGATATAAAGCCAGTTATAATATCAGAAAAATTAATGGATAGCTATGGCATTTTCAAATTCCACCTCACCATCATCATCGAAAATTTGAATGACGGCAGTATTTGGCTGCAGTAACACACTCTCCGGTGCTAAACCAGGAAAGGAGAGAGAAGCTGATATGACTTCCATATTTTCATCAGCGTCATCATCAAGAATCGTCAGGGGTACGACTTTGACAATATTTGAGGAATTAAAGGTCAGATGGTAGTTGAGACCTACATAGTCCTCTCCAGCTGGAGTTGGCAAAGGTCATATCTGTGAAAATAATAAATTGATGAAAATAAGTACCTGTAGCAGTTGAGTCATGAGTCGAGATGCTGATGATTATTTCTCTCTCTAGTGACCCTCCAGATACTACTATCTTGATGATTGTAGCTATAGTACTGTTCTCATTCACAGTGTACTGTGTACTTTGAAATCCAATTGTGATAACTGGAATCAGAAATTAAATTATGTATGCATGTACATACAGTAATACTCAAAAAGCTGACAAATAACTATGTATGTGATACAGGCTCACTCTCATTGTCAGTGATGTTCACAGTAGCCAATTGAACACCAATGTGAAGTCTTGAAATAACATTGTTAGTAGAGAGAGCAGCAATGAAATTCTCGACATTATTTTCAAATCTATCATCATCAAGTATTTCAACATCGACTATGTGAGATCTCAAATTGGGACCAAATGTTAGTGGCCGATTTAGAATGGCTAGGTAATCCAAGCCATCTAAAATTAATGATTAGCTACTAATCATCTGGCAGATATTATTTTGACAAAATTATACCTATTGCAGATCCACTCTGTGTGGTGAGGTTCACTATCACCTCATATCCAAGCTACCCAGATATCAGCTGAACAGTAAGACTGGTAAACTGATCAACTCCCTCAACCACAGTGTAAGCAGGAGGTACAAAACCAATCACAACATCTGATAGAATAATATTATCACAGAAAAAATATTTAATGACTACATGTTGATTACCATCATCGTCAATGATAGTGATAGAAGCTGCAGCAGGCCGGGTTAAGCTGAACACGACCAAGATCAGTCTGATTCTCCAGTGAAAGAGATGCTGTAAATACTCTATCACTCTCCAAGAGTAGGTTATTTACTATTGATACATACACAGTTTGAGTTGTTGAAGAACTAGAGAATATTAGAACTTCTGAAATGGGAATGTAATCCAATGGAGCTATAAATAAGTAATAGGATACATATTATTATTATAGTGAATTTTTTCCTACCATGAGCTGAGTTATCAGCCGTAGTGATTCGGACTTGAACAGTGTTTCCTTCACCTATTGTCATAATATAATATTGAAGACACTTACAATCAGAGCCACAGTTCCATTGGACTCAGAAGAAGATAAAGAAGTACTATTAGGATTGAATCCAATCAATATCTCTGCATGTAAGAAGATATATAGCATGCAGGTATGATAATCTTGGTGGATCATTTCAACCAATACACACATATACTTTTATGATCATAATATAATAGTAGCAGTAGCGATAGTAGGCTCCAAATATAATATAGTCCCTGGAAGGATATCAGCAGCAATCAGCCGGCCCGTTAAAGGTCTCGGATCTTTCAAAAATATTGTCGTCAATGATACCAACAAAAACAGACTTCATTACTGACTGAGGAGTCATAGCCAGAGAGGTAGTAGTTGCATTGTAGTCTAGCCCAGCTAAATGCATTTATTTCAGGAGGAAAAAAAAGAGTATAGCTCATCGTAATCATGACTAAATTGGGTGTGCAACAAAAAATCTTGGGCAGAGTTGTCAATGGTACTGAAGTTTATGGACTCATTGACTCTTAACACTCTAGAAAGAACTGCAATACGAAATATTATACTCCTCCACTATCCTCTGATGCATTTAGAACTGTGCTTTGAAATCCAATGATTGCCACTATAGGGAACAAGATAGTTGTTATGAAATATCTTGTCTATAAGCTGATACCATCATCATCCAGGATCTTAACAGTAGCAATCTTTGGGTTTATGATCAGACGATCTCTCTCCTGATTTGTTTGCTCAATAGCTGCTCCACCAGCAGTACCAGCAAGAAATGCTGATGATAATACAACTGTGAAAGTCTCATATTATATCTCACTGTCAATGAGGTCATCTGATAGTATCTGAACTGTTAGATATTGAATTCTATTAGCATTTGTAAAAAGATTGACCGATTAACCACAGAAGTGTAGTCAACACTGCCTGTGAATTGGAGTACAATGACACCCAATGCAATAATATGTTAATGAAGTAATTTTACCAGTGGCTGTTCCATGAAAAGCGGATGCATTCACATGCGGCACAAAATGTCCAGCATTGCCACTTATGAAGAAGACGCCAAGGTCTACAGATCCTACACGTTCCCACATAGAGTACACAATTGGATCAAATCCAAATGTCAGAACTAAAATTAATATAGACAATGTCATAATTATTATAATAATATGTTGAAAGTATTGCATGCTTGCTGCTGGGTTGTACACAGATATTAATGTCGTTTAGCTTGGCTTAATATTATTGCAATGCCATGTGTATATACAATTATTGTATGTGTATTATACAATTATTGTATGTGTATATATGATAATATTATTAAGCCAAGCTAAATGACTACATACAATAATATTAAGCCAAGCAGCTAAATGATGTTAATGTCTGTGTACAATCCAGCAGCAAACATGCAATACTTTCAACACTAACCATCATCATCCAGTATGGTGACTTGTGCAGTGTTTGGTGTCAAGGTTACCCTAGAAGACGGAGTGCCGGAGAAAGCAAGACTGGCACCAAACAGCTCTATTAGCTCAAAATTAATGTTGTATCATCTATGAGAGGAACTGAAGCATCGACTGTCCTGGTGACAGTAAACTCTATTGCAGCAAAGCCACTATAGTCACTGCTGTCTGCATGCATGTATGAGGAGAGATGCACGATTCTTTGTATTTATAGCTAGCTAGTTGAATGCATGGCAGATCAGTGCGATTTACCAGAAGCAGAAATAGCATTAGTTGAGAACTGGATCACCACTGATCTCTCCAGTGAGCCTTGGATCACTCCAATCTGGATGATAGCTTCGCCATCATTCTCACTCACTGTGTAGGAAGTGTTCAGGAAACCAATTACAACAGCTGCAAAGTTTAAAATTGCTAATACTCGTGGCAATTACATAACAAACGTGCTTCAGATCTCACTGTCATTGTCTAAGATTTTAATGGCAGAAACATTTGGATTGAGTATTATATTTGACTATTGAAATGAATAATAAAATCTCAGCTCTAATGTAAAATTTTCAACTTTATGCTCAAACAGTGGATCATCTACGATAGTCACATTGAATGAATATTGGCGATTTTTATTATCAAAGGTCAGGATTGCAAAAATCTCTTCATAGTCAATTCCTCCAGCTAACAAATTTGAAGATTATGTGTCAATACCTTGTGACACATTGGCTTACTTGCTGATTTAGATACTGACTGAATGTAAAGATCTATAGATTCTGAAGCTGGTAGAGGCTGATTATCAGAAACATTGAGAACTTGGATGTCAACTTGCAGAGTTCTGATACTTCATCAACAGTGTAACTTGTATTGGTAAATCCAATGATAACTATTATAGCTAAATAAGAAGAAAACATAACATGATAAAGATTTAATTACAATGAGTTTATAAACTTACAGTCATCATCTAAAATTGTAATAAAGATTTTGGATGATGAATATTCAGGATATAGAGAAATTGGAAAATTTTCCACCTCAATTTCTTCATGGAGATTATCTGCAAGTAACTCAAATGGAAAGGAATCCTCTGTTGAAGGGGGGGGGGGGGGGAAGAGGTTAGTGAACCTGTATGACCAGGTGAGAATCCAAAACGATAATCTTGATCAATAGTAGCTGATTGAATTATACCAGAATAAGCTGAATCTGCTACTCGAAAAGAAAAGAGAAAAGTCTGTTCTGAAATCATGTTTTCTTCTTTGATCAGAAAGATACTATTAGGTCCATTTTCTGGGTAGCTAACCAGTTGGTGACACATAAAATTCATCTATGATTTCATCAAATGGTGGCTCTGTGTATGTGTAGCCCGGGAGCTCAAATCCAATTCTGATTGCTAAAGTGATATAGGTTACTATCATAGTAATACTATTAGCTACAAGCAGGGAGGCTCGTTTCATTTGCCCCCTGCTGAACGTGATTGTTGTATTTTGGCATTTAGGACACACAAAAGTAGGGGATAGTAAGTACAACTGCATGTACACCAAGAGTATATAATAGAGACTCAGAGAGAGGAGAGTATCCTACTCCAGTATAGTTAATAGCTGTTAGGCAAGGTTATGACCATTATAATCATATTCATGCCTGTGGGAAGCCATGCAGGGCGCTAGCGTGCACACTACACCATGATAGCAGACAGCTTGTGTAAACTGTTAGATATGAATATGATTATAAAGGTCATAACCGCTGTTACACTGTACTATACTGGAGTAGGATACTCTCCCTCCCTCTCTATTATAATTATTATACTCTTGATGTGCACGTAGAGTGGACTTGTCTGTGATGAGGCCCCAGGGCCCAGTAGCTTTTGCATACATATAATATTATATACTGTGCCGCTACAGTAACTCTTTCTAAGGGTACATGGCCACAGACCAGAGTACTAGTGTAACTTGCAACTGCAGATCAGCAAAGTGGCTGAAACTGCGTCATGCACAAGTTTACTTAAAGGATAGGAAAACTCCATATGGGGGTTATACATGGGATTGATTTAAATCAAGGATTCCATGGGTTACTCCATGTATTATTTATACATGGAATTGTTTTAAGTCAATCAACTTAAATTGCCGAGATCTATTAGCTAGCTATCAGGGAAGATTTTAAAAAGTGTATAAAATGCCAAAATTTGAATTTTGATTAAAAATAATAATAACATGTCTATAGGTAGACTTGATCTGGCCACAAATTTACCGGTCCACTTGCAATAATTAATCATATAATTGCCACTCAAGTAGCTATAATTAAACTTTAATGTGCCACATGAAAGTATATGGTAACCACTAAATTTACACAGTAAATTTTGGAGCTATATAAATAATGATAGCTATAGCTAAATATTAAACAGCAGATTCTAATTCTATTGATTACGTATACCGTATAGCGGGAAACTTTCGAGGGAGAAAACTTTCACGAATTTCTCGATTTTCCCGCCATCCGCGAAAGTTTTCTCCACGAAATTCTAGGCATGCCACACCCATTATGCGACCAGTTTTAACATTCCGCGAAAGTTTTCTCCGCGAAATGCTCCTTTCCTACCGATCCGCGAAAGTTTTCTCCTTCGAAAATTTCCCGCTATACGGTAATACTTATTAGATAGTTCATGACAACGAGTACTGAGAATTATGAAATTATTCTTACGCTATTTAATAAAATGCGCAGAGTTTCGGCTATCGTATGGTTAGATTATAGATTTTGCAGGGTAGGTAGGTAGGGTTGGGTTTCAGCTAGGCCATATAAAATAACTTACTTGATTCTCATCCCCGCCCGTCCCAATTTTTACGAGCGGCGTGTTATACCCGAAATCCGCTCCCAACTTAGAAAATTTCCAGAATATAAGTAGCGATTTCCAACCTCTAAAATTAGCTGTGTTTTAAGGACATTAGAATCTCAGATTAAATCGTGAGGTACCAGCTCCTCCAAGACCTTGCTTTAAAAGCGCGATGATAGGCGATCATTTTGGCGTTTGTTTTGCAAAAATCGGTCAGTAGTTTAGGAGTTTTTTTTTTTTTTTTTTTCCGAGGAGACCAGAACACTAAGCAGAAAAAAAAAATTGTCCGAAAACCACCACATAGTCGAGCTGGATACATAGTAGAGCCATACAATGCAAGCAGGCAGCCTATACATCAATTTTGACCAAAGTGGGTAATGGTCGTCACGTTGATGTGCACGCGTGACCCCACCCCTCACGTAGTGCGTGGGCGGAAAACATTGCAACTGCATGGCTTCCTATACAAACATATGGGAAAACTTCAAAGGGCCATAACTTTAATTCTAAGGCGTGAATCAAAAATCTGTCCGGTCAAATCTCTAGTTTCGAACCATTCTGCGTGCCCATGTAAAAATTATCCCCCCAAGTGCTCCCAAACCCCCCATGAATTAGATTATTTATTTAAATTTGCTTTTTCAAGCTACCGTGCACACTAAGCAGAAAAAAAAAAACTGCGGCACATAAGTATACATACCTGCATTGTATAGGTTCGCACAAATTAATATGCACTTAGGCTTACTTTACATTGATTGTTTACCATGCACATACATACACTGCAATACTTTATGTACATTTGGTATATATTACTATGGTAACAACAACTAATGTCACTAAAACCATTCTTCAGTAGAGTAGAGCATCCCGGAGATAGTCAAGTCATGTTCAAAACAGCTACCCTAGCCCACAATAATTTAATCAATGTATAGTGCCTGTACGATTTAGCATTGGTATACCATAGTAACAATACCAAATACCTCAGGTGATTTCCACCCGCTCTAACTGCGCTGCAGGCGCAGTTAGAGCTTGCTGGAAATCATGTAAGGAAATCATCTAAGGACCTACCATGCACACTAAGCACAAAAAGTTGCACATAATTAGAAACATGCATGTATATAATATTCATACGCTACAGTATAGTAATATTATAGTCATCTCGAGTATTACTATAAAAAAATTGTCCAGAAACCACCACATAGTTGAGCTGGATGCCCATACAATCGGAAACAAGGCCATCTATGCTCCTAATAGAGCCTAGAAAACACAGAGTATATGATCAGTGTTGAGGTTCAGTACCAGTGGCCGCTGCAATACGTTACTTCCTACTAGTACTCAAGATCACCACAGCTCACACACAAGGCTAGGGGAAGAGGTTCAGTACCTGTGGCCACTGTAACACGTTACTTTGTACTAGTACTCAAGATCACCACAGCACACACACAAGGCTAGGGGAGCACAAAACAATTTTAGTTACTATGATGTTTCTAGAGCTCAATTAGATGTATTTTCCCACACACTGATCCACACATACAAAATGTAAAACTATAGCTGTATTACCCCACCTACCTCTCAGCAAAAACGGGAGAGTTACTGTTGTGACTGCTTCCTCATCCATTCAGCAAGTCTCTGGATACAATACCAGCTGCATGGTAGCCTATGCATGTACTGGACTAGCGATTTTCTAAATAACGCACACCGGGACTCAAAACATTGCAAACACATGGCTTCGCTGTACAAACATATGGGTAAACTTTAAAGGGCCGTAACTTTAATTCTAAGACATGAATCAAAATTCCCCAGGGTCAAATCTCTAGTTTCGACCCATTCTGCGTGCCCATATAAAAAGTATCTCCCCAGGTGCTCCCAGTTCCCCCACGAATTATTATATTTTCTTTTTTTCTACTTAGTGTGTAACAAGCTACCGTGCACACTAAGCAGAAAAAAAAGCGTCACATAATTAGAAACAAGCATGCATGTATAATAGTAGGTTCAATTAATATTCACACGAATAGTCATCCTGAGTACAGTCTCGTGCCCAGGCCCCTTTCACGCACGCGGAGAGAAGGGGTCTGGCAATTGGCCAGACCCCTTCTCTCCGCGTGCGTGAAAGGGGGCTGGGCATGAGACTAATTAAGTATTATAGTTATCAAGCACAATATATACAGTGCTACTGGGCAAGAGAGTAGATTTTTTTCTAACTTTGCATACAGACTTATTTTGACCTACTATTAATAGAAATAGTGCTTTTAGCTGCAGTGTGAATGTGTAAAGCATGAAAGAAAGACCGCTCCGTAACAGAAGCTATGACGAACAATGACGTTGAACTAACATCACGTGCACCATACATAGCAATACAAGCGATCAAAAATCGGGAGATCAAAGGCTATAGATAAGATGAGGTAAGTTTCTGAAGGTGGAGAATCGCTCTCGTATGTCTAGTTCTACACAATATTATCGTAGGTAGCTAATACGAGCGACCGTCAGACCGCCTAGTGAAGCGGTAACTGTCAACCCCATAAAAATATTTCGGAGCTTTAAAAAGGCGTTTGGGCCGTCTATTGTTACTATCTTACCTCGCTTGGACGCCTTAGAAGCGAAGGGCTCCACGCGTTCAACGCTAAAACTCTGTTTTCGCTGCCTTCTCGTTCTAGATCGCCAGTGGGCGTGGTCAATGTAACATCACTATTGTGCACGTGCGCTTGGTACTACGTCATCAAGGAGGACTTCAACCCGTCTGAAGCAACCGGCGGAAATGTTTGCTTCCGGATTCGGCGCTCCCTGCAAAATATTCGCAGTTCCACAGATGCACTAGAATTATTAATGCATTAGGATGCATAGAATACAATATTGACTCTTAACTATGATATTCATGCAAAATTCACAACCTAACGTAAATGTACCAAATTTTCACTAAAATTTGACTATTATGGTTAATATCTCCAAGGCAGTTTGTAGTTAAGGCATCAAATTTGGTACAGAGGTACAACTCAATGGTACCTACCAGCAGGCCAAATCAAGGTTCTTAACTACAAGTGAAACTCAAGAATCACAACCTAACATAAAAATGCACAATTTTCGGACATTTTCCTCTCTAGATCCCAGACGAAAGTTCATTACACTCCATAATTAGACATGTAGATAGTCCAATCATTGACCTAACTGTGTACAAAATTGAAACCGAATACATGTAAGATTCACATGTAAAATCTGCAGAAACCACACAGTGGTCAAAATCTACTCTCTTGCCTGGTAGCACTGTAGAGGCAAATGCGGCACTCTTGTTGACTATCATCAGGCCATTTTCTCAGTAGGAACAGGGGCCACTGGCCCCCAATACTTCAAAGGGGGGGCCCCTTGCTCCATGCAATTATCAGGCTTATTATATAACCCTCTGTACGTTTTCTTCCAACTCTCATCACGTATCACATAAAATTGCTACATGTAAACATGATTAGTATTATTATTCATAATTGAGGTTCAGTACCAGCAACACGTGAATGCTTCCTACTCCACTGCAGTACTCAAGATCACCACAGCACACACACAAGGCTAGCACGAAATAATTTTAGTTTAAGATGTTTCTCAACTCCCTGTACTTTCCCACACATCCATGCATGCATACACAATGTAAAACTATGGCTGTACTTGTACCCCACCTACCTCTCAGTAAAAAAGGGAGAGCTACTGTTGTTCATCCATTCAGCAAGCCTCTAGATACAATACCAGCTGCATGGTAGCCTATACATGTACTTAGCTAGCGATTTTCTAAATAACGCACACCGGGACTCAAAACATTGCAAATGCTTGGCTTCCTATACAAACATATGGGGAAACTTTAAAGTTCCGTAACTTTAATTCTATGGTGTTAATCAAAATTCCCCAAGGTCAAATCTCTAGTTTCGACCCATTCTGCGTGCCCATGTAAAAATTATCTCCCCAAGTGCTCCCAAACCCCCCGTGAATTTTTATTCTTTTTTTTTTTTCAAGGCGACCAGAACACTAAGCAGAAAAAAAAAATTGTCCAAAACCACCATATAATCGAGCTGGATGCATAGTAGAACCATATAATGCAAGCAGGCAACCTAAATTGCAATTTTGTCAAAAACTTGGTAAAGGTCGTCACGTTTATATGCGTGCGTGGCCCCGCCCTTCACGTAGCGCGTGGGCGGAAACGTTGCAAACGCATGGCTTCCCTATACAAACATATGGGAAAACTTTAAAGGGCCGTAACTTTAATTCTAAGGTGTGAATCAAAATTCTTTCAGGTCAAATCTCTAGTTTCGACCCATTCTGCGTGCCCATGTAAAAATTATCCCGCCAAGTGCTCTCAAACCCCCCATGAATTAGATTATTTAATTATTTAAATTTGCTTTTTTTTTGTATAACAAGAAGCGGACACACTAAGCAGAAAAAAACAGTCCTGACCACCACATAGTTGAGCTGGATGCATACTAGACCCATACAATGCAAGCAGACAGCCTAAATTTCAATTTTGACAAAAGTGGGTAAAGATCGTCACGTTACTGTGCGCGCGTGGCCACGCCCCTCACGTACCGCGTGGGCGGAAAACATTGCAAATGCATGGCTTCCTATACAAACATATGGGGATACTTCTAAGGGCCGTAACTTTAATTGTAAGGTGTGAATCAAAATTCCATCCGGTCAAACCTGTCAAATGCCACAGTAATTTGCATTGTGATAATTATTATGTGTTTTAATAGTGCATAGCTATTCGGAAGTGGTCGTCAGTAGTAAAAACGCCGGCACATACATAATTATGGTCGTCAGTAGTAAAAACGCATAAATTCACTACACGCACTTTAATACGCGCTTCTACTACTGACGACCGAAAAGTAATATATTAAAAGAGAGAAATACACAGTGTACACGTATTGGTGAAAGTAAAATAAAAAGAAAAACTTCAGTGTACGTATACAGGGTTAGTTGCAAAAAATGTAGTTTCAGTGTTATATTTAGCCAGAGAGCCGACTCTCTGCAATTCCTAGTTCGAGGCTGGCATTAGGTACTCGGTGAGATTTTGAGCGGCTGCCTCGAATGCACATCACTGCAGATCGCAGGAGGGAGAAGGAGAGGGTGCATCTCATCCAAGCCATAGTCTTGCTATACTTGATGTTCCTCTTCTCAGACAAATTGTCTGCCAGGCGCTTGTAGAATAGTGTGGCTTCCCGACCCATACCGCCTGTGGTGGAAAACACAAGTGGAGTGAAAGAGCCATTTTCAACCTCACGGATTCTATCTCCATACTCTCTCTTCTTTGCTTGCTCATGACGCCGGTACAGGCTTGAGATGCTGGAGTGACGATAGCTCTGTGCGTTTGGGTGGAAAACCCTTACATCAAAAAATGCACTTTGCTGACGTCCCCAGAAGCCTGTTGCACGGATGTCTGCTCTTGCGTCATCACGTCTGTTAGCCGAGATGGGCACGATGTTCTCTCCCGTGAGGGGTAATAATGGTGGTTCTCTCTCAACATTTCTACACACTTCACTTAGCCAATTTGCTGTGATGTCACAGATGTCATTGTGCCTGGTTATGGTCAGGCCTCCGTGCGAGCAGGTCATTGAGTGGTCAGTAGAAAAAACAGAACCACAGACACAGTGACTGGGTAGATTCCTCAGTTGCCAACCATACCTCAGACACAATACATCCTGAAATTCCTGCTTGTTGACTACTGACGACCATTTCCGCGTCCGTGTACCACATGCTTCTGAGTCAGCAGTTTTTCACAAGGTTAGTAAAAATTAATTTCTAGCCAGCCGATTGTAGCTGGTGGCGTTGGAGTATATAGCGATTGGTCCACACTCTACAAAATTAATGAGAGTTTCAGGGTGGTAACAGTTATGCTTGTATGATTATTGTCGGCCGGTGTCATAGGTGGAAATGACTCCCCCTCAAAGTGACTCCCCACTCATTCTAGCCTAGGCTCAAATGACCCCCCTTCATTTTAACCTAGGTAGAAATGAATCCCCAATCATTTCTACCTAAGGAATAAATGACTCCCTCCAGGATAAAATGACTCCCCTACAAAATTGATGTAACTATTATTATTGTCTGTCACTAGACTAATGTTATGTAGCTATCTCATGTTCTTCATAGTTTGAACAATATTATACCAATCATTCTGTGGTGCACGTTGACACATGCAAGGTGGCCATGGAACCATGGATGCTGTGATCACAGCCATCAGGCCAATCAAACTACATTATTAGTTTCTCGTCCACCCGTTTTTATATTACTATGCGGGCGGGCGGTCATTATTCATTATTCATTATTCAATATTATGGCATTTTAAGGGTGTGGTTTCCTGGAACCGCCCAAATAATTAGCAAAAAAGAGGTATGGCTGGTGTTTCAAGGCAATAATGAAGGTAGAAGCGGTAGCCTAAGGTTGAAATATGCGGGAGGTGACGAGAAACTAACAATCAAGTTTGTGTGGCCTCACAGGCCACCATGTGTTTCGGAGTGTCTGGGCACTCACAAATGCACACTTTACGTCGAAAGTTTGCTTTTTCTCCAATGTAAAGGCTCTCTGGGTACCTTGCATTCTCGACTGCGGTTGACTCGATGACGGTTGAGCTAGCTACAGCCACACTACCTACAGCAAGCGAATGCTAGCTAGCCTTGAGTCCAGGCTCCAGAGAGCCCGAGTTTTAACTCTGGTTTTTTAATACAGCTACTAGGCGGCAGCCCATAATAGTGGTTGCAATCATAGGCTATGCATGCATGCATGTACATGTATGTATGCACGCGCCTTGCCATGACATGGCAGTTCATACATAACATAATTATTGTACATGTATGTTCACATACTGGTAGCTATAGTGTGCAGCAGTACATGCATGAACAATCACATCATGTTATGTGTATGTATGTGGTGAGTATAGTATTGCAGTGATGTCACAGGGCATTCTTGAATGGCTTTGTGACATCATCAGCATATAAATAGCTATAAAAGCTAGCCGAGTTATATATCGAAAGTGAAATCCAAGTACTAGATACAGTCTGAGTCTCCCAACATCTGTGTATGCTTTGATCGTTGCGGGCTGATTCTGTCTTTAAATATGAGCTCCTCAAAATATACACGAATTAATGTAGCTCTTATGGGAGACAGCGTCAAAACGTGGAATATCTCGACCTTGAGGTGAAAGTGAATGTTTCTGTATGATTGATTTATAGCCAATGTGGATAGTTACTAAATGAAAGAATGGTTGCTATTCAGTGACGCTGGTAACTAAGCAAACATTAGATTTTTGGAATTTTGTGTGAATTACATTATATTACATTCATGGTAGTATTTTTCTACTTTGGATGTAACTACTTAGTGTTTAACAAGCAGACCACACACTAAGCAGTAAAAAATTGTCCGAAAATCACCACATAGTTGAGCTGGATGTATAGCACAGCCATACAGTGCAAGCAGGCAGCCTATACATCAATTTGACCAAAGTGGGTAATGGTCGTCACGTTAATGTGCGCGCGTGGGCGGAAAACATTGTAAATGCATGGCTTCCTATACAAACGTATGGGATAACTTCAAAGGGTTGTAACTTTAATTCTAAGGTGTGAATCAAAATTCCCCCAGGTCAGATCCTTAATTTCGACCCATTCTGCGTGCCCATATAAAAATTGTGGCATAATATGCTGTATAAACCCCTAAGGATTTTCTTCTTCCCTATTCCTTTTTTCTTTTTTTCTACTTAGTGCTTAGTGTGTAATTTTCTATAATATTCCTGCATAATGCAGTAGATGCATGAAATAGCCATAGGCTAGTACGTGCATGCACCTATACAAAAATAAAATTCAACTAATGAGCACAAAATAGAGAATAAAAATAAATATAGATATAGATTAATTAATAGCTCTTTTAAAGCTAGCAAGTGAGGGAGAAGCTAGTACTTCTTCAGGTAAAGAATTCCACGTTGATATTGTCTTAGGAAAGAAGGAGTTCATATAGGCATTAGAATGACAACTAATTTATGCGCGCGTCAAATTTCATTCCGCGAAAATGCCATACAAAACATAATATTATGGGAATAAAATTCTTCCAAAAAATACATAGCGTTTGCAGCACCGCCCATATGACCACCTAAATTTAATTTCCGCGAGAGTGTAGGCTATGCTGGGGTTATTTGACCGATCCTGGGAAAATTGGAGGTGCTGATTTCGAATTTGATGATGGTTTTTGGCCAAAATGCACGTGTGTACCACTATGCGGGCTAAAACAAGAATAGAGATAGCAAAATAAGCTATAACCAACGCGTATTTACCTGCATCACAGGCGGGCGTTGTCTTAGGAGAGCAAAGTCAATCTGCTCATAGCAGTATTATTGTAATTAATGAGCTTCACAATTCCGGAAACATAATAGAAGAGTGTGGTGGTGGAATCATAGAGCAAATTTTTGATAGCCATATTTCGTGATCGTAGGCATTTATCGCAGCCGACCATTACCAGTTCAGCCGCAAGCAATCTGAAGGTCCCTTAGTAAGGATAAGAGCAGGTGTGTTTAAGATCACTGCTTGCAATGAGTAGGTTCAAAGAAGATATAGCTAGCTAGAGCCTAGGCTATAACTTAGGGCTAGCTAGTTCATCCATCTTTGGTATGCTTGTATTTTAGCTACATACAACAAATTTGAATTTTAGTAAGCCGCCTCAGTCTTATTCTAATGAACTCACACCACATCTCCCTGGTTCCATATTATACTTTTAATCAGCATTAAACCAAGTCAAGTCACCACTCAGACTAGGGTACTACAATATCATAATGATGTTCAACAGAATACAAGAAATGAGTCTTAATATTAAATATTCATGTGACTGCAATTTTAGTATTAATTTTCGGGACTTTCCACTGAGAATCAAGCCCTGCAGTAGTACATCCATGCACGCGTAACTGGCTACTTGTGATCATTAAAATAGCTGTAGCTATAATAATTATTGATGCTGTTTGAACATTGGATTAAATGTAAGTACTCCGTGTTGTACGAAGGGTAGAATATGATGTATGAAGCCATACAGTTTAATTATGTGACATCACTATTAGTAAATTGATCCTTTATTAGAGGTTTGGTGCAAGTTTCATCTTCATAGCTTGTTCTGAAGTGAAGTTATTGATAAAAGAAAAATACCATTTTTGCCCTAAATAGTCACGGTGCCATATGCCCTATGGAGAACGTGGAAAAACAAAATTCCACTTATTACATCCCCAGTATAAATTTACTTTTTTGCGGTTATTAGGTAATTATGTTGTAATTATGATGTAACCTATGTCGTCATAGCGCTAAAATTCAGAGCCTTTACAGAACACTTCTGAGACCTGAAAATCCACAGAATCATATATTAACTTACATACATATCCAGCGAATACATTAAAAGCTGAGTGCTACTTTCTCCGACAAGTAATGTCGGCCAAACTTTATGCGTTCTCTTGGCTGACGTAATCCTGTGGATAAATAAAGCTAGCCTTGCGCTATTTATAGCACGCGTCATGCCACGACCGATCTGAAGTTCGGAAGCTGTACTGTGCTGTCGAGTTCATCTCCTTTGATTGAAGCATCGAAACTCGAAGTTGAAAGTTGATCTTAGACTCCATCTCTACGATTGAGGCCCCGGCATTGATGTGTGTATTGACGACCTTTACCACATGCACCATTAGAACTATGCAGCCACTGGGGATGTGGTCAAGGGTTCATTTAATCATAACTTGGGTTTAGAATGAGATATAAATGTCAAACTTGCACCAATATGTATCTTTTGAGCTAAAGAAACTACCTGAGCACAATGGGTATTGTATTTGTATGGTTTCAATTTTGGTTGGAAATGGCTAGTACCGTAAATCTGGAAATTTTCGTTGTAAAAATATTTTCGTAGTCGATGGCGGCTACGAAAATTAATCTTACGAAAATTAGTATGCACTATTAACGCTACTGTGGTAAGGGGTCGTTCCTACGAAAATTATTTTACACGAAAATTTATCATACGAAAGTTTCTTTACACGAAAATTTCCAGATCTACGGTAGCTATAAGGGGAAAAAAATCAATGAATAGAGCGAGGATCAAACTGGGGTCCATGACCCCATACACCAGAGCCCTAGCCACTACACCACCGTGAATGCCGCTGCCAGTTGCTCTTTTATCACGACTTTATAGATAATAGTACCGTAGTAACCCTTGTGTGTCAAACACTACCCTAAATTAAACCCACCCCTACCTGCCTCAGCCGTTCATATAATATATTTATTATGCGATTTAGCCCAGCCCCCTACAGGGGTTCAGGCTGGGCCATGGGCCGTGCGCCTATGGCGCGCAGCGCGCGCGCATACACGTACACGTACATGTACGAACACGCGCACGCGCGCGCTCAGCCCGCATCCTGCATCTCTCCAACGTTTTAAGGAGCCTCATGATCGGTGGAGATAGGCTCGGTGTATACCAGTCACAGTCACGAGCAGTGCATGCAGCACGTTTGGGCACGTTTTGCTGTCCGTTCGAGTATAGTGGTTTAACACCCTGTATTGTGGCCAGTCAACACCTGTCGCGGAATTTCTGCCTTCGGGACACTTCCGCCCTGGGTTATGTTCCAGACCCTCCCTCTCTCTTCTCACGCACTGGAGGGTCTGGGGACGAGACTATACCAGTCATATATTCGTTCATGATAATATTGAGCAGAGACAACTGGAGATGGACGCTGAAAAGCTTCCTAAGGTTGTTTTATTAGCAATTGAATCCGCACTTGCCAGTGGCAGGCAACTCTCCTGGAAAGTACAGGAGAACAATGTGGGTATGTTGGTCCAACTCGTTTGGAAATCCAGCGAGTCTAGGAACTTGGTTGGCTCTAATTCGAATAAGCTTAAGAAACAGCCTCCTTCAAGGCAGCGCAGGGATGGCAGTGATATGCGCTCCGTTTTCTCAAGTTTAATGCAGCAAAGGCTCCTCAACAGGGACATTCTTCTATCTTGGATATTGCTGAGAAATCCAGTGATACGCTGTCACAAGAGCTCAATGTGCCTACTGCTGCTTCTACGTCTACTACTACTCGTTCTACTTTTCCAGAGCAGCAGCAGTCAGCTGATGGTCAGGCATCATTGCTTTCCCCGACAACAACTGCTGATAATGTTGATACAAAGCCAGTAGTACTAGGAAAGGCATCTTCGGCTTTGAAAGGTGAAGAACTTACCGTGGCCAAAGCACATGTTCATCATGGACTAGTCTCGCTAGCCACACCCTTGTGGGGTGTGGCTTGCGAGACTAATAATGGACCTCACTCAACTTCTGCTGATCCACCATCACTATTGTGTAGACCCTTACTCTCCCTCTTCTTAACTTGCCAGGTGGATTATCTAATGTTTCAAAGTATCATAGTGATTATTTTAGATGTGAAGATGGAGAGTCTGCAAGCATTATAAGAACCTGTATGGAACAAGAGTGGTCTAGTGTTGTCAAGACTGGTCAGAAGGTGAAAGTCAAAATGAAGGGCGAATTTGTTGGTGTGGTGATAGAGAAACCATTATTTCTGGCTAAATTGGCTTCTAATGGTGCCTACTATTATGTCACTGCAAAAGCAATTGTGAGACCTAGTGACAACAGTCCTAGTGAAGAAATTCAGTTTAGAGATTTACACTTATATTGCTGACTTGCTGCAAACTTCACTGATTAGTAGTAATGTTTCTTTTTTGTCCTAAGATTTAGTTAACTAATAATAATTTAATCTAATGTACCTTACTGCTGCACCTATTGTGGTGTGTAAATCAAATCAATAATAATAATAATAGTAATAATAATAATAATAATAGTCCCCGCGTGGAAGCGAAATCATTCACGCGTGTAGGTTTCGGGATTCCCGTGGGAAACACGCACGGGACGTTTACCTTTTACGTGAGCTGTACTGTAGCAGCATCAGCCCATTATTGTAAATCACTGTCAGAATGCCTCAGAATCACCCTCAAAGAGTCTAAATTTCCAAAATTTTCTGGGGGAGCATGCCCCCAGACCCACCTAGGTGGGCTGTGGGCTAAAGCCCACTGCATACCTGTCTGAGCCACGCCCCCATGTAACCCCACTTTGAGAAAGGCTGCGTACGGGCCTGCATTGTATGGCCCTACTAAGCATCCAGCTCAACTATGTGGTGGTTTCCAGACAATTTTTTCTGCTTTGTGTGTGGTCTTCTTGAAAAAAAAAATTTCTGCAATAAAATAATGTTTGGGAGAATTGGGAGCACTTGGGGAGATAATTATTTTTACATGGGCACACAGAATGGGTCGAAATACGAGATTTGATGACAGATAATGTTGATTCACGCCTTAGAATTAAAGTTACGGCACTTTGAAGTTTCCCCATATGTTTGTATAGGGAAGCCATGCGTTTTCCGCCCACGTGCTACGTGAAAGGTGGGGCTACGCGCACGTAAATGTGACGACCTTTACCAGCATTGTGTGGCTCTACAGCATCTACCGTAGATCTGTAAATTTTCGTGTCAGAAACTTTCGTATGATAAATTTTCGTGTAAAAAAATTTTCGTAGGAACGACCCCTTACCGCACTAGCGTTAATAGTGCATGCTGATTTTCGTAAGATTAATTTTCGTAGCCGCCATCGACTACGAAAATATTTTTACAACGAAAATTTCCAGATTTACGGTGCATGTATGTATGTGGTGGTTTCCAGACAATTTTTTTCTGCTTAGCATGTGGTCTCCTTGAACAAAAAAAACCCAATAAACAACACAAATTAAAAATTAATGCAATGCTATTCACCAAATAAACGATGTTTTAATTCGACTTTAAGTTTTGCTGGAAGGGGAAGAGAGTCAATATCACTAGTACTCTTCAGCCAATTTGATAACTTTTCCAGGCACAGATTTTGAAGGTTGATATCTGTAGCAAAAACCAGCAATAATATTTATTCAGTTATTCAGTACCTGTACACATATACACATGAATGACACAGTACAGCACTAATTTTATTGCTATAGACTAGTGCTATATTATAATTAGTGTTCCAATGCATACATTATCAATAGGCAAGCATCGAGACTTTCTGTTTACACATTCTCCATTCCTCGTATTACGTATACATTATAAGCAGAGGGCCGGGGCGAGCGCCCCTGCTAAACCTGATCATGATCACCCACAAAACGGATGATAGTTGTATAAGCATAAAAACAAAATTGAAGGATGTAGTAGCATGAACATGTATACGAGCGTCACAAACAGTGCCCTCTTGTTGGATACCAGTTTTGGTTTCGCATTCTGTAGCCATGCCTATCAATACGATGCAAACAGGCCATGCACTGCACACAACTAACTGGTTAAAAGAAGAAACAATGTAGCTAAAAGGCTACCAATTCTCCCTTCACTCCTACAGCTGTGTGCACATGGCTCACCTTTGAGATACAATTTCTGAACTACTTCCAGTGCTCTGAGTTCTCCTATCTGCCATAGGGCAAGAGCAACAGTGCTCCAAGAGGGAGACGGGTTATCAGTAAGGAAGATGGTTGAGTACACTCTGGGAAGTTGTCTCCTGTCATACTGATTCTTGAGTTCATCTTGCTTGGAACCTGGAATCTGAAGGTAATCACCAGCACCACCATAATCATCCAGGTGCTGAACACCGTCGAGGACACTGGACAGAGTATCTAATGTCAATGATGGCTCTGTATGCATGACATTGTGCATGTACATACAATCATGTATATGTGTGTATGTATGTATGTGTAAGGAGATGAGGTCAGTGTGAACGTCAGTGTAATCAACAAGATTAATGCATTGCTACACATAGGTGTAGGAAGATATTGAAGGTTGGGGGGGGGGGCTGAATATCCAATTGCGAGCGAAGTGCGTGCAAAATTTTTACAACCACGCCCACTTTGTGTCAAACCACGCCCATTTTTTCACGATCGAGGCTGCTATCACAAGTTTTTCGGTGAAAAAATAAACTGTAGCTAAGTCAAGTGGAATAGATTTGGCAGCTATTGAAGCACATTTACTCATAATCAGGCCTGGTAAATGTTTAGAAATCTGTGTTGCAACAATACTGGGCTGGAGAACAAAGGAGGGCTCTGCCCCCTTCCTAGAATATTGGGGGGGGGGGGGGGGGTGGGGGGCTACAGCCCCCCCAGCCCCCCCCCCCCCCCCCCCCCCCCGGTTCCTACGCCTATGCTACATACATGCATAGGCGTAGAAAGATGCTACAGATTGTGGGGGCAGAATATAGGGTTGCGTGCATAGCGCGCAAATTTTTTGAGCACACCCACATTACTTTCTAACCACACCCATTGTTTTGCACCATCAGGGCTGTAGCTTGCACCTAGGGGAGGCAGGCAAGTGTTTCTGACTGATATTCAGTGAGGAGTAAGCAGTATACAAGATAAGCAGAGCATACCTTATAGCGTACATTTGTTCATGAATTTCATGTGGTGAACCAATTGCCAGGGCTAATACAACAAATACTGGATGGCTCTGGTTGTGGGGGCAACCCCCACTACTTGCAGCTTGTGGGGGCAAGTGCCCCCACTGCCCCCCCCCTCCCCCCGTTTCCTATGCCTATGCATGTTACATCACTGCAGGTATGAATTTGCTGTGTAATGTTCACACAATCATAAGCATCCTCTACATTCCAATACATACACATGCCACACCTACATATACCTGGAGCCCTCTGAATATAGGCTTTGGCTGTAGTTAGAGCATTCTCTTTTTCCTGGAGGTGCAGTTCTCCTCCTAGATACCCCCAGCCCCATAAGGCACAGGGAGAAGACTTCAGATAATAATGGAGACATTCGTTTCGCTGCTGCTCTTCATCTTTGCTGTGTTTACTGATCTTCTGCCACACACTGGGTGGTATATTAAGGCAGATCATCAGGTCATTCGTGACCACATTGTTTAGTACAGTGGACAGGTTGCTGTGAGTGAGTGTAATATCTGTGAGGGGAATGTGGACACATTAAAGAGTGCTCTATAGATGGTATACCCCTATAATTAGGACCTGGGATTAATGATCTTCTCAGTGATATGGCTTCCTATCAGCTAATGTGTGCATATCGTATAGCGTTCCAGGCAAGTGCCCACTGACTCAAGTACGGAACAAGCATCCATGTACCCAAGAGGCCACTATAGAACAAACATATGGAATTTTAATAGCGCCCATGGACACTTACCCAGGACACTACGATATTAAATAAAAACCCTTCACTGCATTCAAAGTTGATGGCCAAGCACTAGTCAACTACCATAAAGTCTGGTTAATAAGCGCATGTGCTTATCACTCTCGGTGGTAAGGAAACATGTGCCTATTAGACGATGTGCGCTTAATAGATAGTGAGATTTTGGCCCCGCCTACTGCCAGCACATTCGAGCACTCAATCATAAAGCTAGCAAGTTATGAATACAGCGATTCTTGGAATAAGCTCTATAATAGTTCGTGGGAGTATGATCAGAAGCCATCGCTGGAAGAAAATCGTGGAAAAATAGCTGACTTCTTTGGCGAGACTCGCTTCAAAGTCAAGGTCAAGAGTCTGAATCCGTCTCAGTGGAACATCGCAGTGTTGAGTATAGTCGATCTCGTGCAGCTGGCTATCCGAAAATAGGTTGGTAGATTAGTTCTAGCCATGTAGAGCATGGAACACTCTTGAACGAACAGTGAATACCACTGCCATTTTTATTGGGCGCATGCGCTTATTAGACAATGCTTAACAACAGGAAGGAAGCATGCGCTTATTAAAAATATGCGCTTAATAAGCGTGTGCGCTTTTTAACCAGACTTTACGGTATTATATTATATATATATACATATGATATACAGAGCTTCGGTTGGACATTGGACATTTTCCGTGCATATTGCCCAAATGTCCGAGCATAGCAGCCTTTGTGTGGACATAATGTCCAGATATAGCCTAGAGCAATGCAGGGGTTATTCCGGGGGGGGGGGGGGGGGGGGGGGGGGATGGTGGATAGGGTGGCTAGCCATCCCCCTTCACCAATTCTTATATAGTATAGGAGAAGTTCACCATTATTAACCAGCCACCCCCTTTGCACCAGTGTGATTTACTATGGGTAGCCACCCCGTCAGCCACCTTCCACGCAAATTTTCTGGATCAGCGCCTGCATTAGCTCAGCATTGTGGTTGCCTACAGCCACAATTGACTGTTCATAGTGCATATGGGGAATAACAATTTACATGCTACCTGTCAAACCACAGTCATGTTTGGTGGTCTGTGGAATCTGCCAAGTCTGCAGATAGTACTACGTAGTACAAACCGAAATGTAGCTTCAGCTCATGGTAGCTATGGCAGAACAGAATGTCTACAAAATTTGAAAATATCTAATAGTTAGTTAAGCCAGTGCGAGCCCGAGTGCTATACAGTGAACTAGCTATCAAGAGGCTAGCGGTGTGTGCAGCACTAGGATAATTGAGATAGGATCCGGAGCGGCAACGTACCGTTCCTCGGGCGCAGCTCCTCAGCAGTCAGAATAACAGCCAGCTAATCGAGGGCGGCTTTTAATAATTTGGAGCGACACCTTGGTGATATTGACACAAAAGACTCGATTTTCATGATTGATTTTAAAATGTTTGAGATAGATGATCGATAAAATTAAGCAGCAGGACCAAGATGAGGACGTTTTCTGCCATGTTTTTGCCTCCAACTAACGATCTTGCGATCATGGCCACGCCCACTTAATTGTGTTCGCGCATGCGTGCGGCTACTTTTCGAGGGCGGCTACTAATCGGGGTGCGGCTTCTATTCGACTGTATAGCTATAATAATATTCAAAAAGCAAGCGTAGGAATGTATAGTGGATGGGATTATCCCTACAAATCTTGTTTGTGTACTTTTGATCCTACTTCATCCTTTTTTATACTTGTTTTTTTTTTATTGCTCTCAGTGTAGTTCATTAAATTATGTTATCTTACATGGTTTGCTCATTCAACTCTCAGTGTACTTCATTAATCTGTGGTAGAATATGGGAGGTGCCAAAATTCGCACGTGCGCTGAAAAGCCGTAGCCACGCCCCTCGCATTCCTATGCCTAGGCAGAACTAGAAGCTGACTAAACAGCGATGAAACTTCCGTTTAGTGGAAATTAAGTTTCGTTGGTAGTAGCTACTAGCCTCGTCCCCAGTCTCCCTCATGTTCTCAATGTTGCACGCAGAGAAAGGAGGGAGCCTGGTAAAATTTATCACGTGCGTGACGTAGGGGTAGAAGCAACTTGGAGCGCGGCGCGCGCAAATCATGACTCAGCACTTTTGATGGAGCCATGAACGCGTTAACGATCGACAATCTGAGCGTATCAGCGATCGCTTTTATGACTAGATCACCTGGGACCATCATTCGCTAAACGTATGACTCACCTTTGAGTGACGAATCGCTCTGGAAACTCGAGAACAATCATCGTTCAGAAAGTGCTGAGTCATGATTTGCGCGCGCCGCGCTCCAAGTTGCTTCTACCCCTACGTCACGCACGTGATAAATTTTACCAGGCTCCCTCCTTTCTCTGCGTGCAACATTGAGAACACGAGGGAGACTGGGGACGAGGCTAAGTAGCTACCATTTATCGACTATCTTTGTCACTGAGGTACTGAGCTGGATGACTGCTGAGGGGCCGCTCCTCGAACCTCCGTGTTCATGATCGATTCAGCACGCGCAGCACTTAGTAGTCTAGTGCTGCGCTCTGTAGCCTAGCCACCAGCGCTGTAGCCTGAGCTTAGCTACGCGCACTGATCTTTATGGGGGGTGGATAGTGTCAAAAGTACAGTCAGTGTTTTGGAGGAGGGTGACTTCTCTGAGGAGGGGGGTGGTTTCAACTGGAGGGGGTACTTTTCTGTTGGAGGATACCAGTTTTTGTGGAGGAGTGCGTTTTGATCTCGAGGAGGGGGTCTAGCGCATCCGGAGTAGGGGGTCATACTTCGCTGGGGAGGGGTGCATTTGATCTCGAGGAGGGGGTCTACATCACCTG
The DNA here is from genome assembly GCA_963930775.1 of Cliona cf. orientalis. Lineage (NCBI taxonomy): Eukaryota > Metazoa > Porifera > Demospongiae > Clionaida > Clionaidae > Cliona > Cliona cf. orientalis. The sequence continues at coordinate 6,561,946 of OZ005695.1, forward strand.
GAGTAGGGGGGGGGGTCACACACTTTTGCTGGAGGATCAAGGAGGGGTGTGTTTTGATCTCAAGGAGGGCTCTAGTTCATCTGAAGTAGGGGGTGATACTCTGGTTGGACGAGGATGCATTTGATATCGAGGAGCCGACTACCGAACAAAATATTGTGGGTGTGGCACATTTTTACGCATGCGCAAATCTGTTAACATTATTTTAGTCTTCGCGCTATGTGCTGGTACCATGATGGTGCGGAACGTGTTCTGGGAAGCAAGTCGCTTGGAAATGAGTTGTTTTGGACTACTATAAATGTGCTGGTGGTGTCTCCTGTCGTACAAAGGTTCAATAATTGTATGTGCTACGAACAAATTATCAAATATCTGCGCTTCATTGAATAAATGTAGCACCTTTGTACAAGAGACACCAGTAGTACGTCTACAGCAGTCCAGAATCACGCCACTAGCTTCCCAGCCTATATCTATAGCCACGGCCAAATTCAAAGCACGCAGGCCATGCCACATGACGCGAAGATTTTTATGCGCATGCGCGAAATGTGCCACACCCACATAATTATAATAGACACAAACGGCATCTATCGGCAACTGCTAGCTCCATTCCATTGCTTCAAATATGCCCCTCCTCCAGTGGAGGTAGCAGACCCCTCGAGATCAAAATGTACCCCTTGTCCAGCGAAAGTATGATCCCCTCCTCGCGATCAAAATGCACCCCTCCTCCAGCGAACTATGACCCCTACTCCAGATGAGCTAGACCCCCTCCTCGAGATCAAAACGCACCCCTCCTCCAGCGAACTATGACCCCTACTCCAGATGAGCTAGACCCCCTCCTCGAGATCAAAACGCACCCCTCCTCCACAAATAGTGGTATCCTCCAACTGAAAAGCACCCCCTCCAGTTGAAACCACCCCCCTCCTCAGTGAAGTCACCCTCCTCCAAAACAGTGACTATACTTTTGACACTATCCACCCCCCATAGATCTTAGCTAGCTAGTAGTCTCGCGCAGCCAGACTCTTTACATCTCGGGAGGGGGAGGGAGAGAGTCTGCTAAAGTGCTATACATCGAATTGTCCCAGCGCCTCGTATGAGGCGCGACCAATCAGATTGCATCTTTATGGTATTACATAGTTTGCGGTGGCGTATCCGACCGTGAACGGACGAGATACTATTGCGCACGCGTGTTTATTTTCCGTTCACAATCGGATACGCCACCGCAAACTAAAGATGCCATCTGATTGGTCGCGCCTTATACGAGGCGCTGGGACAACTCGATGTATAGCACTTTACCAGACTCTCTCCCTCCCCCTCCCGAGGTATAAGAGTCTGGCTGCGCGAGACTAGCTAGCTAGTGCCTGGCTGGCCTGTAAAGCTCTAGTTAGCCCAGGCGCACACAGCTGACTTCAGTCACATGACTTTACTATGGCAACACCATATGAGCATGCGCATTACGTGACAAAATGGCGAATCAGACAAACCATACTTTATAATACGAAACAATTACAGTAGAACCCCGCTTAACGGACACCCCTCAACGGCGGACACCTGCGATATAACGGACAATTCTGAATGTCCGGATTGTATTTCCATAGACTACAATATATTCAAACCCCCTCAATAGCAGACACCCCGCTATTCCGTATAATGGATACTTATTTTGGTCCCGTTCGAGCCTGCGCAGTAGTGAACAACCTCGCATAACGGACAGTTGGACCACACCCACCATTAGCTATTATCGGTCAGATTCAGCGACCAGTAACTACAGTAAAGCCTAAATATGTCTCAAACCGCTTAGGAGCTGTCAATTGACAAATCTTTCATCAATGCGGTCTTTTTCGTCGTCCACAGTAGTGCTTTATCATAGCTGGCAGCGATTGTAGGGGGTGTGGTCAACCACTAACCCCTGAGCTAAGGACTCCTCGCTACAATGGATAAAACTTTTGGTCCCAATGGTGTCCGCTTTAGAGGGGTTCCACTGTACCACATCCCTAGTAGTTTCATTGTATATTATGGTAAAGGGTCACTTTGTATGTAAGTAGCATCCTTAAGTTATGCAATGTTACATAATCGTCAAATGATTTAAATGAAAACAGATGACAAACTTTAAACTATTTCTAGAGTCACTTTCCATATTCACCTGTAGCTATCTGTGCCAAATTTCACAATTTAATATCCTTACGATTCGATACCTTTACTGTTTCAGATAAGTAAATTGCTACTAGGGATGTAATATGATTACAGTTCCCCGTGCTCTATATATACAATCTATGGACACACCCACTTGCAAAACACGCTGTACACACCCACGATTAAATCGCTGTCCTGATAACATAAACCATAGACGTGCGCTATACAATATGATTTATACTCCAATCAAGGTGAGTGATCAAGACAGTCTTGAGTTAGCAGTCTACACTAAGACCTCCCGTTTAATGGCAAAACGGAAATGATGTTTTGCTGCGTATGATTACGCACGCGCGCGTACGTATTACGCGGGTATACGCAATAATATCGTGTACGTCCGCATATCTATCCGTGTACCGCGCCCTACCCAGGACAGAATGAATTTTTCTCGTTTTCGAAGGCTCGTTTCTCGAAGCGCCTCGAGCGGTTCTGTTCCACGCTACTGCTATACACTACCACTATGGTATAGACATCGAGGATGCCTCGTTTTTGGTTCTGGAATGAGAGTTACTGATTTGCCCCCAATTCAAAGTTCCATTCAGCCAGAAAAGATCGAAAAATGGACGAGCGAGTTGAAGTATCACGAAGAAAGTACTCAAGACGAAGAGTTGGTAGCTATAACCTAGCTAATTTAGTAGCTAAAGTTTAGTATTTTCTTTGGTTGACAGTCTAGTTAACTACTACTAAGAAAATAGAACAGACTAAAGTGATAAATTATTTTCGATCTTCAAAGAGCGCTCGTGGTGGCAGAGTGGTCCTGGAAGACTCAGGATTCAGCGGAATAACTGCTCTGGTACTTACCTACTTGTGGACCAAGTCCCCTAGCGCTGGTTTGATAGTTACTGATTTGCCCCCAATTCAAAGATGCCCTCAGCCATACGCAGCCGAAATCTCTGCCATCTCTACATCGGTCATCTCGGCACGCTTAGTCTTGTTCTTGGTATCAATGTGAAGCTCAGCTCTTCCTCTTTTCAATGGTACTTGATATAGAACGATAGCTATCTCACACTAGAAGATACAGTTGTACATAGACATGCACTATTTTTGACCCCACATGCATGGCATGCATATCATTAACCCCCATAGGCGCCATGCAAACCGCGCGTTGACATTAAAATGTATTGTACGTATATGGACTTCCGGTGGTCTTAGTGTAGACTGTAGCCCTGGAAAACAAAAATGCACTTTTATTATATCCTAATTAATTATTATATTATCCTAATTATCCGGGGGAATAGAATGTACCGTGACACCGGTAGCGCATTGCACTGAAGGTTTTGCACAATTATAGCGCTTCATTTTGTTCAGTGAAAATTTCCATAGGATATTATTGTATGGAGTTACTAGCACAAGCTTACATGTATTCTAAGCAATCACAGTTACTAGCTAGTAGTCCCTATCCATACGTATACATGTACATGGATAATGTTGTATCAAGCATTTTATGAAAAAGAACATACCAGTCAGCTCCTCAGCATAGTGACGTATCCTATCTGCAATATCACTGTAATGGCCATGGCCATAATCAGTCCACCAATCCAGTTGGAGTATGAGTTTCCTCCAACTGGCGAGTGGATCTCGTAGCAGCCAATACTGGAGTACTGCTGCTTCTTGTTCATCAGTAGAGTGGTGAGCAGACCGGAGTTCAGCAAGCTGTACATCAGGGATGCCAAGTATGGTTTGAGGATTTATGAAATCCTGAACTTCAAACAAGTCCACTCCTCTCAGCTCCTGTACTATGTTGTTGACAGTGAGGGCTATATAGCATTGGAGGAAGAAAAGAAACATACATGTAACATGTACGTCATCAATCAGATATAAAAATTAATGATTGCCTGTATACAGGTACACACATTATATTTAATCAGTGTAATTTATTCACAAGTATAAAAGCAATTGAATAAAATTGAAAGATGAAGTAGGGATGGCAGGGTCAAAAAGGATAATCACATTCACTATACATCCCTACACTTGCTTTTCTCGATTATCATGCGATGTTGATTTGTTTGTGCTATCCTTCAGTGAGTGTTCTTGACTTGCATGTGGGAGAAAACATCCCCTATGGCTCAGGATTCAGTCGCATTACTTTTGCATCAGATACTCAAAAAGCAAGCATCTGAGTGATGCAAGAAACTAAAACTGTGTGTTCTGTATCAAAATTAATAGCTACTCCATCAAACCTGCCATACCAATCATTCTCCTCTCCAGTTTTGCACACTGCCAGTCAGTAGCTAACTATTCGTAGTAAGAGTTTATTTTTATTATCAAGACCAACCTGTTGCACTCAGTCATATGATTGCATACTCTTCTTTCGTCTCTCTGGAATAAGTTTCCTGAGTCTGTACTAAGTGCTCCTTCCTTTAAGTGTCTCTTAAGTCACTATAATATCTCATGTATCATAAGGGCTCATACAATCATGTATTAGCTTTGTAGCTACTTAGGTATGTGTCCTTGCATTATGCAGAAATAGCTAATATTTGTTTGTAGCCATTTCTTGTATATAATATTACAATGGCTACAAACATAAAAGTGGAGTCGGATGATGGCCAGATATCATTTATTCTAGCATGTAACCACAACCCTAGAGCTTGCATGATAATAATTGTGCTACAAAATTAGCTAATGGATAGCTACCATGCAGATTGAGTCATGTGCTGTCCCAGGCCCGCAAGTGTACTACTGTAACACAGGGGATCCCCATTTTTATAAGAGGGTCCCCAAAATCCTGTAAATATGGGGACCCAGAATAATGTTATGAAAATAGGGACCCGGGGTCCCCAATTTGGAGGTCCCTATTTTCATGTGATACCGAACTACCTTGTTTAGGCACAGATGGCAGAGTGCTGATGATTAATTAGAGAGAGTTACATGTAACTTACTACACGAAATATCCCTCCAGCAATATGTTATTTAAAACAATGAAATTAATTAAGACACACCCATTTTCAGTGGATTACGATCATGATTATGGTCAAGGAAATGGACCACAAACAAAATTAATGTGATGTGCAATTAGATTCTGAAATTCAATGGTCTGGCCTTAATTCTATGAAACATGTGTTGATCAATAATATTGTATATACGATACAATTAGCTATTGATCAACTTGATGTGATTTATAATTCATAAGTTATTATGAGACTGATTTCCACTCACCTAGTTTACATCCTTTAATTATTTCTCCCTCAATTCTACTCCTCTCTTGTCTCGATAAACTGCTAAGGTAGCTCAAGTCAGAGTAGGAAATGCTATCAGATTCTGTATTTTTCCTTCTCCTTCCACTTCCTTGGGCCCCCTGGGGGCTGGCCCAGGGTGTAGAGGTTGCCCCCTCACTCTCAGAGTCAGACTGTTCCTCTTCTATTTCTGATTCATCACTGTAAGTGTCTTGTGCACTGGATGTGTCAATACCACAACTCACATCTCGCTGCTCCATGGCCATCTCAATGATATAGATGCTTCTAGCTAATTAGCTACTCTAGGTACAATACTAGTCTATGTAGCTATATTAATTATCTTATCGTTTCTAGTGTTCTTCCTTTCAGTGGGGCTGGACGTCAACTACGTGATGGCCTCGAGACGCAAAAGCCTCGAGGATACAGTCACTAGATGTTGCAACTCGTTTTGGGTGGGTGGGGCTGGTACGTACCGTTGATCGGGTTTTGAATGCGAGATTCTTTTGAGTGCAACTTGCGAGTTTCTTTTTTTTTTTTTTTACAAAACACAATCAAAAGAATACGCAATGAATAATATATAGTACACGTGACCACAACCTTTTGCTCGAGCGCGTGCTCGCGATCGCAAACATGCACGCGTTCTCGACCTCACGCGTGTTCAGCTATCGATCATCGAGAATGAGATTTCCTCGATTCTTCAAGCTGTCAACCTGCCAATGTCCAGTCAAACGAAACCCACTATCGCTCGAGTAGTATAATATTACGCTGTGCCGGTACCGGCACCGCAATTTAAGCGTTATAGTGCCGGTAAGTCCATACAAAATACTGTACTCTTATGTAGCCCTAGTCCCCGCCCCCTCCTGCATATGGCAATATAAATTTGTACATAAATTTGCCGGCACTCTAGACACTGCGATAATTGGGGCGAGCCTGAGCGAGCCCCACATAAACGGTACAGCTATGCGCGAATTGTATATATATATGGTACGTCGGTCACGCGAAATATATACTCATCATGGCTCTATGGGCATAAGCGCGAAATATTCTATTGCGCATTCTCATGCCTGGGCTACGGGCCGTATATACGCCGTTCTAATTTAGCGACTTCCAAAGTTTACACTCGTGCCTGCATGATCAAGTAAGCTAGCTACCATCGGCATCAAGTTATACCGTACCCCGCCGGGCTCCAAAGGAGGAGAGAGCGAGACAGACTGAGCTCGTCGTCAGCTCAACACCGCAAGGACAAGCCAAGAACGCGATACTGAAAGATAGACGTGCTGCTAACCGTTGACTCTGATAATAGAGGCAGCTAAAATTTCTTGCCAGAGTCGACTGTTGGCAGACACTATGTGGAGGGAACTATAATACAGCTGTATACTATGTCCTACACGGCGCTATGAGACTGTCTGTCGTTGTCTGCTTGGATATGTGTCAGTGGTCTTAATGATCTATTGTGCTATGGCTTTGTTAAGCTTTCGAGTCTCTGCTACTGACAGAGGCTCAGCTCAGGCTCGCCCGAAACAGGCCATGCATGACACTAGTATTAAGGTTCCCGTTTAATAGATATATACAGGTCGAATGCCGCAAGGTCAAAGGTCAGTAGGTCCTTGCGCTTACTAGTGCGCATGTGTAGTTTAGCGAGCTAGCCCCGCCTCTCCTTCGAGCGTACAAGAGGAGGGGAGAGGCTAGCTCGCTAGTGCGGTGCATGCACGTGCGTATGTCTAAGTCTGGGTGCCAGCCCCTTCACAAGATATTTAATTGTACATCTTCACATTAATAATAGGTGAACTTAACAGCTGTCCTGGTAACTACCAGGACAGCTGCTTCACCTATAATTCGGGGCGAGCCTGAGCGAGCCCAGAATAAACACGAGAGACAGGAAGCGGTTTTATATGTATACATTATATATATATATTTATAATTATTATATTATTATATATAGTATGAAAACTTGACCGCATGCCCAGTAGCTCCGGGTTCATAATTATGGTAAAAGGTCGTCAATCATAGATTTTCATCATACATTACACTATAATTACCTCATAACCACAGAAAAGTAAATTGTTACTGGGCATGTAATGAAAAACTTAGCAGAGTATATACCTCATGCATGAAAGTATTACACCAAAGGACACATTGACAAACTGCGCATGCTCCGTATACGCGTATAATGGGGCGCGCGGCTTGAGCCGGTTGATCCGGACGTGACCTCCACCTGCCATGTGCTCGACTGAATAGGGAAATCCCGGGCCCCAGAGAGCGAGCTCGCTAAAGAAAGCGAACTGAGAGAATCGCCATATAGCTATCATCGATAGTCCACGATCTTCTCTACGCTAGGTTCGAATTCTGGGTCCCAATACCCTGTCATGTGAGCTAAACATTTTGAAGCAGTCTTCACCCCAATTTCATCATAGGTTTCATCATCATTTCATCATAATTACCTCATCGATCGGCCGAATCGATTTGTTGATTGGGACTCTGGACGTAACGTAATATAATTCGGGGCGAGCCTGAGCGAGCCCCGAATACACGAGGTACAGGAAGCGGTTTTATAATTCGGGGCGAGCCTGAGCGAGCCCCGAATACACGAGGTACAGGAAGCGGTTTATATGTATATATATATATAGGGTACATGTCCCAGTTATGAGACACTAAACTTGTGACTGCTTTTACACAATTGTTTTAGGAATAGTTAAAGTGGTATATTTTTTAAGGACTGCCTATGGCCTCTTATACATGGGTTACAAATATCAACTTCACTACTAAATGATGCAATTTTTTAAAAATTGTTTTGCTATCATTAGTACTGAACATATTATGGGACACCGTCCCTATTATGAGACACCACCTTCCCACTGATAAAGGCAATTATCAGGATGTGTTTTAAGATGATGTCTTACCCAAGTTGGCATGCTTAAAGTGAGATTTGAGTGTTAACCTCAAAAAATAAATAGTTTGATGTACCAAATAAGCAAATTTGTAAAGATGATACACCAAAAACCGAAAATCATTGTTTCACTACATTTTTAAGTAATGAAAGCGTAAACCCATATCAAAATAAGGTAGATAGCAAATTCAACTTAGCAAGTAATAGTTCTAGTTAGGTATAATACAATGACCTCCAAACCAGAAACTCCCATCTTTGTTAGTATGGATGTCCCATAATACCAACTGTCTCACAATACCTACATATACCCTATATATGTTTGGACCTAGAATTCTAACCTAGTGTAAAGAGATCACGGACTATCGATGATAATATTATGGCAATTCTCTCAGACGGCTTTCTTTGGCAAGTATGCACTCTAGGGGCAATTTCCCTATTCAGTCTAGCACATGGCAGGTGGAGGTCACGTCCGGGTCAACCGGCTCAAGCCGCGCGCCCCAATGTTGTGCGCGTATACGGAGCATGCGCAGTTTGTCGATGTGTCCTGGTTCGAAGTTATGGCGGCGTATTCATGAGGGACTATGGACGTAGTCTCTAAGTTGTTCATTACATCCCGAGTCCCAATTCACAAAAAACAATTCGGCCGCGCGATGAGTAATTGATGAGTAATTGATGACGAAAGTAATGATGAAATGATGATGAAATTGCTGTGAAACTGTTTCAAACTGTTTAGCGCGCATGAAAGGTTGTTGGGACCCAGAATTCGAACCTAGCGTAGAAGACATCGTGGACTATCGAGGAGATATGGCGATTTTCTCAGTTCGCTTTCTTTGGCGAGCTCGCACTCCGGGGGGGGGGGGGGGGGGGGGGGGGGGGGATTTCCCTGTTCAGTCTATATAGCATATGGCCGGTGGAGGTCACGTTCGGGTCAACCGGCTCAAGCCGCGCGCCCCAATATGCGCGTGTACGGAGCATGCGCAGTTTGTCGACGTGTCCTAGTTTGAATTTATGGCGGCTACTTTTCATGAGGGACTCGGGATGTAGTCTCTAACTTCTAAGTTGTTCATTATCTCCCCAGTAGCAATTTACTTTTCTGTGGTTATGAGGTAATTGTGGTGTAATCTATGATGAAATTATGATGCAACCTATGAGGTAATTATGAAAAAACCAGGGCCTCGCTGGAGCCTTTCTGGGACTTGAAAGTCAGTAAATATGTAGAGTATCTTACGCGTGTATCCAGCGAATAGATTACAAGCTGAGCGCTACTTTCTCTGAGAAGCACTGTTGGTTGAACTTCACGTGTTTTCTTGGCTTACGTAATGCCGTGGATAGCCTTGTGCTATATAATTATAGCACGCATCATTGTCACAACCTGAAGTTCGGAAGGAATACTGTGCTGTCGAGTTCGTCTCTGTGATTGAAGCATCGAAACCTGTCGCTACCAAGGTTGAGAGTCGATCTTAGACGCCATCTCCATGATTTCTGGGGCCAGCATCGATCGATGTGTACGCATTCTATTGACGACCTTTTACCACATGCACCATTACACTGTGCAGCTACTGGGGAGATGGTCAAGGGTTCATTTCAATACTAAGTCAACTGTACGACACTACACATACTTTGCAGTCTTAGTAGACCAAATTACCATAAATGGCCATTAGGTATTACCAGCTCACTATGTAGTACTTTAAGTCAAGTTATTTTGTTATTATACAACAATAATTATTATTATCATGCTACTCATACTCAGTCATGCCTAAGGGGTAGCTACTAGGTAAGTATTATACCGCCATAATTATTTTTGAACATAATAATAGGTGTATAACGCAACCATGATAATATTGTTGAAAATGGTGGGCACATAATAACTGCTGTTGGAAATGGCAGAGCTGTATAATATTATTATCTTTCAGCTACACAATACTATCAATAAAATTAATGAATCATAATGCTGATAAATTGACTCTTGCTGTGACAATTTTCTGCAACAGAAAAAAAATACAACTAGTGTCACTCATGATTAAACGGCTAATCTACAATTATTATTCACCTTGCACTGGAGGCATTTCTTTGCCCTTTTGGAGCACATGAGACAGATGATCTCGTGGCCGCAGGGCAGTAGCCTCACCGTGGCAGGCTCATCACACAGTATACAAACCGGGCCATTAGAGCATGTAGGTGAACTATCAGATTCTATGCAATTCTTTTCAGTTTGACCAGCACTAGCAGCTGCTATATGATTGGAAGCTATCAAGTCTCTTTCAGTGTGTACAGTTTTTGAAGAAGGGTCTGTAGATTTTTGATGAATTTGATCACACAGGGGCTGTTCGGGGAGTCCTCGTATTGTATCTGAAAGATTGAGTGGAGAGTCTAGGTGATGTGGTCCATGTTCTAGCTTAGATTTCACAGAGTTTGAAACTGTTGTTTCAGATTTCTCATCTTCTACCTTTTTCAGACTACCATGAAATTTACTGTCCCTACATGTGGTCATTGTGGTATCATGGCAATATTCTATTGATTTTGTTTTCTCTCACCCTTTGTGTTCTCCCGCAAAGCCTGCCATTGTGACAGCCAATACTGGATCACATATCTCCAATGGAGATAGTCCAGCGTAGTTGTTAGTGTACATGTCAACTCCAACATGTATCAAAAAGCAACAAAGAACAGCTTGAGGATTAGCAGCGTCAAGGATTTGCTGCACCTATATGCATTAACAATACCATGGTAACACATTTTGAGCGTCAGTCAGGCTATTGAAATAAGATGGACCCTGAGACAAATTAAAGAGTTATCACAAGACAGTCTATAGCTGTGTAATAAGAAAATTAATAGTGGCTTTCTGCTCATGTGCATGCAGGGTATACGTATGTGCTCTAGAGAGCGCTAGTTAGTTTCTGCTATGATGCTGACAGATCCCTAAGAAGACTGCTTATCACAATATTTATTATTATGGCAAAACACTCAGTCTGGTAGCACCCAAGCAAAGCTATACTGTGTGTGGTGTGCACTCAAGGGTGATGCAAAAAATGTTTAACTTCCATAAAAAATACATGTGCAATATCACAACAGTTAGCTACTATAATACCTTCTTGATCTCTGGACATTCGTCAGTTGGTAGCTCATACTCGGTTGAGCTATTTCTGATCACCAGGTGGAGGGCATTGTCTCCATCCTCATCCACAGCACTGAGATCGGCTCCAAAACCAACCAACCGCTCCAGCACTTTCAGGCTACCACTTATAGCAGCAATTAGGAAAGGAGTGAGCAGACTACTGTTCCTAGCTTCCACATCACAACTGGACTACAAAAAGAATACAGCATTCTGTTTACTATAATATGCACTGTACATGTATAGCGGGTAATTTTCGAGGGATTCAATTTTCACGGGGAATTATCCTGGCCAGCATATTTTTTATTGGATTCAGCAGGGATGTCCAGGATTACCAGATGTCCTGGTCCCCTAACCCTAATCCTAACCCTATCTCCATACCCACCCCCTAACCCCAGGATACCCTATGGCAATCCTGGATATGTGCCCCAGGGATGTCTAGCCAGGGACCAGGCATGTGGCCCACACTCAGTAAGAGAGGCAGGGCCAAGTGATGGGGATGAAATAAAGTAACATTGAAGGCATATTATATACCTGCTTGAGTAGAAAATCAGCTACCTCAAGCTTATCACGTACAGCAGCAAAATGGAGCATGCTCAGGTTAATCTCACCACCCTTTGTGTTGATTAGCTCAGGCTGGTGACGAAGAAACTCTTCAATCAACCTAAAAAGCAATGGTTCAGTATTAGCTAACTGTTTTTACATGGTGATCCCAATCTTACACAGTGAATCCTAATTCAGCGGCAACATGCAGAGGAGTGCAGAGTTTGAAGTTGACAGCAGTCACATCAGCTCCGGCACGTAGCAGAGTGGTCACTGACGAAAGACTCTGCTCTGTCACCGCAATGTGCAAAGCAGTATCCCCACCAGGGTTCTAAAAGAGGTACGAGTCGCTGACAAGGTAGAAGAGGTTAATTACATTCATATAGACTTAGATAAACCACCTAAGTGCATTTTCCTCACTTCAACGAGCAGATTTAGTAAAATATTTCTAATTATAAACTAGGAATAAAGTGCCATCCTCAAATAATTATCAGATCCTTCCTAACCTTGCATCATATACACGTACATGTAGAAGGTTTGACATATACATGCACCATACTAATAGAGGAGGGTCTATGAATCTCATTTTATCAACATACTGGTAAACATAGATCAATCTTTGGATGACTGGCCAAGAGCTCCACAATATCAGCACACTCCTTGTGTATTGCTGCTGCAATCGGGGACAGACCTGTTTCAGTTTGAAGGTTTGGATCAGCACCAGCTTCAAGAAGAACAGCAGCAGCTTCCTTCTCATTCCTGCATGAGTGTGTGCATTTGGGAGTGCATACATGTACATGTATGTACATGTTGTATGTACTGTATGTGAGTACATAATTATTTGCTTGTGTGTGCTTGCTCCTCGTTCTTGAAGACCCTGGTTATACATGTAGTTAGTACATCACACCCTTCACTGCAGACAGCTGCATGTTCGAATCATGAGTCTAGTTTAAGATATCCTTTGATCATCAATATACTTTCCGACTATCCGCGACACAGGTATAAAAGGTAATAGTTGCATGTACCTCGCCTCTCACCTTATGTAAAGGACCCTATATACTGTTCTAAAGCACCTAATGGAACCTTATTTCCCGTGTACCAGTGTTCTCCCCAAGCAAAATTCAAGGCACGACAGTAAGGCATACTTTGGGTGGAGGCTGTGGCCACATCAAAGCTTTTGGATTCTCTCTATTCAAATATCAAAGGAAATTCTGTACTGAAGGTTTGTTGGGTGACATGCCTTATGTATGCTAGGATCTTTTTTAAAGACATTTTATGCCTTATGTATGCTAGGATATTTTTTAAAGATATATTAATTTTTACAATTCGAAGAATTAGTCACCACCAGTGCATATGTTCATACCTAACTGCACAGTGATGAAGTGGAGTCAGTCCATTTTCATCCTGCATATATGCATGCACATGTACATATAGCTCAATACTAGCTTCAATGGTCAATTACCTGAGCATGAATGTCAGCCTGGTAGTCTAGGAGAAGCTTCACAGTGTTAGCGTTCCCAGCAGCGGCAGCGCAATGCAGGGCAGTCTTATTACTGTACCTAGCATTAATCTGTGAAAATATGTACAGTATGAGCTATACAGGGAACTGTGAAGATATGCAACTAGTATTAATTTTTTTACAAGCCATATATAGTGTACAGCATGAGGGGAATGCTTTTGTAAGTTATCAGTATAATATACTGAGCACAAACATCACAGGGTGCTGGAGCACACTACCCCACCCCCCTCCTCAGATGGACAGCCTCCATGTTCATAGTTATCTAGCTAAGGAAAAACATTTAACATCATGGTTTGTCTCATTATTTAAACTTATTGAACAGAATAAAAAGATTTAATTAGTCCCAAAATTTCATCTAACAGCAACAAAAATGCAAGTCGACTATACACTGTCAAACATCTTAATTTGGAGAGCACTGTATGTTTACTCATAGAATAGTACTACATCATGCATTGCTGGGAGTGTGCACTTACATCATTAGGGTATTCGTCAAGGTACTCTTTGATAACACTCTCATCTCCAAGAAGAGCAGCATGTGCTAAGACATCAGAATCACATATTGTCTTCAGAAGCACCATTCTTCTTCTCAATTCCTCCACATCTTCTCCAAGGACTTGAGTCCGACCTATAAATGTACATACATGCAAATACATGACATTAATTAACCCTCGGCGCATGCGCGAGGGGTACGGTAGTCGTTCTGTGTGTGTGTCTGTGTGTGTGTGAGTGTGTGTGTCTGTTACTGCACTAGCTGCTACATACCTGCCTTATACGTTGAAAACAAGGTGCCATTAGGCTTTTCGTGGTAGTTTCAAGATCTGAATTGTGTGGATTTCGTTGAAAACGCTTCGTTCAAAAGTTCTGGCGACATTTGCTGACCACCATGGCCTTCTTCGCTTCTTGACGAGCTCTCGATCGATGAAAGAGATAGCGATGGCTTCATTTCAAGATTAGTAGTGTGTAACTCTAGCGATAGTTCTTGTAACTTACATGTGTGACTCATCACAGATCACAGTAAGCTATCAACTACGCTTCTTGGCTTTACTTTGTATTGCTGATCTGGCATGCACGTGGTACTATTACCTAATTGCATGCAATCCGTATAACTGCATTCTTGTGGTTACTCTCTACAACTGTTAACTAGAGCTGTACACTGTATTGTTTGGCAAATTTGCAATATGCAGACTAGACTGGTTGCAAGGCTATACAGACTAGCTATTGCTCTTGCGCCGAGGGTTTTGCACTATAGTGCTTCATATTGTTACAGTAGTTACAGTCGAGCCTCTGATAACGGACCCTCCGAGAAGCGGACAACCTCTCTACAGCGGACAAGTGCCGTGTTACCGATTGAATTTAGCATAGTTATAGTACATTAGCAACCTCCGAGAAGCGGACACTTCTCGATTCCGGACAGCGGACAAGATCCAAGCTCCCGACGTGACTTTTCAATGCAAAACTGCCTCTAAATAGCGGATATCCGGAAACCACGCCCTTAAATTAACGATGCCACGCCTACCTTTGCCGCAATCTAGGCGGTCGCGATATTATGCCGCATGCGCGATAATATAATATTAGCCTTGAATCCAGATACATGTAACGATTTTGGAGTAGCCAGCACTTCAGAAACAAAATAAAATTCAGCCTGTGCTATGTTGATACTGAAAAGAGAACATGCCAACCACTTGATTATCATCTCTATGCTCTTATCATACATTTCAGTACATTTACTAACTTAATACAATCAAAATGGGTTGAAAAATCATGAACCTCCGAGATAGGGACAACCTCCGAGCAAAGGACAAGAGGCCCGTTCCCAAAGTGTCCTTTGTTCGGAGGCTTGACTGTATACACACTCCATACACACTTAGCTGTACATACCACTGCATACCTGATTGAGTTTCTTTTTTGGGTTCTTCTGAGTCCTTTGCTATTTTGGAGAGACACTCTGAGTTAAACCACCACACATGACCTTTGACCAGCACACGGGCATCACCCATTGAGTCAACATGCTGAACAACTCCAGTTTGTCCCAACGACTATATATAAGTGGAAAACAATGCCCATGTAAGAAGAGAGCATACCGTATAGCGGGAAACCTTCGAGGGAGAAAACTTTCACGAATTTCACGATATTTTGGCCATCCGCGAAAGTTTTCTCCACGAAATTCTAGGCATGCCACACCCATTATGCTACCAGTTTTAACATTTCGCGAAAGTTTTCTCTGCGAAATGCTCCTTTCCTACCGATCTGCGAAAGTTTTCTCCCTCGAAAATTTCCTGCTATACGGTACATAATAGTTAGACACCGAGGACAAGGATCTACAGTTTTTAGCATCCCGATGACCCCGAGCTGTGACACCTGAGTGTAGCGAGGGTATTACTAAGGGGACAGAGGAATGCTAATCCCAGTGGCCGAGGTGAGCTAAATTATTTAGAGTTTTACAACTGTTGCTAGAGTAGAAGAGCTATTTGCCTTAGAGCTCTCACAATACCATGGATCCTATTGGCCAAAACTTACAAGTAACTAAGCTACTTAGTTACCTCCTATTGATCAATCAGATTACATGGAAAGTGGCAGTAAAATTCTATAAAATTAATATCAATAGATTTCTTATAGGATTTTCATTTGAATGGGAGGAATGTATCAATTCTATGATAAATCACCGCCTGATATCTCTCCAATATGCCCGCACTATTCTCTATGTATACTTAAAAATTCTAGGAAGGGGAATCAACCTCAGGGGTGGTGCTCTCCACCCTCTGAATAAATCTCTGCTATACCGGCATTATGTATGCGCTGCATCACTAATTGTACCTACCACCTCCAGAAAAAAAAAGAGATTGTAATTTAATTAGAGCTAGTTAGTGCATTTTTGACTGCAAACTACTGGTAGTCTGTAAGCAAGCCTTTATGTTTGTGATTCCATTAATTTTTAGCAAGTTTTTGGCCCTCACCTCCTTCTAAATGAGTAATATTTCAAAGGTATTGTATAATGCATTCGTTAGGATAAAATGCACTAGACTATTGTTGGCCTAGACATAGAATAATAGGGCAGTTATCAGTAATTAATCTATGCACAAAAAGTGAGCCTCTCACATCCAGCATGTCTTCACTCCATTCCCCATGCCCTCTCTGCAGCTTGGTGACCTCAGCTCTGTCATCCATGATCCTCACAACATCTCCAGGCTTGAAGGCTGGCTGTACTTCTACCTGCATGGAATCAACTAGCAATAACGATATTATATAAATTTCCTACATGTCAACCAAGTATATTACTTGTTATTTACTCCAATTTCAGCCCTTACCTTAACAACTGCCGCTGGATTGATGATATATGGATCGCCATGGTATGACACTAACAGGTCCCCTGTGTCCTTGATGCTGTGAACTACACCTCTTTTCCCCTTTAACTAGACAAATCATAAAATTTAATAATCATAACTTATAGCAGCAGCCAATGAAAATTATTTAGAAGTTCATGACAATCCAGTAGGCATTTGCATAATATGCAATTACTCATGTGAGCCTTATGGACTTGTAAAGCTTGCAACAATAAGATGATAATATTATACACTATCTAGGAGGTGTCTATCCATACACACTTCTCTATACGGCTATAGATTTCCATGATTGTGCCCCAGAGGGTTAGTATTGACTACAAATCCACATAGCAATAAGCGTTTGCAATGATAATATAGTGGGCAGATCTCATGTCGATTGGTCGGATACTTTTAGCACAGAGTGGACATCAAAAGAAAATGAACCTTACAGAATACAGCAAAGGACCAATATCATTTTAGATAGTATGCGTTGAACGGAAGAAGATTAACAGCTAGCAACAGCAATGGATGGCTATTTTTAGTCTGAGCAGTTGCTTGGTATGCACTTCAGCATCCTATGCCCAATGCTCGTTAGGGCCATATAGCCTGTGGTATAAGTCAATCCTATCACTCAGTATTGGGGTCCTTGGCCCTCAGTGTATACATACACGTATAAGTCACATAGAGATCCCTACTCATGATGTTTATAACCCTTACAGATTTCATTTTGTCATTCCAGCCTCCATGGTCCTCCTGCAGTAGAATGAACACTTCCACATCCAGCTCCACCTGCACCACGTCACCAGATGAAAACTCTGTTGGTCCAGGAGGAATGTTTGGGCCACCTACATGTACATGTATAATGTTATGTCATAAACTATTATATTATTATGATACTGCTCCATATTACTGGCTACTACCTAGAATTGGAAGATGGTCGATGTAGTAGCTTCCACCTGTCTCTGGAACAACACATTTGATGTCTACCTACATGTGTACATTTATACAATGCAGCGAATCATCACGATATCTTTCATGCAAACATTCATTATTGTTACCTTTCCTTCATGCCCAATACGACAGGTACTTATCAATCCAGTTGCTCTCCACTCCACTTCAGCAAGGCCTCTCTATAATCATCGACAAATTGTACACTCATAATACCGTGTTTCTTCAAAAAATCGGCCCTTCTAATTATTCGGCACCCTTTACCGAATGATTGAAAATAGTCTCTAATTTTCGGCAAAGGTCGTCATGCGTATAATATTATGCTATAAACGGGAATGGAATGCACACGCAGACAGAATGTTGAATATTAACTCTAAAAATTCGGCGAAGCTAAAGCAACATTATTATTTTCATGCTGAATTTTTAGAAGAAATACGGTACTTCTAAGTACAACCAAATGGGCTTTTATCACTCTTTCCCATTCGAATTCTGATTCAAGCCTACAGGTAGTATTAATACTATTTGGTCCAGGTATAGGGAGCTATGTGCTAAGTTCAGACATGAACAAACATAATGATTGTTCTTCCTTTCCTCAATCAACATCTGGCTACGAACATTACATATTTACCACACTCATGACTACCACCATACCCTCCTTTAAGCTTTATATTATTTTAGGCAACTTACATAACTCTCATTCTCTATATCCGAGAGAACAATGATTTTCCCTATTTCACCCTCTCCACCTACATGTACACGGATGAGACAAACAAGAGATTGGCATTTAGAATGCATACTTTAATCTGTTTACCATCTTTATCCTCATGATTCCAGTCCACTCCTCTCATTACATCTGCTCCTGGAAATGCTCCCTTTATCTCTATCTCTGTAGAGTCCTTTCTTGCCTGCACTCGGCTAAGAAATAACACAATGTCATAATAAAATTACCATGGTATCCTGGGCAAGCGCCCACTCCCGGGTAAGTGCCTATGTACCTCATTTTGAGGGGTCAATGTAGCAGCTTCTATAAACGTATGAAAGTTATATTTTGGGGAAGGGCTGGAGTGGACTACCGTACACAGATTTATCTACTCAATGAAACTTTGTTGGGCAAGTACACTAGTTCAGTAGGAATTGTTATACATGTAACTTTCGAACTGTAGTCATTATTTTAATATGCAAAATTAATACAAAACTTCAGTGATGATGACATACATGTAAGTGCATACCTTCTCTGCTGCAAATCGGCATATCGTAGAAAGGGATGATCACAGTTGTGCTTTCTATTCATATAGCAGCCAGTGCAAAGGTCATAGTCATGACACTGAGCACACTTCCATCGAATACCAGATACTGACCTCTGAGAACACTCATCACAACTTACACCCTGGTGCTTTACCCCTGAAGAGAAAAAAAAATTTCTTATATAAGTGATATGGCTCAAACAGAAGAGTACAACTTCAACATAATTTATGAAATTTTCATTGTTAAAAAATTGTTTTGTGTGAAGTGATAAAAATTTTTTTATGCAAAAATAGTTTACTTGTACTAACTTATACATTATGGCGTGCACTTGAAGTTGATAAAAATATTGTTACACAAAAATTTCTAACGCAAATTTTTGTGAACGAAATTAATGTGAATTACGGTAATCATTCCTTTGCTTAGTAGTACATGTAGCTGCTGCAATTACTCAATCAATCATTAGTGTTGGGGGCACATGTAACTAGAGCTCTCTTGAGAAAAAAATCCTCAGCACGTTGCATGGCATTAGCTACACATTTCAGTATTGCACACAGAAAAGGGAGTAAAGGGCTGGCTGGGGGCAAGGTTACTCTAACGTTAAGGGCGGGGATGAGGCTAATGTTGCACGTATCCTCGTGAAAGAGGACCCACTACAGAATATCAGCCCACCCCCTACTTTGGGCTCAATTTCCTGCTAAGGTCTAATGATTACTCGAATATGCGCCCATGTACATGGGCGCATATTCGAGTAAACATTAGACATCCTCATAAACCAACTAGTTGAAAAGCGTAGCTCAACTGGTTGGTTTATGAGGACTGAACTTCAATAATCAAGGCAAGATCAATAAATAGCCTGCCAAACAGCCACAGAACTAAGTCTAGTTAATCTTATGCCACAAAAGAACGATCATAGCCATAATATGGCTGCCGTCAACTGCACACTATGAAGTATCTGCCCAATAGCCGACCACCCTCACTCTCTTGATTGGTAATCATGCTTGAACAAGGCTAATAGTAGCCGTGGCTACTATTCGAATTATGAAGATCCTGTGGATATTTTACCTGGGTACTCTTTCGCCTGTAATTGCAACACTGATACCTCAAATATCGGCCCATCCCCCAGTCTAGGCCCAATATAAGGTGCACCGCCCATGGGCACTCTTTCGTGAAGGTACATTATATGGTACTTGCACAGCAGTGTTATTCAAGGTTCAACGGCTCACAGCAACAACAACCCTGGTACTGACATCAACATTAGTCTCTTCAAACATCTTGAAGGACTATGATGCAAAACCTTGGTGCAAGACTGAAGTACATTAGGCAATGTTACATGTCCAATATTATCGCTACAAGTTGCTCACAGGGACCAAGTACTGCATGCATGCGATGACCAGCATCAATGATTTTTGCGATCATGCCTAAAGCGCATGTGCCAAGGCTTAATAATATTATACTGTATAATTATTATAGTGCACAATACACAGTGTTCTATTTATACATAAAGTCGTGCTGGGGAAAGTCAAGGAGCTTAGAATCAGCAAATGACGCCAAACTGGCAAACAAAGCATTTTTGGCAAAAATCCACACAAATCATGTGTTTGGAACACCATAAGGAACCTTTACGACTCCACATTTTTGACTCACAAATGAGGTATGTAGTTAGCTTGGTAACAGATAGACAGACACACACAGAACGACTACATGTACCTTAACCCTCCGGCGCATGCGCTGAGAGTTAATTACATTCGCCAAATCCTTAGACTAATTGGTGACACCTACACTGAAGTACATACTGCATAATGGAAAACTGGGAGGGGGGGTTCACAATGGGCTGGGTGTAGAACTGATGAGGAACAAATCCAATCCCTCTCTCAAGGTATACAATAAAATTAATAATAACAATATTCCATGACTCTGCTACAGTAATTCTGGACACAAAATAGGGCTAAATTCTGGGACTATCCCCACATAGACAATTAAGTAAGACTAGGTTTCGCTGTCCATTGATGGTCTTGATTGATCATGGCTTTGGCAGGGACAGTTGGCAAGTTGGAGGAACGAACATTAATGTAGAATCACTAGGCATAGAATTTATAAGCAACAGATTTAGCTTACTTAGAGAGTGATACATTATTCTGGCATGCCCATATACCTGCAGGTCCACTGTCCATCACCCGGAGATCGTACTTCCCTTCTAGTCCACATCTGTACCTTGACCTCTCGCCACAGTCCCACTGAACGACGACTGCTCTACCTCCATCACTGACTGGTGGCTCTCCTACCTCCACCACTGTCCCAACATGACCCTCTCCTCCATCCTGATCACCCCACTCCCAGTCAGGACCACGAACAACACGAAGACCAAGCTGAGCGTCCATCATGGACCTCGAACAATATTAAAAGGGGGATACCCGGGTAGTCCCCCCACCCACGTAAGGGGTGTGGCTCACATTCTGTGTCCATCTGCATGCATATCATGCATGCATACTCGCAACAATTCATGGCAATTAATGGTTGATATTGCGTTAATTTTGGTGACACACATCTGCATGCCTATTAAATTTAAATAATAGCGATTCCGGACGCCTAATTTTTCGGCTCGATGGTGCAAACTGGTGGCAATAGCAATTTATATGATTAAGGTGTCGATAGCTTCCACTTGGTGAGGCCTATTCAGCGATATGTGTTTTTGTTGAAATTAAAGGTTGAAGTGTGCCCGATTTACGCGCCGATTATTGTTTTCCATACATTTTTCCATAGAGCTATATAAAAATTAAATCTGCAAGGCGTGTACTCATGCAACCGATTTGCTTGTTTCGAGGCTTAAATGAAAGATAATTTAATTTCCTAATCTATAAAAATTATATCTTGTGATTTTGTTTTTTGTTGTCAATCCCCTCCGTTGCTGAGTTATAATTGCTTTTATGCGCCTAGGTCGATTGTCCAGAATCGCTACTAATAACCTTAGTTTATTTAAGGTTTGCAATTGAGCTCTTGAAAGTGCTTTTGCTAGCTGGCTCTGACAGTAAAAAAAAGTGGCATTTCCTTATTACAGTACAGGGAAGAATTTAATTCTTCCCTGTACTGTACTACGTACCCTGTGCATTAAATTTATCTGACACATAGAATTTCCAATAGCTTCCCTAAAGGTGCAAATAAGGAATTAATGCCTCCTTTTTACAGTTTATTGTCTAGAGAGCTAGTTTTATGTTACACTGTGATGTGGCAGCATGACACTGTACATGCATGCATTTCTGTGGTTGCGACACCATGATGAAAAGGACATCAAATTTTAATGTGCAGGGTGCCAATAAGGATACCATGAATGCAAGTATTGGATAACTAACAGCAGGAAAATAATATTATTATAGTATAAAGATTAAAATTAATTTTAGTGATGCTCCACCATAACATTAATGTCACAGCTTCAATTTTTCCTTAATACCAACCTGGATAGAAAACAAGAAAAATAACTCTAAAAGTAGAATCACACAAGCCTTAGGGTGAGGCAAAAATTTATAATCTTTGAACTTAGATCAGAATAAAATTACTGCTTGCATGCTATCAGCCTGTAAGGCAAGGCAACTGAATCTACAGTTTATCTGTAGGCAGTGACGATAAACTTGTGATCAGGAGGATTGGGAATTTAGTATGATGATCGCAAGCTCCAACATAATAGTGTCCTGGACATCTTAGTGTTCATGGATGCTGAATTGTAACAATCAAATTCGGCCCACATGTGTGCAAAATTAATAATTGTGGGATATACTTTTTGCATGAAGCCATATAACACCAATTTGAAAGGCAGCTATCCAAAATTAATAATAATTATGCTTATTGCCATAGTAGAACGATGATATCAGGAAATAATAATATTATGAGTTCATTACCACGTATTGTTACGAGTGCAAAGCACGGGTAACAATGCAAAAGGCAATGAACGAGTTGCATTTTCCGAGATATTGTTTTTCTATTATGGCAATAAGGAATTTATTGTACAATGTCATGTAATACTCGAGAAGCCTATATTCTGTACTGGAGCTTCAGTATAACAGCTTGAGCGGTAAAGCTGTGAAGGGACTGCTTAGTTTGGTGATGGCAGCTGAATTCAACGTGTACATAATAATAATAATTATGGCGATCATATTATGACGAACACAACTGATACAGATTTTGCATATGACGAACATGACTAATACGGGAAATCATGTTGCCACCCACGCATTTCCCATATGTTTGTATTATGGGTCAAAGTTCAATATACGATAACATGCAGTACTGGCATAGATCTTGCTGAATATGGCACAGGTCAAATTTTGCAAAGCACACTCATAGCAAATCAAGCTACCTAGCGAGGCCTAGCCTACAAGTAGCTATACCTCACCAGCTGTCTATTCATAGAATGGCAGTAACCTGGTCTTGGAGACAATGTACATGTAGATGGGCTTCTCTCATGCCACACAATTGATATTGGCACGTAGCTCCACAAAGCCTTCATCTTTACATCACTAGACTACTGTGCCAACATTTGCCTTGTAATATTAAAGTCCGTGTAATAACTAAGTATGGAACCCACTAACCACTTGAAAGTTGAACCTAGGTATAGATAGGGCTGGTATTTATCCGGGAGTGAGTGCTTGTGGTTACATACCTGACATTGAGGACATCGTTTTGTTCTCACAGCACATTTGCTACACATAACAGTGTGTCCACATGGGAGGAATTTGACATTGCTGGACTCCTCATCACAGAGAAAGCACATCACTGCATCAACTACAATTCATGACAAAACACAATAATAATATTATTATTAGCTATAGTCAATTATTCTAGATAGGATGAAACCACATTGTATATAATACTGATATTCAACTTTTGTGAAATACTCGCCATATCCCCATAATATTATATTAAAGACACTAAAAGGTATATTATAGCAAATATTAATACTGTACAGTTAGTTGAAGCTACAACCCCGTGGTGTTCAAACTGTGGTTTTTATCGTGATAAAATCACCAAGGTATATATAACTCATCGATTAGCATGCTAGTCTAGGCATCATCTGATCACGTGCACTGGGCCAGAATACGAACCATTTTGTATAATAGCTATATTTGCGGCATAAGAGTCCAGTGTCCTGTAATATTCAAGTATTCTTTGGCTACATACTCCTCAAATATCCAGACAATGAAAATTTGGCACATGCACTATGCTTATAATATGAGAAAAG
This sequence comes from Cliona cf. orientalis, assembly GCA_963930775.1. Lineage (NCBI taxonomy): Eukaryota > Metazoa > Porifera > Demospongiae > Clionaida > Clionaidae > Cliona > Cliona cf. orientalis. Next base: position 6,586,101 of record OZ005695.1, read on the forward strand.
GTACAAACGTGGGTTGAATCACACTTCCTCGCCCTTGCAAGTTTACACAGCTAAAGAACAAGTACAATATCCGCATTTTTCGAGCATGGTTGCCAGCAGGAAAGATCCACATACAAAGACCTTCTCTAGGGGCAGGCCGTCGAAGCCGTTCTCCCATGTATATGGCTTTTGCCAACCAGGAGAGGTGCAAGTGGGCGTGACTCACACTTTCAATGCTGACACTAACAAGGTAAACATTGACATTGGAATCATGCATAGCATAGTGGGGACCATGCTGCATGGTATAGTTACATGTACCTACATCGTGAGTTTATGGGGGATTCAGTAAGTCATCATACCTTCTTCAGGAGCAGTCTGCTGTTGACTCAAACCAGATGGAGATTCTTGTAGCTCACTCTCCTTTGTCACATGGTAAGCACTACCACCTCCAGACGATTCTTCACTTGGTGCTGAGACGTTACTATCTTCCAAATGTAAACTATCTGATGATTGCCCTTGTAAGATAGAAGTATCAGAATGGTCAGAGAGCTGAAGCGGTAGAAAGCCAGCTTTTTCTTTAAGGGATTCCTCTAACTGTACTAAACGATGCTGAAGTTGATCAGAAGTTGATGACTGACTACTTGTGGGTGAGACTTTTGAATCTTTGACGGGAGGTGGAGTAGTTTGTTGCTGAGGAGTTCTTTGATTGCCAGTGTTATGCTTTGTAGTGACATCAGCAACTGCCTGCTGCGATCCACTGCTGCTCTGGGGAGTATAACTAACCACTTGTGATGGTGAAGTAGCCTAAAAGGTAGACAACAGGAGCATGATAAACATGATTATTATATCCCCACACAAACAAACATCCATGCACCAGCATGAGACCTTATAGACTAACCTGTTGAACGGGTGCGGGTCTATTGGCTGGCTCTGGTGCATTAGCTCCAGCTGCTCCATTGGGACCTCTCAAACTTCCATGAAACATACCACGACTAATTAATAGATACATGTGGTAGCATAAAATAATGTCAATGCTAAAAACTTTTTATCAGGTCAGTCTAACCACATGCAAATTTAACCACAATCTATGTCAATCACACATAAGCTAAAACAATCAGCAGACTAAATAATTTATCGTCGCATCAAGCAGGAATGAATGCTTTACTAATAAAGATACTTATAACTCACTCTACATCATTAATGAAGTTCATTAGAGCAGGAGCCATCTCCTTAGGGATCATATCCGTGACAGTCTGTCCTCGCCTGTTCCTAGCGTGAGTGTCTGCTCCTTGCTGAACCAGAAAGCAAGCCACTGCCATGTAGTGGGCCACACTGCTCACTCCAAGGATCTTCTTCATGTCTTTTTGCACCTGATAATTTCCACATAAAGATATGTTCAAGTGGAATGATTACTTATGCATATTCTGTAATAAATGTACAAGACGTCTTTGTGTTGCATGCACAAATCAAAGAACTATATAATATTATGTACTTACTTTCACCATGTGGGGAGTGAGTTCTTCACTTAGTGGCTTGGCAACTTTCTTGATCAATAAGATATGCAGAGCAGTGTTTCCCTCCAAGTCTGCTGCATTGATATCAGCGCCATAGCCCACAAGGGCCTCGATAATAGTACTATATCCTCCAATGATTGCACAGTGCAGCGGTGTGTGGGTCTGGTTATTCCTCACATTCAGATCAACATGTGGCTACATAATATATTATGTGTTATAATATCATAACTAATGAATATTCAGATGATAATTAATTTTTGAGGAATGTTGGTAGAATATTTGGAGGTACATAAATGTCCTCAGCAGTCTATGATTACAATGTCCCTCCATGCAATGTGTATTGTGAACTTTACAGCAGCATAGGTTTCTAAAGGAACAGCTAAATGTACAAATGTTTTAATAGTATATTATTAAGAGCGAAAATAATATGAATGGTATACTAATCTCACCAAGCTGGATAAGTATTTGAGTATTTCTAGTTTATCATTGGACGCAGCAATATGCAGAGCAGTGTTCCCATCTTCCATCCTCTTGAAATCAGCATACTGTGGGAACCTTGTTATACACTCCTCCATTGCACTGCATATAGATAATAATATAGGAACCAATGTAGCTTAGATTCTGTGAGGGGTGTATATTATTATAAGCCTTAGGGTAGCTGGTGTGGATGCAATGTTTTAAATTTTGGCTGTGAGAGCTAAAAATGAATACTCAAAAAAGCAAGAATGAATAAAGAAAAAGCAGAACAAATTTTGACATAAATCATGGGGATATAATTTTAAATTTTTGTTCCAGCAATAATGGTTAACAGGATAGCATGCAAAGGAAGAAAAAGTTGAAGAAACCACCAAATGTTGCAATATGAACATGGCAAGGAATATATCCCTATGCAGTATTGTCATGACCGTACCAGCCCTTGAACTCTGGACTCAGCCAGTCAGTCCAGCCTATTGTTGTAGGTGCAGCCAGTTAACTGGATTGTTATCGTCAATATTCATGACTGCAATAATATTAGTTACCATCGACTCAATCTCTTCTAAAATTAATACCAATTCATACATCTTTCACTACATACACAAACTGAGAAAACTATTAATTTGTACATGAAGAAAACAACTGTTACAGTTATTTCAGCTTCACCGATTGCTATTAAATTACTTTTATGCTTTGAGTTCTTGTAGCAGAGGTTCCCTTAAGGTATCCGTCTCTTCCCATCTTGTTGTCAGTGATTGTTCAATTTCACATTCTGCGATATCAGCTGTGGATGCATCATTAGAATCTTGCAGTCCAATTTCAGTGGAGGTAGGAGTAGTAGGTGTCATCATTGCATGCATCATAATATTAGTTTCTTGAAATGGAAGGATTTTACCCAATCTTGAATGCTTGTTGAGTAATTTTGCAAGTGATATTTTGAGTTGACGTAGACATGGGATCTCAAGTAGGGTGATGATTGTGTGGTAAGCAAGTACACAAAGAAGCTGAACAAAAGCAATGCTTACTGAAACTTTCGCTGCAACTGTCCTTCCTTTTCTGTTGTTGTGATAGACAATGCTCAATATTAAGAGATTTGCGTAACAAAAGGAATTAAAATAATCAACCAGTCTATTTTTGTAAACATTGCTTCCTGACAAGGCTTTAAAAAGGAGTAGACATGTACATATTATTCCAGTTGCCAGGAGGTTATTGTTTCTTCGATTTGTGGTGTCTACGGCTACTTCGAGATAAAGTACAACTCGAATAAGCAAAAGTAATCCACTCCAGTAACGATGTTTTGAACTATAGGCCGCAAGATTTGCTTCCATAAATAAATTCAGCCTCGTATTTCTGATCCATCCCAGACATTTATGATGCGGTGCTTGAAGGAGCCACTGCCAAGTTAGCAGGAGAACGGTGTAAATGAGGCCAATGAGAACAATGATTGCAGCCACTAGAAATAGTAAGATATGTTTATCATGAAAATATTTAATATTAGCATCAGGTAGCCAACGCTTTTGTAAGCCATCTGGATATCTGAGGGTAGCAACAGAGAAGATATCTTTTACATTGCGAAGTAGTGTCATGTACGATAATAGTATTACAGTTGCAAGTGTAGCAATTGGATTTCGTTTACCAATCAGTTTAGCAAATCTTGACGAGTATTTACTCATGAGAATTATCATGACGAGAAGAATAATGAGGTAAGCTGGAAAGACAAATTGTAGCCAGGCTTTTGAATATGAATCTAGTCCATTGTAAAAACAAGTATCTAGTCCAAATTCAAGATTGAGCCAGGCTATGAATACAGAGAAGATATTGGATTTAGACATGTGATTATACATGATACTGTTCGAAGCAACAATGTTTGCATAAAAGATTAGTCCACTGAGCGTACCAACTGCTGTTGTCAAGTTAAGGATCAATATTATCACTACCAATGCAATACCTGAGGCAACTGCTCCCATTGTGATGCCTACAAACAATTTTTGCCAATCTTTTGGACATTGTAAGCAGCGAGAGCTTCCTAACGATAAACTGAGGCCTGGTTTACAACTACTGCATAGTAATCCAGTGCGATTCAATGCACACTGAGCATCAGCTCCATTGAGAATATTCAGGTTGATACTTATAGTGCTTGTAGATAGAACACAGTAGTTGTATGGGCAGTGAGGATAAATCAGATAATCAATCTGGTTTGTATCATTAACGTAGTTTATCCAGAAATCTCCCTGTCTTAACAGAGACATTGATGACGAATTACACATTTTTACAAGAGCCTTAAGTTTTTGATCACAGTCACAAACACAATCTTCTTGTATCTTCTGTTGTTGGAAACCGATTGGGCATGTACAAGCTTTAAAATTCACGTGTAACACAGCTTTTGAGATGCCAACATCATGACATGGACCTTCTGGGTACAAGAGGAGCTTAACTGAGTCATTAAGTGAAGAAACTTTTAGCTCTAAGTCAGTGCATCCATTGTGTGTTGATTGAACCCACTGTCGAATGCCAAGACGGTATAATAATATTATGTAACCTTTTGTGGATGTAATAAAAACAGAGACATGAACTCCATGATATGCTCGATCAACTGCTGCCATCAATACATTAAATGTCTCCCCTCTCTTAATGTCAATTGTTCTTTTGGTGCAATTAGTAATACAATTTAATGCACTGCCTATGCAGTAGCAAATCCTAACCAGATTGGATGTTATCATGTCTGTAACGTTCACATTTCTAGCCAAATTTTTATGTACTTTAAACCAGCAGCAAACGATTTACGATCATTACCTGAGTAACTTCGCCCTACTATGCATCTGTCTAAAAATCCACCATACAATTTTGCTTTGCTATATGCATAGCCGATAGTATAGATCCTGCGTTATCAGAATAATCCACTTTTCTAAAATTAATTTCACTGTCTTGAATGTTCACTATAATTATTATGGCTAAATCCTGATATTATGATGTATTATTCACAATTGTTAGTGTACGCATGATACGATTTTATAGCTATAGTCTTAATTCACCAACATGAAGTTCATCGAGCTTATTGATGTCCAGAGGAGATCCTACACCGCACCTGGATGCTATCGGCAGGCAGACATTTGTGTCACAGGCTGTCGAACTCCTTATGCAGGAAAATACAAGACTGAACGAGCAATTACACTTTTTCCAAACACAATTAAGCCTATATAAAAGCGCAGTGCATTGTGTGACAATGTACAGTTACTGAGTGATAGATGTGTAGCTCTTATTAAATTTTGTATTAGGATATTTTCAAAATTGTGAGTTAGCTTAGAATTGAGAATTCTTATGGTGCTATTAATCGACATCAATAATTTTGTCCCACTATATTGTGCGTTATTTCACAATTTGATATCGCAAGTTTGCCACTCTTTATACATATCATGTTAGGTTTTTAATGAAAATAATGTACTGTTAGTGTAGTTTGCCGTGCTTGAACTGAGGAATATTAGACTAAGTGCTGATGAAAGTGTATTGTGTGTAAAGATACTTCCTGAATCATATATAACCGTGCTATTTTCTGCAATGACCACTCCCTGTCCTGCAGTTGAATTTCCAAATATACAATTTTGTGTGGTAATATTTGTATGCGCTGCTTCAATTGCACTTCCTTTTGAATGAAGGAAAGTGCATACACTGATATTGATATTGACCAGAAATAATTGAAGGACTGCATAGAATCTGGAATCATTCCCACATCCAATAAATGTGAGATTTGTCAGCAAAACCATGCTCATAATACTGAATGCAAATCCAACTCCCAATTCATCACATAATTATTATAGTGCTATTCCTGCCCTTTGAAGACATTAAACATTTGAGAAATTCCACCGAGAATTAAGTGTATGGTGTTCTGCCCCAAATTGCAGAATCATTCCGACCTTGATATTGTTGGTAATATTATTATTATTAACAAAATTTAATTTACTTAAAGTGAGACATGCCATTGGCTGAGCAGCACATGGGAAGTCTTCTGCTGCTTTGATGAAGTATGTCTGTTCACTAACACACATCAAATTTGTATGGTAGAGATAGAGAAATAGTGTGCCTTAGGCTAGCATTAGTTGACTTAAAATAAACATTTCTAAGCTATGTTGGCTTTGTACCTAAAGATCAATTTTCATCAACATTAAGCTATATTATACTGCTGCACACTATAAGATAACTTCAATCAATAGCTAGCTTATATAAACGGCCTTTTATGGGACTGTTGGGTTGACTAATGCTAAATAAATTCAAAAAGCAAGTTGTTCAGTTGGGGTTAAACTTAGTTTATAAATACAATCTGTGAAGTTGTCTATCACTGGGAAATAATTATGTTGTTTTCTTCATCGTCCCAAGACATATATGCATATAGATCGCTATATATTTTTCAAATCACTCGTCGATCTACTTATGAACTACAACTCAAGACTTTACTGATAAATAAACATACAATATTATTATCATTAATTTGGTACGAGAGAGTTCTACACAAAAACTATCGTGCTGTGAAGTTTTATAACACAGCATGCATGTTGATATTTTAACAAAGAAATGTATTATGATGAGTATGAGTCCCTTGCATGTTGGCCAATTAGCTGCCATGATCAAGTTAGGAGCATAACTGAAAAAGCAATATGACTGCATGAGGTATGCATACTACGTTAATCTTTGAGAAGAGCCATGAAGTAATAAGGAAAGATGTGTAGATTATTGGAATAGCTGATGTCAGAAATCCAATTGTTATTATAAATGCACAATAAGGATTGTATTTTCCAATTATAGAAACGGCTTCTCCCAAAATAATTATTTGAAAAAAACATAATAAGGATGTGAAGATTATATCCACGAGGGGATAGTGTTGGCCAATCTTTTTTAGTGGTTGAATATTGATCATTGCTATCAATAGAACCAATAGGATGATCAGGCTGTATGTAAAGAACAGAGTGGATAATGTTAAACTGTAAATGATGAAGAGTAATGGCCAAGTCAGCAGCATGGGTACTGAGAACCATCGGCAGTCTAATGTTCCAGGTTCTGTTCCGTCCTTGTAACAGCCTTGAAAGGAGTCAACAAAGGCATGGAGAAAGTGCCAGTTGATAGGAAAGAGAGAGAGAAACCTTTGGAAGCACTGACAAGGATACAAAATGAAGATTATTGTGGGGATACTCACAAATAATGTAACCAAGATTATTGCGAGGATAGCATAGGGAAGATGCTGATCACCAAAATAAGAAACAGTAGGTGAATAAAAGACTCCAAACTTAGATTTGTCAGAAGAAAGCTGAAAAATTTGAGTTGGGATCAAAATATCAGCTGTTACACTTAGAATCTTAATTATTGTAGGACAGTAAAAAGAATGTAGCAAAGGAATCAAGTACTGAAGTACGAATGTCCCAAGATTTTCGAAATTTGGCAAGTACCTTATTGAATGGCTTCCATATAGTAATTATAACTGGAACTCGCCTATCGTAAAGCACAATAAGAATGTATGAAATTAATATCAATACAAATGGATAGAAAGCAATAAGATATTCCAGGACTAAGGCTTGAAGGGTTGTTATATTAAGGCAAATATTTGGAAGGATGGAACGAAAAATATCAAGGTTCCACAAGCTATAGAAGGCAAAACCTACTTTTGCAACTGCTAAAGATTTTGTATCTTTACTGAAATTAAGCAGGATTATACGAATAAAAGCTGGTGTAGACATTAATTGACTGCACCAAACCACCCCATACAGGCGAGAAGATGTCATATTAATGTTAAAGACAAGTATGAATAGATAGAATGCTGTGAGAGGAAATAATCCAACCAGGATGAGCTTCCACCAGTTTTTATGCCCATCTGGACACTCCACACAACTGAGATTATATGAGAAAATCAGTGGATTGTGCCCCTCTTCGCAGTCACCACATAGGAGGCCAGTTCGATGAAAAGGTGTGCATGCTGATGTGTTGATAAGTGTTTTTGGATACTTTGGTAGTAGACAGTACATGTGCAATGATGAACTACACATTTGACAGTTGTAGAAGCAAGGTCCAGCGTATGTAGATTTGCTTTCATTGTCGTAAGTCACGCAATAACAGTTCAAAACAGCAGAAAATTGAGCTTGATCATCACATATAATTGCTGCTGTGTGTCCTCTATCACACTGACACCTTTTCCCGGCGTTGCATGTGAACCACGTTGGACATGTACTGTCATTGGTACAGTGGTTGTCACTCACTGTAAAATTTATTGCATATGCAGGGTTATTAATTTCTAATTCAGTTGATGACACAAATACTAGTAGCATTAAAAAGAATACTGTTTTTAACAAGGAGTACATAATATTAATTCACTTTGCTTAAAACTTCAGTTGACTACCTATTGACAGCGACTTCTAAACTAGCTATCAAAATTTATTTGTCACCTCTATATGAATAGCCAATTTTTCATTTGTGAAATCTTGCTCACAAAATTGTATAGCAAATACATTGCCTCCCAACAACTTGAAGAGCATTGTTTTCTTAACACAAGCCGGACATGAATACCTGTTTGCTCTAATGGTGAGAACTTCAGAATAGGCTGGATTAGAGTCATATGTACCTCAAATTAAAATTCTGATCAAAATATTATATGAAACGTCTCTGCTACATTAGTACTACATGTATAATATTATATACTCCCAACATGTGCCTATGCACCTGGACAAAGCGAGAAATACATATAAAAACAATTTTGGGGGGTTGTCGTCTTGGTTGGGTGCTTCTACTTATACTTTCCTCATGAAATGATTATTGGATAGCCACTTTTGGCATCAAAATGATTCCATAGCATACCTAGACTATATTTGTGCATTTTTGAGCAAAATTTCAAGACCAAGGAGGTTGACCATGATATATCACTCAAGTTTTCTGCTGGGCTAGCATACAAGGTAGTCACAAGCACAATCAAATGAATGTGGTTACATTGTACCACTAGCAAGTAGATCCACTAAAAGCATAATATACAATACCTCGTACACTCTCCTGTTAGGAGGAACACTGAGTCCACCAACACAAAGGACATGTGGCAATGAGCTATACATCCTTGTTTAACAAAGGTGAGCATACCGAACGGGCCTTCAATTTTTTATACATTTGAGAGTAACTTACTACTGTTGCATTAAAAATGTAACAATAAACTAATAATATTGATGTTACATGAGTTATTTTAAGGAGTTTTAGCTATATTGTTCATTTTCTGCATGCCATCAGTACTAAATTTAGAGCGCGGCGATAGGCATTGTAGAAGGCACGTTCTTCACTCGGGGTAGCATGAAACCAACCAGTTCCTCCTCTGCACTTAACAGCATAGCCTCTCAAAGCAGACTGGGCAGATTTCTCTGCATCAAGTCGATGAGACACATACTGAGGTTGCCCCCACCACATCAACTGATATGCATTGCCTACCTGAAGATCTCCAAGTCGTTTATCAGGATCTATGGCAGTTCCCACCTTAAAGTTACCAGTTCGCTTTCCACGATCATATTCTGCAATACAGTAGGCATAACCCGCATCGCTGCAGGCACCATCTGTTTTTTCTTTGTTCAATTTTAAACCCGATTCAGTCAATGACTCAGGGAGTTCAAACGTTGCTTCTTCAGACTGAGCCATCACCTCTTCATTGATTCTTATCTTAGTATGTGTGCTGCTCTTTAGTTTCACCCCTGAATCGTATCTCCGGCTATACTCAACCATAGGCTTAATTCCAAGTTTAGTACTCGCAGGAGAATGCCGGTGGACACTGTCCCTTTCAAGTGGACTCAGCTTCCCAGGTTTAATACACGTATGTTATTACAAGTCACTACCTGTACTAAATTAATCATTCCAAAGTGATGTAACAGTACTATGTCCTCGCTAAGCATATTGTAAGTATAGCTACCTGTACGCTTTCTTTCAGTGAACTGCCACCTTGAACACCAATTCAATAACAGCTTTCAAATCAAGTATACATATGTACTGCATGTACATCTGTATAGCTGTATTGATGAACATGTAGCTTTGATACTAAGCCATCAATAAATCCTTTTCCTACATCCAGTGGATTGCTCCCATATGGATTTCATTGCACTGTTTACCATATGACAGTTTTAACTGTCGGTATAATATTATATAATTATATTATATGCACATAAATTGCAGATTGTGAAGGAAGAATTTTTCTTATGTTTGAAATTAGCCACAATTGCTTATATTGGTCTACATACGTATGGCAGTAGAGTTTCATTCTTAGTGTTTTGTGCTTCAAACTTTGTTTCGCCCTGAAATCCTACTAAATTAAATATGGCTAGATCTTGACCTTGCCTCTTTCTTTTGGTACCTCACAAACAGCTACTAATAGATACATAATATTATGATCATATTATCATGAAAAGATTCAAATCTGTCTCTGGTCGAACAAATGTATTCTGAATCTGTCGCTATTCCTCATAAGGGAGCCTCATAAAAACTCAGTGAAGGATTCTTCAACGTAGCAGTCTGTAGGTTTGCGCTAAACATGATGTGATCGTGATTGCTGAAAAACAATTTTTATAACTGCTATTGTGTAATGATAGATCAGAAACTGCATGCATTCCTCTGTACAGACTTTATACCATGCCACTATAACACATGTGCACACATTATATTTGAGAGAGTCCAATACAGTTTATCAATCCCTCGTCTGGTTACAGTATGCAAATTAATTTTATCAAAACCAAAGCACCTTGCTTACATGTACATGTACATATTATTTACATGTAGTCTCATCCCCAGGCACCCTGATCGGGGTGCCTGGGGATGAGACTATATAAATCATGTACTCACACTAAGAATCCATGTCCTGCAGCATCATGGATGGAAGCAAAGCCCAAGAAGCTGAAGAGTACTGGATCTGCTCCAGCATCCAGTAGCAAAGCCACTGAGAGGGAGCGGTGTGAACTGATACTGTGGTGAAGGGCTGTCTTCCCACCATAGTCCTATAGAGTACAAGGACAGTGAAGATGTCACGAGGGTTAAAGATTCACTGATCACAATTATGAAAGAGATAGCCATTAAAGTAGGGTGGTGTGAGCTAGCTGGATATTCCATGAATCAATGGCTACTACATGTACATGTAGCTGCAGCTGCAGGCTATCTTTGTATAAATGTACCAGAATCATTCAGTATAGCCAACATTGTTCAACCATAGAAAACATGCACTTTTTAAACATTATGTATATGTATACCTGTGCATTAATTTCAATGTTTGGTTGAGCGATTAAGAACTCGAGAATGTTATAATGGCCTAGAGCAGCGGCGACCATGAGTGGAGTGTTGTCTTTGGCATTCCTACAGTTGACATCGACACCAGCACCCACAAGTAGCTTGGCACACTCCAGAGACTTACTATAGGACAAATGAAAATCATATACATGTATATATTAATCATATGTCTAGGATAAGTGAACCAAACATAATTAGCAATTTCAGCCTGCTTGTCCGCATGAGTGGTAATTACCCGAGAATTTGTTCTTGCCCACAAAGCACACTACAGTAAAACCAACCACTTGCATGGTGTTCAATACAGATCATACAGTTGCTACCAATGCATTTTTGGCCTATGGTACCACATTGGCTTTTAATATTACATGTACATGTACAATGTATCATGCATTTCAGGACACCATAATAATACTAGAGCTCTCTCGATCACAAAATCCTTGGCGCATTGTGTGACCTTAGCTACATGCTTCAGTGCTAGACACAAAAAGGGTGTAAAGGGCTCGAGGTTACTATAACATTAAGGGCTGGGAACGAGGCTAATGTTATACTTGCACAGCAGTGTTAGTTAAGGTTCAACAGCTGGCACAGCAATAATAACCCTGGTGTGTTGTCCACACTGCGGTGCCGACATCAAGTCAACTTCTCTCACAGTATACATGTGTAGCCTCTGCTCCTTGGGGACTATGTTCATAGGCATCAGAAGCAATTGGAAGGTGAGGGGACAAGGGTCAGGTAACAGTGCGTGTGCGAAGCGCGTGCAAAATTTATAGCCATGCCCACTAATTAATGGGAAACTAGTTCGTGAATAGCACTGAATTTAGCGAGCAAAAGCAACGGGGACTGTAGGGCAAATACTATTAGAAGCTGCTAACAACTCGAGTACCGATGAAAGCTGTCTAGTTTCCAGGCAAAACGTTCATAGACAGGTAAGGTCGCTTATTCTATGGCATAATCTAAAAGTGGATGTGGCTGGCGACGCCCATGATGTTGATGAAAGGAGGACTATGACGCAAACGTTTGGCGCAAGACTGAATTGTATATGTATGTCCAATATTATTGCTGAAAATTGCTCACTTGGGTCCAAACACTGCAATGCCATACATGCATACAAGCTTAGCTAGCCAGAGTCAAAGGGGACCACAAGAATGCATATAGCAGCTAATCATGCATATCGATTCCTTAGAGTTGAAAAGAAGTAACCATCATCCCATGATTATCAAAAGCTCACCAGTGGATCATGGATCCATGGACTGAGCAAGGGAGATCAGCATCAACTACCCTGCCTAAAGTGCATGCGCTGAGGGTTAGTAATATACATGTACACATGTATATAGTGTGCGACACACAACATTCTATTTATACATAAAGTTCTGCTACTGCTATAGCTCGGGAGAAGTCAAGAAGCTTGGAATCAGCAAACGCCAAAACTGGCAAACAAAGTGTTTTCGGCGAAATCCAAACAAACCATGCATTTGAAACGCCACAAGGAACCTTATGATGCCGCACTTTGGATTTACAGACAAGGTATGACATTGTAGCAGCTAGCTTGGTAACAGACAGACATAACAAATACTGTAATCCTGCAGGTTAATTATGTACCCTCAGAATATGACATGTACAGTAGTCTAAAGAGTAGTACAGCTTTTGAACAATCAACATAAGATTCAATATACTTACACAAAAGCACAGGAATGAAGTGGCTTCTCTCCAGACTTGTCCTGGACATACATGTAAAATGACAAAAAAGACCAGATTATCACATTGACACTACATAATGCCAAACTTAAGGTCACCATTACCTGCAGCTCCATGTTTGCATTGTATTCCAGGAGCAGTTTGACAGCAGTGGGGCTGCCTTCCTCAATGGCCACATGGAGGGCAGTCTTACCCTCATACACAGTGTCAACCTAAACAATGCACAAAATTAATAATACATTGTATAATATAGTCTACACCATTTAAAGATAATTATAATTATTATGATGCTGTATTGAAAGACATGTGACTCTCTCTCTCTAAGATTAAACCCTGGATTAAGACAGGATTCTGTCTAAGTGGAAAACTACCATGCGACAATTAACTACTGTTGACCAATGACTGCCACATGAGCACGTGATCTCAGCACATGCAAGGCTTGAGAAACAAAACCAAGTTGACCAAAGTACACGTATGTACTGGTGGTACATGCATGACACTGATTATGGATACACTGCACCTGCTAGGGGGCTAGTACATTGTATTTGAAACAATAATACCAATGCAAGGACACTTGCTCGAAATGCAGGAGGGGGAGGACTTACTTGCGGGACTCTACAGTAATACCAAAGTGAATTGAATTTATGACTATAGAGCAGGATCTGAATTTATGAGTCATACCTTAGGTCGTAGGTTGTAGTAAATGTACCTTGTCTGGTGCTGCCTGTAGAAAGGTCCTCATGGTGCTGATATCTCCAGCAGCTGCTGCCAGGATGAGTACATCAGGGTCACCAATATGGGACAGGCTCATCAATCTCACCCTCGTCTCAATGTCAACATCACTGTCATCTATTTAACCATGAACATGTACATGTATGCAAATATGGAGTATGAAAAGCAATTCTTTTTAAACAGGGGTAATTCCTTAAGGTATTTGGTGCATTGCCTAGGCCTGACTATAATTATTGAAATTACTTGCAGGACACTTGCTGATTTTGCACACTTACATGTAGTAGAGCATGTACCACTTCCATCATGGTATGATAGTCATACGTATGTAAGTTGCTTACCCTCGACAATGGGAGGCTGGGGTTCATTGGGGGCGGGAACCAGGCATAGTGGGTTCATGGTCCATTTCTTGCCACAGGTAGCCAGCCTCACATCACCACTGGGCATCACCCTCACCACGACACCAAGCTGATCAAGAGCCTACCAGGGGATGAGTGAGAAGGAAATGACAGTAAGGACACTTTGACGTAGGATGTACATTGTAATACGTGAAACACAGTACATGTACATGTAGTTATATATAATATTATGTGTATAATAATGATACATTGCTTTCATCTGTGTAGTCACCCTGTCATCACAAGATATATCAATAGTCGTTACCACACACAAGTATCAGCTAATCCATATTGTGAATATTATGATATAGAAACAACTATAATTATGTAAGGTAACACTACAGGTGCTGATCCAGAAATTTTGCATGGAAGGTGGCTGATGGGGTGGCTACCCATAGTAAACCATACTGGTGCAAGGAAGGTGGCTGGTTTATAGTGGTGGACATCTCCTATACTATATCGCATGAAAGGAGTAGTGAAGGGGGGTGGCTAGCCACCCTATGCACTAGTAATGGGCGGTATTGGAAATAGTAGCTGACGGTATGTTGTGCAGAAAATATTGTGGTATCACCGTATCCGCGGTATGTGGGATACATATGGTAATGTATACGCTAAAATTTGATAATCAAGCATTAATGGCTACGACATCGGTACTTTTCGAATCTGATTGTACAAATTTATAGGGCGACTTGTAGATTATACTCTCATTTATTATGGATGGAAAAAAAATTATGATGGCAAATATGGTATCATGGTATTTGCATGGTTTAATAGTTAATAGTCAATACCTCGGTATCACGGTATGGACGGTATATTGCCCATTACTACTATGCACCCCCCTGGATCAGCCCCTGCACTATCTCTTGACTATCCTTATATGTCATAATCTCACTAGCATTACAAGTATCCCTCCCTCTCTTCCACAGCTATCCCTGTCACTAGCTGCTTACCAGTGCCATGTCATCCACCCACTCTCCGTGGCCCTTCTGTAGGGAGTAGACCTTAGCCATGTCACCAATCATTCTCACAACATCACCACGGTGAAGGAACGGAACATCAACCTATGTAAAATATACATATGTAGACATAGTGTGTAAACATTCTGAATGGGTGACTTACCACTGCCTAGTTTACACACTACTACTTGCAATATACATGTAGCCTCATATCCAGAGAAAAACATGGGAAGGCCCACATACAAGGCTAATTTGCCACTGCATTGAGCGCTTGGTAGTACTGATACATGTACATGTACATGTAGCTAGAATTATCAGCCCACCCCCAGCTTGAGCCCACAGTAGGAAGGTGTGCCCTCCATTTTAGTGACTATAGCAGTGCTATTCATTTGCCATTCATGTGTGACACTGCACTGACCTTGTTTGCTCCCTGTGGACTGACTGGTAGTAGACTGTTATTAGGGTAACGGACGTATAATTCTCCGTTTGGAAGTAGCTCCTCCACAACTCCAACATGATCCAAAAGCTACATAAGGATATATGGTGGTAAAAGTATGTAGTACATGTACAATTACATTACCGTAGAGCAACATTTTTCTGTGCGAGTTTTATTTATGCGAATTATGTGAGTCAAGCGGCGGTCGCATACATTTGTATCCGCATAAACAGGGTTTCATTTGGAGGGGGGGGGGGGAGGATCACTCGCCCCCCTTTGGTACCTGGCTGCCCCCCCTTGAGAGTAGCCATCATCCATACATGCAATACATGCACAAGTAAAGATTTAAATGGTGAAAGTGTCCAAAGCGGCAGCTTTGCTCATTTTTAAGCCATAAATTTGCTGAAGCTTTGCACTATGCGCAGTAGGAGACACATCCCATATCCTTGCAGCCTATCAGTATTCAAAGTTCAAAAATGGTTGACAGGGCCATCAAGGTAGCCATATTAGAAGGAGACTTTGCAGCCATTTGTGACTTAGGATTTCCCTTAGCATTGAGTCTCCAGCTTCAGACTAATGCCCTGAAGCTGTCTGAGGCATTGTGGACTGCTAAGTCCTCAGGCTCTGGCTTCTCTGTTAGCCTGTTCTGGCCTTCTACAAAAGTGAGCAACATGAAGTCTCTGAAAAAGAAGAGAAGACGCAGAAGGAATCCCAGGACCACTACTAAAGTAGATGTAGCTACCTCTACCTCAACTCCTGTTCATCTGCCTCAAAGTTCAACTACAACTGCTAGTTTGGATTCACTCTCTCCAAATAGTGCCCATCCTGTTGATATTGTCGCAAAGTCAGCTACACCAACTCCTGATGCACCTGTTGCCTCTCTGCCAGCCACTAATGAACTGCCTGTCCAGTCTTCATCTTCTGAAAACCAGTCAACGTGTAGTGATTCCCGTCACAACGCAGACTCTGATACTGAGACAGAGCTTGAGGTTGACTTGCTGTCTTGTACTGAAGTTGCTTATGAGAAAAGGGAAGATACTCATGGAGTAGCCTACTGTGATGCCTCTAACATGTATCAATGGACACCAGTGGTTGGTAAGAGAAGAAGGAGGACTCCTTTGCCAGACTACATGTTGAGACGATTCCCTCCTCATCGCCGGCAGGAACTACAAATGATCAGCTCAGATTCAGAGTCTTCTGATTCTGATCAGCCATTGGACATCCCTGAGAAAGCATCAGTGAAGTTTGCAGTATGTGATGGAAAACCGGGACTCCAAGTTAGAACAAGAAACACCTCGAATTGGACGCCTATAGCCAGCAGAACTAGAGCTAAACTGAACAAAGAGTAGTTACTCATAGCAGGGTGCATGCTTGCATTAGCCATCGGCTATTCATGTCATCCGTTGTACACACTATTGTACAAGAATTGTTATAGAGAAATTACACACTAAGTTACACACTAAGATAAAAGAATTTCCGTATGAGTAATGTAATGTAATGTATGCAATAATTTTTATATGCAGGTGAAGAATGGAAGAAATAGAGAAAATAAAATGTATCAAAACTTTAAATTTCACTTTCATATCTGAGAAAACTCCGTGTTTGTTGTGTCAGAGCCATGGGGAAAGTCCCTGTTTGTACGTACGTGCATTGCGCCAATACATTTTCGATCGCATGCTGTGACGTTTCCGCGTACGGTAACGCCCACCTAAATTGAAAAATGCAATGAACAAGCTCTGAGGTGGCACCTAGGAGAATGAGGTCAAGTTCGTTGGCGTGGTAGACATGTTCCGTTGCTCATAGCGGTGAAAGAAGGAGAGAATGAAGCCTATGGAAAGGCTTGGAAGCAACACTGGGCAAGAAGAACGGTACCGATGGTCGTCAACTGAAGCGATCCTCTAGTTAGTAACAAGAAAAGCCAATGGAAGGTAAGCTAGTTTGATCATAAATCGTGAATAGGATGTGTGCGTGCGTGTACGAAGTAGAAACTTTAATTATAAGCAGTAGTATTTGTTATGATTGGTGCTCGATGACTACAGCATCTAATCGAGTAGTCTGGGGTACCAGCCCCTTCACAAGAGAGAGGAAGGGTCTGGTAACATCCCTATACCCGAGTTGTGCTCATGTCTGGAATGTGGACATGACCAATCAGATCACAGTGTGGTCTAGCGCGTGACCGCCATGTGCAGTACTTGTTCGCGCTATGCGCGATCGGCTTTGAATCGCGCCAGTACATAGTACTATGATCATTGGCGCGTGCACGATGATTTTGGTTAGAAGCCACTTGAGTTGCGGTCCACAATGTAGTAAAAATTACATTCACAACATTCCGCTTGCACAAGAGTAGTATAGGGATGTTACCAGACCCTTCCTCTCTCTTGCGAAGGGGCTGGTACCCCAGATCTAGACTACTAATAGAGTGCCAGGGGTGTCAGTACAGTGTAAGTATGCATGGTATGAATTATTATTGTGATGTAGCGAGCTAGACTGTTTGTGGCTAAGTAGCTATGATAGTTCCTTTGAGTGTGATAGGCCTCAAACCCTGGTAGAGGGAGGGCTTGGTGTAGCCTCGTGCCCGGGACCTTCAAAAGGAGGAGAAAGGGCCTGGTACACATGCATGCGCGTGCGCCGGGGGACCCCAGAAAAATGTGGGGGTAATCGGATACTATTGTATACTCTCCATTTATCGTCCATAGAACTGTACGTCATAAAGAAACCCGCAAATGATCACTACGGTAATGCAACCAGTCGCTATGGAGACCCTAGCGCATGTGCATGCAGTGTGTACCAGGCCCCTTCTCCTCCTCTTGAAGGGCCTGGAAACAAGGCTAGGCTTGGTGCTGCAGGTAGCACAATGGTACTACAGCAGTGGTGTGCCATCACTTTATCTCCTGGTGTTCTATCACTGCATACACAAGTCAGTCCATTTCCGCCCCTTCTCTATAGCAACCCTCCTGCCTGATGGGATGTTTCATTGATCCAGTGGCGGATCCAGGATTTCTGGAAGGGGGGTTCTAATATACTGCTGCGCGCGAAGCGCGCGCGAATTTTTAGAAGCCACGCCCACTTTTGGACAAACCACGCCCACTTTCGATCGTTTTTGAGACAACCTACCAGCTCTACCAGTCCAATCGATCTGTTTTCGAACGAATTTCTTCTAAAGCATTCTAAGGTGAGCTATAGCAGAAGTTTTCTTAGTTCTGTAGCCAGAAAGGGGGGTTCCATTTACCTATCATCAGTATACTTCTTAGTGCTAGGTGTAGCCAAAAGGGGGGTTCCTGTGCACCCCTGGATCCCCCTCTGGATCCGCCACTGTGATCGCTGCCCTTGCAATGCTGACGTCTTATAAAAAGTTGATGGCGACCTGGAGCATCTTCCTCCACCACTTCACATGCACTCATGTATAACAATCTATAGCTGCCGAACTGATCCAGTTTATTGACAAACAGCATCATCACCCAGGGGTGTTCCATTGATTTTATTGGCTACAACTTCATCTGGCCGGATCTGTTGTAAGTGGACATGTGAGTGGTGTATGTATGTGGCATGTACATACGTAGAATAACATTATTGTGCATGTAACATGTAAACATAATTTATAAAAAGGCATCACTTGTTCACATGTATGTACAAGTACACAATGTACAGTATGTACTTCCCCTACACTTAGTATACGTACATGTACATGTATGTTCTTCAACTTCACAATCTTTTGCTTATCCAGGTAGCTAAGCATGAGGATGTCACATCCACTTTCATCAGACTGATAGTCATAGACACTCCCAACTGGCCGCCTCTTCACTGCTGTAGGAACCCCCTTTTGATTTGTGCCTGTGACTGTCATTCCTACTACTTTCTGAAGCTGGTAAGTACAGGGCTAGTATAATACACACTCAATGTACCTATCCACTTAAAGATCGTGCATACAGCTTTTATTGTGGAATTCTTTCAGATGCGAGGAAGGGTTTAACCAAGTTCTTCTCGCTCAATCAGTATATTACACACATACATGTATGCACATACATCGTAGGTACCCAGATGTACATGTACTCTCAGAAGAGAATAATAGTATGTGCCTTGGTACCCCAACAATGGGCTTTCCCTTCACATGTTGGTAAAGGAGACATGGCTCTTAAGCAATGTACAATTCAAGCTGATTCATCTATATGGCTGTGTTGCCATTAGGGTATTGTAAGTACCTGACATTTGAACATGTTATTTATTTAAGTACAGCTCGTTACAATTCTTTTATCTTAGTGTGTGGTTAGCTTGTTACACCATAAGATAAAAGAATTTCCGTATGAGTAATGTAATGTAATGTAAATAATTAACTTATCTAGCCGTGGGAAGGGTTTTATGAGATAAAATTTTATATACATGGACAGAATGAAAAATCTTTAAAAATGTTGTGGGCAGAATTTTTAGTTTTACTTTCATATCCGAGTAAACGCTAGATTTAGTGGTTTTAACGCGCGGGGGAAGTCCCGTATTTCACGTACGTCCATAGAGCCTGTACAAACTCGATCGCAGGCTATGACGTGTTCGCCCAATCGCGCATACCGCGTACTAATTAATAAGGATAAACGAGCATACCTGCGGGTTTGTTCGGGATCGCGCGAAGGTAACCTTTGCCTTGGCTAATGAACGTGAGGTACTAAAATTTAAATACTCAAGGACGTCCGAGCGTCGATCCGAGAGCGGCACTACTAGTTACAGGCAGGAGTTGGTACTACGTTTAGAGTTAGCTAGAACTGCCTATCTTCACTAAGTGGAATCCAGCGAAGCTTCACTCACCCTGATTGAAAGGAGATAAGTAAAATTGTGTGTTTGTTGCATGAGCTACATGCGTTTGGCTATGACCAAGCCTGATGGTGGGACTTGTATTGTGAACAAACCAGCCCTAAACCTGAAAGTCTTTATTTCTATATAGTCTTAGCTAGTGTATTATGACAAGGCTAGCCTTTGAAATCGTGCCAACTATAATTATAGCTATAGGCCCACATATAGTCTCTGCATGCCATGCTAGTGTATTTAATTTTGTATTCCTGTCTGATATTTACACTGTACTCACCTAATCTGCACACACGGCAACACTCTATACAGGGATTGAGAGATTGTGATGACTCTGAAACTGTATATTGAGGCAGTGTCCATCTATATAGCTAGGTAGCTCTATAACTTCTTTTATTATAGCAGTATATTAATTTGTGTACATTTCTGATGTTATAATAATTAAAGCTACTTATTATAATAATAGCTATTACCACGTTAATGATTGTGCAAAGGGGTGCTGTCTCATACGATTATAAAATTAGCAGAATCTGCTATAAAATATTAGATTAATTTACATTTTTAACATAATATCATCAAGGAGTGTATATTATAGTCTCAACCAGTCATATCAACATAAAACTGGATTTGGTGTAACTGCTAATTAAACTCTGAATTGATAAGTTCAAACCACTAAGGTGCACGTACTTTGCATTATAGGTAGGTAGTACTAAAGAATTTTAACTGCTGCAATTTAGCTATACCTAAAAGATATCTTCAGCATTTGACATCAGATTATTACGAAGCCAACATTTCGATCGTATTGGTATTAGCTATTAGGAAAGTAGAAACAGCTTCCAACTTCATCAGCTTACAGGGATCAAGGATATCAATCTAGTTACATTGGATAATACGGTGGGTCGTGGACATTAACTAAACTATTGCTATTATTGTATATACATGTGGGTGCCACTGCAACTGCTGGATATGGTGTATACTCAGGTGGTATGACAACTGACTGCAAGTGATAAAGGAGTGTCAGGTGGTCATTCACAAGGTGCTACAGTAGCTTCAGCCGGATAGTATAATTATTATGCTTTTGGAATTTCAGGTGGCCATCAACAGCTGCAGTATGTAGCATATCAGTTAATGTTTATAATACTCTGCCTTATAATTAAAATTATGTGTGAGCAACTTATTAATAATTGAGATTTGACATATTATTATGTACAATATCATACATACTCATCAGCAGGAAATGGTATCATACCTGCCAACCTGCGGATAGTCTTGTGCTTGAAATTTGTATAAAATGTGCTTGATTTGGGGCATTTTTGCTTGATAATGCTGCTAGCTTCTCAAAAATGTATTAGCATATATGGGCCAGGTTCTCACAAAAAATGAGGGATTTAGTGATTTTTGTGAGGGATGGGTACCATTTTTGCTTGAAATCAAGCAGAAAGCTGGATGGTTGGTAGGTATGTGGTATGCAACAGTGATTCATCAAGGCTTTGCACATACTAGTACAGGTCCGTGTAAAATGTAATTGCAACTTGTGTGCACATAATATTTATTGTTGAACTAGACTTGGGCCTGATACGGTAGCTGACAAGTGATACATGGCCCACTTGTTGTGTGTGCCACACAATAGTAAGATTTGCCGCGGCTTTTGAATAATAATGCTTCATAAAACTTGTATGGTTACATTCTATGGTCCTCCATACAAAATAATAAGGAGGGGAAGAGAGTGTCGAACGCGCTATATACCCCGTGTAATATGTTTTCGGCAAGTAACGTGACTTGCAGCCGTGCGCACGTGACTAGCCTAAGGGGCTAAACACTTGATTTTTCTTAGAACTGAGAAGAATGGAGGCGTTTTTCATGAGTTTATGCTAGATTCTTCATAAACGCTCGTTTTATATTGTGATCTGCTCTTGCTTTCGGTCGAAATCGTGCTCGCGTTAGCTTGCACTCGTGGCCACGCCCACAACGTACCATTTGAATCGAGCGCTCTGATTGGTCAATTTTTTTATTCCTGGCGCGTCACTTTCCGAAAACATCTTGTACGGAGTATATAGCGCGTTTGATACTCTCTTCTCCTCCTTATTTACTCTTGATACAAATGATATGGTACTTCTTAATTAAAGGTTGTTGTAATTCTTTTATCTTATGGTGTGGTTTAGCTTGTAGAAAAAAAAAAAAGATTTAATGTAAATAATGTTTGAGACTCTGGGAAGCCATTCACGACAAACTATTCATATCAGCACGCAGAATGGATCGCACCTGGAAATTTCTTGGAAGCGGAATTTTGATTCACACCTTAGAATTAAAGTTATGGCCCTTTAAAGTTTTCCCATATGTTTGTATAGGGAAGCCATGCGTTTGCAATGTTTTCCGCCCACGCGCTACGTGAAAAACGGGAAATACCCGTGGTGTGCGTTATTTAGAAACTTTCTCAAAATTGGAGTATAGGTTGTTTGCTTGCTTTGTATGGCTCTACTGTGCATCCTAGGTGTATTATGTGGTTTTCTGGACAATGATCAGCACTAATAACCATAATATTATACACTCTGTATGTTAGACATTCACTACTTATAGTTGCACATAGGAGTATTATGTGAGCCTACTATATGCACATTGCTAATTATGTGCCGCTCTTTTTTTTCTGCTTAGTGTGCACGGTAGCTTGAAAAAAAACAAAAAAAAAAAACACTTGACTTGAAATAGAGGGGAACCAGTGGATATTACTGACAGACTTTCCCGATACGAGTGCTCAGAAGCCACCAGAAACAGTCTCAGAGGTTGAAACATTACAAAATTTTCCTGGGGGAGCATACCCCCAGATCCCCCTAATATAATGAAGTTAATGAGCACATCATTCTTCACAGATGGAAAAACATACTATAGTCTTTGCCCCCCCTTAGCTCTGGAATTGTCGCGTTTGCCCCCCCCCCCCTTGACAAAGATCCTAAATGAAACCCTGATAAATATTATCGCACCATATATTTGTAATGCATGCAACGTTTAAACACATAAATAAAAATTGCGTAAAATTTTTCAAGAGGCCCATTTTGACCGATTCACATAATTTTTTCACGCACAGAAAAATGTTATCTGAAGAGACCCTGAAATCAGGGACAATATTATTGCTAGCACAATTATAAAGCCAGGTATGGGAGTAAACACACCCATATATCCGAGTCCATCATATAAATCATACCCTTGATGATACTCTTCACAAATTTGAGCAAACATCATTGTACTAAGTCTTACTATACATACACATTATGCGGGGTATCTCTAGAATCAACTATTCATCATACCATTGAGATTTGGTCGTTGGCTCCCTCTCCCACTGCAGTGGCAATGGAGAGCACCTCCATGTCCAGGTCACACTTGACCCTGTCCCCTGACGCAAACTCCTTAGCTCCAGCTGGTACGTACACACCACCTAATAGTATCAAATTGTTTAGACTCATTGCTACTCGATCGTAGCTTTGTCAAAATTATGTATTGCATGTACTTGTAGCACACAAGTCATATTCTACACTCATTCATGCACGGTGCATCATATAAGTATATAAACATGCATACTTGCATTGTGTTTTAGTTAGCATGGAGGGGGGAGGGTTCATAATGCATATTTACCGTATAGCCGGAAATATTGGCAGGAATTAAATTTGGTGGTTGAGCCCAAAATCGCTATTGCAAGAATGTTAGTGAGTTTAAATTTGGCAGTTCGGTATGGGATCGCCCCATGTACATGTATACCGTAGTATCCCGGGCAAGCACCCACTCCTGGGTAAGCGCCCATGTACCTCATTTCAAGGGGTCTATGTAGCAGCTTCTATACAAATGCATGGAAGTTATATCCTGGGTAAGCGCCCATGTGGGCCAAAATCACAAGGTATATATGTTTAAGCGCCCATGGGTGCTTAACCAGGACACTACGGTATATGTGAGAAGGATATTTTTGGTGGATTTTAATTTGGCAGTTGTAATAATTATAGACCATCAAACCACCAAATTTTTCGGCTATAATTATGGCATAAAAATTGGATCTAATCTGATTGTTAATGCTTGGCATTTACTACTTTAACCCAGACACTGATGGCCAGATACTACATGCCTTGTGTTGACCATATGTCACCTTACATTCACCCAGCCAGTGAGAGCTGCTAGCTTAATTAATGATGTTCATCATATTCAAGCGCATGCGGATATGTACACAATGCTACCACTTTGCCATAATGTCAAGGGGCATGCACATGTGCGATCCCCATGCAGCTGTCCTGTACCATGCTTGGTAGGCGCTGACCTACCTAGGCTTTGCATGTTTTGAAGAACAGCCCGGATAGGGATGACGCCCAAGGCGAAGCCCCCCAAACAGGCAAAGCCCAAAGCGACTTAAAACCCAGTCACCCAAGTTAAGTTATTAAAACAAAGCAACAAGGAAATGAGGTATAATTTTAAAGAAATCAGGGATGACGTAAGTGAGATGATTAAATACAAAGTAACTTAGTTCATATGAAGTTCTGTTGATGCCAAGTTAGCAAGTTTGGCGGCTGCAACTTTGATGTCATGTCCATGCGAGCATGTGTATCGCCGATAGGCATCACTTCGCCATCTGCCAAGCACCTTGATAACACTGGTAGAAATGCCAGCATGTGATGCAGACGTAGCGGCTCCTATACGAAAACTATGTGTGTTGAAGTTCTTGGGATCATAACCTATTCGTCCAAGGGCATGGTGGAGATGTTTGAGGCAAGAGTTTCTTGTTAGCGGTTTACCACTTGTGAACACGAACAGTGGTGCTGCTTGCATAGTTTGTCCCTGTTCCGTCAAATAGTTTATCATGGCTGCATGTGGGCATAATTTTCCACCTATTTGTGGGATATACACATCGTATCCATGGCCATATTGATCAGTCTTAGACCGACTAAGGTGGAAAGTGTAGTGATTCCTCGAAAAGTGAATACTGCCATTGGTTGCATATGTATGCGTGGGTCGAATTCTCTTAGTGAAGGAACAGTAAATTCACTCACTCGTAGTAGCCCAAAGAATGTAAGGGTAAATGCAGCTGCCAGCATATGCCGATCTTTCCTTTGAAGTGACCGTGTATGCCGAATCTGGGAGAGTAACTTGGCTAGAATTTGTACTGTCAGTGATAGGCTCTCTCTTCCTTGTTGGTTGGAGTGAGTGAATGCGCTTAGCTCCTTTCAGTACAAGTTTCAGTAGATAATTGTGACGGGTTGGATCCGAGAAGCCAGCTATTCTGTGCATCACTGTTACTGCTGACAAGTACACACTTATTGTGGACGGAGTTAGCTCTCGAGTCATAGCGACTGCAAAATATGCTACTGTTTCCTTCTGCACTGGCAAGGGGCAGGCATGATGCTGATCACAGAATTTCACAAACTTTCGAATACCCGCTCTGTAGGTTTTTCTTGTAGATGTTGCCATTGAGAACTGAATGAGCTCCTTGAGGTGTGTCTTTAGAATGTTGTTAGTATTCCAGGGGTTGGAGTTGGATCTTTGCTGGCCTGCGGGGCAAGAGAGAAAAAATGTTGAAAGTGCATTCTTGAAATAGCGTCCGCTATACTATTTTTGATTCCTGGAATATGCCTGATGGTTACAGTGAAGTTATTGCGTGCAGCTATAAAGAATAACTTTCTCAGTAGTATCATGAGCCTAGGCTGCTTTGAGGACTTTCCCTGCCATGCTAGTGTAATGGATTGATTGTCGCAGTGAAAACAAATTCTTTTCTGACTCCACAGGTGTCCCCAGGTCATGGCTGCAGCAATGATGGCGAAAGGTTCCTGCCATTGGATGGATATGGTTTCTGAGAGGCATTGGTGGGGTCTCCACTTGCAAAAGAACCATGCTCCCTTGTAGTATGCTCCACAGCCGTGCTTTCCCGAGGCATCTGTATACAGGTCTAAATCATGGGCGTCCACATCTTCTGTGATGAATTTGGCTGTACCATTCCAACCAGGAAGAAACTCCTGCCACCAAATGATATCCCGTCTTGCTTCCTTGTTCAGCCTGATCCGGTGGTGGAGCTTAGTGACCTTTGAACTGAGAGCAATAAGGCGCCTTGTAAACAATCTGCCTGCGGGAATTGCTCGCGCCGCAAACGCCAATTTCCCAATAAGTGAGAGCAGGTTGCGTTTTGTAGTCTTCTTGCACTCCCTCCATAGTTCCAACTCTTGCTGAAGTTGCTTGAGTTTCTCTTGGGGGAGCCTGATATGCTGGAGTGTGGAGTCCAATTCCAGACCAAGAAAGACAAGTGTAGTTAGAGGACCTTCTACCTTATCCATAGCTACAGGTACTCCCAGTCGCTGGCATACTCTCAGGAAGCAATCAAGGTGTTCTTGGCAAAGGTGTGCGCAAGGAGGTCCCGCGATGAAGAAATCATCAAGGTAGTGGATAAGCCAATGGAGACCATAATTGTGTGCTAAAATCCATTGTAAAAGCTTCAGCAAACTGATTAAAGAGAAATGGTGCTGATCGCAGCCCAAATGGGAGGCAGGTATCTATATAAAAGGCATTCCTCCATGAAATGCCTAACAGATCTCAGTCGGTTGAGTGAACAGGTACAACTCGAAATGCTAATTTCAGGTCCACTTTAGCCATTAGTGCACCTTTGCCAAGTGCAGTGAGGATTTTCACTGCGTCATCAACCGAACTGTATTGGAGTGAGTATTGTTCTTAGAAATGTGGTCATTTATACTTTGTCCAGTAGGGGCCGACAAATGCATGATCATTCGCCATTTCCCGTTCTTTTTGGGCACCGCACCAAGCCCTGAACAGTGTAGGGTTGGAAATGGTGACGAAGAGAGTGGACCCAAGATTCTTCCAGCCGCGCATTCTTTTGCAAGCTCGGCATCAATAACGTGTGGATGCTTGTAAGCGGAGGGGAGATTCTTGGCTTTTATCGGGCTGCGAGGGCCGTCGTATCCTATTTTTACTCCGTATTTCATACCATGTAGCAGCCAGGATACCCAGGCTCTGTCAGGGTGTCTTTAGCTCTCTTTCGAATTGAAAGTGTCGTAGTGGCGTATGAGCCCGCTGGGGCTCAGTTGGATTTCTTGGGGCACCCTTTTGCAGGGTGGTCCCCAAGGCACCCCTGGTGCCAGCACACGTGAGCAAAGCTGCATTCACTTCCTCTTGTGCACTTTCCGTAGTTGTATCGTCTACAGATTTCTTGCCCACCTGGTGTATGGGAAACTCTTGTTGGGGTGGCGGCTGGTGGTCCCAAGCGGGCAAGTACAGGCACTTTCTCACGAAAGGACTGCGTGCGCTGAGGTACACCTGGCTGGCGGAGTGAGGGTTGGGTCACTGCCCAAACATAGATATCATTTTTGACTGCATCCCACCTTAGAGTGAGATCTGGTGCTGCTGCCTGGCGGAATAGTTTGTCGTACTGAATGCAGGCGTCCGCTGGATGGTGCTTGAAAAACATGACCATCATGGTCTGATATTTAACTAATTCCAAAGCCATGGAGGGGTTAGCAGCCACTCCGGTACAAAGATACCTATTCCAGGCCTCCAATCAGGTACAGAGATCTGTGACGCATTGTTTCGTCTTTTTGGGGTGGGGTTTGGTTTTTATTGGATTTATTATTGGTGGGGTATTATGTGGAAGGAGTAGCTTAGAGAAGGATACATACTTACCCCTCTGAATGGCATGTTGCAGTTGCCGCGATAACGGGGGAGCACACGGTATCGATCCACTAGCAGCTGGATTTAGCCAATCATCCATGGAGTGGTGCCGATGAGTGCGGCGATGGTGCTTCCGTCGTTTTGCTCTCTTCCTTCTGCGGTAACGACCACGATCGCTATCGCTTGTCCAGCTGCTGCTGCTGCTGCTGCTCCTACTGGATGACGAGCTGCTAGAGGAGGAAGATGAGGTAGATGAACTATTAGAGCTGTCTGAACTTCTCTGGTATCGGTGTCGCTTTCGAGGGTTTGAGTGCCGCCTACGGGATCGATGTGTCCTGCTGAGCTGGTGTAGCGTATGAGGGTGCTCACCGCTAGGAGAGACACCCCTGCGTGAGTGATGTCTACCGCTGGGTAGGTGTGGAGTACGAGGATGCTCACTGCTGGGCGAGACACTCCTGTTTGAGTGATGCCTACCGCTGGGTAGGTGTGGAGTACGAGGATGCTCACTGCTGGGCGAGACACTCCTGTGTGAGTGATGCCTACCGCTGGGTAGGTGGTAGTGGTCACCGCTGGGTGAGACACTCGTGTGGGGTCGGGATCTAGCAGCTGATTGAGGGAACAGGTCTGAATCGCTGAGTTCCGATCCTGAGTTTCTTGCACTTGTGGGTGAGTGTTCCGAACCCCTGTGTGCAGAATTAGCTTCGATGGGAGGATGGTGCCGAGGTGTGCTGCTCCCTGCTTGCATGCGTGTTTGTTTGGTGGCCTTTTGTAATCGTTTTGGCGATCTTTTGGACTGCATATGCTTGGTAAGACGTTGTAAGAGCTGAGGACGGGTGCCTGTGGTTGATAGCTTACTCTTGGTGAGAAGTGATATCAGGCCATCTTTAGTTAGCTTCCTCAGCTGCTTAGGAGAGATGACAGTAGCCGACTTTTTTGGTTTTTCTTTCCGCTTTACCCGCTATTTTAGGCGGCATAGTGGCGTGGGGAAATCGCAGGATCACTGGAGTTAGACAGCTGCTAGTCCCTTAGAAAATGGCCGAATTGCACGAGTTGCAGCCAGTACCACGCATGCGCATGATACTCAAGGCCACGCCCCTTCGATTGCATTCTACGTATACAATGCCAACATTAACCCCCATTTATCAAGTAAATAACATAATATGGAACATTTTCCATTTCCAATGATATTACAGCTAGTCATAAGCATGTATAATAACACTATATTATTTTGAAGCTTCACGCACTCACCCAGGATAGGCAGGTGCTCAGGATAGTAATGTCCTCCAGACCCTGGTACAGTGCATCGTAAATCAACCTACATACACAATCAGGGTTTTATACAGAATTTTTCATCAGAGGGGGGAAATCATAGCGTGCAGCAATATACTCAAACTAGGGGGGTCTGGGGGCATGCTCCCCCAGGAAAATTTTGAAATTTATGACCTCTGAGACTGCTTCTGGTGGCTTCTGAGACTACTTTCACAAGCAAAAAGATTGATTATTAGACTAAAGTTACAAGTATTATTATGATAGTTGGCATATTTCAGGGGGGGGGGGAAATGCCAGTCAGGGGGGGGGGATATCCCCTGGTTCCCCCCCCCCTCTAAATAAATCACTGCACAATGTCATTGTATATATACATGTACGTGTACAAAAATAATTTAGTTATCATACCTTTAACAAACTAGAGCTCTATAGAGCACATACCCCGCGCGCACATTGTGCAATCTATAGATCTGCTTTTGTTGCTGCTTCAAGGGCTAATAGACCCCATAAATCCTTGGTTGTATAATGGCTCTTGGTGATATCAGCCAAAACACCACTGACTCTCTCTGCACCAGATATAGACTAGGTAGGACATTCCGATTCGATGGGGCTTTGCATTCCAGTCTGCGAATAGCTACCAGCCTAACGTGTGCCACTAGCATTATTGACGACCTTTACCAGTCCATAATAATGTTATGCGCATGAGCAGAAAGCACAAGGCCTGCATGCATAATGTATTGAGTGGGCAGTGTCGATAGGCGTGGTTACGAAGGCTAACAAAAAAGGCACTATTTGTGACGCTCGTGGACCATATCCCTCGATTCGAAACTCACTGAAGCCCGTTTTTCGCCAAATTCGACTGATTTATTGTACTTACTAGTCGCTCAGGTGCCTAGATCTCGAGATATGGCGATTTTTTTGCTAACGACAACAACGACGATGACACAACCGATTACTTTACCCCTCGCGGGGTAATAATATGACTCATTCACTATGTACATGTAAGTCACATGTTCTACAACATGGTATCAAACACACAATATCAAGAGTATTATAATATCCTACAGATGTACATGCACACGTATATCCGAGCTATGCATGTGCCAGCTGTATACATGGGCAATGTACCTTTCCTCTGTGTCCAGCTCTATACTGATTTATCCTGCCAGTCTTTGGCCATTCCACCTTTACCACACTTCGCTGTAGACAACAACAGAATACTTGGCAAAGTAATAATGTCTTAAACAATTGACAGATACACATGCACATGTACATGTATAATAATAATATTATGTATGAGAAAAGGGACTATAATATTTAACTATCACATATTTCCAAAGATACACAACAGTATTGTAGCGTGAATGGCTATGGAACAATAAATTGATTGGACAATTGTATATGCATTGTTGCTATCTTGTGTTTTGTCTGTTGGGTAGCTGAAGAGTAGCCCTGAATTCTATTCCCTTGAATAAATATGTGAGTTCAGTATCTGCAGTGATTATCTCATTTAATCTATACCACACTTGCCATTTACAACTAGGGCACCACTCCTGCCTCCACTGTTGTGCGTCTGGCAAAGCTCCTGATATCATTAGTGATTACTGCCCACACGAAACATTACAGTATTATGCCATATGCAGCTTGCAGATGTAATGATTCTTTTCTATACTCGCAAGGAATTTTGAGGCTCACCCATTTCCTGTATGGGTGTGGCAAACATGTAAATTGTGTTCGAAAATCATCATTTTATGCATCTCCTTGGTGACTTACTGCTCACGACTGGTGAGCTTCTAACATTGGATCTGTAAAGTAGAAGGGCCAAACTACCATAAAACCAGGTGAGAAACCTGGGCTCTTATGGCTTGCAGCTTGAAAATGGAAAATAATGTGCGATAATATTACAGTTTTCTTATATCTTATCATGTGTATGTACATTGTACATGTACATGTACATGAACACATATACATGTGTGTGCATAGGAGGCTCCGGTGGTTACAAGCCATGATTAAGCTTAACTTAGCCTCATCCCCGACCAAGTGACAGTGCACCAGCCCTTACCAACACATGTAAGCTGTTTCACAAAAACAGTCCTTAGAAACGGCAAACGTAAAATTTAATGTGTGCATGATCAAATCTCATAGGCGCCATCACCAAGATATTTTAAGCATCTTCGTAGCTTTTAAAGCTTGACTGGCATGGTATACGATCATGTAATCAACTAGTAAATGGTGCATGCATATGTACACACAGTACAGTGCACCAGACTCTCATCTAGTGTCGTGACCCAGCCCCCTAAAACGCACAATGAAAAAGGGATCTGGTAATATTGTGTACAATGAGTTGTCCCAAATACTGGAATGTGGCGAACCAATCAGATCGCTCCGTTTGGAATTAATGCGCAAAGTGCATAATTTATCATGAAAATAATTAATGCAGCTCAAATGTCCAAAAGGGCTCTATGGTGACTTTGAGCAGGCAGAAGACATCAAGTCAGTCCAGCGATCACCTCTCCATGATATCAGAGTGATACTGCGCCATCTATCGGCTACAGAAAACAAAATTAATAAGAGTTATAGAAGCCTTGGCTAGCCCTAGTTTGTTCGTTTTTAAGCTTTAAGTTATCATTGGAGGTAAAGATGTGTTGGTTAGCTTACCTACTGGCTATGGGAAGTCACTTTGCTTTATATTATATTATCACGCTATGATGAGAAGAGTGATCAACAGTCTCTTGCGCAAATTTTAAGTGAACATTAATTACATTCCAACATGTCTACGTAGGTAATAATTGAATTCCACTGTGACAACTCATTGTATACAATATTACCAGACCCGTTTTTCGCATGCGTTTTAGGGGACTGGGTCACGATACCAATTCTCGTCCCCCTCCAAAAGGGAGCCAGAGGATGCTCAACTTAAACAATCTTAAAACACACAGTGTCATGTAAGAATGCAAAATAATATTATACATGTAATAGCACAAATCACAAGGCACACTTACAACCGTTTCGTTTTTCCAGTTCATAACTGATACCACCTTACCAATGCTACCAACACCACCTGTGTGGGTGGGTATAACAGCATAGTGCCTATGCACAGAGTACACTTTATGCAGATTTCACTTACCGTCCTGATCGTTCCACTTCCAGTCCCTACCTCTGAATACCCTGGCATCAACAAATAGCCCTTTAGCCTCAACCTTCCGCAGTCCACTCCTAGGAAGAACCCTCACCCTATATAATGACAAAGGTTCAGTTAGAGGACATTTACACATAAAGCACTGTACACTTGACGTATTAAATGCATGTCAGTTTCATGTACAGTGGGGGATATCCCCCCAGCAATGTTACCCTGGTGACTCACCCATACAATAATGTCCAATAAAAACTTTACGTTCCCTTTTGTTGTAAAATAGTTTTGAGATGATAATGTTTCCATTTTCACACCATTCCACAGAACACACGACCGCATACATAAACTGTTTTTGCATTCACATGAAAGCTAAATAATTGGTAAGCGTGACGGTACTGCAGTAATAATAGACTATTATCTATGCTGCACAGAAGAAACGAGGTTTCAAGATGCTCTGAACCATGGAGGAGCACAATCAAACCTTGTACTGAGTTGCTAACTTACCAGACGTTGAAAGAAGGCTGTTACATGTATTTTGTGTCCTGTCACTCACCAGGTATGTTTACACGAGTACTTCGAATAATCACCTCGAATAAAAAAGCTATCTGCTTAGTTTCCAATGAGCGTCCAGTAACTGGCAGAGTAGTGCCACCTAGTGATCGCAAAATCCAATGGAAAAGACAACTAAAATATTATTATCCACTGTGCTCAAAGAATGTTTCTCATCAGATGTTTCAACTATCACCTTTTTCCATACCATTCAGCTACCGTTTCGTCGCTGTTCTACAATCGTAAAATGGAAACAGAATATAGACTTTTCATTGACTTCTGCTACTCATGGGCGGATCTAGGGTGGTTCTCATGCTTATGTACATATAGTTATGAACCCAAGGTCTCAAATTAGCCAGCTACATGTATCTTGTACATCTGACATACATTTGAGTGGAAAATTCCACTACAACCTGAAAAATCGAGTTCTCTAGCAGTTTTGCACCATGCAATCATACTCGCTGTCCATTTGGGGGCATGGTTTCCTGAAAATGTGCGTGGTCTAATGCTCGCACATGCACATCCAAGCAGTGAACCTCGCCCCAGGAAGTCCTGGATCCGCCCACATGCAGGGTGGGTAGGGAAGGACAAAACAGACTGCATTATTTATATTCTGTATGAAGCAAGGTAGCATAGACGACTTCCTGTGTAAAGATTCAAACATGTACACATGTACCTATAATATAAAATTGCAGAAGTAGGAATGATAGTGTCCATGTACAAGGGGAGCAGAGCGAATCATGAACAAGGTGCATGCCATATACCATAGAAACTGGTTGTTAAGCGCTGCTCGCTGTTAAGCGCATACTTTTTATTAAGCGCATAGTTTTGTGCGAGCTTTACTGCTCTTTGTTAGGCGCACATGCCCAGCAAGCCACCTGAACGACGAGCGATCGGTTACACGAGCCCAGAAAGAAGGCTAGAAGTAGGCTGGAGAAGAAAACGTCGAGAATTACGCTCTCTGGTCGCTCCTTGTCCATCGCTGTATGCCTTTCTACCCTCGACACGTTCTTTACGAACGCCCCACCTACCGTGTTTTAGCGCATGCTTCCTGTTAAGCGCATATTTTCTTGCTGCCGCGTGTTATAAGCGCATGCGCTTAACAACCAGTTTCTACGGTATTACATGTACACCAATACTAATTACAATATTATTATACATGGTACCTTTTGCCATCTACAGTGGTGATGCAGTTAAATGGATGGTCCAGGCTGTGGTAGTCGGCCATGTAACAGGAGGAGCAAAGTTGGTACTCTGAGCATCTGGTGCACTTCCACTGGAGGCCACCGATTCCCTTCTTTCCATGACAACCATAGCAACGCACATTGGGAAAACCCAATCCTATGAACAGAATCAAAGGGAGGCAATGAATAGACTTAAATGCATTTCCTACTACTAATATTCAGTTAGGTCATACCAAATTAATAGTTTGTTTATCGGATTCATTCCTCACAGCATTTACTCAGCAGGCGAGCAGACATATTTAATAGTACTATAGTACTCATGGAAATCACATTAAACTTAGGCATGCTCTCTTTTGTAAGTGAATGGTCGGACAATCCAGGACACAAGACCAAATCGCAGGACTGTCCCGGCCATTCTGGGATGGTTAGCAACCATATGCTTAGCTAATAAATAGGAGTTTATTATCTTTAGCCTGGTAAAGGCAAAGATGTTTAACAGGCTAGAGATGAGAAAAGTGTTGATCCTGGAAAAAAAATCCAGGATCCAGTCGAGATTCGAACTCAGGATTTTGCTGACCCAAGTGGCAGTGAAGTGGAGGAAGATGGTATTTTCCATACCCCAGATACACTTCTCTCTTTTCAGGGTGGTGGGACTGAGTTGTGCTTGCTATAGAACAGCCATGTGCACAACCGTGGCCGAGACCCTCCTAGCAGTCCTCATCAGTCAAGGCCTACCTGCTGGCATAGGTTATACCAGGAGCATATGAGCCGCCCGAAGGGCGGGTTATACCTATGGCCTGGTAAAGGCCTCGACTGAATTGACGACCACTCATCATCTATTGAAACTATCATACACGTACAGAAATTATGCACTATTGTAACCACTGATTCCTACCTGTTGGTGCACTGTCAAACACCCTAAGATCATACTTTCTTTCGAGGCCACATCGGTAGTTACAAGGTCTCTCAGCCCCATAGTCCCACTGAACGACGACTGCTCTACCTCTATCACTGACTGGTGGCTCTCCTACCTCCACCACTGTCCCAACATGACCCTCTCCTCCATCCTGATCACCCCACTCCCAGTCAGGACCACGAACAACACGAAGACCAGGCAAAAGCGGCACGAGCTCTCTCTCCATTGATCAATCGTGCTGTTACACACACGCTGACACAGCAAGTGCTCAACCCCACCCTCTTTCCTCGGATTGGGGGTGTGGCTTAAGCTTAGTCGAGGTCAATATCTAATAATAATGGCTGCTTTGAGAGGTCAATTTCGAGATCTTGCAAATGACAGGAACCTGCGACGATTCGTGGTGCAGGTCGCGAGACCCACTAGTAGACAGCTGGGCACTGGCTCCTACGGAACAGTGGAAGAGGTATTGAAATGGAACCGGGTGCTAACATGACGGTGCTCATGTGCCACGTATCAAGTTTTTCCGCAACGGTTGACGTGAACGGGTTAGTGTGTGCTGGAAAAAAAATCCACGAGATTCTGTTGGACGTTGGAAATGTTGGAGTGAGAGAAATTCCTGCCAAGTACGTGCAGGAGTGCCCGGCACTGGCTGATATCTGATCTTTGTCACCCAAACATCACCCAATTCCTGGGTCTGTGTTTTTTTTCCAACTGCCAACTCCCACTGCTGGTAATGGAGACTGGATGGTGCCTCGATGATCCACTTAAGAGTGTCCCCAACATCCCTCTAGCCCTAAAGCGCTCCATGCTCGAGGACGTAGCTAGAATCTACACAACCATGATCCGGCCTCAAAATTAATCATCCACAGGGACCTGACAGCAAAGAATGTGCTCTTGACTCCCTCTCTTGTTGCCAAAATTACTGACTTTGGGAATTCTCGTATTGTGAACATCTAGCCAGGTCAGCTGGCTAGGACGCTATCTCGGAATCCAGGGACACTGGTGTACATGCCTCCTGAAGCGTTGACTGCTTCAGCTCGATATGGATCCAGCCTGGATATCTTCTCGTTCAGGCACCCGGCTTGGAATATTTGTTGGATTACAGGTAGGACGGTCTGAACACCTTAAGTTAAGTACTAACAGTGTTAAAGTTGGGAATTGCTCATCCTTAGCTCAAGAATCTCCTCCCGAGCAATGATTCTGAATAAAACACTGCTAATGTCAATATTTGTGACATTGTACTATTTTATCATTATTATATTATGAACCCTTGACCATCTCCCCAGTAGCTGCACAGTGTAATGGTGCATGTGGTAAAAGGTCGTCAATAGAATGCGTACACATCGATCGATGCTGGCCCCAGAAATCATGGAGATGGCGTCTAAGATCGACTCTCAACCTTGGTAGCGACAGGTTTCGATGCTTCAATCACAGAGACGAACTCGACAGCACAGTATTCCTTCCGAACTTCAGGTTGGTCGCGCTGCTGCAGTCTCGCGCGGGCCAGCCCCTTGTGCATGTGACAATGATGCGTGCTATATATAGCGCAAGGCTATCCACGCCATTACGTAAGCCAAGAAAACACGTGAAGTTCAACCAACAGTGCTTCTCAGAGAAAGTAGCGCTCAGCTTGTAATCTATTCGCTGGATACACGCGTAAGATACTCTACATATTTACTGACTTTCAAGTCCCAGAAAGGCTCCAGCGAGGCCCTGGGTTTTTTCATAATTACCTCATAGGTTGCATCATAATTTCATCATAATTTCATCATAGATTACACCACAATTACCTCATAACCACAGAAAAGTAAATTGCTACTGGGGAGATAATTATAATATTGCCACTATATTAACTATCACAGGCATTTCCTGGGGACCTATTAGAACCTGATCCTGAAAATCAAAATATATATTTTCAGGAGCAAATGAAGAGAAGGCGTGTACAAGTCACATATGCACATTGTCAATGGTAATATCGAAAAATAAAGTAACACTAGCAGATTCTCATTCCCACTAATGCGTAGCAGGTAGAAACATTTTGACTAAAATTCCGTAATCCAAGTGACTAGTAATGAGAGAAGCGTAAATGACCACAATATGTTATGGTTGGCAAGTTAGAAAACTGCCATAATAATAATATTTTATATGGAAGTTTTTGAACATTTTACCAATAACTTGTGGGTAGAGTGTTCATGGCACATTACGCTATTCTTGGTATAGTATACCACTCACTACAATTATCTCTAGGTGTAGTTAGATTTATTTGTTGAGGCTATCACAAGATATTGATATAATTTACTTTATTTTTCGATAATTTCTAGATGTATGCTCCTTCTCTTTATGTGCTCCTGATATTTTCTTGGCACGTTCTGAAACTGACCGATATCAGGTATACATTGATCATCTTGGGACAGTACTTCCTAGTGGAGGGAAACATCCACTTACACAACTGGTGAAACGCTGCCTGAAAAATAATAATATTGCTTCACAAAGAAGATGTGCTAAAGATCTCTGGAAGAAATGAAGCCAGCTATTGATGGACTTTGTGGAGATGCCGTGAGACAGGTGATGATGATGAGAGCTATACTGGGAAAAGAGGCAGAGGTGAGAAGGAAGACTGATGAGTTAATAGCTAAGGATGAGGAGATTCTCCAATGCATCTGCAACAGGAACAGGTGGGATGATTTATAAGTACATACGGTGATACCAGTATTATGAAGTGCAATGCATGACTGTGTGTATGATTGCCACTCATTCAGGCTGAATGAGCTAGGACTGAGGAACAACTTCAACATACTAATGCACAACTTCATCATTGGACTACCGATCTACAACGGGAACAGGTAGGATGATTATGTGTACAAAAATAATTATTACTGATATTGATAGCAATGAAAAATAATTCATAATAATGCCTATATTTTCGACTGCTCTGCTGCAGTCTTCCTCAGGGAAAAATGCAGAACTACAAGTGCAGAACTACAGTACACCATGAATTAGCAAACCACAATCATGATGTTAATTTTTGTTGTATTAGGCTGAGAGGGCTAGGAATGAGCAACAACTTCAACATAATTGTGCACAGCTTCAGCAGACAACCACTGAATTATAATGTAAGGATACTCAAATCCAGCAACAGGCAACTAATTGCAACATAAAGGATACCAAAATTCAACAGAAGTAGGAAGAACTTAGACAAGCAGCAGTTGAGCTCCAGCAAAAAGGTGCCGAGTTGAACAGCGTCCAACAAAGCCTGCAGGTGTTATTATGTACCCCACACACACGCGGTAACTTGGCCATAATATAGAATGTCGAATATAATACAGCGGTAGTGATTGATGATAATGTTTATGTTGGAGGACTCGGTCTGTCTGAGAATAATGGTATTGTGATGGTGTACTCCCTTGCTACTGGATCATGGAGAACATTACCACCTTCTGAGACCATGTGGTTTGGCATGGCTGCAGTGAATAACCAACTTGTTCTGGTTGGTGGCAACAATATACCACTTAATGAAATGAAGTGACTGGTGTACTGGCGATGTGGAATGAAAGCTCACGCACACTGATATTTCCCTTTCCTGAGATGCCAACTCACTGACATTCACCATCTGTTGTCTCCTATCAGAAGTGGCTGGTGGTCTTGAGGCAAGTGGCTATCATTCATACAAAGTTGAGATACTGGATACTCTTTTAAAAGTGGTATGAAGGATCACCACTAAGAGACGGAAGTGCAGAAATGCCTTCAACCATCAACGGAAACATGTGGTACCTGTCTAGGGGTTTCATTTCCAATTTCAACAAAACCTATCTGTATTCAGTGTGTGTTTGGATGAGCTCATCTCCGAGGCTCAAGCTGTTTTACAGTCTGCTACTGCTACTCCACGATCCACACCATCACTATGGCAGACACTTACTGACACTCCACTGACGAACTCCACTATCTTAGTTCTCAATGGAGCTCTATTGACAGTTGGAGGAGATGGAAGCTCAGCCATCCACCACTACCAACCTAGCAGCAGGAGCTGGGTCAAGGTTGGCGACTTGCCGATTGAACGAGTTCAGTGTGCTTGCACAGTTCTCCCTACTGGAGAGATATTTGTAGCTGGTGGCCACACAAGAATAGAGGGGATGGCTGACATTTCTGTGCATGTAGAGACTTAGGAGGTTTGATATAAAGTTCTAACACAACAATCATAGAGTATTGTATTATACAGTATAATGTTCACACAATTCCATACAATAATATTAATTGTATTTCATGAAAACAGTATAATAATATTATTATAGCAGCACTCATGATCATATGCAGACTTGTAGCTAAAGGCCGCTCAGGTGAGTTAAGGCCTGGGTCCAGTGGTGTTTTCTCATATGCGTATTGGAAATATCTTGGTAAATATTTCGTGAAAATGGCTCAAATTTGTAATATAGCTTCATTTAAACGTTTTCTACATGTCAACCAAAGATGGTGGTAATGTGACCTACTATTACATCATAATGAACTCATAAACCTTAATCTCATAAATATGCAAATCCAAACATCTAAACAATCTTATAAATTACCTCAACTGTGACCAATACATCATATTTCATCTATATTTTACCAATCTAGCTTGGAAAAGTGAAAATATTTTATATTTTAAGAGTTTCTGTACGTTTTCCTATTAGAGCACACCGAAAGTGGTAGGCTTTATTTAGAAAACCAGTCAGAACTCTTTAATACAAAATATTTCACTTTTCCAAGGTTTGATGAACTATATAATGTAATGGTTACAATTAAGATGAGTTTTAGGGCTATTTAGATATCCTGATTTGTATATTCATGAATTTCAAGTACATCACCCTTGTCCACCAAAACGACATGTCACATGACCTTCATCATTGGTTTACATGGTAGAGGTAATGAGGCCATACTATGATTATCATTTGGGCTTCAGTCCATGATCTATTCCCAAGTTGTCAACAGAGCACGAGATCAGAATGGAAGCCATTTGCACCATCCCTTACCTTCGTGATATAGCTACCTTTCAAATGAAGGGTCTTTCCTCTTCAGTTGGTATTGACAAACCAAGCCATTGCAGAAAATAATACTGAGTGTGCATTGTGCTCAGGATATCACTGGCTTAAATAGAGAAAAGGCTCACTACTCAATACCTGTCGATATATGTTGACCTTTGGCAAGGCGCAAGCACTTAATTACTCAAAGACAAGGTAAAAAGCTCACTACCCAATACCTGTTGATATATGTTGACCTTTGGCAAGCACTAATTACTCAAAGATATAGGATCGCTGACGTATTGGTGTGTGCATTGACATATCAATACCTAGTTGATTTGAGGAGTTGAGTTGAATTCTTACAGAGTTGATCCTATGAAAGTTAATGTCCTGATAGTTGACATCATACAAAATTGCTCTTGTAAGAATTGATCACACGGGAGTTGATCACATCTCATATGCATGCACACACCCCTCAATTCAAGGCCTTAACACACCTGAGCGGGTCATGCTCCAAAAGTATTACTAGAAATCTCTTAGCATTGTATGGGCGACAAAATACACCAGCCACCACAATAAGATCGAGACAGGTGCAGAGAGAGGAGATGCAGGGAATTATAGAGAAAAGTAAGTAAAATTAGTAACTGTTATTAAGATCTTGCATGCATTTTGTAACTGTCGTTTGTGGCTATGCTGCGGTTGCTCAAACTTTGAACTATACCCGTGTACACCCCCACACTGGCACAATAGTGCTAGCATGCATGCACAATATATAATAATATTATTATGCAGTAATACACACTTGCCCCAGGTCCACAGAAACAGCAACACGTGTTCTTGTTTGCTAAATCTTTCAAAGGTATACATTTTCTGGTTCATAATCGTAGTAAACAAAGTTGGTACCCATCCTCCATGCCCCCTGGTGGCTGCGACTACCATCCGTATAACAGCAGATAACAGCATTGTGATTGAGTTATGGTTCACACCAGAATAACTATAGCCTTGTGCCAGGCTTCCCCTTCCTCTTTATCAAGTTTATGCATGGGAGAGCCTTGCACAAGGCTATAATATTATAGTTAGTGATCTTTCTCCTTTGTGAAGAGCTATGAAACTGTATATACACTATATCTAATAATTACTATAGTATCAATTATCCAATGAATAGCTAACTATGATGAATCCTTTTGTGTGCTAAAATCAGGAACTGCATGATCATGAATATCTAAGAAGTAAACTGTACCATTGAATATCACACTGGAGCAGAGAACCCATGGTAGCTAGTAGACTGACGCCGAGCTGTCTAGCTGTATGGTAAGTAGCATCCAGTCTCAAATCAATTCAGTGTTCTCTACAAGAGTCTGCATGATTATAATTATATAACATTTGATAGCTTTGGAGATGACATTGTAAAATTAATAAACCATGATAAGTTGTTTGTACTATGTACACCTTGTATACACATAGAGCTGCACAGCTGTGCATGCGTGCTGAGCTTTGTATCCACGCTAGAGTATAACTATCACAATATTTGTACATGGCCACAGTGTACATAGCAGGCAGACAGTGGTTTTCTTACAGGCGGTGACATTGATCTTTCAGCTAGTCATAGTACAAGTTATAGTTAGACTATAGCCTTGAGTGGTTTATTTGAATTGTAGCCGAGTGGTTTAAATGCATGCCTCAAGCGTACAATTCAAATAAATCACGATAAGGCTATAGTCTAAGTGGCTTGTACTATGACCACCAACTGTGGTATATGGAAGTTATACCACGGCTCTATGCCCATAGTAAATACATGCGTTATCTGCCAGCTGTGGTATATGGAAGTTATACCATGCATGGCTGTGGTTACTCCACTGTTTGCACAGTTGGCAGACAGTGGTTTACATTGTATATACTACAGGCGGTGCCTTTGATCTTTACTCTAGTTATAGTACAAGGTATCATACAATAAATTTTATCTTGAAGTTATAATTAGAAAAATAAGACCGGAAATACTGTAAAGTCTGGTTAATGTGCACATGCGCTTAACACTCTCTGTGGCAAGGAAACATGTGCCTATTAGACGATGTGCGCTTAATAGAGAGTGAAAGTTTTGCCCCGCCCACTGCCAGCATGTTCGTGCACTCGATCACAATGCTAGCAAGGTATGAACACAGCGATTCTTGGAATAGCTCAGTAATAGTTCATGGGAGTATGATCGGAAACCAACACTGGAAGAAAACTATGGAAAAATAGCCGACTTCTTTTGTGAGACTCATTTTGAAGTCAAGGTCAAGAGTCTGAACCCGTCTTAGTGGAACATCGCAGTGTTGAGGTTGAGGTTGAGGTTGAATATAGCTGATCTCATGCAGCTAACTATCCTAAATAGGTTGGTAAATTAGCTCTAGCCATGTAGAGCATGGAACACTCTTGATTGAATGGCGAAGATTACTGTCATCTTTATTGGGTGCATGCGCCAATTAGACAATACTTAATAATAAGAAGGAAGCATGCACTTACAGAGCACACGAGCAGTGCAGTGCCCATGTGCATCTGAGCTGCCGTGAGTATAAGAAAATTACAAATTGGAACAGTTGTTAATGAGAAGTAGAAGTAGAAATTGGTAATGAGAAATATTCAAATCAGTAATGAGAAATAATACTATATTTCGAATAATTACCAATGCAGCCCTTCTGGGCCACCATCATAATTATGATGCTGCTGACTGAAATTTGAGTACAAGGGAAATTGGTCAGCCTCACGAGGTCTGTGTTTCCATACCTGTCAACAGTCCGGTAGCGATGCTCGAGCGGGAACAAGAACATTGCCATTACACCATCACTTAGTTCGAGCAGCTACTTGCAGTAAGGGGTGTGGCTACGCGGGGCTCGCTTCCATCTGCGCATGCACACTGTACTAATGGGCACTTCTGCATAGGCAGGATACTGTTTGTGTCACTGTTACAGTACTCCCTATGGTTTGTGAGCATGTACTGTAAATAGATGATCATGCATACTATAGCCACATTATCCCATGATTGTGATATAGTTAAACATACTAGTTAATATACAAAATGAACACCATTGGTGCCAAACGCTCGGCGATATAAGATTGTTTTGAATGTGGTGTAATAATTATACAGTATGTGTTAATTTTTGGGATAAAAATTTACCAAGTCCAGTTGCTATGCTGAAAGTTGTGGTTGAATAAATTACATCCGATTCAATGTGGTAAAGGTCACTATATGTGATAAAATTATTAATTATAGTGTCAAATGATATTAGTGTGTGCTTGAAAGTTTGTCAAAAATAGTGTTAAAATTTATTTGT
This sequence comes from Cliona cf. orientalis, assembly GCA_963930775.1. Classification (NCBI taxonomy): domain Eukaryota; kingdom Metazoa; phylum Porifera; class Demospongiae; order Clionaida; family Clionaidae; genus Cliona; species Cliona cf. orientalis. The sequence goes on from OZ005695.1 coordinate 6,629,349, forward strand.
TTTATGGAGTGGAGTGTGTAGCATGATAAAATTAATGGTATGTGATATGAATTTATGTGACAGATGGTTGTAAATAAAACTGCACTAAGGTGTAGTTTTATTTTTAGTTTAAATACAAATGAGATTGTACATGTAAATAGCAATCAATAAGCAATATTATTATAATGAAAACTTCCTTATATAAGTATGTACAGCAACAATGTTGACACCATAACTAAAGGTACAATGATTGAAAGTTAGGCCCGGATGATGCTCATGCTTCCACCCCAAATTTTTGTTGTCAGGTGAAGCCCTGATGAGGTATATTAATAAATGTTTTTAATAACATTCTAGTAGCACACTAGCAATGTTTGAAAATGCTTTATACTGAATGGTACTGCAATAGGTGTAGTGATAAACAAAATTCGAACAATTTTTTGCTATTTGGGATTTGAATCTTGTTGTAACATTATAGTTGTAAAGAAATGGGGTAGGGGGTGGCCTTGTATTTTTAGTTTCAGTATTGTATCTAATTTTACTTTTTAAAAAATTATACATGTAACATGATTTTTAATACTGTATAGCTGGAAAATTTGGTGGGGGATTAAATTTTGCGGTTTGGTGGACTTATATTATAACCGCCAAATTAAAATCTGCCAAAATTTCCTACTCACATATATACGTATGGCGATTCCATACCGAACCGCCAAATTTAAATCCGCCAATATTCTTCCAATAGCGATTTGGGCTCAACTGCCAAAATTAATTCCCGCCACTATTTCTGGCTATACGGTAGTTTCGTGCCCAGATCCCACCCCCAAAAGGACGAAAGGGTCTGGTATACATCGAGCGCTTTCTGGGGCTTGCTAATGTAGCATTTCTAAATTTCACTTTCTGCATCCTGTGTGCATCCTCTCTGCCTTTTGGGGGTGGGGTCTGGGCATGAGACCAGATTTTCAAGGGGTGAGATTTTGTGAGGGGGATGCCCTGCCTCTTAAAAGAAAGCTGCAGGCTGATTTCATACAGTTAGAAACTGAGTCCAAAGTCTCTAGGCAATTTAAGAGACCCAAGGTGAGGCTGTGGTATCCTGAGTGCAGTGATCTCTTAAAAAAGCAGAAAGTACTGGATAAGTCTCTAACTGCATGGTTTAGAATAAAGCAACTGCAATCATAACATGTATCTTGGGAGACTAGGCTGCTGTTGTACTGTGTATCTTTTTTACCCTCGGCTACACCTGTAGGTCTCTAAGAAATTTGTAAATAATATTTAAAGACTGAGTCCAAGGTCTCTACATGATTTAAGAGACACAAAGGCCTGAGGCTGTACCATTTCGAGCACTGCTAGGGTGCTACTAAGGGCCTGAGGGTCTCTTAAAGAGTGTAGAGAGACTCTGCCTTTTTGGGGTGGGGTCTGGGCATGAGACCAAATTTTCAAGGGGTGAGATTTTGTGAGGGGGATGCCCTGCCTCTTAAAGCAACAACTTGCATCACTTTACTTATGAACCTCATGCTAGAGTCTAAACAATCAGAGAGCTCTGAGTGACCAATCAGATTACAGCATTTTTTTAATTAAGTATACTTTAGGAAGTCTCAATGGGATATAGATTTAGACTTCTGAGTGACCAATCAGATTGCAGTATTTGTTACAACTACAGTATTATTCAATAATAACATAGTGGAAAAACACCCTTGTTAAGTCTCTATAACCCAATTATTCTGCTGGACTCTTGTGGAAATGTAAACTGCAAAAGTCAGGGAAAAGCAGGCTTGCAAGAGTTAGATATATGTGACCATATAAATTGTTACTGCACATATAGTGGAAAAAAACATCCTATGAGACTCAATTACCCTCCTGGACTCTTGTGCAAATGTAAACTGCAAGAGTTAGGCTAAAACAGGCTTGCAGGAGTTGGACGTAAGTGACCATATAAATTTTCAGGAACATACAGTACTTGTTTGACCAGTTTTAGTGAACATGTACCATAGGATCCTATATAAATACAAAGCAGTCTCACTAACTGGTTTTTTTGTCCCCACCCACACCCCATCAAAGACTATAAAAGTAGCCATCAATCTGCTAAAATTTGCAGCTAACATTTTCTGCTTTTTTGAGACCTACTTTGAATCAACTTTTGTCTTCTTCAAGTCATTCTCCTCCTTTGTATGCTAGATGGCAACTGGACGTCAACGAAAACGTCATATCCAAGAGGTTGAGCGTTTCGACTTGCTCACCAATCCATTGACCAATGCCAGTGTGCATGGAGCAGTGACGTCTCTCTCTCCAGTAAAAAAAGGTCGGAGCTCTATGTATTTTGACGGAACAGTTTATGATGGTCATGAGCAAATCCGTTTGGTCGGGTTCCTTCCAGCACAACAAAAGAAACTTGACGGTTTTTTTGCTGATAAAAAGGCAGTGAGGTTGCACAACTGTGAAGTGAAGCAAAGTCGTCAAGGGCATCAGATGGAGATTATTTTGAAGAGTGCAACGGAGTTGAGTGAATCAGAGAAGGAGTTTGATGTAGCTGTATTCAACAACGAGCCAGTGCCAACTTCCATCACCTTAGGGGAACTCTCATCAATTGAAAATTTTCGCGAGGTGATAGTTGAAGTGAAAATCTTATCAAAGACAGAACCCATAACTGTGTCTGGAGGGAAGAAAAAGCAAGACGTTGTGATTGGTGATTGTACAGGCACAACTAAAGTAGCTTTGTGGGGAGAACATATCGACTCGTTGGATGTGGATGAAAGCTATCGACTTGCTAAGTTTTCGGTGAAAGAGTATGCATCCCAAAAGTACTTGTCAATGCTGAGACGTGGTAGTGAAATAACTCAAATTGATGACATTGGCGAGGTTGAGCAACCGACGAGCAGCACTGTAACAGAAATTTCCAATCCCGAAATCATTGGTGTTCCCCAGCTAGATACTTACAAAGCCTGTCTCAAGTGCAAAGCACGTGTGGAACCATTGACTCCACCGCTAGGTAGATGTTCTAAGCTCGGTTGCGCAATGATGCAGCGGTACGACAGGTGTCCTACCCAGGTTTCAGCGAAGTTGCTGGTGATGTGGACAGGTGATCAGACCGGGAGTAACACTCAGACTCTATATGCGTTTGGGAAGATTGTTAGCGAGATAGCTGGTGTCGATGGAGAAGACGATGATTCAGTGTCTAATACTGAACTTCTGAATTCGGAGCCAATTGTATCTATGAAGTTTAATGAGAATAATGTGATCACTGGCTTCACCCGCTCTGGCAACAATTGATCCTGCAACTTGTAACATTTGAGAATGACTGTTGTCTACATCATCGAATATCACATTTCTTAATCCCTTGATTTTTGGCACAACAATTTGTGAAATGCACATTTCATTTCTTTGATTCATATTCATTATTTGCTTTGTTTCATCTTGCTGGATTCCACAAATTGCATTTTTGGCAGTCACTTCAGGCAATTTTCTTTGGGTGTCGAGAGTGGTGACTCTTGACATGTCAGCCTGATTATTGTTACAGATTAATTTCTAGTGCATTATATAACTGGACAAGATTGAAATTGTTGAAAAACTGATTAATTGAAGGGAATGTAGAGGCTAAATTTCTGGTACATACTACACTGCAGTTAACATGCAATCCCACTGTTTATATGCAAGTTGTCTAATCACTAGCACTTTTCAATGTCCTATCGTGTGACCAAAGTAAGTTTTCATCTGATATAATATCAGTCTATCCCTTTTGAGTTTATGACAATGTCATTGTATTAACAATTGATTTAAATCGGTAGAAGTCATAGCAAGGAGGAATCATCACAAAAAAATTAATATAAGATTGTGTTCAACAATATAAATATGAAATTAATATGATTTAAAAGTGATCAGGTTTGTAAATGTACATGTAAATGGCAAGGATAAATTAAAAATGTATACAAAGTGAGTGAAATACATGATGAATATCAAAAGTGCATGGTGTTTGAAAAGCGTGTAGTGTCAAATTGAATGGTGGTGTTGGAATCGACCTACTGAATATTCGTATAGAGGAGGTACGACAGGCTCAATCCACACTTCACAGTAAAAGCAGATGTTGAATTGTCTTCATGATAGTCTACAGTTGATGAAGGATCTTTCTGTGTCACTGTATAGATGTTTGATACTGGAGAATTTCAGACTTATGTCTAGATAAACAAAAGTTATTGCCGATGTGAGAAGAATCTCGTAAGGGATTGCTTCAAACTTGCTGATGTTCTATTTCTAAATTGTAACCGTAGACAAACTCCAGTGCTATCTGCCACGGTATAATATCTCATTTTTTTCCCCTTTCTGCTGGTTATGTTGATTGAATCTGTGGGAACATTGACTACGATTGTATCGTGCTCAATGAGTGAATCGAGTTGATCAAGCTGATGTTTGCAGAGCCTTCTCAAATTGTAAACTCCATAGACTCTTCAATGTTCGTAGAATAATAATATTATGTTTTAACTTAAGATTTGAAATTCTTTAAACACGAGTTCCCACATTATAGTTCTTCGTCCAGCTTGGTCTTTGGTTACGACCCTTTTAGAATGGAAATAAGACACAATTCCTAAAAAGAATGGATAACTGTTGTTTGTGTGTCCTTCTTCGAGCCATTTCCAGCAAAATATATATATAGCGATGAGATTATCAAACACCAACAATTAAGCTCATGATTAATGACAAAAAGAAAGAAAAAAAATTATAATAATTGTAGATAAATGAATTGAAGTAAAAGATTGTTGTAATTCATTGTTTGGTTTGTACTGCTTAAATTGGGTGGGATATAGAGCAATAGACTGCATCGTGATCGCTATAATATGTGTCATGTACTTGAACTATGGTATTGTCAGAAGGTCTATTGTAATATACATGATCTATGAGTGTGGCTTTAGAGGTAGTTGGAGTTGACACTAACTGTGTGTAACCATGATTTGACATCAGGCTTACAATACTTGAATTAGGTCGGCTCAGAATGTCCTCATTGAAGTCACCTAGTATTACAGTAGGCAAATTAGCTGTCGAGACATAGGCTAGCAGTGTGGATAGCATGGTTGTCAAAGCTTGCAATGGCACCGTAGGAGATCGGTATATTACTGAAATGTTCATTTTATTTCCATTAGATAGTGTCAAGGTACTACAAGCTACTTCAATGCCACTCGATGTAAAGGAACATGTATGAGTAGGATGCATTTGTCTAGGAATACAAATCATAGTTCCACCTTTGTTGTCACTAGTTTGTCTGTCACATCTGACTACTACTTGATCATTTAATATGCTTGGAGAAGTTTGTGAAGCAGTCAGCCATGTTTCACAAAAACAAACTATATTCGTAGCTTTGAGATACATGTCTTGCTCAATGTCAGTCAGTTTTGCAACCAGTGATCTCACATTCAATAAACATATGGTAATATAGTTTTCAGGGAGTGAAAGGAATTGCAATGGTGTGGCAGAGGGTAACAACTTATTGTTTAGCCTTATCATTTCATTCTGCACATCAGTACTGGCCTTAATTGCTTTGGGATTAAAATTCAAAATGTGCAAGCCTTGTAGTGTTTTGACTCTGCTGAATGCTACATAGGCTTGTCCAGGACTAAAACGACCACCTTTCATGTCAACAACAATTTGTTCTAATGTCAGGCCTTGTACTTTGTGTATTGTGGTTGCCCATGCTAAGGTCAGTGGAAACTGTAAGCGTGTAATTTCTGAACCTTTTTTGCCTTTTGCAGGAAATACAATTTCATATTTAGCTACCGGTACAGCATGAGTGTATATGGTACGATAGGGGCTAGATTGCATTGCTTTTAAGCCAACATGGTCATTGTCAAACTTCACTAGCACAGTGGTAACTTTGTTGTCATCATTGGTCACAACATGCATTACTTCGCCTCTTGCACCATTGACTAGGCCATCTGATACATCAACATTTGTTGTTAGCATAACCCGGGCACCAATGGCTAGTTTCAGTACACTGTGTAGGCCACCAGTTTCTTGCCGTTTGTTTGACAGTGTAGAAAGTTCAATGTGTGCTGTTTGCCCTGCCATAGCATCACTAGCTTTAATAGAATATTGTTCACACTGGGGAGCCAAATTATTTAACATGACTGTGTTTCTAGAATCAACATCAACATTCAATCTGTACACATGCAATGCATGATTGGGATAGTTGGGTAAGTCTGCTGTTATCTCTCTAGACTTAAGCATGTCAATGTCTGCAGGAGTACAAGTGGATGTCCTTACTCTACACAACATTTGAGCAAATGTAGTATCACCTCTCTGTCGCATAATTTCACTCAATTCAATCATTTCAAACTCATCAACCCATAGTGAACCAGATCTGTATAACTGTGCATAACTATCGCTTACAGTGGCGAATAACCATGGTTGTCCAACAGGGGGTAATTGATACAAATCACCAACTGCTAGAATGCTCACTCCGCCAAATGTTACATCTGCCGATACACCTTTGATCTGTTGCAATCTCTTGTGGATTTCTAATAACATATTTGACCCAACCATGCTCACTTCATCGATAATAATTAATGCCAAATTCGACAGTTTTGTTCGTAATGTGTTAAGTTTATCATGGCCAAGTGGCTGGAAACCAGCGTATTTGCTAGTGCCAAGTAAAAATGCTGAATGCAATGTCATGCCATTAATGTTAAATGCAGCAACACCTGTGGGAGCAGTAAGCAAGACTATGACATCATCTGGCTGAAAAGTACCCAATTGTTTGAAAAATTTAATTGTATCAGAGTGGATTAATCGTATCACATGTGATTTTCCTACGCCACCTGGACCACTTAGGAATACCCTGTACGGCTCAATGGATTTTCCTTGTTTCAATGCTATGACTGCATTCTTACACCAGTTTCGATGAAACATGACCATGTCACGCTGCTTGCTATTTAATTTTCTCAAAAGGTTTCGATACTCATCTGCTGCTATTTCTTGTGAGTTGCTAGCACTTTCGAACCTTGCATGCAAACTAGTGGTAGTGCTTGTCATTAGTTCATGATTGTCTCGAAGATCTTCCTGGGACACATCAGTTAGTAGTTGGCTACCTTCTGCTAATGCTCGCTGTCTTGCTTCTTCTGTACTTGGGGCAATTTGAGTCCATAAATGCTCTGGTGGACCATTTTCATCTAAATTGACGTTATCAACCTCATCGTGACAATATTTTTGCTCATGGGCTTGAACTATAGATTGCACGTGTCTGTAATGTTCCTGATAGGTTGCATAACCACCAAGTAAGTCTACATGTTCATTATACCATGGATAGTACAACATTAGCTTTGCTCTGTACCAGTTGCTAGGCTCAGCATCTTTGTTATATTTATGGAACCTTATGACTGCCTCTCTCTTGCGTCGGTTCATTTTTCCAAAGCCATCAGTTAACTTTATTGTTTTTGACAGGATTTCGCTTTCTGTAGGTGGCAAAGCATCACAGTTGTCATCGTCATGCCGATAGTTTGTGACAAACGTAGCTGCAAACTCAGCTAAGCACATGGATTGTAGCTCTCTTGGCCTGTGTTGGTATCTATCAATGAGACTTTTGTTAAATACATCTGTATCATCATCATCCAATTGACTAAGCATATCTTTGCTCTTTAGCATAGCTATCCGTTCACTTTTTGGGTTGGTATCAACAAACACAACAGATCTGCTTAGCTGTTTCATAGGCAAGGATAGTATTCTATAGACTGCCTCTTGTGCACTGACTTCTCTATGGGTTAAAAAGGCTGAACCAACTTTTCTCAACTGTTGTTTTAGTTCATCAGTTCTGGCTTCAGAGGCTACTTGTTTTAACAACTGACCCATGGCTCTGTCTGTCTTCATGATATAGGATGCTACATACATAATACAAGCATAAGCATTGAGAACATATTGTATGTCAGTGTTGGCTTGCCAAGCTAAAGTCACAGGCCCATTGTAGTTGTTAATATTGCATTCATTAGGCTGTCTTTTTAACACCACTACATTGCCTTTGCTGGACACTTCTAGGGCTTTTGTGTACTCACTGAGACTAATGTCTGCTTTGATCAACACCTCAAGGAGACTCAACTCTGTGTTACCATCTGATAATACTTTATGGACTTGGGCCAATATAGTCTGTGCATTCTCTACAACATCAGAATCTGACTCTGGTGCAGCTATTAAAGTCTTTGAGCTAGGAGGTTTTGGGAAATTAAAACGACATGATTTTTTCCGTTTGCAATAAGTGGAATGTTTGTGTTGTTGAAGAAGCAATACCAGGTCTCTTAGTTTGCCTTCTGTTTGTGGGACTGCACAAGTTATGTACTGGTCAATAAATGCACACACTTCCTCATCACTGTCTATGCCATACTTGGGAGCATCTTTGACCCAGATTACACAGTGGGCATGTGGTGAGCCTCTTGCTTGGAATTCAATGCGTATGCCATAGTCAACTATTTCACCTAGTGGGTTTGCTGTGGATTTCAAAAACTCATGGAAGAATGTATTCAGCCTGTAATGGAAATGTCTGGCAGCTGTGACTGGGTTCCTTCTAAGCCAATTTGACTTTTGCTGAAATGATAATGCTTCAACCTCTTCGTCACTATAATGCACTCCATACTGCTTTGCAATAGTGCTAATCATATCAGGCCATTTCATGTCTGCAGCTGATAATGTAAAAAACCATGTAGGTGTACCCAGTTGCCTTATCATTGCCAAGAGGTCATAAAAGGTCCTTTGATAATATGGTGGAGAGCCACGAACATTTTTCATGAAGCTATATGCTTTGTCTGAGCGTATGTACTGATTCAATAATGTTTTGTCCCTTGCTTGTGAAGCAGTAAATTGCCTGGCTTGAGGCTTCTGGCGCCATATGTAGTTATTACCATCATCCAACACTTGTTTAGCCTCAACTATGTACTGGGCAACAAAGAGATAGTCAAGATCGCGTGCAAATCGGCCATCCACATCCAACAAACGCTGATTGAAATATTTTCTGTATGTAAGTTTCCTTGGTCTTTCAGTACTAAATGTTCCAATTCCAAAACAAAACTTGTCAGGGTTAACCATTGCTTCAAAATTGGTATCTGTCATAATGGATAATGGTTTTTGCCCTTCAGCTGGCGCTATGGAAACAGTTTGACTAAATGCTTCTGGATTTTCAAGTGACATCATACTTGCCTGTGGACCACCTGTGATTTGTCTGATATGCTCATCACCCTCTGCTATAATGTCATCATTAAGGGGGTCATCAGTATCATTTGGGTCTGTTGTAGTGTTTTGTGAATTACTATCAGACACAGCTACCTTGTCCAGGCCAACATAGTGATATTGTAGTATAAGGCCAATGTACACCTCATGCTCAATAGTGCCATTCCTTGGGATAACGCGAATCATATTTGAGTGCTCACTACTTAATACATTGATTGCAATGTTGAATCTATCAGAAATGCCTTGTATTGCTACATGGTCACCCCATGCACCATTTCGAAGTCTGCTTACGTACTTTTCAAATCGTAGCTGTAATTGCTGTTCTGACTGATGTACAGTATCAATAAATGCATCTTCATCATTTGGGGCTTCAGTGTCAGCATTGTGGGCATTGCTGCATCTTATAGGCTGTGCTAAGAAATCACGATAAAAGATAGCATTGCTCTCCAAATGGACAGTAACAGACTGTCTTATTTGACTTGCATTGGTGAATTCCAGTTGGTATGCTATAGCATTAAAAAGGCAATTGCCATCACCTGGTACATCATGGACTGTAAAACCTTCCTCTGTGGCCAATGCCTTGAGGGTGTTTGAGGCAGTTATGAGCTCATCAGGACCATAATTAAATATACTATGTGTGGGCTCAGTGATTTCCCATTCCATAGGGTCACCACAAGGTTCATGGGTGTGCTCTTGTGGTGTGTTGTTAGGTACACAATCATGGCTGTTTGTCTCAGGCAGCATCACTAGACCATGGAAAAGGTCACTGTCACAGGTTTGTGATTCAGCAGCCCAATGCATATTAACATGAACATCAGCATACAAAGGATTGTTAGCTTTGAGCCACTCTAGGGCATGGATAAGCTTTTCTGGACAAACATAGTCATACATATAGTGCCCCTTGTATTTCAATTTACGTTTCAATTTAAGAGCTACTAGTTCTGACTCAGTGGGTAACCTTGGGAGCATTGTGCACAGGCTATCAAGTTTAGAGGGTACATTTACAGCTGGACCTTGAATACATCTTTGCTTACCAGAGGGTAATGCCACCATTTTCATAAAAGGAACTCTCAGTGATATGAGTCTTAATTCAAGGGCATTCAGAGTGGACAGTTGAATAGGTATGTCATTTAATTGCAAATTATTGGCCTTTGCTTGTGCTGGCAAGTTACCACGGGACAAGGCACTATCACATGTTTTGCATATCCATTGCCTACCATCTGAACTAGTGTAGCTATATTGAACACAAAAGGCTTGTTCTAAAAGTTCATGACTGGCCTTAGTGTATTTGGATTTGTTACAGGGGATAACATTCTGCTTGTACATCATTCGGTGACAAATGGTGCACACAAAATCTGGACCCATCTTTGTCTTTGATAGAAAATTAGCAATAGCATTATTTGTGGTAACAGGCAATGCTCTCTTTTTGGCAGTGTTTGTTCTATCATGCTCACGTCTATCCATGGTTTCACACGGGGTTTCTAATGCTCTCTTTTTTTTAGTATTGGCTCGATCCTGCTCACGTCTATCCATGGTTTCACACGGGGTTTCTAATGCTCTCTTTTTTTCAGTATTGGCTCGATCCTGCTCACGTCTATCCATGGTTTCACACGGGCTTTCTAATGCTCTCTTTTTTTCAGTATTGGCTCGATCCTGCTCACGTCTATCCATGGTTTCACATGGGCTTTCTAATGCTCTCCTTTTTTTAGTATTGGCTCGATCCTGCTCACGTCTATCCATGGTTTCAGTTGGACTTTCCAATGCTCGCTTACGTCTCATAGCTACTCTTTTGCTTTTTCTGACACTATCAAAGGATACTTTACTCTTAAATACAAATTTATGACCACAATCACACACTGTCTTCTTGACATTCACACTTGCACAACACTCAGGGCAAACTTTCACTAAGTTTGACATTATTATAAACAGATAGTGAGACAAATAAACTCACGAATGAAAAGTACCACTTCCACAAGAACTTGAAAGATCAATACTGAATCAACTGCCACGTGGCAAGTGAACCCCATTTATATGATATCTTTGTGCTTTATTTGGAATAGTGTACTTTATATAGATTCATAGTGCTAGTGCTATTAATAGATGCACTGGCTAGGGCTACCATACAAGTAGTATACGGAGTGGTCTAGTTTACTGTACTGAGAACCGAAAAAAATGGCCGACTTCGGTGTGCTAAAATGAAGAATAAGGCTATAACTCGTGAGAGAAAGCTTTTTAGCGAAATCCCTTAGTTGAAAACCTTTGTAGTTCAAAGAAAAATTGGCTGGTATGTTCATTTTATTTCATAAATGTATTATGCACGCAGTAGAGTGGTAACAGACAGACAGACAGACAGACAAACTGAGTACTGTAACGCTCGTGCGCATGCGCCGAGCGTTAAAAATGTCATACCTTGCATTCAGGACATTTCCTTGTCCTTCTGCCACACTCCATACACATCACAGCATGTCCACAAGGAATAAACCGACAGTTAGCAGGAGAATAGCAAAGCATACACTCCTCTTCTATACATGTAAGTGTACATTGAACATCTCAATTAGATTGTGCACGCAATGTGTCTATAATGTGCATAAATTATGATTATGATGGCTCATTCTCCACCCCACTGGGTTCATCTGGATAAAATATCTACATATACAAGTAGGTACAAAGGTAGCTGGTAGCTATTCAAACATGCTACTACTAGTACTGCTGCTGTGACAACCTTGTCAAAATATGGTGTTAATGGCAGATATACTGGTCCAGGAGGATTCTATCAAACAATATCTATGTACCTGGTGGTATTGCTGCAGACTGGACATCTGCAGAGACTCTTCTTGTAGCCACAAACATATGATCAGTGCTTGATGCCTCGTCCCCATGCAGCACAAGTGGTCGATGGCCATGTTGCACTTGGGCTTCAGTGGTGGTGGCTAATAGCTGAAAATCATGGCTCTGAGAAAGGTGAGCAACTGGTGATGCTGGCCTCTCTTCTGTTGTTGTTCGAACAGCAGCATTGAGTGGAATACTTCGCTCTCTCGGTGGCAATGACTTTTGATCAGTAATGGCCTTAGGACTAATTCTCCGCCTTCTACTGACTTCAGTCTATATGTACACATGCATAATAGGAGTGAAGGTAACCACCAATGATTGAATGCACAGCATACTCTACAGTACTAGAACTAAACTAAATAATTGTATAGCTAAATAAAGATGATATAATTATTCTTACATCTTTCATACGCCAAAAACTCAGTCCCTCAGATGCCCGAAGACCACGCCGGGGAAAAGAACCTCGAAAATGTTCACCACTGAACCTACATACAAACAGAATGATTCAATTAAGATACAGATCAGCTTTGGAGGAGTGGATAGGTGGGGAGAGATACCTTCGTGACTGGCTAGCCACTTGATGAATTACTGGAGTCATTTCGGGAGGACACAGTGCCATTACGTCCACTCCCAGCATGCTGGCTGTCTGCCAGTTTGCTCCCTCTCTCACCAGCAAGCAAGACATAGCAATATAGGGAGGTACCTCTTGACCAGCATTCAGAACTCTCACATGTTCACTCATCTATGCATGTTTTGAATTAACAATATAAAATTGTGTATGGCACCAGGTTAGATCCATCCCATAATAGTATGGTTGGCACATCAATCTTGCCTTAGCAAACTCAGGTGCATCTTGAGTTGGTGGATGCATACTCTTGAGAGTGAGTATGAGGTGAAGTGGAGTCTGCCCATCTCCAGCAGTAGCACTGAGGTCAGCTCCGTAGCCAATCAGAGTCTCAATGATCCTGCTATAGCCACGCTGAGCAGCAAGGTGCAGTGGCGTCAGGTTGTTGGAAAAGTTGCTAGCATTGATATCACAACTTTCCTGTGCAAATAAACAAAAAGTATGAAAACTGATGTAGACTCTGGCTAAAAAATTCCCTAATGCAGTAGCCTAGGTACGATTATTATCTTGCATACATAAATTGGACGTCAAAATGATACACTACTATTTTCTCATCAAGACACTCAATTAGCTGCCCATCCCGATATAATAATATGCTCACAGTGGTATGTGTAGGAGCATATCTGGATAGGATTTAATCTACTGTGACAACAATAACCCTGTCTATGAACAAAATTACACTGTACCAGTGAGCATAGTAGAGAGACAATGTCCAGGTGATCATTAGCAGCAGCAATGTGTAGAGCAGTGTGACCATCATCCATCTTGATCATATTAACATGTTCAGGAAACCGACCAATGAACTGCTCCACTCCACTATTATAATATGCCAATAAAGATATCATAATCACATACTAATTCATTTTAGAATACGCACGCGTAGAAGCCATTCTTAGCTGCTTCAAGGAGAGGTGAGAAACAGGAGGAATTATAGACAGTTGGGTCAGCACCAGCGTCAAGGAGAATAGCAACACATTCATTCCTGTGGGCCAATACTGATATGTGCAGGGCAGTGTTTCCCTCCAGGTCCTGCAATGAATAGAGTATAGTATATCTGGGCAGGATCTATAGCATATGAGCAAAGCAGATATTACATGTAGTATAGCTGCACTCACATGCACTGAGCAATAAAATTCAGAAAATGTAAATCCACATACACGTATTACTACCATTATGTTGCATGTGCAGGGTTGTAGCTAGAAATCTTTTATAGAGCAGTGAAAGTGTGGAAGCAGTATCTAACACAATACCAAAAAAAAACAAAAAAACAGCATGCAGGGGACATAGAGCAGTGATCACTGCAGTGTTTACCGTGCTACATACTTGTGGTTGTATGCAAAGGCTCCTGTGGTGTGTACTTGTAATAACAACTGGCTGGCTGGTAAGTGTATATGTATACCATATTATAGCAGTTCTAGTAGCACCCAGTACAGCTTCCTATTGTAGCATAATATAATATTATATGGCCCCGCCCATTTCTCAGCAGGATAGACCAGCACGGCGCCGCTCTACCATGCTATAGCGACATCACTGATGTGCATATACATGCATGTATTGTCTGGTTTGGTTAATGAACTTGCCTTATCATTGAGGTCAATAGTAGGAGTCTTGGCAAGGACCCTGAGAGTATCATGGTTGCCAATGGCAGCGGCCACAGCTAGAGGAAATAGACCAACTGCATTCTTATAGTTGACATCAGCTCCAGCCCTCACCAGTAGCTCAGCTGCAGCCTCCTGGTTCCTGCAAACGAGTACCATAAGTTTGATGGCAGTTTAGACTTTCTTTGATAATCATAATACTGTAAACTCTGGTTATTAAGCGCACCTCACTATTAAGCGCACATTATTAGTTAAGCGCATGCTCTCTTCTCGTCACAAGCTATTGTTTATTAAGTGCATGCGCTTAATAGGCGTGGCGTTTTATGAACCTGACCTTGACCGGCTGGAAAGTATGTGGAGTCCAGAAGCGCTCGATTGATCAAACCAGCTAGCTAGCGCTAGCGCTAGTGGGCCCCGCATCCATCACGTGCCCAAACGTTTGTGGGCGTGGTTATGTGCTATTATATTATTAAGCGCATACTGTCGTTCCGTTTACCACTATAAGCGCATGCGCTTATTAACCAGAGTATACGGTATGAATGGTGTATTGTTATAGATCACATACTCTTTAAAGACAAAGCACATGCGCAGGTACAATGACATTTATGACTGTTACAATGTAGGTATACAAGTTAATAAGCACTGCAAAGCTATCAACCTAGCTATCTCCTCAAATATATTCTGCATCATGACTGCAAGCTCAGAAAGTAATAATTATTATGTACTTAATGATTATTGGATCATCTGCATGTATACCGTAACCTGTATAATAGTATAACTGTGTAAAAATTGTAATTGGACGATACCATGCAATTTCATATGCACACTATATGTAGAACCAAGATGAGGGAGACTGGGATGAGGGTAGTGCGTGGGGCCAAGACCTATACATTATCTTGCAGATGGACTGGAAATGCTACATTAATTAATACACCCGTGAAAATTCTACAATCATCATTAGATCGAATTAAGGTTACCAGGAAATAGACAGTAACTGTATAGTAATATACTGTTGTAACGGTGCCAGTCGAGTCGCAACATATATACACCTATTGTCTATGCTAGCTACCCGTCATGCAAGACTTGAGTTCTCTCGAATTTGACCCTATGTCCCGGTTTGCCTAATTTTGCAGCACTGTCCCGGAATCCAGTTTGATTGCACAAACATAAACTATCTAATTTCAGTCCGTATATCTCGTGGGTGTAGCAGTACATAATCACCCGAAAGTGGGTGTGGTCACCACGAATGTGGGCATGGTCTATAAAAATTCGTGTGCACTCATTCTTTATTCCACTTTATTCCACTTTCTCCTCTTATAAACTTGGCAACTATGCATAGGAAATTTGTATATGACACGTGCGACTTTGGAGAAGTATTTTATAGCTAGATCTAGTTCTAGTGGTTTGAAGATTAGTTCAGTACTCCCTCATATTAGTGATCTACCATTTGAGACTACAGGAGGTATAGCTATAATATTATGTACATGTAATACTATCATTATTAACTGACAATTCTAACATTCACAGCAATTAGGCTCCTTCTGTAGGGTTGACCAAGCTTGGCAGGAAGTGCGTTACGATCATAGTAAGCACTCTTGAGGATTTGAAGAAAGGAGATACCTTTGAAAAAACATCGAAAGGACCATTCTTGAAGGATATTATAGTCAGATATAGCACACAAATTGCTGAGCTAACCATCAAGCTTTGTTCTGAGTTAGAGCGTTATTTACCATCAAAGGATAAGTGCGTGCCCTCTCAGATGCAGCAAGCATTTACAACTTCAATTAAGCAAAAACCTCAAGGATACCTTCAGCATATTCATCACGCACGTACCTACACCACCTCGGCTTCATGTCTATACCAGTCCATGCTACCAAATAGTTGTTGATCAAGTTTATAACCATAATTATGATAGGACGGAAAAAAGTTACACCTAATTTTGTTACAACTGACAATAGTCTGAGTGTTTGAGAAGAGAACGTAGTTGTTACTATATCAGGATACGTTGCATAGAGGATGATGAGCGGCAGTGCAATGAATGTAAATCAGATGACGACTGAAGTGTAGGCAGCTGCTTCCCGATTGCTGGCTGGGCTATCAAGAGAATGTGACGTAAAAATTACAAAGGAGAGGATGTTTAAGTAGAAAAATGTGTCAAGTACATCCACTAGCCATTTCCTGTAGAGTTTGCTGCCTTTCATCTCTTAAGTAAATACCAGAGCTACAGAAAGAATGGAAATATTTCACTTCAGTATTGAAGGAACGAAAACGAAGGAGGAGCTACCACACAATGACTCTACAACTATAGTAAGATGTGGTCTGAATACATTATTGAGTGTGGTGGATCACAAAAGGCCATCAACACCTGTCGCGGAATTTCTTCCTTCGGGACACTTCCGCCCGGGGTTATGTTCCAGACCCTCCCTCTCTCTTCTCACGCACTGGAGGGTTTGGGGACAAAACTAGGTGGAAAGGTTGTATCACTATACTACAATGAATGAATGTGCAATTAACAAAACCATCAGAATGACTGATTACTATATTCTCTTGGATTTGAGATCCATTGACATGAAAACAAGGTGTGCTGCATGCACTAGATACAGAGGGCCAACTGTGGGTGAGACGTCATGGAGAGAAATGTCACGAGCAGATGAGTGTGGCTCGTGACAATCACACTACATATATTATGCTCACCTGCTGAGAGAGGAGCAAATGGAGAGGTTGAAGAGCTATCAAAAAGAAGAGATTAAAATGTGATTACTGGGATGTACAAATCATGAAGCTAATAAAGAAGGTTCTGTCCCATTGAAAACCGAAAATCCTTATGCCGACTGAAATCTGTACTTCTACAATACAGGGTGTGAAGCCATTGCACTATACTCGAACAGATGGAAACGCAATGATGGCGAAGTACAGCAGGGAGTAGATCGACGCCGCGATCGAAGCAGCTATGCAAGTTTTTGGCTTGAAGAGGTTAAAGTATCAGCAGCTGAAGGCTGTGTGGGAGTTTGTTGTAGACAAGATGTATTTGTATCCCTGCCAACTGGCTTTGGGAAGTCCTACAGTTATGCTCTTCTACCTATACCGTGTTTGACAGTCTATGTCCTCACGAAGAGCCGTCTATCCCCTTACTGCTCTAATAATGGAACAGCAACATAAATTTTGTACTCGAGGATTAACAGCAGAATTTTGTAGGCGAGCTCCAACAAGATATAAGTGCAATGAAAGGAGTCGAGGCTGGACAATACCAGGATAGTGTACATTAGTCCAGAAGCACTTCTTCTTAACCCTCAGTGGAGGGAAATGTTTCTGTGCATGCAGAGCATACAAAGAGAATCTTGTGGCCTTTGTCGTTCATGAGGCTCACCGCATCACAAAACTGTGAGATTACTGTCATAGTAGCTAGGTATGATTGTTTTACACTGTACTTGTACGTGCATGCCCGACCTTATGTTATAGTGGTGTGTTGGTCTCAGCCACAGGCTCTGTTGATAAATATCACCTTTAAGTTAGCTGTAATACCAAACATTATTTTTATATAGAGGGGAGCATCATTCCGACCAGAATACAAGCAACTTGGTGAAGTAAGAGCACTAATTCCCTCTGATATCAACACCATGGCTCTCACGGCAACTGCATCCAATGATATATACACACTCTGACATCATTGCAACACTGTGCATGGAACATCCTATCATCATTTCAACCTCACTGCATAAGAAAAATATCAAGTACATGGCCAAAGAAAAGGGCTCAATGGAGGATTTTGTCGAAATGGTGTCAGGAGCTATAGACAATTTGCGTACGTGTATGCCAAGAATTATCATTTATTGCAAACAGTATTTAGAATGTGCCTGCATGTACATGCACAGTCTCTTTCAATATTATCTTGCAGATGGATTCACTGAGCCACCAAAGAGTCCTGACCTCGTGAAAAACAGAACTGTGAACATGTAGTGCAAGTGCACTGAAGCCAGGAGTTCATCATACAAAGCTTTTGTGATCCGAAAGGATCGCTGAGAGTAGAGTCATAGAAACGATTACATTCGGTATGGGGCTAGATTGCCTGAATCTGGGACAAAGTGTACTATCATGCTATGGGGAGCGCCGTCAGACGTGGAAGCCATGATTCAACAAACAGGAAGAGCCGGTTTCTTATCCTGTGCTCCACTTTTACACTGTAAAGGTGACCGACACCTTGTCTCTGAGCCAATGCACCAATTCGTCAAAGTGTCGAAGGCATGTTATTTTGCAGGTTTGACCAGTATGAACACATTAATAAATCATGTACTCCCTGTCGTTGTGATGTTTATGAGAAAACTTGCTGTTGTGGTAATTGTACTAATATTATTGACATGTGTTTGTTGGTATGACTTGAAAATTACATAAGCGTACACCTAACAATAATTTTAGTACTACAAACAGAGGTCAATCAAACCAAGTTTTGGGTTTATCCATCTTGAATCGTGAACCAAGACATCTTTTTTAGTTCAGAAAATGATGGATGCATCCTTCCAGGTGTTTCCTAGTACACTTTATTTGTTCAGTTATCTTTTTGATGTCCTTTGTCCATGAAGCACCCCTGTGTCTCCCAGACCTTTGTACAACATGCAGCTGAGATCGAATCGAACTGGTTACAAATTTTGATTAGAACACCAGCACACTTTTCCAATCCTTGAGATTGACTTTGGAGTAACATTTGATTCCTCCAATACAACACGGTTCAGGTGCTCCATGTGAAGGTCCCACGACTTATTTTGTCCTGGTTGCCCACTTGTATTGATGAAACGAGACCACAGTAGCTGTTCACGTTGTCTTGGTGACAGTAGAACATTGTATTGTAGGAGTAGATTCAGAGCTCTGATGGAATAGTTCTTGTGGTTTGTCACATTGAATATAGGCAAGAAAATTTCCAACATCTAATCACTCTCAGACCATAACCTTTCTTTATTGCATCTTCAAACTCAACCCACAGAGAAGCATGCAAGGGATAGTACCTCCTTGGCATAGATAAATACTCCATCTATTGCTTTCACATCTGACAGTGGATAAGTGCCGGTATTTACATATTCTTTTAACATAATTGTGGTGACAATATCTTGCAGCACAGTGTGTTTATCGCTAGCTTTCTCGATCTGTTGAATGAATTGTGACTTCTGTGCATCTTTAGGTGTTGAAAAGTCAAAATGCTGCTGTAAAAATGAAGCAAGGGTGTGTCCCTCCAGGATTACCTGTATACCACGTAATATTAAATCAGGGATCGATAACCACTGACCTTTTTTACCAACCTGTAGGAAATCCATTACAGCATTTGCGTCTTTCTTTATAGTGGGGCAAACATTATAGATCTGTTGATCAGAGACTTCAGGTGAAGGAGAGTTCCAGCATCAGTATAGGAATCCTTTCCATAGAGACATGTCATATTATAACCTGATACAATTGCATGCAATGCAATAACATTAATTTTCATAGTATACTGGATTAGAGCAATTAGCAGTTTATTGTCCTACAGATTAAGACATGTGTATCAGGTATGTACCTCCATCAAGGCCACTTGGCGTGCCACTCCTCCGCTACTAGGTATGAATCCTTCTAGCCAGCCAACAGGATGCTCTGAGTTCTGTCTAATCGATTGTGTCCCCTTAGCTCAAACTGCTGTCTGCTGTCACTGCAAGTCACCGCCAAATATGATTTTGTGTAGAATTTCAATTATTAGAATAGTGAGCTCTTTCTCATGTGTTTCTTCTGGCTATGTAGTAAGGTCTAGCTTCCTCCTGTGTTTCTTCTGGCTGTGTAGTCAGGGTTCCATTTATAGGGGGAGCAGGGGGATGCTCCCCCCCCCCCAAATATCCAGCTTCTTCCCCAAAAATTTTCAGCTATTACCAGTACTGCACTATATTATACATGAAGTGAGGTACTAATTTTGTACTCAGTCAGGGGGGGAAATATTATTAACTTGTAGTATGCATTTCACCAAGGTGTGAGCTTACTCCTAATGGTTGAATAATGTTCGTACCATTTCTATTCAGGTAGATAATCCAGCACAAAATACCAATTTTTCACATCACTTAATCCAGTTGAGGGGCCTTACAATCTTAGAGTAGCTTTCAAATCATCAGAGTCAGTATACTGTGCATCCGGTGGAATAGGTCTAGTGCTTACAGAGATGTTATCTTTCAAAGATAGTCCAGCACAAAGTGTATCCATGACATGCAGTAAGTAGCTACATGTACACTAACTGTTTTATGTGTAGAGCGCATAAGAGATGTGCTCTACTCATTGACAACGATGTTTCCGCAATGGTGTACCACACTACTGTTTACAGTAGAGGCCCACACAGTGCAAATTCCTTTGATAAGCTCGACTACCGCTAAGGCAGCTCTGTGGCTTCTTACAAAAATATCTGTCTATAACAATGATTGCAGAAATGGAAATGTGCACTATGTATAATATAATAGGGTATATAGAGCACGTTTCCAGTCCATCTGCAGGATAATGTATATACTTCAAGTCACATGACATGTGGTCCACTCATGCATGCATGAAGATACACAATGTCCTTTTAATTATCCTTTAGGGTCAAACATTTTTGTTTACATGACAATGACAATAATCTATACTTGTATATACTTACATGTGAGCACAGATGTGTAGTGAAGTGTCACCCTCATTATCCTACAAAATTAAAAATGATAAATGAATGCACTTGAGAGCAGAACCCTCACCACTACATGCATGCAAGACTCATGTGCATGTATAGCATAGCTCACTGTGTATGCCTGTTCAATATCAGGAGTATTGAGCTACATACCCTGCACCAGTGCACCTGAAAATGGTTATGGTACTGTTCAAATCTCTTCAGAGTCCATGCATGATCTAGGGAAGCATCTGGCTATGTCACTATACAAACTGAAAGCTTCTGTAATATACTTAAACGAACCAAACTGAATTATGCACTTGAGAGTCACTGCCTGTTCACTAGGCCTTGCCCAATTATGCTAGCATAATTTTGAGACTAATAGGTAACACAAAGCATTGAGAATAATGCCAAGACTAATAGGCACTATTTCCCCAAAAATTCGAATAATTAGAATAGCTATGACCTTTGCATCGGAAAAAATTTGCTAAGTAGCTCAAAAATCAAGATTCCAATAGCTATGACCTTTGCACCTGAAAACACGGCAAAACTTAGTGGCTCAAAATTCGAATATTTAGAACAGCTATGACCTTAGCACCTGAGCACATGGCCTAAGTAGCTATGGCAAGTTGTAATAAAACTCCTATTAATTTTTGTTATTTTTTAAGAATTTTGAGATACATATATTTTTCATTGAGACTTATGGGTGTGAGTCTTGAGACTAATAGGTGAAAAACATGAGACTTGTAGACTTGACTAATAGGTAAATTTTGGAGCATAATTGGGCAAGGCCTACTGTTCACATTGTCACTGCATTGATAATTGACCAGCAAAGCGTAGAATGGCAATCAGTCAATCAGCTGAGGTAGGTGCCATGTAAACACAGACTGATAACAGCTCCACACTTAGTCTACTACAACCACCACTATTCCTTTATGCCTTGAATGCGTACTTTCTCTCAGACGACCTTACCATTTAGTACAGGAGGGCTATAATGTTGGGACGGAAGGATGGAGAGACAAAAACCACCAAATGATTGCAGTAACCCTCTGCCTACGCTTTGTGGCGAGTGTTAATAATAGAGTGTAGTTGTATAAAAGGGAACTTTTCATCCCACTGTTTCATTCCGTGTAAATCAAAATCAATGCTACCGTAGGAGTCAAAAAACGGTGACGCTTCCGTTCCGTTCCGTCCCGTTCAGATGGAAGCGAAACGGCCGTTCCCCATGCACAAGAATGGAAACGGGACGGGCGGAGGCCGACGCGACGGAAAATGCAGTCGACTATTCCAATCGTAGCTACATGTAGCACGAAAATTACGCCTCAAGAGCCTAAGAAAGCCAAAAGAAGCATCGCTCTATCCAAACGATCGCATTTGGAGGCGATCAGTCGATTGGCAACGCGATCGATCGATTGTCGATAGCAGACTTCAAACCCAGTCGAGACTTGATCGCAGAACTTGCTCAAAATCGAAGAGCGGCAGTAGTGAACTGCTCCAGAACAGTTTAGAAGACCATAGCAGTATGAAACTATCGATTCTAGTCGGCGAGTCGACAAGCTGGCCTTCCTTTTCACGTTGAAAGATCACACTCAATTACTAATTATGCATGCATGCCAGTGGCGGATCCAGGATTTGTGGAAGGGGGGTTCCAATAGTGCAGTTGCGCGCAAAGCGCGCACGAAAATTTCGAAGCCACGCCCACTTTGCGGTAAAACCGCGCCCATTTCGATCGAAACTATCAGTCCTACCAGTCCAATCGACCTGTTTTTGAACGAATTTTCTGCTAAAGCATGCTAAGGTGAGCCACAGCAGTAGTTTTCTTAGTTCTGTAGACAGAGAGGGGGGTTCCATTTAGCTTATCAATCAGCACTTCATAGCCTATCATCATTACTTCTAAGTGCTAGATGCAGCCCAAAGGGGGGTTCACAAACAAAAAAGGAAACTAAATAGGAACAGTGTGGCAGCAGAAAGAGCTCAAACAAGCCAAAGCGACACTGGTCAGGGCCTGATTAACAATAATGAGTCTTGAAACACGGGGTTATGTAGCAAGTTGTCTCTGTAATGATATTCCTTGTAACACAAAGAGAGATCCAAATCTATCCTTGCGCTCCTTTGTTGTATTCTTGTGCTGCAACACAGGGGTTGCATCATATTCTGAGTCAAGCTAGGCAACCAGAGACGAGTGGCGACAACAGCTTGACCAATTATTGCTGATAACTAACTTTGATTCCAGTTGAGCCACATCCACAGAGCTCAGAGTTGAAAAGCAGAGCAGTACCAGTAGAATCAAGAAGACTGTCGCATGTAAATTAAAATGAATCTCGATTCCAACTGATGAGCGAACGAGTTTGCCTTAAAATTTTTTACATACATTGTATATAGAACAGCAAATGGGGATAGTACTCTGTGTTACTGTTCTAACAGAGCAGAATGGAGCTCCCTTTTTAACTCCAACTATGCATCTATGCATCCACATTGTATTCATACAGTACCTGTGCATTTAGATCTGGTCCATACTCCAGTAGAGCCTTTAGCACGTGAATAAATCCTTCAGCAGCAGCAATGTGCAATGCTGTCTTACCCTGCAGCTTTGCATTCACCTACAGGGGCAAGAAACAATGTCGAATACTCAAGAATCAATGCAGTATGACCGGAAAGTCTAACAGAGATTCAAAATTAGGCAGTTTGTCAGTAACTGCCTTATAGAATCTGCTAATACCTTTTATCTGCACTCTGTACAATTGTATAATATAATACACAAATCCTGTAACAAACCACAAGCTTCAAGCCCACCAATATTTTTGCAATGATGAATTTTGACGTAAATGGCTAATTCCCACATAATATAATATAGGTGTACCTCACTTGGTCTTCTAGCCAGAAATTCCCTGAGCATGGTGGAGTCCCCAGCAGCAGCTGCTGTGGCCACAGTATCTGGATCTAGCCTCTGAATCATAGCACGTAGTTGAGCACGAAGTAGTGGATTAACAGATTCTACCTCTGTACTTGTGCATGTATATATATATAGACAGAAAAATTAAGAGAGAGAGAGATGTGCATAAAAAATTCATAGACTTCATGTAGATGACATTATATACAGTGCTTACCCATAGTAGTGCTCATTCTCTCCCCGGGGGCGTGCTTGACGCAGGCTGGGTTGAAGATCCACCTTCTACCACCCACTGATATCCTCACATCTCCACTGGGTAGAACCTTCACCACCCGAGCCAGCTGACCAAGGGACTACACATGGAAATCAAGATATCGTAGGTAGGATTGGTATATTATGCAGTATTTTAGTTATGTAATTATGTGAAATTATACAATTAAAAATCGCATAATAAACCTGTGCATTACATTGTACAATAGGGTGGCCGGCCGAGGCGCGCACCACGTACATGTGGTGAATGCCTGTCAATATTGCACGTGATCGATCCACTAGTAAGCGCTCAGTCTGTTTGACTGAATGGTGCAACAGTTTGAGTGTGGAAAGAGCCAGAGAGAAGTATGTTGCCAATATTCACGAGAATAAATATTTTCGGACAGCATAGCTAATGCAAAAATTAAACGCCCGGACAATATCAACTACTACTGTATACTTTCTAATATAGGCGCCCCCAAAAAATAATTACAGATCACGCAGGCGCCTCCAAATGGAACCGAAAATTTCACGAGCAGGTCAAAGGGCGCCTAAATTAGGGAGGCGCCTGAGAGTTGCAATTAGAACGGTTCTGGAAGTTTTGCCATAGCACAAGCGCTATCACTAATGGTCCTATTTAGTGGCAGTGAATATGACAGTGGCGAGAACAACAAAAATATGGTTCTAGTTTCAGTTCTTTTTGGAAATTTCACTCTGATCGCTGAATCATTCTCGAGTTGTCGGTACCATAGCCATCAGAACGGTTGTCTCCAGAAAGACATCAAAGCAGTAGGTAAGTGCCCATATAAATATAAGAGACAGCTTAGTTTGACATCTAAACTGCAAGCTTGATAGATCAATCGACGGTACGGAAGCGGTATTGCCATATTGCACGTGGAAATCCGTTCCAATTAGGCGCCGCCTAAAAATAATTGATGTCCGGAAAGGTGCCTTAAATTAGAACTGAAAAAATTGCGCAGGTCTCAAAGGGCGCCTAAATTAGGGTGGCGCGTATATTAGAACATATACAGTATTCGTCCTTGCTCCTTGCATTGTTGAGCTAAGCTCTGTCTCGCTCTTGCCTCCTTTCGAGCCTTACTGGTTATGCATGGTTCAGCGATAGCTACGTCGTATGCACCTCAATATTTCATCACTAGTCTAATTTTGCAATTCGCTAAGTTACTATAGCATATACACATGTAAACAATGTGACCATCATACCATATCATGGGTATAGATAATTTTTTCGTAGTGTGGGGGGGGGGCTTGTGTTGCCATGCCCAATTTTGTGATCACTCCTACTTAATATTATTAGATTGCCACTGTGGCAGTGGTATTATAAATAAATTAATGAGAAAGTCCCTTTTGGCAAAAATGCAAGTATTAAACTGGTTCAATAAGCTCTTGATTGTACATACATGTAGTTTATGGTGAAAATCCGGGGGGGGGGGGGGGGGGGGGGGGGGGAGCTTCTGCCCCCCTAGACAACCCCCCCCCCCCCAATTATCTATACCCTTGCATGTACCGGTCACATTTGCGCCATACAGTACCGTTTAATATTATGTGACGCTCGCTCAGACTCGCCCAAATCATTTTGATGATATTTAACTGTAAACAGAGTTAACATAAGAGGGATACTGGCGCAGGTAGCTATAGCGGCGGAAGCACATGCATAGGAGTTCAAGCATGGCACAGTGGGGGCGGAGCATGCCAGATAGAGAAGGGAAGTAGAACAATAGTTGACATGCGCAGTACCTATTCAGCTGTCAGGGCATGCCATAGCCAGCTGCAAGTCACCGACGTCATTATCATCCCGAGGAATCTTAGCGAACCAAGCTCTCTACGATGGCCGCTGGCCCCGCCAGCAAAAAGGATGGTGGCAAGCCTCCAAAAGATCCCAGTCCCAGCGACGAAGAGCTTCCTCTGCCATGGGCAGCGGCCATGGCCCGCCAAATCATGGAGGCAGTCGAGAAGGTGGGCCAAGCACAGATCCGAGTGTCTAAGGGCACTTCCCCAGGAACTTCGGGTGAGTCACACTCACGCACACACTCTAGTGATAGCATGAGCTGAGCAGAGCTGAGCTGAGTTATGAAGTTTCAAGCAGTTTTTTTATGCAGTGCTGTCATGAGGTATAAACAGGGGTACAGCTGGGTGCCTTCCTGGCCTCAGCAAAGCTGTGTTCATTGACAAAAATACAAGCACGGAAATTGAAGCTGAGGCAGGGGATGGAGATAAGCTGGTGAAAGGGGGTACGGCAGGCTCTTCCGCCCCAACAATTTTGGTGGCACCTGGCATCCCAGCATTGCCAAAGAAGCTGGCTCAGAAGATCCTTAATGGGGAACATGTAAATTTTGCTGAGCTACCTCCAGCAAAAGGGAGAGCAAAACCCTCATCGCTGGATTGGGAAGAGCGAGTTCTCCTGGTTCAGCATGCAGCTAGGTTAAGTAATTGTGGTGTGTAAAGTGGAATTGTATTTATACATACAATGTCATGAATGTGTTTCAAAGGGAATGGGTTGTGCATGGTAACAAGGTTTGGGCGAGGTCTTGATCCTTGGGTGGGTGCTCAAGAGAGATCCGGAACTCCCTTGACCTTATCGCCCAAACTAATGTTGTGTATAAAAAGGGGAGATCCTCGATGCAAAACAGTATGCCGCTACCTCCCCTTCACCAAACAATTAATAGTCTGGGGTACCCAGTCTATGATGCTACATCATGGGTAAGTACCAAGAGCCACATCTAGAGATTACTATATATGCTGGTATGGGCAGAGGGAATGGGAGAACAGGGGGCATGTATATGATCAAATTAAAAAGAATGATAAGAGACCCACATGTCATTCATGCGTTCAAGCATGCTAAGAGGAAAGTACATGACTATTGAGGCTTACAGACATTACACGTACGTTGTATGTAAGCAAACAGTACAAATACATGATCACACTGTGTGCAAACATTTCTATACCAGCTACCTACATGTACATGTACGTATCCTCTATCACTAAGGTATATATATATATATATACATATATATATCATAGAGTCGGTAGACTCTATAAGTAGGGATGGCCCGGATATGCCATATATATAATACATTACAAATACCCAAATATCTCAAAATAGGTAATTTTATGAAATTTCTAAGTGTAGAATCTCCAGCAAATTATCTATCTAACAAGACCAAGATCATTCATCAAATCAATTGTATATGCCAGAACCAGATGTTCAAAAAAATGGTCATTTCTCAATCTTTCTTTCTTTCTCATTTCCAGGGCTAACTCAAGACTGTCTGGACCTTTCACCTTAGTTTTCATATAAATCCACTCTATTTTGTAGCGCGCAGTGCAGTGGCACGCTAGTTTGGCATTATCTCGACAGTTACGTAATAGTGGGTGTGTATGGCGCATTAATGTTTGGGTGTGTCTGATACGCCATTTTTAAAATTATAATGCGCATGCTCAGAATGGGTTGCCATGGTGAAGTCATGTGACTGCGCCTGGCCCTATGGCCTAGGCGAGGTCTAGTCTAGCTCGAGCGCTAGCGCTATCGCTAGTGCGTGCAGCGGTACGCTGGATCGATCATGGATACGAGTATGAAGGTGCAAGGCTCGAAGAGCGGTAAGGCGCTAGGCATAGGCGAGCTACTCGCTAGCGCGTGCAGCGCTAGTGCTCCGCTGGATTGATCATAGATATCATACCATCGCAAGACTCGAGGAGCGGTAAAAATACAGATCATAGCTACTAGAAATTAAGCCTGGTAGCTAGCTGCTGCCAACAATAAAACTTAGAACTTTATTTTCTCCCTAAGCGGAAGAGTCTCATCACTACTTGGGCCGCCTAAAGCAGCCTTCAGAGTTCTTTGTCAGCCTGCTTCATCATATTAATACAAGGCATATGAACGCTAGTTAATGAGGGGCCTGGCTACGAATTTTAGTACCTCCCATCTTCCACTTAATTACACTGGACAAAAATTGTGAGCAACCCATGTAAGATGGCATTGATAAATTACACTAAGTGCACTAAAAAAGAACAGAAACAAGTATAAAAACAATTGAATAAAATTGAAGAATTAAGTAGGGATGGCAGGATCAAAAAGTACACAAACAAGAGATATCGGAACTACTATACATCCCTACGCTTGCTTTTTGAGGGATGCAAAAATAACCAGTAATAATGTGATTGAATCAAAACTGATAAACCCAAACCATCATGACAACTAGGGAACAACCTGAATGTCTCCCATATACCACACTCAACACACACGTTGACATTATTAAATAGGTGCATGATAGTCGAGAAAAGCAAGCGTAGGGATGTATAGTAGTTGCAATATCTCTTGTTTGTGTACTTTTTGATCCTGCCATCCCTACTTAATTCTTCAATTTTATTCAATTGTTTTTATACTTGTATATCATAGAGTCGGTAGACTCTATAAGTAGGGATGGCCCGGATATGCCATATATGTAATACATTACAAATACCCAAATATCTCAAAATAAGTAGTTTTGTGGAATTTCTAAGTGTGAAAATCAGAATCTCCAGCAAATTATCTATCTAACAAGACCAAGATCATTCATCAAATCAATTGTACATGCCAGAACCAGATGTTAAAAAAAATGGCCATTTCTCATTCTTTCTTTCTTCTTTCTTTCTCATTTCCAGGGCTAACTCAAGACTGTCTGGACCTCTCACCTTACTTCTCATATAAATCCACTCTATTTTGTAGCGCGCAGTGCAGTGGCACGCTAGTTTGGCGTTATCTCGACAGTTATGTAATAGTGGGTGTGTACGGCGCATTAACGATTGGGTGTGTCTGATACGCCGCCATTTTGTGATATAATGCGCATGCTCAGAAGGTGTTGCTATGGTGAAGTCATGTGACAGCGCCTGGCCGCGCCCTAGGCGATCGCGAGCTAGCTAGCTAGCTATGTACGTACTACCACGTTAAGCGGTGCGCTGGATCGATCTTAGATATGAAAGTGCAAGGCTCAAAGAGCGGTAAGGCGCTAGGCATAGGCGAGCTATTCGCTAGCGCGTGCAGCGCTAGTCCTCCCGCTGGATCCGGATCATAGATATCATACTATCATACGAAGGCTCCGACAAGCGGCTCGAGGAGCGGACGTACAGATCATAAAATTATGCCCGGTACTGAGTTAGCTGCTGCCAACAATAAAACTTAGCTCTCGGTTTTGTTTTCTCCCTAAGCAGAGTCTCGTGGGCCGCCTAAATAATACTATTATAGGCATATGAGCGCAAGTTACCGGGCGTGGCTACGAATTCTGACACCTCCCATTAAGCTTCCACTTATAATTACACTGGACAGAAGTTGTGATAAGATGGCACTGATAAATTGCACTAAGTACAATAAAAAAAGAATAGAAACAAGTATAAAAAACAATTGAATAAAATTGAAGAATGAAGTAGGGATGGCAGGATTATGGGGTGCCAAATGTGTCAAAAACACTTACAAATGCTATATTTGTATATCTCCCTCTGATATATAAATATGACACTGATTTAGCTAAATATCTGCCTGATTTATTATAATATCTACGTCACATTTATAAATGTTGATCCGATTTATATATCACAGCCGGATATAATATTATAAATATGGGACAGGTTTATATACCTGAAACGGATTTACATATATAGGCCTGATTTATATATCTGATGCAGATATATAAACATGGACAGATTTATATAAGCCTATGAAGATTTTTGCATGGTGGGTGTGGCCTAATTAATCTGCCACACCCACCTCAACGACATACATACACACAGTACTGTGCTGTTGCAGTCCCCACACAGAACGTACTACTTGTACCACGCCCACCCTGACTCCACCCTTTTGCAAACTGCCAGATTTATATATCTCACTCATATTTATAAATACGACCATGTATATAAATCAGACATGTTTATAAATATGGCACTGATATATAAATTAGGCCCACATTTATAAATCTAAGTCAGATATATTATATCAAACCCATATATATAAATAAGGCAGATATTTAGCTAAATTAGTGCCATATTTATATATCAGAGGGAGATATACAAATACAGCATTTGTAAGTGTTTCTGACACACTTGGCACCCCATACCAGGATCAAAAAGTACACAAACAAGAGATAATCGTATCTACTATACATCCCTACGCTTGCTTTTTGAGGGTTACAAAAATAACCAGTAATAATGCGATTGAATCAAAACTGATAAACTCGAACCTTTAGGGAACAACCTGAATATCTCCCACATACGTACCGCACTCAACAAACTCGTCGACATTAATAGGTGCATAATAGTCGAGAAAAGCAAACGTAGCGATGTATAGTAGATATAATATTATACGATTATCTCTTGTTTGTGTACTTTTTGATCCTGCCATCCCTCTTCATTCTTCAATTTATTCAATTGTTTTTTATACTTGTATATATATATATGATCATCATGACATATGGAATTTTACCATTGACATGCTATCATTCCACTCTCCATGTCCCTTCTGTAGCTTGGACACTTCTCCTCTGTCATCCATTACCCTCACCACATCACCACTGCGATATAGGGTGGTGTCAACCTGGGGAAAGGAGAGTATAGCCATTGCTTTACTATTGAAATATGCATGCAAAATGTACTGGACGAAATTTTATTTTTTTGAAAGGAAGGAGTATCCAGTGGATTTCCCCCTCAATAGTAAATCTCCAGTGCAATAAACCCCAAAGAGAAATCCTATACAAAACCATGAGGAAGTTCTCATTTTTTTTCACTATTTGTGAGCAAATTTGAGAAAAGGGGTAACTTCGCGCAAAACGCGATTTTTTTGTCACTTTTCAACCTACCACCATTTCAAGCCAGCAAGAGCCCTAGGCTTGGTTTGTTAGCAGTTTGGGCCTTCTACTTCAGAGATCCAACGTCAGAACCCTGAGCAAGCTTCCTGTCCTGAGCGGTCAGCCGCCAAAGAAGGGCATAAATTGGCGTTTTTCGAACGCGATCGATGCAAGCGCTCGCCCCACCCATACGGAAGTGGGCGGGGCTCGCCAATTGCAGCGAGTGTAGTAGGATGATGAAAGAATATATATTCACGCCAGGCTTGAAGTTCATAGCTGCTATGGTTCCAGAGATTTAAAACAAAAATTCGTAAAATGGGCGAAGTTAATACCCCTTTTCTCAAATTCGCTCACATTTAAGTATGAAGCAGAAACATAGCACACTAGTGCATCAAGAGGATACACACTCACCTTAGTAACAGCAGCAGCATTAATGTGAAACATTGCATTGCTGTGATAGTTGACAACTAAGTCACCATCGTCAGCAATGTGGACTATAACACCAACTGTGTCGATGAACTAGGTAACAAAGATAGGGAAAGTGAGAGAGAGATGGAGTAAGAGAGGGAAGAAGTGCTAAGTTTTCTATGGATCTTTCTTACTTTGGCAATGAAAGGGGACATACCACTGACATTAGATCATTCCATCCTCCGTGTCCCTCCTGCATGACCTTCCAGACGTCAGGGTTCAGCTCCACCTTTATCCTGTCCCCTGCTGCCAGCACCGCCTCTCGAGGAGGTTCATATGCTGCACCTAGAGCAAGTCCATGCCAACAACCATAGAAATTACTACAACTTGGTCACATAATATTATCATATCAATGTGCAAATATACTATAGAAATTACATATACCTAAAAGTGGTAAATGAGTGGGAAAGTAGTATCCAAACAATTCTTCACCAGATTGAACTAGCTTAAGATCAACCTACATATAGAAATACATGTAGAAGAAACTTAGGTGTTAGCTGGAGTACACAGGCACTGCACTCAATACAAAATACAGAATCCACTCATGCACATGCACAGAATTCACAATATTGCTACAGCATTTTGTATGTTATTGAAAGAGACTTTGTTTTGGAAACACAAATTTACACAATGTCATGTGTATATGATAACGCCACCCACACTGAACAGTCAGGTATAATAGGTATGTATGTACATGTATGTATTAATTCGGTCATACTCTAACTACAGTCAAAGCTGACCTTTCCTTTATGTCCGAGACGATATATATTTCGCTTTAAATTTCCTATCCACTGAACCTCAACAACACTTCTCTAAAATAAGGAAAATACATGTAAGTACATAATAACTACGAATTCCTTTAGTGCAGTATAGCAATGATCAGTTCTACCATAGATCATAAATAGATTACTGCAGATTGAGAAATTTTGTTAGTGCAATGTACGAGAATGAAAATTTATTTGAGTGTATATGGTAAGAATTATGACCTACAAAAATACTTCTAGCATACAATCTACGTATACGGTATAATTTTAGTAATTAGTATTAATTTTAGTATTACAGATATCTATCTGGCAGTAGGGTAAACACTGTTGCACGATATGCTTCAGTATGCCATGTATACAGAATAGAAGAGACCCTTTATTAGTCGTTCATACAAGAAAGTAGTTATACCAGTACCAAACTGCGCAAAGCTCTGTGAATCCCTTGGGGCTTTACATTATACTGTTATGTGTGGCACTCAAGCCCATGTACTGCATGTACATCCCGAGTCCCAATCAACAAAAAACAATTCTGCCAACTGATGAGGTGATTATGATGAAACCTATGATATAATTCAATTATTGCTGTGAATACTGCTTCAAAATGTTTAGCTCACATGAAGGGTTGTTGGGACCTAGAATTCTAAAAGAGATCATGGACTATCGATGATAACATTATGGCGATTCTCTCAGATGGCTTTCTTTGGCGAGTACGCATTCTAAGGGGATTTTTCCTTTTCAGTCTAGCACATAGCAGGTGGAGGTCACGTCCAGGTCAACTGGCTCAAGCCGCACGCCCCAATATACGCATATATTAATATTATATCAATAATTATAGTGAGCATGCATATTCATAATAAGCAAGGCTTGGGATGATACACACAACGTAAGCACTGCATATACGACATGAAAAGCAATGCCTTGTTGTGATAATGTAGGCATGCATTCATGAGACATGCCGTTTTCATGCTTTACAATGTGAGTGTACGATAATATCACTCACCAATGATTCATTCTGCCAGCCCATAATATTAGCCACAATACCAATATTACCTTTTCCACCTGTGGATGTACAAAATAATAAAAGGAAAGTACACATGTACCATATAGCGGGTAACTTTGGTGAGTGTTAAATTTGGCGAGATGGCTCTCCATTAGTATTAAATTTGGCAGTCTGAATACTTACCGCCTAAACTAAATTGGCGAGTTTTAATTTGGCAACCTATACAGAATTCACCAAATCACAGAATTACCAAAGTGTCCCGCTATATGGTATAATGCATGCCATTGTGCATTACATACAATTTAAATATGGATCAAATTATTATAATAATTATGTCTAATCTTACTGTTACACAAACAGTAGCCTAAGATAGCCTATGTAACAATGTGTGCATAGTACCATCTTGATTCCCCCATTTCCAGTTATGACCTCTCGTGACCTTCGATCCTGGAAATATACCCATGATCCGAAGAGATGGGGATCTTGCTCTCGCCGGGACAAGAACCCTAGATAGAATAAGGGATCATCATACTATAGCAATGTATCACGGCTACAAAAGTTCTTTTGGCTCACCTTCTATTGACGTCGTGAGTATCGATACGTAAAAAGGTATGCTCCATGCTGTGCTTGCCAAGCATGTAGCACGGCGTACACAGGTAGTACTCAAAGCATATTCTACACTGCCAGAGTATTCCTGCTATTTGACCGCCATTACAACCATGGCAACGAGTGTGGACATGCTTCATACCTGAATAGAGAAAGAAAATGTATGATGGTATAGAAATAATGTGCCTATGTAAATTAAGTGATTGATATTAAATTTCATTGATCATCGCCTAGCAATTAAAGTTTTATAGGCAAATTGCTGATTATCAGAGGGATGTGGGTGACTATAGGGTAGGCCAATGATGTCATGCACTGCGATACAACTATTGCGTACATACTGTACTGTACATATACATGCACATGCAAGTACACATGTACATGTTCAGGATATACATGGCATGCTCAACAGCAGTTCTCCACAAGTTCACACAAAATAGCCATGGCCATCTACATAAATTTGGCAACCTGACCATGATAACCAAATTGACACAAGTAGGAGGAGTGTAGGTAGTAGGTACATGTAATGGTCATTAAAATTTAATTTTGGTGAAAAGAATGCTGCTATAATACAGTGTATATAGACAGATTCCACTAGCCCACAAAGTTTACTTAGCAGATCTTATGATAAAGCCACTCACCTGTCTGAGTAACCTACATGTACGTATCATTATTATAGAGTCGGTACACTTTATAAGTAGGGATGGCACGGATACTCCAAACATGCATGTATTACATGTACATTACAAATACACTATATCCAAAACAGATATTAATTTTTGTGAAATTTCTAATTGTTAAAATCAGAATCTACAGCAAATTATCTATCTAACTTGACCAAGATCATTCATCAACTCAATTGTATATGCCAGAACCAGATGTTAAAAAAGTAACCATTTCTCGATCTTTCTTTCAGTTTTCCTGGGCTAACCCATGACCACTCACCTTAGTTCGAGTATAAATCCACTCTATTTTGGAGCGTGCACATCCGTGGCATGTTATCAGGACAGCAATTTAATTGTGGTGCATTTTGCGAGTGGGTGTGTCTGATTAGCCATTTTGTCATATAATGCACATGCTCATAATATGGTGTTGCCACGGTGAAGTCATGTGACCAATGTCAGTAGCGCGTGCGCTGGCGTATCCACGATTAATCCAGGACCTGCTCAAGCGCTCAGCTGATCAGATTCGCAGGTAAGTTTAGACATTATATATTATACACGTGCGTGATTGCATCATAACCATGCGCCGATAATCTAATTAGGATCTCTGTACATAACAGTTTCGTTTAATAACAATGAATAGGAAAACCATAATATCAGGTCACTATGGTACATGTACATGTATGTATAGTTTCAAGTCCAACCTCTGTCCCCACAAAATTAGCCAGCTAGGTGGTATTGATGAAATCAATGACAATCATGAGCTACCCCGAGGGCCCACTAAAAAAAAGAATATAAACAACTATAGAAAACAATTGAAGGAAAAAGTAGGGATGGCAGTGCCAAAATTTGTAGGGATAACGTATCCCACCCACTATACATCCCTACGCTTGCTTTTTGAGTAGCCGTGCATACACATAACATTATTATATACATGGGGCACATGCAGGAATGGAAAATCACTACCGTATACCCATGGATCAATATCAAAACATAGCGATACTTCACATACTGAATCAGAAGCGTATGATATTAACTATCGAGAAAAGCAAGCGTAGGGATGTATACTGAGTGTGATACATTATCCCTACAAATCTTGTTTGTATATTTTTTGGCACTGCCATCCCTACTTCATCCTTCAATTTTATTTAATTGTTTTTTATACTTGTTATACAGGCACGTGTTCACTCTACTATGCAAGATTAGAGTGAACATGTGAGATTTCAGTTTCTGCTAACAATCCCAATATTTTCTTCATGATAATATTATTATCTAGGAACTGCATGGCAACCCTTTTTTCAGCAGTCTTATTGAGTGGATCACAGCTTTAGCCCAGTCATATTACATTTTGTATGTCTCGCTAACTGTAGCGTAAAACCTCGATTATCGGCCGACTTGCGTTATCGGCCGAGCGTACATCGATTATCGACCACTATTTTACGGACATTTACGCGTTTATACAGAACTATTTACAAAGATGATTCGGAGCTCCGTTTATACTTGAAGACTGGATCAGAGGTTTCAACTCGTTTGAAGATACCAGGTAGGCTTAACTTACTTCTACAACGTAAATACAAGGGAGAGAAGGGCATAGAAAGGTGTTGAACTAATTTGAATGGGCGTGACATGGCGTACTGAATGGTGGTGGATCGTAAGGGCTGGAAGCTAGCTACATGGCCTAATCTGATATTAGACACTTGACTTACTTATCTCCAGATCAAAAGAAAGGAGACAGTTCTCATATGAACCCCAGAAAGCATCGCCAAAGTTAATATTAGCATTTATATCATGTCATTATCAATCATAAAATGTATTGTATACAATGCAGTAATGATTATTCATAGCTCGTTTTCAGCGATGCTGCATAAGAACGAGTTGGTTGTAATTGTTAAAGGGTAATCACACCTGCTGGTTTCAGCACTGTTGACCAGGAGTGGCAATTTTGAACAGGTAAGAGTCAACAGACAAAAAGGCTCGATTTGGCCGACAATAATTGTAGTGCAGGTGTATGAAAAGCCAATAATACCTGGTGGTTGTCAATAATACAGGATGGCGAGGGGGAGTTGCGAGAGATCGCTACACCGTGTCTGTTATTCAAAGGTACATTATTTTTGTACTACAGTGTAGAGAACCGTAAGTCCAGTTTGTAGATCTTTGAAGTAGAGCCTAGAACCGTTTCTATTTTGAGTTACGCCCGGAGGCGCAAACTATGGCCGATAATCAAGGTTTTATGCTAACAGTGCCATTACTGCTACAAGTGGTATACAGGCCAGTACATGTATGAAAGAATTGAGAGAGGATCTAGTTTCTGTCCATGGAATACAAATAGCATGAGTGAACGTGAAAATTTTGACTTAAAGTACACGCCTACCTGTGATGTGCATTTAATGGAAATCATTTAATATACCAGCTAGTGTCATTCTCAGAAGTCTGGGAATGAGAGTACGAGACACTTCAACTGTATCCTCACCTACTGAAGCACTGTCCAATATTCGTAGATCATAGTTACCGTGAACACCGCATCTATACATTGATCTCTCGCCACAGTCCCACTGGACGACGACTGCTCTACCTCCATCACTGACTGATGGCTCTCCTACCTCCACCACTGTCCCAACATGACCCTCTCCTCCATCCTGATCACCCCACTCCCAGTCAGGACCACGAACAACACGAAGACCAACTTGAACCTCCATCGTACCGGAGATACACGTGTACCGTGGCACACCGCGCACACTCGTACTGCAAATTCAATTTAAATTTTGGCGGGCTCTGGGCCCCCTTAGTCTCGTATGGCAAGCCCCCAATCCCCAGGTCCTCAACTCAGTCCTGATTCTGATTCTCAGACTTGACTTTGATTTTGATTCTTATTCTCTGACTTGATTCTGATTCTCAAACTTGATTTTGATTTTTTATTCTGATTCTCTGACTTGATTCTCATGCTTCGCTTTTGTAAGTGGATTCTGATTCTCTAACTTGTGTGATTCTCATTAAGGGATCTGTATTATTAATGCCTCCCCCCAAGATTAAAATTGCCAGAAGAGGCCCATAGAACCAATTAATTATTGCCAACAGGACCCTCAAGCACTGGCGTAAGAAGCAGGGGGGCTGGGGGGCTGTAGCCCCCCCCCCCCCCCCCCCCCCCCCCCCCATTTTGTCAGCCAAGTGGGCTTAAACCTAGGAAGATATTTATTCTACTAGGCCTTGACATCTTCAAATTTGTGATGTAAAGTCTACTTTACAGACAAATTAGCGTAATAATGGGAATGGTTTGAAGGCGTATTGTGTGATCCAAAAATTTTTTTGTGCGCTTTGCACGCAATTTTATCATGTTACAGCCTCCCTATTCTTACGCCACTGTCAAGAAACTCATTAAGTTATTTGAAAAGCCCCCTCTGGATGTAATTATTACTCCTCAAAGGGGGTGTATGCCTATTATAACAATATGGAAAAGCCCATTTGCTGGTTTTTAGCAAAGCAAACCATCTCATGTTTTTCGATGTTGCACATGCAATTAATGGTGAAAAACATGGGATGGCTGCATAGTCGCCAAGTGTCCCGGTTTGGCCGGGACAGTCCCGGATTTTGGCCCTATGTCCCGGTTGTGTCCCGGTTTACCTGATTTTGCAGCATTGTCCCGGAATCCAGCTCGATTGCACAAATGGAGGTGTGGCACAAGCATAAACTCAGTATATTGTCGAATTTCAGTCCGTATATCTCGATGTTTAGTGGGTGTGGCAGTACATAATCGCCCGAAAGTGGGTGTGGTCTCCCAAAAGTGGGCGTGGTCCGTAAAATTTCGCGCACTTTGCGCGCATTAATCATATTTTCTACTCTGTCCCGGTCTCTCTTCTTGTAAACTTGGCAACAATGTCACAGTGGCTGGATGCATTACACCACACACAATCATTACATTTCTACGCAAGCACATTAAGCCCTATACTAACCAGCAAAAAAAATTATCATAATATCCTGCACAAGATCTCACATTATAGCTAGTCATTGTATCATGATCGCAAGGCAAGCTTTGAGGCAGAGTGATATAATTTGGACATGTAGCAAATTAAAATACCCATCATCTCATTTATAATGGAGGTAACCAAAGGATCTTTTCTGCTCTATCTTCGCAGACTGGAGATCAGTAGAAAAACCAATGGGTGTCACGCAGTGCCTCCAAGCTTCTCTCCTGTCTTTCAGTAGCTATAAATATTCCCATTTTCAGTATTTTGCATGCATTTTCAGTATATATGATGTATATACTTAATTCTCCCAGTTTTCAGTATTTTTTGAATTTTATCAGTAGCTATTTATGGTCAGAATTCAATAAAAAAAATAGTGACAAATCCGTATACTTGGAGGCACTGGGTGTGGCTATCTGTTCACACTCACTATAATATTATGCCAGTAAAAGAACTCTGATTAGCTAGAGATTTAAGAATCAAATCAGAGAATCAGAATCATGCACGATAGAGAACAAGAGTCGAGTTAGAGAATCAGAATCTAAGAATCGAGTCAGAGAATCAGAATCAAAATCAAAAATCAGAATCAAATTGGAGAATCAGAATCCACAGAATCATGTCAGAGAATCAGAATCAAATCAAATCAGAGAATCAGAGTTGAGGACCAAAATGAGTGCACTTCTGGGCCCCCGTAGGTTTCATTGGAACGGATTTCTTGCTTGATTCTCATGCAGGCTACTGGTGGGTTGCAAAATCTTAATGGTTTAGCGCAAAACAGATCTTGTACAACGTTGCTTCACAGAACTCGAAGAGGATGTCACAATAATAGTATTATGATAAAAAATCATAGAGCTCAGTTGACAATCTGGTTGGCTTACACAAAAACAAGACTATTGAGCTTGCAAAACAAGAAACATTCGACTGTCACCAAACCCTTCCTCCTTTTGTGGGTGGGGTCTGGGGATGAGACTAGTGGGCATTAAAATTAAGTAGCTAGAGGATCTAGGATTCTAGGCACTGAGGAGCTGGGGGTGGGCCGAGTCATGTGGCTGAGCTGAGCTGTGGGAATGAGACTGTATTATTTGCTGGACTCCAATGCTGGAAATTTATATGGACTCTGGATTATGGACTCCAGGCTCTCTGATGGACCGGAGTTGAGGTCTACATGTGCGCTCTCCACGCTGATCCGATGTGAAGGGGTCTTTATCGAATAGGCAAGCGCTCAAGTACAAAGAGTTGGAGCTTAGAGTTGAATCAATAATTAATTTTTACTAGTCAAATACCGGTAGCTATAAGACTAAAAATGTGTGCTTCTAATAGCCGTATAGCTACAGGAAAAACTGGGGTAGGAAAAAGTACAAACTCAAAGAGAATAAAAGTAGACATTGACAAAACCAAAGGGTATTCACAAATAAAGAAGTATTTGAGTTTACAAAATATTCTATAGGATTACGATAAGATAGCTAATAGTTATCCACATGCGGTAAAATACCAAAATCTAGCTACCAACACAAAACAGGCGTAGACTGTCATGTGCAAGTTTACTGAAAGGATAGGAGAATTCTATGGGTTATACAAGGGCGTAGCTACCATTGAGGCAACCGAGGCAGCTGCCTCGGTCATCAATTCAGCCAGCCGCGTATATACTTAAATACACAACAACACTCACCGTGCTGCGTGCATGCCATGACAAGTTTGTTTGCTGACTAAGCACTCGAACTTTCACTGTATAGCTCCATCTCTAAGATAGCAAGACGGATGTTTCTCTCTGAGATGATGTAAGTAACGTCGACAAAACGGCTTTGCGCACCGTTCTAGACTCGAGAAGACGTTCTACGTTGTTATGATCGCAGTAGACCCCGAAAATGGGCGTGGTTTGTCCACAAAGGGGGCGTGGCTAAAATTCGCGCG
The DNA here is from genome assembly GCA_963930775.1 of Cliona cf. orientalis. Lineage (NCBI taxonomy): Eukaryota > Metazoa > Porifera > Demospongiae > Clionaida > Clionaidae > Cliona > Cliona cf. orientalis. Next base: position 6,669,539 of record OZ005695.1, read on the forward strand.
CGCTTCGCGCGCAATCTTTGTTACCTGCCTCGGTATAAAAAAATTTCTGGCTACGCCCTTGTTATACATGGGATTCACTACACACTCCACAGCATTTTAGTTCTTTCAGGAAAAACACGCATTATTAAACTGGTTATTATTAAACTTTATGTAGCTACACATATTATTTATGATGGAACAATAATAATTATTGTCGACATTCAGTGACTTTGTACTGATCAATAATTGATTTACGTGATTGATGATAAAAGCTCATGATCATCACTGAACACCAAAGCCAATCATGAATGGAGGATTGTGCTGTTTAATCATTTCTCTATCGGTAGCTAGGAGAACCCAGCCTGCTGTGTGGTGTGGCATGCAGGACTGGTCGCTTGAGATCCGTTGAATCATGATAGGCTCTCTTCTCTTCATTCCTTGGTACCAGTGGTGTGGACGAGAGCACCTGTGCACCCATCCTATGCATGTGTTATTTTTGTTGTTTACCCTAGGCCTATAGCCTGTCACAGTAGCTATAGCTACATGTTTCACTACACTGTCACAGCTAGTAATGTAACCATGTCATGTATAATAATATTATTGTATCACTACATGTACACAGACTGTCTCCATGGAATAGTACCGTAGGTTACAAGGGAGGCGGAACAGGGGGTTGCCCCCCCCCCCCCCCACCAAATTGAATTACTCTCAGCCACCTCTGGGTGATGCTGTTTTGTGTATGATCTGCATGGCCCCTCCCTTCCAGTCCATGTATCCAGCACTTTCAGCTATAATATAGTAGTCATAATTAAATTTTATGATTGATATCATACATGTGGTACATGCTTGATTCAACTTATCTCTCATGCAGTTTGATTCTCCCACTTCTCTTAGCCAATGCCATTTGTTGATCATGCTCAAGGCTATGCAATGCAGCATGTATGTACCCACACCAATTAAAACATGTATGATGGAGTGGTGGTATTCTTCTATAATAACAATAATGCATATTATTCCACAGAAGCAAATTCTACTGAATCAGTACTATAAACAATATCTTCATTAGTGTATCCTCCCACCACCATTAGTTGGTTATTGGGGAGGACAGCTGCAATGCAATCCAATCTTGGAGTGCCCATGTGGCTAATGATCTCCCAAGAGTCAGTAGTTGGGTTGTACTCATGAATGGCTGTAGTAGATTGCGTGTCTGGATTCATCCCACCAATTGCTAGCAGTCGACCATGAATAGACACGCAAGTGGTATAACTGATTGGTAGTGCAGCAACTTTAGTCCATACTCCGGTATCTCCCTTTCTTAACCTAGCTAGAAATGATTTGCACGATTGGATGAGGGTAATTACTGAACATGTGTAGCTAGAGCTCCCCAGGATGTAAACATGATCACCACAGACTGCTGCTGGAGCGAATGTCACTGGTTGAGGTAGATCAGCAGCAGTGGACCACTGTTTCGTCAAAACATTCATTACTTCAACAATTTTCAGCAGTGAACCATTCTTTGCCTTTCCACCAACTACAATCTACGGTGGCCCAGAAGGTCACTCGAGATTGAACATTGGCCTTTCGATTGTGCTAAGAGATTGCACATTGGCGATTCGAACCCCGAATCTCCAATGTCCAATCTCTTAGGACACCGTGCTAAGAGATTGCACATTGGCGATTCGAACCTCGAATCTCGAATCTCGAATCTCTTAGGACACCGTGCTAAGAGATTGCACATTGGCGATTCGAACCTCGAATCTCGAATCTCCAATCTCTTAGGACATCATATACTAAGAGATTGCACATTGGCGATTCGAACCTCGAATCTCCAATATCTTAGGACACCTTTTCTAAGAGAATACACATTGCAAGCCTCGTTCCCAGGCCTCCGAGAGAGCCTGGGGACTACGTAGATGAGGCTAGCATATTGCGAACCTCGAATCTCCAATCTCTTAGGACACTATGCTAAGAGATTGCACGTTGGCGATTCGAACCTCGAACCTCGAATCTTTTAGGACACCGTGCTAAGAGATTGCACATTGGCGATTAGCTTGCTATTCTTATTATTATACGCAGGCTGGCGCGTGCCATCCGCCATGGCGCCACTTGTGGCAAGGGGTGTGGCCATTATCGAATGTGCGTGGACCGTTTCCTTATGCCAGAATTGTGGCTGTTAATTTATGGTGGAATAGCACAGGCTACGTGCTAGTCTCGTATATACTAAACTCCTTCTCCTGCTCTGGATGGGATCGTGTACAGCTATGGTACAACCAGAGAATCACATGCGCGCATGCGCGATTAACGACCGTGTGATGGGGGAAATCCCCAGCCGCGCCTACCTAGCTCGAATCACCGATGTGCAATCTCTTAGCACGGTGTCATAAGAGATTGGGGTTCGAATCTCCAATGTGCAATCTCTTAGCACCGTGTCCTAAGAGATTGGAGATTCAAGATTCGAATCGCCAATGTGCAATCTCTTAGCACGGTATCCTAAGAGATTGGAAATTCGAGGTTCGAATCTCCAATGTGCAATCTCTTAGCACCGTGTCCTATAAGAGATTGGAAATTCGAGGTTCGAATCTCCAATGTGCAATCTCTTAGCACCGTGTCCTAAGAGATTGGAAATTGGAGATTCGAATCGCCAATGTGCAATCTCTTAGCACGGTGTCCTAAGAGATTGGAGATTCGAGGTTCGCAATGTGCTAGCCTCATCTACGTAGTCCCCAGGCTTTCTTGGGGGCCTGGGGACGAGGCTATCAATGTGTATTCTCTTTCAAAAGGTGTCACTTTGGAGATTCGAGGTTCGAATCGCCAATGTGCAATCTCTTAGCACGGTGTCCTAAGAGATTGGAGATAGGAGATTCGAGGTTCGAATCGCCAAATGAATGTGCAATCTCTTAGCGCGGTGTCCTAAGAGATTCGAGGTTCGAATCGCCAATGTGCAATCTCTTAGCACGGTGTCCTAAGAGATTGGAGATTCGAGGTTCACAATGTGCTAGCCTCATCTACGTAGTCCTCAATGTGTATTCTCTTTAAGCTTTCTACTATGCTATATACTGTGTACAGTAGATAAGTTTTAAGCTTTCTACTATGCTATATACTGTGTACAGTAGATAAGTTTTAAGGTACCATTAAATTGCGTGGGCGTGAGGTGGGGGATATGACACCTAAACCACATCAAAGTCATTAGTGAGGTGCATGCTGTGTAACCACGCCCTTTTAATTGCACAGGTCTCAGGGGTGTGGCTGCTAGAGCCGGAAGTGTTCATTTAATATCCTCCATGGACCGGAAGCCGAGCCGGAAGGGAGGGGCCAGGCCACGCCCAAAACAGCCCCACCCTGTTCCCCAAGGACCACCATTATCAATCAAGTGCCTACTAACCACCGGATGTCCACCGGAAGCCCACAATCAATCCCAATTAAAACACACAGCTTCCTCAAGGCCAAAACACACACAAACACTTGGAGGCCGTTCTGCCACACCGCCCACGCAAGAGCTCACCTCATTTCCTGTGTGGGCGGGGCAACAACACGTCATCGCAACCACATCCGCTTCAAACCATCGTCAGCTTCCGTCCAGCCGTACAGGCCCCTCGATCGCACCGCCGTACAGTGCCTCATTAACAGACATGGCCTCACCTTTGACCTCCTGCCACGCCCCCAAAGCCTCCTCGCGGGGTTCAAAGGTCACCACCGCTTCCGGGACACGCCCACCTATCGCCGAGGCCAAGTCCCAGGCGCCGATGTCCAAGCACTGGCCCGTGAAGCCACGCCCAATCGGAAGCAATAAAACCTGCATTAACGCACACGCACACACTCCACACAGTGCCAGGAACACGCCCACATGCTTAATTAGGCCTATTTAGCTTTTTTTTTTTTTTTTTTTTTTTTTTTTGTCGTTGCGGTTAATAGTTAAGCAAGAATGCTTTGATCTTGCTTTGATGTGGGCAATTACCGGCCTTTTCTTCAGGGGCCACTTCCGGTCGCTAATTACACGCGCATAATCATCCCTGGCCGATTCTGGACACGCCCACCTTCGACCAAAAGCACTCGTATGGCCTCTTCGGCCACGCCCCTTCACGATTCGATAATTGAATTAGCCATTCCTGACGCTCACGCCCACGCAATTAAATGGTACCTTAAGCTTTCTACTATGCTATATACTGTGTACAGTAGATAAGTTTTAAGGTACCATTAAATTGCGTGGGCGTGAGGTGGGGGATATGACACCTAAACCACATCAAAGTCATTAGTGAGGTGCATGCTGTGTAACCACGCCCTTTTAATTGCACAGGTCTCAGGGGTGTGGCTGCTAGAGCCGGAAGTGTTCATTTAATATCCTCCATGGACCGGAAGCCGAGCCGGAAGGGAGGGGCCAGGCCACGCCCAAAACAGCCCCACCCTGTTCCCCAAGGACCACCATTATCAATCAAGTGCCTACTAACCACCGGATGTCCACCGGAAGCCCACAATCAATCCCAATTAAAACACACAGCTTCCTCAAGGCCAAAACACACACAAACACTTGGAGGCCGTTCTGCCACACCGCCCACGCAAGAGCTCACCTCATTTCCTGTGTGGGCGGGGCAACAACACGTCATCGCAACCACATCCGCTTCAAACCATCGTCAGCTTCCGTCCAGCCGTACAGGCCCCTCGATCGCACCGCCGTACAGTGCCTCATTAACAGACATGGCCTCACCTTTGACCTCCTGCCACGCCCCCAAAGCCTCCTCGCGGGGTTCAAAGGTCACCACCGCTTCCGGGACACGCCCACCTATCGCCGAGGCCAAGTCCCAGGCGCCGATGTCCAAGCACTGGCCCGTGAAGCCACGCCCAATCGGAAGCAATAAAACCTGCATTAACGCACACGCACACACTCCACACAGTGCCAGGAACACGCCCACATGCTTAATTAGGCCTATTTAGCTTTTTTTTTTTTTTTTTTTTTTTTTTTTTGTCGTTGCGGTTAATAGTTAAGCAAGAATGCTTTGATCTTGCTTTGATGTGGGCAATTACCGGCCTTTTCTTCAGGGGCCACTTCCGGTCGCTAATTACACGCGCATAATCATCCCTGGCCGATTCTGGACACGCCCACCTTCGACCAAAAGCACTCGTATGGCCTCTTCGGCCACGCCCCTTCACGATTCGATAATTGAATTAGCCATTCCTGACGCTCACGCCCACGCAATTAAATGGTACCTTAAGCTTTCTACTATGCTATATACTGTGTACAGTAGATAAGTTTTAAGGTACCATTAAATTGCGTGGGCGTGAGGTGGGGGATATGACACCTAAACCACATCAAAGTCATTAGTGAGGTGCATGCTGTGTAACCACGCCCTTTTAATTGCACAGGTCTCAGGGGTGTGGCTGCTAGAGCCGGAAGTGTTCATTTAATATCCTCCATGGACCGGAAGCCGAGCCGGAAGGGAGGGGCCAGGCCACGCCCAAAACAGCCCCACCCTGTTCCCCAAGGACCACCATTATCAATCAAGTGCCTACTAACCACCGGATGTCCACCGGAAGCCCACAATCAATCCCAATTAAAACACACAGCTTCCTCAAGGCCAAAACACACACAAACACTTGGAGGCCGTTCTGCCACACCGCCCACGCAAGAGCTCACCTCATTTCCTGTGTGGGCGGGGCAACAACACGTCATCGCAACCACATCCGCTTCAAACCATCGTCAGCTTCCGTCCAGCCGTACAGGCCCCTCGATCGCACCGCCGTACAGTGCCTCATTAACAGACATGGCCTCACCTTTGACCTCCTGCCACGCCCCCAAAGCCTCCTCGCGGGGTTCAAAGGTCACCACCGCTTCCGGGACACGCCCACCTATCGCCGAGGCCAAGTCCCAGGCGCCGATGTCCAAGCACTGGCCCGTGAAGCCACGCCCAATCGGAAGCAATAAAACCTGCATTAACGCACACGCACACACTCCACACAGTGCCAGGAACACGCCCACATGCTTAATTAGGCCTATTTAGCTTTTTTTTTTTTTTTTTTTTTTTTTGTCGTTGCGGTTAATAGTTAAGCAAGAATGCTTTGATCTTGCTTTGATGTGGGCAATTACCGGCCTTTTCTTCAGGGGCCACTTCCGGTCGCTAATTACACGCGCATAATCATCCCTGGCCGATTCTGGACACGCCCACCTTCGACCAAAAGCACTCGTATGGCCTCTTCGGCCACGCCCCTTCACGATTCGATAATTGAATTAGCCATTCCTGACGCTCACGCCCACGCAATTAAATGGTACCTTAAAAAGGTGTCACTTTGGAGATTCGCGGTTCGAATCGCCAATGTGCAATCTCTTAGCACGGTGTCCTAAGAGATTGGAGATTGGAGATTCGAGGTTCGAATCGCCAATGTGCAATCTCTTAGCACGGTGTCCTAAGAGATTGGAGATTCGAGGTTCGAATCGCCAATGTGCAATCTCTTAGCACAATCGACGGGCCAATGTTTAATCTCGAGTGACCTTCTGGGCCACCGTAACAATCAGAGCTGTTCCAGTGCACAGTGCAGTTGATTCACATCGTTTAGTTGGCATGCACGGGAATTCCTCAGTCCACCTCCTACTACTAGCATTGCCCTCACCGGTGAGACTGAACAGCTTATTGCTCGTATTGATTGTTAGCTCTTCACTTGTGTCGCCGCCAATGAGAGTGAGGAGGTTACTGATGATAACAAGGGGACAATCGTATACGAAAGGACAGTCAGGTAGCTGAGACCAGGTCGAGGTACTGATGTTGAAAGCATGAACTAGCTCCGTCCCTACTTTAACATACAGCACATTGCTATCCACAGCAGAACAGTGTGAATAGCGCATCCTACATGGTGCTTTTTTTCCCTCCCTCCACGTCAGCTTGATGCTGGCTCTACTGCTGCTTTGCTCTTTGCTTCTGGGTGTTGCATCGGAGGCCAGTCTCAGTTGCTCTAATTCAGCAAATTTGTCTCTGAAACCGACCTATCACTTGCTCACTCTCTTCCAGCTGCTGGTTGACTATTCCCAGTCGTCTCTCTGTTCTCTTTTTCTCTTCAATCACTTGATCTTTTTCTCTCATTAGTTGATGATTCTCATTTACTTGCTGTTGTAGTTTCCATTGCAATTGCTGTTGTTCAGCTGCCATGGTTTCATTGCTTTTTTTCAGTGCCTGTTCCTTTTCATGTAAGTGACTTGTTAATTGATGATTCTCATTTATTTGCTGTTGTAGTTTCCATTGCAATTGCTGTTGTTCAGCTGCCATGGTTTCATTGCTTTTTTTCAATGCATGTTCTTTTTCATGTAATCGACTCATTAGTTGATGATTCTCATTTACATGCTGTTGTAATTGCCATTGCAATTGCTGTTGTTTAGCTGCCATGGTTTCATTGCTTTTTTTCAATGCTTGCTCCTTTTCATGTAATTGACTTGTCTGTGATTGTATTATCTGCTGAAGGCCTTGAACTTGCTGACTATGTTGCTGTTGTAGTTGCTGTTGTTCAGCTGCCATTGTTTTATCTTTCTTTCTCAGTGCCTGTTCATTTTCATCTAATTGACTTGTCTGTGACTCGATAATTTGCCGAAGGCCTTGAACTTGCTGACTATGTTGCTGTTGTTCCACTGCCATTATTTCATCTTTCGCTCTCAATGCCTGTTCCTTTACATCTGTGACCCGCTCCAGGAAAAGGGACCGTTCGCGAGAATAAATCAAATTGCAGTACGAGCCCGAGAAGGGCCGAATCAAGTATTTTTATAATTTTTACACCATATGAATCTATATTCTTTTCTCTTCAGTTTGGTATGCTTTGCTTGTATTCTAAGCAATTATAAGTATGTAAAAAAATAAAAATAAGATGAACAGTTCACTTACTTGCATAAATATACGGGCAACTGTATTATAAGATCGGCGAGTGATAAGCCGATTCCCGCCAAAGTAGTTATCGATCTTGATGCGGCTGCATACTATTAGCAGTACTGCATGCAATGGAGGACAGAATCGCCAGGGCACTCAACCGCTTAGGTGAAGACGCGGACCTTCTCTCCACCGACACGGACGGCCTACTCGACTTGCTGGACGATTACCTCGACGATGACGACCCTCCAGGTAAAACCCCACCCAAGTACCCACTTAAAAATACATTATTACACCACTACCACCACAAAGAATAATACATACTACATCATACACTAATATCAGGATTTAACAATAATTATAACAACAATACATTAGTGGCTAGCGATGAGGGCATGGATGGTGTGGAGGAGGACCCCCTCGAGGAGATAGATGAGCTGGAGGAGAGTAATCCTCCGTCAGCCGAAGAGATCGTCTCCGCGAGTCTTGAGAGTGGTTCCCTCACCGACATTTGCGATGTGTCAGTAACCATGCGATCCATCGATACTGACGAGGAGGAGCTGGTGAAGACGTTCGCAGATCATGGCTGCACGTGCGTGTTTGGTCCCCACAAGTCCCCTTGCTGCAAGCAGTTCTCAGAAGACCATTACCTCGCTGTCCGTGGAGCTCTCAGCGAGATGACTAAAGATGAGCTTGACTTGATGGTGATGGGGCAGATCATGGCTCACTGTTCCCCCTCCCCCTCAGCCCCCAGTCCCAGCACTAGTCCTGCAGAAAAGATAGAGGTGCACACACCCATGAAATTCTTTCATGCAGGCCTCCGTGTGTGTCAGCCAACCTTTCTATTCCTGCACACCATCGGAATCAAGCGCTTCAAGCACATAAAGGCGAGCTACTTGCGCAACGGACCAGCAGCAAGAGTGCATGGCAACAAGGGGAGGAAACCCAAGAAGACACTCTCACTGCAAGAGGTCAAGGATGTAGTTCAATACATCTTAAACTACACAGGTATCAAACTCTATAGCAATCATTAGGCAAGAATTTACCTTGCTCTCATACAGACGCAAACGCAATGGTACTTCCCGGACGAGTTCCCGGGTATAAGAGTGCTGACGTCCAGCTTCTCCCCAGCAGCACAACCAAGCACAAGGTGTGGGAGCTCTACCAGGAGTCTGCGACTGAGAGTTCCATGAGACCTGTGGGCTATTCCACCTTCACAGGGTTGTGGAGGCAACTTTTGCCATACATTGTTGTCATGAAGCCGATGACCGACCTCTGCTGGCTCTGTCAACAAAATGGTGCTGCTCTTGCAAAGTACTCCAACCGCTCTATAGAAGAGAAAACAATGGTGTGCATACTGAATGCTTGTATGAATGCTTGTATGTGTGGCGGGTATGAGTGTGTACGTATGGATGTGTGCATGTACATGTACAATTGTATTGTAGCAACTATTCTGTGCATGTACATGTCGTATGTGTGCAAATGCTCTTTCCACATGCTTTTGTGCATGCAAAAGGGATGTGTGACAGAAAGAGAGAAATATAATTTACGTGAGATTGTGACATCATTTCAGGCCGTTCATCAAGCCGAGCAACACTTAGAAGAGGTCACCAAAGAACGCTCCTTGTACAAGACGGCCATTGACACTGCCAAACAGTCCATCCGGCAGTTCTTCTCTTCTGACGGTGTCTTTAGTCCTCCCCAACCTGCGTGCAAGTCACAACCCAGCTCAAGGCTCATCACAGCTCACTACTCTTTCGACATGGCCCAGCAGGTATTCTACCCGAATGACCCCCAACAGCCAGGGCCCATGTACTTCCTTACCCCAAGAAAGTGTGCCATCTTTGGAGTATGCTGTGAGGCTATCCCGCGTCAAGTAAATTACCTTATTGACGAGTCAGTTGATACTGGCAAGGGAGCAAACACCATCATCAGCATGCTCCATCACTTCTTCGAAGTACATGGGCTTGGAGAGCAGGACGTCCACCTCCACGCTGACAACTGTGGGGGTCAAAATAAGAACAACGCCATGGTAGGATACCTGCTGTGGCGCGTGCTCACCGGACTCCACCAAAACATCACCCTCTCCTTCATGATCACCGGCCATACCAAGTTCTCCCCTGATTGGTGCTTTGGCCTAATGAAGAAGAGGTAATACAATCACATACTGTACTACAAGTAAGTGATAGAGACATACATACATGTACAATGTATACCACATGCAGATATCGACGTACGAAGATTGGGGGGCTAGCTGTTCTTGCCAGTGTTGTCAACAGTTCGGCAACAGTCAACGTTGCTCAGGCTGTTGGCAGCATGGATGGGACAGTTATCGTCCCAACGTACGATTGGACCTCCTTCCTTGCTGAGCACATTGGCAAGTGTGTGGGGATCAAGTCACTACACCATCTGAGATTTCCAGGGAATAACAAGGGTCACGTCTTCGTTAGACACAAATCCGATTCCCTGGAAGTTGACATGAAGCTCCTAAAGGATGACTGGAGTCCAGACCCCACAGATTTGCCAGAACGAGTCATGCCGTCAGGACTTTCTCTCACCAGACAGTGGTACCTTTTTAATAAGATACGCGAGTATTGTCCTGACGAGTGCAAAGACACCACCTGTCCTGAGCCAACTGAGCCAGACGTCACTCCTGCTGCAGCCACTACCGTCCTTTCAAGTCCTGCCGCTACCGCAGCCACTTCCACGACCACTGTAGTAGTTCCTGCCACTGCCTCTACCACTGGAGAGCTCAGTGAAACGAGAGCTAAGCGGCCACGGCTCTGCGGAATCTGCAGGGAGGAAGGACACAATGCACGGAAGTGTCCAAAGAAAGTGTAGTCTCTCTCCCTCACCTGCACATACTTTCTGCTATTTTGACTCTTTGTACATCTCCCCCCCCCCCCCTTTTTTTGTTACTGTATCTCTCTCACTCTGTACGTTTCATTGCCCCCCCCCTCCTCCCCCAATCTCTCAACTGGGCAGAGTCATAATCTCTGCAATCCAGGGGGAAAAAAAGAATTGCCTTCAGTAGGCAACACCAGTTCATGAATAACAGCTACTGTACTGGGTTAATACTGTAGTAGACTACTAAAGAGAGTACTTACCTTCTCCTTTTGCCTACGTGGCACAGAGAGAGCGTCTTCCTCGCCTCCTAGGATCCTTTTCGACCTCCTTTGTTCTTTCTGCGAGGCGCGCGCGACCCCTCTCTGGCTTGGCCCGGCAAATCAATTATTTACCTGACGTCATCGAACATCACGTACGTGCACGTAACGTACACGGAATAAACAGGAAATAAACTAAACGCCCGTTTCTATCGATATCCTTGGCAACGGGCGACGCGACCCGGTCAATTAGAAACGGCCATAACACGGCCCCTGAGTAATATTAGAACTCCAAACTTGCGCCATTGTACTCTACGCTTGTAGCGCTAACGATCCATACCAAAAACGCGATATTGACAAAAAATTGCGAACGGTCCCTTTTCCTGGAGCGGGTCACACTGATTCTAATCGACTCATCAGATTCTGTGATTCAGCAATCCGCTGAAGGCCTTGAACTTCCTGATGATGTTGCTGTCTCAGTGATCTCAGTTCCCTATCTCTCTCATCATTTCTATCACGCTCTGCTATGCTTCTTACTTCAACAACCCTCATATTCTGAGTCTCCCTGTACTGTGGACTATCTTTCAAAGCCATTACCCTTTCACAGAGTTGTTGAGCTGAGGGGCGTTCGACATCCCTGTCCTTGAGGCAGTCAAGAGAAATTGGTAGGAGGGTATGGTTAGGATCAATTTTATTGATGTGGTTTTGTCGACGGTCAACTTCTGATACGCGTGCTTCGATCAAAGCACATTTTGGCAATCCTGGATGATTGAGTTCAATTTGTTTTCGACGCTCTCCAGGTTTGGGAAACTCTTGTGTCAAAATCTGGAGAGTGATGACACCAAATGAGAAGCAGTCGATCTTATTCGTGTACTCTGGTTTGTCTTGAATAGCTTCCGGAGGCATGTAGACATCCGTTCCTGGGCACATGGTAAAGGTGAGCTGAGTTGCTCGTGAATTTTGATCACCCAGTCTTGCCATTCCAAAGTCAGTCACTTTGGCTCTCACATTGCCAATCAGCAACACATTGTTGCTGGAGAGATCTCTATGGACGATATCGTTAGAGTGAAGAAATGAGAGAGCAAGTGTGATGTCGTGACATACATTGATTTGAATGTGGTAGGGGATCGGCTGTGGGGAGCTTTCCAGGAAGTGGGTCAGGCTATCGTCCATCAGCTCCATTAGAAGTGCTGGGAGGCTGGTATCTGGATCTCGATAAATTCCGAGATATTGGACAATATTTGGGTGCTTTATGGTGCTCAAGAACTCACACTCTTGTTCAAACCTCCTCATTGGTAGCCTGTGCTCTCTCTGAGGTGCTATTAGCTGCTGTGCAGTTGGATCAAAGAGAGTTTCGTGTATGAGTTTAGCAGCACAGGGGAGGTCATCACATTTTGCTTTGCAGACCTTTCCATAAGATCCTATGCCAAGGGTCTGGTCCTTGAAAAGTTGGATAGTTTCGAATCCAATTGCTTTGCCTTGCTGGTGCCTTTCAGCCATATTGATCAACAGCACTTTAGTATACTGCTACATGCACAAGGCATGGTATCACGATATTTGGCATAACAAACCCATTAGTTGGTTATTGCCCCATTAGTTCAAGAATTCAATTAAAGTGGGTACAGGAAGCTTAAGTATGTCTCTAGTAGGTTGCAGTATTGGCTATTAGCTACACGAGATTATATATTAATTTTGATCTTTATGAAGACAAATCTGTCTAATTTGTATGTTTTATCTAATTAGACACATTATAATGGAACAGGTCGTCTGGCTGTCGGATTAATGGCCACTGTTAAAAATGAAGCACTATAGTGCAAAACCCTTGGCGTGCAAGCACTGAGCAGTATAATATATAATATTATACTGCCTGTCCAACACTACTATAATATTATACAAGATGCTCACATGGATCCTATAGGCTTCCTAGCAGATCAGAGTAACCACAAGAATGCACATTGCACGCAATTCAGCAATATATATCACGTGCACGTGTGCAATGCTGAGAATGGTTGTCCTCAAGGGCCAAGGCACATGGCCATGGTGATGTTGTTTTGCAATTAATTGGGTGCACATATGGTTCCTCCCAGTTCACTGAGAATAATAATGTCCGGCACCAGCTATAGCAACCACAATGGTCCCCTATTCATGACATAAAAAGGCAAGGTTAGATACTGCCTCGTCTTTGATGTGGATTAGGTGTCATCCTTGTCATGACCTCCCACCCATATTACGCTTTGGTGGTACCTAAAGATTATTAAAGAAGATTAACACCATGCACTTCTTATAGATTGAGGATACATAAATATCAATAATATTATAATTAAATATTAATATCATACACGCTTGATTCTAACTCATTTTCTATGCAGTTTGATTCTCCCTCTTCCCGGCTTAGCCTACTAGCTACTAGTTCCTGTAACGAAGGGTTTCTAATCAGAGTGTAGGCAATTAGCCAACGGTTCCGAGCCAGTGACGATCTTGCTGTTGTAAATTTACCTAAAATTAAAGCAGCATTACAATAATAATAATAATAATAATAATATTTAAATTATTATAATGTATTGCAGTACACTTACCGCTGCTGGATAAGCTTCCATTTGCACTATAGTTAATTCTTGCAGAATTATTTAACAGCAATGGTTGCTTTTCTGTAGATTAAGATGCAAATAAAATTATTGGACTTTCCCCACAGACCAGGTCTGTTAAATCTAATTTGTTATAAAAGCTATACATAAAAATGCAATACAAAATGTTGAGTAAATAACATTGGGCAAAGCTGGAGCATGATAGTTAGTTAAATCTTTAGGTGTTTGATTTGGCAGTTGCTGCTTCATATATAGCACATGTGAGAAATAATTACTTATAATGTTTACCCTTGTTTATGGAGGAATCACTAGTGATACTGTTGCGACCATGGGTTCGTAGGTGTAACCTTCCCGGTGAGAGTGAGAGCTGCTTCCTTTCATAAACCGCGTCTTGAAGAATTTGGATAAATACCCTCACAACAGCATTGTTGTATGTCACTTCGGTATACATGTATCCTACGTAAGTTCTATTACCTGCAGTAAGCAACGTATCATTGGATGAACCTGACAATAAAACAATAATGATTAGACAGCCATAATTATTACTATACAGATCAAGGGATATTGATAATCATCAGGAGGAGCCTACGGTGATCTATTTGGTAGGTTCTCTCAAAAGATGCATGCAAAATGAGTGAGTGGATGTCTGTAGCAGGTTTAGGAAAAGGTGGCCATAACACTGATATTATACCTGATTGCGTAGTTTATTAATTGCATCGTAGTCAAGTCAGGCCAAATTGCGAATCCAATAATTGCGATTGACGACCCCGTACTGTACTGTGTAGTATACGTGCACGCTTATATTTGTGAATCTATTAATTGCGAAATGTACAAATACTCGCAATTCACAATTAATAGATACTCGTAATTAAAACCCGACCTACGGTACTGCATAACCAGAAAATTTGGCGGATTGGCTCAACCAGTGAGAATAAAAATATTAGCGGATTTCAATTTAGCAGAAAGCCAAATTCTATCTCGCCACGCCACAAATCTGCCAAATGTGTATGCGTGCTTGAGATCATTAAGGGGAGTGGCTTGCTCGATCAGTCCAATTTGATCGAGCAAATTGTATGGAATGCTGCATACAAAGGCATCATAGTATTTGGCCATTGGTGAGAGAAATTAAATAAACGAGCCTTGAAGGATCGGTACGCGGTAGAAGTGATTCGAGCGAGTGATACCAGGTACCGAGTTAGCGCAAAGACCACATCAACCAATTTGCTTTGCAATGCGTGATCGCCTTCGTGTATGAAAAATATTATAGGAATGATTTAATATTGGTGGATTTTAATTTGGCAGCTGGCAGGCTGATCTGCCAAATCGCCAAATTTATTCCCTGCCAAATTTTCAGGCTATACGATATGTGATTGTATAATGTTACATTGTAGGTTACAAAATTAGGGATGAGTAAGTTATGCCCGCATAATTTGAGCATAATAGGTGTGTAAGCATTTGAGAATAATGTTAGCATTATAGGCATCAACTGGCATAATTTTGTGAATTTTAGGGCACATAATTAACCCTCGGCGCATGCGCGAGGGGTACGGTAGTCGTTCTGTGTGTGTGTGTGTCTGTGTGTGTGTGTGTGTGTGTGTGTCTGTCTGTTACTGCGCTAGCTGCTACATACCTGCTTTATACGTTGAAAACAAGTTACCATTAGGCTTTTCATGGTAGTTTCAAGATCTGAATTGTGTGGATTTCGTTGAAAACGCTTCGTTCAAAAGTTCTGGCGACATTTGCTGACCACCATGGCCTTCTTCGCTTCTTGACGAGCTCTCGATCGATGAAAGAGATAGCGATGGCTTCATTTCAAGATTAGTAGTGTGTAGCTCTAGCGATAGTTCTTGTAACTTAACTGACTCATCACAGATCACAGTAGGCTACGCTTCTTGGCTTTACTTTGTACTAAATCTGCTGATCTGGCATGCACGTGGTACTATTACCCAATCCGAATAACTGCATTCTTGTGGTTACTCTCTACGACTGTTAACTAGAGCTGTACACTGTACACTGTTGCTTGGCAAATTGGAATATGCAGACTATATAGCCTGGGTTCAAGGCTATACAGACTAGCTATTGCTCTTGCGCCGAGGGTTTTGCACTATAGTGCTTCATTGCAAGTAGCTGTTTAACATGAGTAAATTGACATTCGTCATAATACTACATACCGGGAAAGGGTTGATCAATCAACTGGTACCCACTTTTGAACCCGAGTACATGGTAAAACTGAAATGGCTGCATGGTACATGGTTAATGTCTCTATCTGTTTCTGTCAACATTATAGTCAGTTCAACTTTAGCATAATAGGCAATGTATTGGGAATTATAGGTACGCTTTTTGAGCATTATTTGGGATTTTTTTATCACTTGAGAATAACATTATAGGCAAAAGTTATAGCATAATTTATCTACTCCTAGCTACAAATCTACAATAAGCAGGCTGATTGACTATGGCTACATGTACTTACCCGTGTCCCATCCCTCCAGTCCTCGCATGTAAACATCCCAGTCTAGTCGAAACAGCATGACCATCGTAAATATGAATACTCCAAACACTCGAAGGAAGCACATTACAACTCCAAAGATCACATTAAAGAAAAAGAAGACATACGTCAGGACATCATAGATCCGTCTGACAACACAACAGCAAACAAAAGCTTTAACGATATCCCTTATGTATACATGTATAATATTATTTATGCCTAGTCAACATTAATTATTGCAAATTTTTACAATTCATGGGATACTGTGGACTCTGATTAATAAGCGCGTGCGCTTATAGCGGTAAATGGAATGACAGTATGCGCTTAATAAAAAATATGCGCTTATATGGCACACAACTACGCCCACAAACATTTGGGTACGTGATGGATGCGAGGCCTGCTAGCACTAGCGCTCGATCGATCGAGCACTTTAACGTTTACAGTTGCTGCTCAAGATGATGAGTGCTGGCGATTTGTCGATCGTCTTGCATGATAACGTTATTCGTGGCCATCATTTCTCCAAAGATAGCTGGACTCCAAATACTTTTCAGCCGGTCAAGGTCAGGTTCATAGAATGCCACGCCTATTAAGTGCATGCGCTTAATAAACAATAGCTTATGACAAGAAGAGGGCATGCGCTTAATAAACAATTTGCGCTTAATGGTGGGGTGCGCTTAATAACCAGAGTTTACAGTATGATTATTGCACATGAAATTAATAATAATTCTCAGCTAAGTATTATAGATCTGTGCAAAAAATAATGTATTATTATCCATGGACAATGCATGCGTGCATGCATTACTAGAATGTTTATCAGTCGTCAGTTCTGTATTGTCTCAATACATTCCTCGTGTAATATTTACCTTCGCATTGGTGCTACAAAGTATTGTAAATAATATTATTAAAGTATTTTCGGACAGCATCGCTAATGCACAAATTAAATGCGCGAATGATATTAATGATAATACGGTACAGGGTTGTTTGTCAATAAATTATTATTTAATTATAGCCATGAATATTTGTGGTTTACAGTATGAGACTACCTACTTGTATCTGATCCTGATCAAGTTGTTCCCTGCACTCCTATCATAGAAGATATAGCGACAGAGAATCAGCTGTAACTGGTGCATTCCAGCTGACCATATCATGGGGATCCTGCATACATGACGGCACAGAGATTACTGACAGAGACATACAATGTATATTATATGCATGATTGTACAGTTTTTTTGCAATCTAACAAAAATTGTGTCTAGTACTCACTTTGACACTAAATTATTCATAAACTTCTCAAGCATGTATTATTGTTGTTCTATAGTATGGCCATTGGTTGAGGACTTACATGAACCATGCCCACAGGTGGATTCCAAACCGTCTAGTATCTTTGAATAGATAGTAAAAGAGAAGTCCAACAGAGAACAGCGCTATCATCATGAAGGAATAGAGCATCCACGCTGCAGGAGAAATGAGGATTACACTTAATTGGGGCGAGCCTGAGCAAGCCCCACATAAAGAGTACGTCGGTCACCCCAGCTTGCATGCATCCAAGCATGGCTCTATGGACATAAGCACGAAAATTTATATTGTATTGTGCATTGTCATGCTTGGGCATATGTACTGTTGTAATTAATTTTAACGAATTACAATTTTACACTCGTGGCTCTGGTAGGGACAAGACTATATATACAAGCAAGAGTATATTAGTAGACAATACAAGTCGACAAAGGGAGTAAGATCGAGATAGAGCTCATGGAAACAGACATGTACTATTGTACTGGTAACTTACTGAATACAATGTGAGAAACTAGAAAAGCAGAGAAACGCATTGTTGCAACCTGGAGAGAAATAATATAATCTTGCCATTATATACAAATATTTTAGGAAAGACTCACCAGTCTGTAAGTGGGAGAGGGGAGGGGCTCAGACTTGACCAGAGAGGAGATGTCGCCACGATAAGCTTTACGAAGTTGCTTGCTGTGATGGAGAAAAGTGAATTCAAACATTACTAATTGTCAAGCATAAATTGTACATGTAATTTATTGTGATAGATTACATATACTGTAGAATCCTGCAATTACACCCCCCTGCAATTTAGCACAAGTTCCTGCATAGGTAATTAATTTTTGTCTTGCGTTTTAGCCTTCCCTCCCTTACTGTAAAAATATTCGTCCATAAGCCAATAAAAACAGTAGCTATACATATACAGCTAGCAAACTAGTTATTTGTGCCATAGTATGCTGCTTTGTCGATTTTCCCCATCAAACACAGCTAGAGAAAAGTACATGCAGAGATTGCGTGCTCACGTGGCATTTGATGATCGGTAATGGTCGTCACATGGAAATGTAAGAATCCCACGTATAAGCCCTCCCTACTTTTGCCCAATGCTAGCATGCACAAAGGAGGATACGTAATCATGGGATCCTAGAGTATTACATTATAATACTTGTAGGTTTGTGTACATGTACATAATAATTGGGGCAAGCCTGAGCGAGCCCCACACTAATCAGTACTACGAGAAAACCTCTGTAGTTAGTACCGTACTTAATCTAATACTACGCATGGAAAAAAAATAATTTCAATTTTGAAAAACGCGCGTTTTTCTGGTAAAGGTCATCAATCGCTCCATATATAAACATTATGAAAATGCTAATTTATTGCGTTAAATTGGATCACGCGTTGTATTCGATTAACTACGGTATGTACATTGTATATATGTATGTAGCGATACGTCAAACACGTGCTCGCTAGCTCATGGCGCATGCGCATAATCATTGTGGTAAAGATCATCAACGTTGGCCACGCTAAGCCTAAATGTAGCTCACCAAAAGATGCAGCTCGAGCGCTCGCATCCAGCTCGAATAGACGGCTAGAAAACAAGCAAAGGTAAGGCATCAGTGCACAAGACAAGTTTCTACAGCAACAAGGCCATGTAGTCTAAGTCTAGGTATGATCTAATTTCTGTAATTGGCTACGAACACGGGTCCAAGCTAGATATAGTTGCCCAGACAATTCTGTAGCCTCATAGGGGCCAAAGCTCCTGACATACTAGGAATGTGGTACAACTAAACTATACATCTTCCCTCCTTTCTTGATCTTTATAGCAACAATAGATTGTGCTCAGTAATAATGATGATAGCTACAGCTATATACTTGTACATGTACTTTGGATTGAAGATAATAGAGGGGCCCGGCAACCCTTTACTATGCTATGAGCGAAGGCTCGCCCCCTCGATGGTTTACATCACCCTAGTAATATTATTTATATGTACATGTTCTGTGTATGGACAGGCCTGTCACCAGACCTTGAGCTAGGGGGGTTCTATTTTTTCACAAGGGGGCATCTGAGGACATGATTTCCTAGCTTTGATAATTATTGCAGGATTTTCTACAAACAGTTACATCACTGTTCATATCTATAGCTACACTTGTCTGGTGTTGATGTAGCAGTTTACATAAGTAATCACTCAGTGCAACTAAGTGTGTGGATTGACTGTGAATATCATTAACATTCATTGCAATCTGTACACAAGCTCGAGTGCAGCTCTCTAATGGGTCTCAACAGCCTGGCTAGTGGGGTTCGATTGAACCCCACCCCCTTCCCCCTCCCCTCCCCGGCTACGGACCTGATAGACATAATGTAAATTTTTTTGGTACTGGTATTGCATTAAATTAAGTTCCATTTCAGACCATTAAACATAATCGTGGTGGGAAAGGCAGCAGATCATGTTCTCCTCCAACTTCGTTGTCCTGGCTGTAGCCAATCACAGACTCACAGTGGTCAGGTATTGTTTCGGGACAATGGCCACACATCAGGCAGTATTTGAGGACAAAAATTAAGTCTAGCATTTCCAAGGTACATGTACATGTACATGTAGGAGCTATCGAAATGAACTTACTGGAAGGACTGTGTCAGATACATGACGAAGAACAT
The DNA here is from genome assembly GCA_963930775.1 of Cliona cf. orientalis. NCBI lineage: Eukaryota > Metazoa > Porifera > Demospongiae > Clionaida > Clionaidae > Cliona > Cliona cf. orientalis. The sequence goes on from OZ005695.1 coordinate 6,689,461, forward strand.
ACACAATCCAAAGGCAATAGCAGTCCCAAAGGGAAGGATAACTGCAGGATTGAGAGAAGTGTGATTAATTGTGCATTCACTGTGCTGCTTACTTAAGTAAGCTTCTGCAAAGCTCTTTGCATCATAGAAGAGGTTGTCCAGTTTATATGAAAGTTCAGGAAATATTTCCTTAATGGTTTCCACGGTGACGTTGAACCCGGTAATGAAGTCCATCAGATTGTAAGCAAAGGTGACTTCTCTGTACATCACGTAGACTATCAGCTATGATGTGAATTATTAGTGCAAAACAAGAAAAACTTTGACACACTTGACAGATTTTCCAGTTATACTGCAATTAGCATCCACACACCTGATAAATTATCATCAAGGACATGTACAGACCAGCCAAAAATGGAAGAGGGTAGATGAAACCTGCATATGCAGTGAATAAAAAACATATAATAGCAGGGTACATTCATTATGTGCTGAATCAGATTTGGAATACATGAAAAGCACATGTGAAACACTTTCTTATGGTTGGTCATTACTCACTACGGGGAAATGCTTGTGAATGAACTTACTTGATTGGAAAGGTAGCACAAATTTGAATCCTCGAATCATACAAGTCCACAGATTCTTAATATTTACAGAATACCCTAATGTAGTAAGCTTTGGTCTCTCAGGCCTGCACAATACATAGAATTAATTTGCATGATATTATATTATGTTTAAATAATAATTATTAAGGTTACGGGCAGTGGCGTCTCTAGGCAATTATTTTTAATTGGGTGCAAGTTATTGAATGTAACCGCACAGGTGGATGCATAAAGCTAGCGAAAGTGTGCTATAGTATACATGGCATTGTAGTACTATGAACCCTTGACCACGTCCCCAGTGGCTGCATAGTTCTAATGGTGCATGTGGTAAAGGTCGTCAATACACACATCGATGCCGGGGCCTCAATCGCAGAGATGGAGTCTAAGATCAACTTTCGACTTCGAGTTTCGATGCTTCAATCAAAGGAGACGAACTCGACAGCACAGTACAGCTTCCGAACTTCAGATCGGTCGTGGCATGACGCGTGCTATAAATAGCGCAAGGCTAGCTTTATTTATCCACAGGATTACGTCAGCCAAGAGAACGCGTGAAGTTCGGCCGGCATTACTTGTCGGAGAAAGTAGCACTCAGCTTTTAATGTATTCGCTGGATATGTATGTAAGTTAATATATGATTTTGTGGATTTTCAGGTCTCAGAAGTGTTCTGTAAAGGCTCTGAATTTTAGCGCTATGACGACATAGGTTACATCATAATTACAACATAATTACCTAATAACCGCAAAAAAAAAAATTTATACTGGGGATGTAATTAATAGTGTAATAACCTAGCTAGGTACTATTCCATGTAGATAGTCTTACATATATGCACGACACTGGCTGTGCTAGTGTAGTGAAATATGCATACTGTGACAGGCTCAACAAAACTACACAATGTTATGCATAGGATGGGTGCACAGGTGCATGGATTGGGTGCAAATGAACCCACATGCACCCCTCTGGTGACACCACTGGTTACGGGTGATAATTTGCCTGCTTTTTCATAATCGCAAAATGATGCAAACTGTCATCCAAAACTATAACCATAATATTATTCAAATTGATGTACATACTTTCTGAGTAGACTTTTCACGTGATTCTCATGACCTGTTTTTTCATTATAACATGAAGATACCTGTGAAGATATAAATGCAGAGATTAGGCCTTATTCTGTCTTGTGTGGATAGATTAATATACAGGTTAAGTGCCTCTTTGCAGCACTACTGGCTAATACAATGGACAATAGCATCCATACATATGCATTCAAGTAGGTTTGAGCACATGGGAAATCGGGAGCATACATGTGATAAGTATGACCTCAGGACAGAAATTATTCATGATATTCTGGAAAGCATGAACATCATGTGTCTGAGAGAACAAGGACCACATAGGCATCATAACTGATAAATGCTCAGCAGCAGCCAACCGCAAGGGCATTAACGAGTCAAAACACAATGGAATGTTAACTTCATTGAATGTTATTTGTAAGCATAATGTTTGAGCTTTGATGACCCTTAATCCTCTGTTGCACTGCTGTCACTTTCCCCCTGGGCCTCCTCTTCCGGATACAATTAATTGATCAATCGATATTTCTCCTCTGCTCAGCCCCCCCCCCCCACACACACAAACCCTGGTTCTATTGCCAAACACTTATATAATATGTATGTACCTGTCTCGATGAACCTGTGAATATGATGAGAGTGAGCTCCATAGCAGCATGGCAGAAGAACCAGACAGCTATCACAATGTAGTTGAGGTAGATGGGAACATGAACAGCCAGTGAAACACCGATCTGCATGTATGCACAGGTGCAAATAATAAAAAGAACTAGACCTCTATAGAGCACATACCCCGTGCGCTCTGTAGCCACTGTTGCGTAGTACTGCGGCAGAGCTGTTTTATGACCTGACGACCCTTTCCAACACTGAGCTTGAGCATGCGCAGTCACATCAGCATGCTAAAAGAGTGGGTGTGGTCGATAAACCACAGGCATGTTGAACAGAAAATGCACGATTTGTAGCACTAGCAAGCCTTTTTGAGCAATTTGAAGCCCGTACAAACCAGTTTTTCACCGATATCTACCTATTGGTTGTGCTTACAGCACGCACAGACGCCTAAAACTCGAGATCTGGCGATTTTCGTGCCGATGACGATAACAACAATGACAACGACAACGACAGACGGACAGACCGATTGCTTTACCCCTTGCGCATGCACGCAGGGTAATAAGTTGCATATGTGCTAGTGCTAATAATTATTAAAATGAAGTGTAGCAGCTACGCTGCACATGGGTATGAAATTATTAATACTCCACGTGACTTTTGCACATATCAACCCGTGTCATGGGGGGGGGGTGTCCAGCGGGCCGACATATAGTTGCTACACTAAAGCTGAAAATAGCAGGATCCTTGAGGGTTCGCTAGCTCAACCATTGTAGTTTCGACTAGTACTGTTTAGTATCATTTATTATTAATAATCCCAGTATAATAGCTGCATAGTAAATTGCTACTGGGGACGTACATGTACAGGTACACTATAGGTGTGCATACTAGTTTGCTACTGCAACATAGACCTTATAAGGTAATTTAAACTGAAACTAATACTATTATACATACGCATACTTATTATGTAGACACAAGGTGCCAACACTAACCTCTTTGTTAGTCTGCTGGCCAAGGTAGCTACAGCCCATTATCAAAACAGCTTCAATGTCAACCTTGTACACACCACTGCAGGGAGGGAGGTACGAAAGGAGAAAATTTTGTTGGGGAAAATCGTTGAAATTTTTGCTATGCATCCCTAGTGAGTAATAATGTGCTATAATCAAGCTAGAAAGACTAATAATTGTATTATACTGTTGCAGAATATGGAATATAGGGTTAAAGGTAAAGATAGTATAATATGGAAAGTACATTGTATTCAATTTTCTCCAGAACCTGGGGGAAATTAATACGAGACCCTCCTTCCCCTCCTCCTAGAGCCTGGGTATGAGGCCAGGGCCTGCGTACCTTTGACCTAGCTTCCATCCTCTGGGCTAAGAGGTGGTGTAATGACTGATAATAATTTCATACAGGAACTAGAGCTCTACAGAGCACATACCCCACGGGCTCTGTAGCCACTGTAGCGTAGTATCTGAGGCCTATAGCTGTTTCATGACTTGACGACCCTTCCCAACACAGAGCTTGAGCATGCGCAGTCGCATCAGTTATGCTAAAGTAGTGGGTGTGGTCGATAAACCATAGGCATGCTGAACAGAAAATGCACGATTTATAGCACTAGTAAGCCTTTTTGAGCAATTTGAAGCGTGTATAAACCAGTTTATCACCGATACCTACCGATTGGCTGTGCTTACAGCATGCATAAATGCCTAGAACGCGAGATCTGGCGATTTTCGTGCCGACAACGACGACGACGACAGATATACAAACCAATTGCTTTACCCCTTGCGCATGCGCGCGGGGTAATTATGAGTTAAGGTAGAAGCATGCACGGGTGAGTACCTAGTGCACACCACTGAGGGCACAGTTTGGTGGTTGCATAATGCATAGTTTGGTGGTTGCATATTATTCAACCACGAAACCATGCATTGGCAGTTCAGGCATGCAGATTGTACTCTTGAATGACCACAGAACAATGTTCATGTATAAACAAATCTCATCCACCAGTTCCCACAAGTTAGATAAGAGAATCACATTCAGTCACCTGACAGTTGCATTTTTTCAAGGGATACACATCCTAGCAATCTGGAATAGTGTATGCTGGAACTTTCCCCTAGCTTATGGGATTCAAAGGACTTTAGATTCTACTATAGCTAGAGGGTGTGTGTGTGTGTGATTATAGGGTAGGCTGGCGACAAAAAGGGATCATGGGCCAACGAAAAGTTCCCATCTTTAATTCCATAGCCTGATGGTAGGTTAATGGCCATTTGAGCATTGTGTATGTACTGGACAGGAGCTAGTGTATCAATCAAGTTTCGTTTATTGGGCTCAAGTCTTATAAAACATGTGATGCACTCTGGCTGCCCAAATGAAGTGCTATAAATAATTTCTTTCTATGATTTGCACCACTTAAAACTTAGAGGGACATTAATTTTATTGGCAGGTACATTTTTCTGCGATTTTGGCTTATAACACAATTTGCTGAGTACCGTGTAAATTTTACGATTTGTACGTGAAAATGGTATAGGGTACATCAACGAATTCTAATGCTCTATAGTGCATATAGCTAATGTTAGCCGGTTGTGTTTTTGGACCAATTCGCAGAAACAAGCAATGTTAGTACCCGCAAAAAATAGTCATTCAGCAGTTAAAAACCTTTCAATCCACCACCTTAACTAGTGCTTTTGACTACATACATGTATCTCATGTAACATGTACCGTATTCGCTCGATCAAACGCCGCGGCTACTATTTATTTCACCGCCCGAGTTTGTGCGGCGTTTATTCGAGAGCGGCGACTATTCGAGAGCGGCGTTTATTAATACCAGTAGCTGCCAGAGAGGCAATCCTTAGAGAAACGGTCGATTGATACCGCTGATCTAGGAGATTCTGGCCCCTTTGCTGATGTAGAAGAAGGTTAGAACTTGTTCTAGACTATTTACCGTGTACCTGCCATCGAAAACGAGTCGCGAGGCATGTCCACGTGCTGGTATTCTCGAATAGTAGGCGTGGCGCGGCTACTATTCGAGAGCGGCCACTATTTCGTTCAACACTTCTGGAGGTGCGGCGACTATTCGAGAGCGGCGACTAATCGAGAGCGGCGTCTGATCGAGCGAATACGGTAATTCAATTGAATAACATTTTGCCATGTGCAAGCAATTGCAGTGACTCACAGTAGTAATGTGTAGAGGAAGCCAATGCTGTATCCTAGCACTCGAACTGGAGCATCGACACAGGCCAGCACTGGGAAGTAGAGCAGAGCCTCCTTCAAGATGATCACAGCAAAAGAGTTAACTGAAACAGAGTTACATGTGTGTAATGTATGTGTGTGCAACCGTGCACCCCAATTTAATAACTATAATGTACACACCCACAGTTGTGGCATGAGAAGGGTGTCAACTGCATAATGTCAACTGAAAAGTTATCAATTTCATGGATACATAACATTAAAAGTGTGCATACATGTATGTAGGCTAGTACACAGAATAGTAGAACATGGCATACCAAAGTAAGTGAATGCATCTAGCAAATCATTGGATGAGCGGAAGTAGAGACTTTGGTCAAAGAGATCATGAATCACATTAGCTCCCCAGCAGCCCATGATCATACAGTACATGTAGCGAAAGGTTGTGCCTCCAAGCAATCTGACAGGACTGTGAGGGAGGAGGAGGAATGAGAGAGGGGGGTGGACCAGGAGTCAAGGAGGAGAAAGAGGAGAGAGAGGAAAGAGGGGAAGAAATGAATGAATTATAATATTAGTATAATACATATTATTATGAGAAAAAATTACCAAGATAGTGAATGTAATCACACTACCTACACCCTAAGCCTTGCATGTGCTGTGAGATAGCAATGTACAATGCATATTAATATTATTATTATAGTCTTGTCCCGAGGCTCCCCGATCTTTTTCAACACACGCTTGTATTGAAAAAGATCAGGGAGCCTGGGGACGAGGCTACAATGATTATGGTTTGGAGCACACACTGCAAGCCACTTGCATGCACAGTGGTATTATCTAACAAGATACCTAATTTGAGAATGATATCATGCTTGTTCAACAAGCTATTGCACAAGGGTGGGGCTCGTTATGCTAGCTTACCACAGCACCACATTTGACTCATACTGCTTGCTCAGAAACTGGCTCTCTAAAATTTGATCATTCAATTGTTATACATGACTACGACTTACGTGACTACATCGAGTAGGCTCCACAGTGTGGAGGGTCTGCATCGCGCCTTGGATCTCGGCTGGACTATGTTAAGCAGCACAATGATCACAGCCTGTACAAAACAAATGGAATAAGTACTCATAATAAACAAAGTGCCAGTAGTATAGTCCAGGCCAATGGAGAGATAAACCAAGGTTCATAATTCTAACTTCCACCCTGTATAGGGAGTAAAGAGCAACCTCATGACTGCAGTAACACTATAGGTGCTTGTCAACAAATAACATAGCAATAATTAGTAGAAAGTTTAGCCTAATTGTTATGAAGCACTAAATGCATAGTGCAATAATACCACTTGACAGCATACATTGTATATACTGCCTGATCATGAAAGTAACTTACAGCGGCTGCTAAAGCTGACACTTCAAAAATGTACTTCAGGTGATTTTGATGCTCACAGCTGTAGATGATGAAGTACACAAACGGGTTCAAAAGTTATCCCAAAAAAATCTATTCAATCCCAGCACTATACCCCCATACAGGAATATCAATACTAGTTCAGTGTGCACCTCAATTTAATCTTTTAATAATACCTATAAACTAGTATACCAATCAAGCATCAAGGATATTATATAATATCATACAAACTCTAGCAGCGTGCAGGCTTTAACATACTCTGAAACTGATGTGTTAGCCACAGGGATCCAGTCACTGCTAGCGATCTTTGGCGGCCACGGCAGCCTAGATTTGACACCTTGTAAGAGCTCTCGTCTGAGCAGACTCAGCAACCCGCCCACCTCGAGTTCCGATCCGTGCACCATTTCGATCGACCTAGCTGGTTCTCTACATGTAACTGGATCGAGGCTGGCCAGCTAGCCAGGTCAGGGAGTATCGGATTGGCAACGATCCAGGTCGACCTGAATTCACCCCGTTTCTGCCACGATGTTCAGTAAACTTAATAATATTCATACATGCACATGCACACACGACGTGACCAGCAACGTATCGGTATGTCATTAATTATCAATAATTAGGTATGCCATTAATAATATTAAAAATTTATTAATTTTTAACACAACAACAGGAATTTAATGCTATACTGCTCCTATGCTGCTCGACAGTCTCGAGAACCAGATCCTCACACGTGCACTCCACAGCGTTTCAGTTCTTGGATTGAAGAAAAACACGTGGAGCTTATCCTGAAAGAACTAAGCGCTGTGGAGTGCGACTACCCATGCACCACCGGGACCCTCAGATTCTGCAGGACACACACACAATAATATTATTACTATTATTGCATCACCAGCTTATTCACTACTGATTCAGCATTCAATAATGACATTGTGATGATAATAATTATTATGATCTATACACAGAAATACATTCACAAATTGACTGCTACCTAATACCTATGAGTTGGTTTTGTGTTCGGACAACCTGTTAGCTGTTAGGTGCTGTATGGAAGGGTTCCTTATCAGAGTATAAGCCACCAGCCAACGATTGTGAGCAAGTGATGAGCTTTGAAGAGTAGATTTAGCTGAGGGGAGAGAATGTCAATACACAATCTGATGATAAATAATTAAAGTTTAATAATTGTGTGAATTTAATAATGGCATCACCAAATTTAAATTATTGCCAATATCGCTTGAAGTAATTTAAAAATGATGTCTTGAGAGAAAAAATTTAGATGGTTTCACTTGCATGCATACTGTTTGTAGCTTTATGATAGCTGCACCACTTTTATGACAGGATCGGTTGAAATACTAGCAACCTTAAATGCTCTATGTAATACTATACCGGTACTGCAGTTCTAATAAAATTAATATAATAATTACCGTAGTGTCCCAGGCAAGCGCCCACTTATTTCAGGGTCAATGTAGCAGTTTCTATACAAACGTACGTATGGAAATTATGTCCCGGGTAAGCACCCATGCGGGCCAAAATTGTGATATATTATGTTAAGTGACACTACAGTATCATCAAAATTAATTCTCATAACTCACATGACATTGTACATTAGTGTAATGCTCTACAGTCTTGAGACACTATATTATTAATTATTTATGTGATTGATTTCATAGGTGTAGCAGGGACTTACAGCTGGAGGTTGCAGAGTACTCATAGCTGCCAGCATCAATCAAAGCTGATCCACTCATTAAAGGGGTCCTCTCTGCATGCAACAAATCATGAAGATTATGCAGTATAGAGTAGGAATCATCAACTTAGAGACTCGTGCATTACTATGCACAATCATACATTATTAAGCACTTATAATAATATTATCGCAACCTCACCGCTATCACGTGCATCACTGGAGTAGTCTGTGGTGGTCTTGTACTGGCTGTGAAGTCTCAAGCTCGCCCCTCTCCCTCGAGGCAAAGGGGCCTTCTTATGACCAACAGTGTCTTGCATGATCTTGACAAATACCCTCACAACAGCATTGTTGATAGTGATCTCAGTGTACACATAGCCAATGAAGGTCCGGTTACCTATTATGACGCAGTATACAGGTATCATATTATTGAATCTCTATGAAAGCGGAAGATAATTACAGAGAGAGAGAGAGAGAGAGAGAGAGAGAGAGAGAGAGAGAGAGAGAGAGAGAGAGAGAGAGAGAGAGAAGAGATAAAATAAAATAAGAGAGAGAGAGAGAGAGAAAGGGGGGGGGGAGGTAGCACTCACTCATGTCCCATCCCTCTAGTCCTCTCATGTAGACGTCCCAGTCTAGCCGGAAGAGCATTACGTTGGAGAAGACAAATACTCCAAACACTCGAAGGAAGCAAATCACAATACCAAAGATCACGTTGAAGAATAAGAATACGTATGTCAGGACATTGAAGAGGTTTCTGTAAAGAAATTCAATAGTGCTTTAAGTTTAATTGTATTCATGTTCCAGCTACTAGCTATTGAATTTCTGATGATGACAGATTACTGTTGTATTATAATAATACTGACTGATTGTTTCTGTGCTTCTCCCCCTAGCCCAATGCATGTCTGTGCCCTTCAGCAGGTATCACAATTGGTATGTTCAACTAGTGTTTACATGTACGTACATACGCATAAGCGTAAAACATACTTGTATCGGATGTTAATTGAAGTATTCCCTGCACTCCTATCATAGAAGATATAGCGACAGAGAATTAGCTGTAACTGATGCATTCCAGCTGACCACATCATGGGGACCCTGTACGTGTGGGGGGGGGGGGGGGGGGGATAGGTTTGCAAATCAAGATGTACACATGCATACATGATATTATCTTGAGATTTCGCGGGCAATGCTTGTAATCAACATATTGGGGTTGATATTGAGTTTGTACCAGCCACATACTGCTACAGTTAGAGCTAATGTTGCTATATGAATAATGTTATCATATATCACATGATGGTTAACTAACATAACTATAGTAACTGTTATTAATTTTTGCCAATCAACTTTTGTCATGGGGTATACACGTACATGTATATACATAATATACATATTATACATGTATAATAATATTATGTGTGTAGCTACTCAGCGTTAGTAGGTACCTGTACATGTAAACTAACCTATATTGGGAAATTTATTTTTGTTGTTGGTGCAAGTAATGAAAACTAAAACATAATTTTTCTTATAGAACATTAATTTTGCACGTGATATCACACAAGGTGTTGTATACAGCCTTGAGTTACATATAATATTATGGTGAAGCTGGCTTTCCTCTACATGAAGCAGCCCAAACACGGAACCCACAGAGTTTGAAAAATAGGACAAAATTAATAAAAACTACCGTACCTTTGACGAATACAACAGAAATAGAAAGGTATGGCCACAACTTAATGGTCGAGCAGCAAGCTATCAATGTTCTTTTTTTTTCAAATATTCTATCCGATAAATAAAAAAAAGTGAGCTAGTACACCACCATCAAATGTTTTAGCCAGATATCCAAAGCAACAAGTAAGCTATAATGAGAAACACTTGTACCTGCTACTACACATAAGTGGGTGTTATTGGGCATTAATCACATTAGAGTGCTGATAAGTGATTACAGCTACTCACAAGATCTGTGAAACTATGCATATAAACATATTCATAGTTGGGATCACCTGATTGATCGATCACCAATAATGCATGTGTCATGCATACTTCTTTGCACTACAGTTGTTACAGTTTGTTGGTGCTAAAGTCTGAAAAGGCCCTCAAAATTAATTTTCATGGTTTTAAATTTCGTCATAGCAACCAGTCCAGGGGTGTGGCACTGCCATACATGGCAGTAAGGATCTAGCCTGAGCGCTTACCTGGGAGTGGGTGCTTTCCATTCATAATGTAGCCAACACAAGTATCAGGGTGCTTACCTGGGTGTGGGCACTTGCCCAGGACACTATGGTATTACATGTATACACACACAAGTATCAGAAAGATACTGACTGAGGTAGAATGGTTTGGGTGGAGTGCCTTTACAAAGGGATGGTAGTGGAAGGGGTGGGGCACAATGCAGGATATACTTTCTAGTACATGTAGTTATTTGTGAGAAAGGTTTCTACATGTAAGTTAACACTAACAAAGTTCTACGTATGGAAAAGAAGCCATGGGAAAACTCCGGTCTACAACGATATGCATACCACAGGTCTTTCTTCCATGGCATCTCTTAGGTAGGGTAGGGTTTATCCCAGGAAGGTATATATGTAGAAACCTGAGTTGACAGGCTGTAACTGTCATGCAGGCTTACATGAAGAATGACCACACATGTATGCCATAGAACTGAGCATCTTTGAAGAGATAGTAGAAGACCAGCCCAATGGTGAGCAGGACCAGAAGGATCACTGAGTACAGGAACCACGCTGCAAGTAAATACAAGACTGTTAACACTTGTACCGAGAGTAGTATTACTCAAAGACTTAATTGCCAAGCTCACTAGTGCATGCATGGCCATTACATGTACAGTCATGTAAGTGCATGGGTTGAGACTTCAGGTTGTACAATTATTATGCATATCCGTTCTATTATCATGCTAGGAGAGGTGGTAAGAGATCTATGCAAGGGGTGTCATTTGCACATGGCTGTGCATGTAGTTATCTATACTGTATATCGCCTAATTGACTGGATTACATAACATAGTAGTAGATGACTCACAAAAAAGGAGGTGTGAAACGACAAATGCTGTGTACCTCATTGTTGCAGCCTGAAAAACAGAGTGGAAAGCAATACCTATAATATATAGCCACTCCAACGTATAGGCAACTTCCAATCCTGATTATAGCACTCACCAGTCTGTAGGTGGGAGATGGGAGGGGCTCAGACCTCACTAGAGAAGAAATATCACCACGATACACTTTACGAAGCTGCTTGCTGAAATCATAGAGATTGATATACACACAAAACAATGTAAACAATTAAAAGTAGATTAGTTTACTTAAAATAATAATTATTATGCATATTATGTATATGTAAGAAGCTCTAGATAGTGTAAAGTGTGTAAGTGTCAGTCCTCAGGATAAGGTGTTAGGTATCAGTCCTCAGGTGGCAGTTTTGGGTTTTCAGGGTCATTATTAGCTCTTAGGGTCAGGTTCTCAAGTAATACCATGCCATGGTCCTCAAATATACAGTACATGTACAAGCCTGCTACTCAGTGATAAGAATCACAGAGCAAGCGCTAATAGGCTCTTATTCACACTATGAGAACTTCCCCTTCCACAAGTATCTATCACAGGATCCTGGGATATGGATATATATAATCAAATTGGTTCACTGACATTTTTGGGCTTATTAATGGATGGGACAGAGAGCTGACAAAATTAATGATCGAGACTGATACCCTGAGGGCTGACCTTCAGGGCTGGGCAACTCTACTCCATTGACTTACTGAAATGTCTGGATCATATACATGGAGAGAAATGCACACAGTCCAAAGCCACCAGACGAGGAAAGTGGAAAGATCACTGTATAAGTTAAGAAAATGAACAATGATAGTCTGGAAATAAGCAGTATTTTACATGATCATGACTGCTAGGATAGTTTACAGCATCCTTTGAACTCAAGTAGCAGTGAAAGATATATATATACACATAGGCTAATAGCACTATAACAATGCACACAACAGTACACGTGTAACTGGAACAGGGTCTGAAGTGACATCGTTCTCAGTTGCTCTGCATCTAGTCAAAACGTCGGCAAGTTTTACCGAACAGTTAAGTTGTCCGAAAAGAATTTTCATTTATCTGGAACAGGGTCGTCACATTTATTAGTTACATGGAAAGGGTCGTCACAGTATGGGAGCCCTATTCATAGGATCCAAGGAACTTTGCTTTGTGCTTGCTATGCCTGAGTAGGCACTTAGACCCTTGAGTATTTAGATAATATTATTATGCAAGTAATCATGGCTTATTTGGATTACAGTATGACATTGTACATATACATGTACAGTACATGTACACAATGTATGAGTAAGAGGAGAAACATGATTATACATGCACTACTTACAAGAGTAGGCTTCAGCAAAGCTGTTTGCATCATAGAACAAGTCATTGAGTCGATACTTGACGCTGGGGAGAAACTCTTCAATGGTATCCACGGTGATACGAAACCCCGCAATGAACTCCTTCAATTGCCTGCCATATTCTATCTCTTTGTACAGTACATATACCGTCAACTGTAGATTACATAATACATGTAAGTGTAGTACACAAACTGCATGTACAATGTACATAATATGTGTGATGTATAATAATTGTACATGTACATGTAGGTGCAAGAATAGAACCAAGAATAGATCAGCCATTATAGACGTTAATTGTGTGGGCATGCAGATTGACTGATTGCTGACCCAGCAGTAAGTAAGAGCAGCTGTTTAGAGTTGAATGAAATTGACACAATGGCTAGCACTGTTATAATAATACAATTGTGGTTCTGAATGTCGAGGAAGAAGCTAGCGCTGGACAGAAACATCAGCTCACTGTTGATATCTAGCGTTGGAGCTCAATATCGATGGTCATACTATAATTATTTGAATACATGTAGTTGCTAGGGTGATCGTAGATGTATTATCAGGGTCATGTTGCCCAAGGTACGTGTCGGCTATATCAGTCTCTATGTGATTTACACAACCTCAGGTGGTGATATAAGCTATACTTATTATACACCTATATAGAATTCAGAACCTATCTGTACAAAGTACTCAGATATTGTGTGCCTGCCAAATGTCGGTCCAAATGTGTTTGACAACTCTATCATACCTTGGATATCCCATACTAGCTCAAGGATAATGTAATAACAAGGCCTATATAGTGCATGTAGGTTCATTCCAAAACCTAAAGGAAGTGCCTCAGTGTCTTATACTGTTGAGATGGACAGCCCACCTAGTGCTGCACTGCACCAGCTGAAATAGCTGTCTGCCGTTACACTTTTAGCATCACTATTATTAATCATTGCACAAACCTGATATAGTATCATCCAAGACATACACATGCCAGCAAGAAATGGAAGAGGGTAGATGAAACCTAGAGAGAGAGAGAGAGAGAGAGAGAGAGAGAGAGAGAGAGAGAGAGAGAGAGAGAGAGAGAGAGAGAGAGAGAGAGAGAGAGAGAGAGAGAGAGAGAGAGAGAGAGAGAGAGAGAGAGAGAGAGAGAGAGAGAGAAGAGATAAAATACATGCAGATGCTACATGTATGTAAATTGTACGTGTATGCTTACTTGATTTATATGGTAAAACAAATCTGAATCCTCGAATCAAATTTCTCCACAGAGAGTGTGAATTTGTAACACGTCCAAACATGGTCCTTCTAACTGAGCTGCACACACAGCATGAACATGTATACCCACTAGCCATGAAGTTTGAATGTACATACCTTTGAAATAGGTGTCTAACATGATTGGTATAACCTGTGTATTCATTATAGACTGGTGCCTGCAAGGGAGTAAGCCACCGTAATACAATAATGTGCTATACATCAATATTCTCTCTCTCCCTCTCTTACTCTCTCTCTCTCCTTCTCTCTCTCCCCTCTCCCTCCCCCCTCTCTCTCCCCCCTCTCCCCCCTCTCTCTCTCTCCCTTCCTCCCTCCCTCCCACCGTCTGCACACACGTACATGTACATGTATCTCTGTGTTTATTGGGGCGAGCCGAAGCGAGCCCCACACAGGTGATGTCAATCGAGATTTTCCGTTTATATGTATATATCTGCCGTACGTCCGTCCGTCATTCCGTATATACCTGTCTTCTATTTCAATGATATACAATATTTCTTCCGTTACGCGCATGCGCATACGACGTAGGGGACACGGGAGCGAACAGTTCGATGTGGAGAAAGAGGGCAAGCTCTGTGACATCGAGCATAGATAATAGAGGGACTAAAAAAGAAGAAAGACTGAGAAAACGCAGAAATAGATATCAGAAATTTCAAAAGGAGCTTGCGAGAGCTGTACTCATACTGAGAGGGGCAAGGCTACAGACTCGGAAAATTATGTTGTTTTAGGCTGGCAGAGCGAAACATTTTGAGTGCAGAGGGTCCATGTGAGACTTCAAGGCCCTAAAAACAAGTGACTTGCTAGCAAAATGATCATTGCTATGAGGCTACGCTGAACTATGAGGCCACTAGCCAAGTAGCTAGAGGCACGTTCAAACCATAGTTTCCACTCCCTCGAGTCAATCATAAATTCCGATCTCTATACCAAATCATTTGTAGACTACTTGTGTGGGGTTCGCGGAGGCTCGCTCCACTGATGTTAAAACATCGTCTCTAGTTAATTAAAACAAGCTAGTGCACTAGATAAGGGCATGCTTGATCATTACAGTATGTCTACATTTCGTCTTTGCATGACAGTGATGTACTCACATGCTGCTGAATGGATGTCTGTGTGAAGAGTAGTAGAGTCAGTTCCATGAGGGCGTGGCAAAAGAACCAGACGGTCACCACCAGGAGGCAGAGGTAGACTGGGATGTGAATAGCCAGAGATACACCAATCTATCAGGGAAGCGGAATAGCAGAATTTTGATGTACATCTACATGCATGCTCACTGATCTGTTAATCATAAACACGCTATAAATTTAATACAACGTCATACTTGTACATGTACTTGCACTGCATGCCTAATTATTAAATTAATTAAGTAGAGTGGGTTAATTTTCTCTGTTATGGAGCGTAGAAGCTTTATTGCTGACAGAATATCATGCACAAGCAATAGTCCATATAATTATGAAGTCATAGCCTGATAGTACTACTAACCTCTTTGTTAGTCTGCTGGCCAAAGTAGCTACAGCCCATTATCAAAACAGCTTCAATGTTGATTTTGTACACACCACTGCAGGGAGGGAGGGAGGGGTAGAGAGAGAGAGAAAGAGAGAGAGAGAGATGAACTTGATACACGTAACAGCACTATAAGCACAGAGATGGAGTATGCTAGCACATAATAATTATGACATACATGCACAGCATGTGTAAATCGTAACTGATCGTAATTTCTACAGAGATCACCAGCAAGTAACATGTACATATATGTGGTTGTAGCATACACGTATCATGTGTAAGTAGCAAAGGTTCGATCTGGATTAGAAAATCCGCTGACAGCATGATGCAGCCAGATAATATTATGTTAAACTCTGCTATAATTATTATTATGTACATGTATTTGCCATGACTACTACACACTTAACTTGGAAATATAGCTATAGCATAAATAATAGTTATTTTAACATGTCTTGGTGTAGAGAAGTGCAGCAGACCTACAAGTACATGCACATTTACATGTACGTATTGATGGTTTACTTCCTGTATTAAAAGGTGAACATGACGTTTTATGATATCACTTTTAAGTGCCTGGCTCATGCATATCCTGCGCAAAAGGCTTATTATAACTAGTACTATGAGTGTCAATGTGACATAATCATTGCAGTGAGCTGTCTTTAGATAGCCACAATGCTACATGTGCATGTGGGTAAGGTGCCCTAGATCATAACTGCACAGGTGGTGCACAAAGACACTAGAGCATAGTGTCCAGGCAAGTGCCCACTCCCAGGTACATGCACGTGTCCAGGCTACATCCTTACTGCCATGTATGGCAAGTGCCCAGGCAAATTTGCACACCAAAGAACACTTGTATCGATAGATAAGTTCCATCGAATGGAGCTACATGCATTGTTAACACTTTGCTCAATATAGTGTATCGACTAGGTGTATACATGCACCATCATTACTCCACTCAAGCATGCAAGTAAGCTAGCCTACTCTTGATGTATGCACGGAGAAATGGTGTCCAAATCACTCACAGCAATAATGTGTAGAGGAAGCCAATGCAGTATCCTAGGACTCGAACTGGAGCATCGACACAGGCCAGCACTGGGAAGTAGAGCAGAGCCTCCTTCAAGATGATCATAGTCGGAGAAAGAGCTGCAGGCAATGCAATAAAGGTTGCCATATCCTCTATGCAATCATTAACAGAGTACAACAAACTACCATAAACCTTTTGCCAATGAGAACAAAATTAATGGCGAAATTGGTTGAAATGTCCAATTTCCCATATGCATGTACACTGCTATACTGATAGTATTATACATGTACATGTAGATTGCACACACTGTGACTGGGTGGGCCATGGGGTGCATCAGTGAAAGTGCTATGTCACATAGTATAGTGTAGTAAATTACATGCATCTGTGGTTTTCAATTTATCTCTGTGGTACTCTTATCAGATATTAATTGTTATAGTGTACAACACTGTCTGGACGGTCTCTTCTAATTCTGCTAACAAAGAACGTACCAAAGATCTTGAATGCGTCCAAGAGGGCATTATTGGAATGGTAGTAGAGACTCGGATTGCAAATAGCCTGGACAACATCACCAGCCCAGCAGCTCAGGATGATGCAAAACAAGTAGCGAAGGGGAGATCCACCAATGAACCGAACAGGGCTAGGGGAGAAGGGGGGGGGGGGGGAGATGTACATGTACAGTTTAAGGACTAAATCACAGATACTATAATTAAATTAATGCATTGGTATGTTGTAGGGACATGCATGATCGAGAAGATTATATGTGGTGCTCTAGTTCAGTTTGACTGCCATCAACACAAACCGTAATGAAGGCTTCCATGGTCATCTATAGGTTATCATGTACATGTACATGCACGTACAAGTACATGTAGGTACCTGACTACATCCAGCAGACTCCAGAAAGTGTGGGGCTGGCATTGCAGCTTGCTTCGAGGCTGAGTCAGGTTGAGAAGTAGGACGACTGTGGCCTGCATGGAGAAATCCATTAGTACACAGCAGTACATCTATCATAACAGTCCCTGTGTATTCCTATTGAACACTACTGTAGTCACATGTACAACCTACATTATAAGTTACACAATGAATGCATGATCAGATTCACCCAAATAAAGGAAGCCACTTTCTTCTCTGTTTGGAGCTCTGGACATACAATACATCCTCTGTCATAATTATGGGCAATCTAAACACACACTTGGCGTGATATCCAAAAGAAGCCGGCAAAATAACAAAACCACATCATATATAGCAGGATATACCCTCTATGAACTGATTCACATGATCATGGTAAAGTGAAAATTTTATTATAATACAAAAGGACACGTACCTTAAGGACACTTTTGTTTGTGGGGTACTAAATTTTAGCAATTTGCCCAATTTTCACTAAAAAATTGTACCCGCGAATATTAAATTTTCAACTTTTTGAATAATAGAATGCTGGTATACCTGTACACCATTATGCATGCAGGCTTTTTAAGACCCTGCTGTGCCACCTCTTTAATGGTGCCACAGATGCTATAATATTTTCCAGGCTCACACGCACAGCATCCAACAGCTGTACCTAAAAATTATGATGCAATCCCGCTTATCTCTTGCATGCTTAATTTTATGCATGCATGCTGGCCACAGTCCCATCTGATGATCTATGTGCCATGATACCACCTACCAGGTATATCAATTAACCACTTACGGCTGTCACCAGGCAAGTTATTTCCAACTTGTGTTCCAATCCATTCTGCCAGTCACAGCTGTATTTTAAATGCATAAAAATACATGTTTATATTAAAAGTGATTAAAAAAAAATCATCAGTATAGAATTAGAGCTCACTGTGTTGGTGTAGAGTTTGCTATCGGTGTCCACGCTGTACTGACGACAGCCCATGGCCAAGGAAATTTCAGTTCCGATTCATCGCTGGCCATGGAACCGACTATAGCCCTCCAGGGAACACTAAAACACCACGATTACTGATAACAGCTCTTGGAGTTCGCCACCATCATGCATGACGCTCATCAGTGCTCGTTATCTCATACAGAGGCGTGGTTTGAATATACATACAAGTAGCTCCGCCCAATATTAAAGGCTTACGATCTCTACCTGTTGACGATCTCTACCTGTTGGTACATGTACTATGGCTGGCATCAGTGATACAGTAAGCAGTCTCCCTCCAGCCTTCTTGGACGCATATACCTTCTATTCTGGAAGGATGAGGCGAACAGGCACGCAGGGAGGCGTGGGGCTCTACTATGATCGCTACAGCCTTCCGGGTGGAACGGCTACCAGTCCCATCTCCGTAGGCTCAACTGGGTTTGGAATGATCAGTGTGTGTATTGGTAGTGCACTTAGCCTTTTTCCAAAGCTGGACGCCATTAGATTCACAACTGAATCCCTGGAGAGTTTATTGGGAGAGCGAGAAGGGTTCACCCCGAAAAGGAGCAAACGTACGAACTTCTTTGCTCACTTTCTGAACCCTGAGACCGGTGATGCAGCTAGTAAGACCACTGAGATATCTACAGTTGACACTGCATTGATGGCAGCCGGGGCAATGTTTGCTCGAAACTATCTCAAAGATCCGACTGTGGAGCAGAAAACAAACTCCCTGGTGCGCAGCATTGACTGGGGAGCTGTAGTTGGTGAGGACCCATACCTGTGTATGGTGATGGACGGTGAAACTGGTGACCCTGACTGGAGTAAAAAGACGAGACCTTTCAATGAGTATTACATCCTAGCATATGTCGGGAAAGTGGTGGAAGGAGAAATGAACAAGATTGGGCCAGCGACAACCTACTTCAACAAGTATTATGGCAATCCACCCCAATCGCTGAAGGATGCTGGAGCAGCTGATAAGTCGTACTGGGGCTACAATGTTTGGTCGGATAGTGAAAATCGTTTTGCATCGAGTTTTGAAGTGCAGTTCTGTTATTATCTTTCCAAGTTTTTTCAGACGAATGCCGCATACAAGGAGTTTTTCGTCCAATCTGCTGCTGCCGATTGGAAGTACTTTCAAAATGTGTTCCAGAATCCTGCTTACAAGAATGTGGTGACCAAGTATGCTCCATACCAGTGGGGATGTGGAGCAGGGGAGTATCCTGGGGGCTACTTTGCTGCAGCCATTGACAACAACCCCAAGCTCGTCTATTCTGCTCCCATTGTAGCTGGGTTCTTCCCTGCTGATGATGCAGTCAGTAAGCTACTGCCACAATCGTATGTTCACATCGCAGATGCCCTAGATCAGCTGTATGCCAACCAAGTGTGCACGAATGATGTGGAGGGAAAGAAAGTTCTGTGGCGGCGCTCTCTCCTCGAGAAGGACTGGCAACCAGGAGTTATTCAGTCTATTGATTTCTCCACTTTCCTGCTTGGATATGCTTGGAAGCTGGCAGGAGCAGACTTCTTCTCTACTAATGCAATATAACTATAGTAGCGATTCTGGACACCTGATTTTTCATCTTGATATTGCAAAATGGCGGCAATAGCAATTCATATGGTTAAGGTGTCAATAGCTTCCTCTCGCGATCGATGTGGCCTATTCAGCGCTGATTGTTTCCTGTTGAGAGAACAAAGCTTGTTTGAGTTACGCCCTAAAACAGATTTTTGTATACAAATTTCCATAGCGCTAAAAATCAAAATCGCAAAACATAATATGGTTAACTGATTCGCTTGATTCAAAAATGCCATTCACTTTACTAACTCATGGTTTGTGTTTCCTGTTCATAGCTAAATCCGTTGCCAAGTTATGGCTGCTTTTATTGCCACAGGTCGATCGTCCGGAATCGCCAACTATAGTCAACACATACAGGATCTATAATGATATCAGTGCATGCATGATTCACCTGCCCAAATTGCTGCGATTGATCGCGATCTGGATTATGCGCATGCGCATACATATGACGATTCGGGGGGCCAGATGTAGATTCTCCCCGGCCCCCGTTGCTGAACGTGCAGCATCCTACATGTAGCCTAGGGGAAAATGGACTCAAATACTCTCGTGTAAGTTTTCAAGATTGTTCAGCAAACCGAGAGTGCATGCCAATCAATGGGCTTTTGTATCCTATTGTAGGTTTCGGTGTCCCCGTAATTTCAGTGAGGAGCCAGGAGTAATTGGCTTTCAGGTTATCCTCATACTTATTTCAGTAAGTTCAGCAGTGTGGATATTAAATAGAGATCGTCACACTGGTGTTAAATGCTATCTCCAAAAGTAGGGTCAGTCTGGCCCAAGAAATAGAAATTACTGAAATGGCCTAAGCTAGACACACGCACTAGCTAGCCTAGGATACACACACACTATGGATCCCTAGCTGTATTATTATACATGATGATCATAATAATATTATAGTACTTGGTTACTGATGGCCTTCATAGCCCAATTAATGGCTCAGCTGTATGTGATATAGAGACACTTCACATTGATCTCTACATGCGGGTCCACTTAACAGGCCGGACCTTCACTTCTCTTAGGAATTATACATTATTATGATGATAGAGTTCTAAATGGTTGTAAATGCTAACTGCTTACTTCCCCTCCACTGATAATAGCAAGAAGTATGCAGATATAAATTTGATCCATTAGTGTAATGGACATCGTTATGGTTACCGGTCAGAGTGACATATTTCAGTCCAACGGTGCATGCATCGAACACTGATTGAAGCTGCTAGTTGTACATAGGTGGCGGAAGCAGGGGGATACCAGGGGCACGTGTCCCCCCCCCCCCCCCCCCCCCCCCACAACCAGCCAGAAGAAGGGATAGTGCCCCCCCCCCCTTCCAGAGCCACTGAAGCCATGCAAACATAATATACTATCAACAATATTATTATTATGACCGCCATTATTGTTTGATTCTGGTATCTTGAGTAAGTCAGGCAAAATCCTGGTCACATTATTATCCAAGGTTAGCTTTATGGACTAGCTATAATTCTGCACAATCACGCTAAGTTGTGTCCCCCCCTACTCCCAACATCTTCCTCCGCTTACATGTGCAACTATTATTATGACATTGTACTACAGTGGAAACTCTCTAAGGCGAACACCATTGGGACCAAAAATTTTGTCCGCTGTAGCATGGTGTCCTTAGCTCAGGGGTTAGTGGTTGACCATGCCCCTCCTATAATCGTGGACAACTACCGTATGGCGGGTAATTTTCGTGGGTCTAACATTCGTGGAAAATCCGAAAAGGCCCTCAATTATTTTTCGTGGTTTTAAATTTCGTGACAGCAACCAGTCTAGGGGCGTGGCACTGCTGCATAAGCGATGATGTAATCGATACACGCGCTCGTGATCTTCTTTGTTACTAAGCTATAGCTACCTATAGAGACTTGGACAAAAGCATGAGATAGAAGAATATTATTAGTGTCGAAGACGCTATCAGCTGGATGACAGTGGCTACTGTTGCTTGCTAACACTGGAAAGTGTTCGCCGTGCTGCCACGATGTTTGTGGCCACGCCCATCATCATTGACTCGCATATATAGTACCATATCACCGTAGGCATTAATTTTCGTGGGTGGGAAAATTTCGTGACTGCCAAGTCAACCACGAAAATAACGAAAATTAGCACCCCACGAAAATTACCCGCCATACGTTATGATAAAACACTACTGTGGACTACGAAAAAGACCGTATTGATGAGAGATCTGTAAACTGACAGCTCCTGAGCAAGAATTTGAGACACATTTAGGCTTTACTGTAGTTACTGGTCGCTAAAACCAAAGATAATAGAGCTGAAATCGACCAATTTTAATGGTGGGTGTGGCCCAACTGTCCATTATGCGAGTTTGTTCACTATTGCGCAGGCTCAAATGGGACCAAAGTAAGTGTCAGTTATACAGAGTAGCGGGGTGTCCACTGTTGAAGGGGTTTGAATATATTGAAGTCTATGGAAATACAATTCGGACATTCAGAATTGTCCATTATATCGCAGGTGTCCACTGTTGAGGGGTACGGGGTTCCACTGTAGTATTTCAGCTGGTACCATGGTGGCCTGACCCACTGCACTCACCTACATGACCTCAACAAGGTGTTGATTCTTTTGCTTTCTATTGTCGTCCTCCCAAAGCTTTGCATGTAGTTCAACACTCCTGTCTAATCTACTCCTGATGTGCATTAGTGACAACACTATCATATTATTATAATAATATTATTATATTGCTAATAGAGACACGGTATTATAGCTTTTGTGACTAGATGAACGTGACTCTAATTATGCTATTAATAGTGCTGCCTTAGCATTGTATTATCATAGGTATGATTGCATGTACATGTACGCTCATATGTACATTTGTACAATATTGTTACAATAATTATGTGGCTACATGTATATACCTAATAGCTATAATTTTGTTTACAGCGAGATCTAGGGTTGCTTATAAACAGGTAGCTCATTATCACATAGTTTTGCGACCATTATCACAATTGTGCGTGTATTACTGTACACCTATCTAAATTTTTCCTTATCATTTATTTATCATGCCTAGGCCTTATCATGAATTGTGTGTACCTTGTCACTAGTGTAGCATACAGTCTAACTGAAAACTTTTGACTTCATACTTCAGGAGATTGCCTAGAATGTAATAGTGAATGACTGCAGCACAAAAACTGAATAAGATGCAATAGTTATTGATAGTGCTGAACTGGTATAAAATGCATAGGTGTCAGAATTGGGGGGGGGGGGGGGGGGGAGGGGGTGGCCAGGGGGATCATGGTCCCCCCACTTTTTCAGGCTGACACACCCACTCTTGCCTTGTGCTAAGCAAAAACAGTGAACCTGTCAATTTTACCAGTCTTCTGGCGCCTATGATAATTTAATATTTGATGAGTTGCTTCTAAAAATTATGATTACCACCCTTTGCATGTTGATTGTCAGAGTCAGTACAGACAGCGGGCAATGTTGAAACCACACATATGCACCAGGAGATAGGAGCGTTAAACTATAGTACACAAACATAGTAACAACATTCCGGTAGTCATGTGCTCTCAATATCTTGTACTTGAAGTGGGTGTTATGTAAACACAGACTGCAGCTGCTAGCTGCACAACTGTATAGTACTGCAGCTGGTATATAGCCTCACCCCAATCTTTTCAACGCGTGCATTGAAAAGATCGGGGTGCCTGGGGAGGAGGCTAGCAGCTGGTACCATGGTAGCCTGGGTGGGACACACCCGCTGTATATACTCACCATGACCTCAATAAGGTGTTGATTATAAATTTTAATCACGAATCACAACTTGATATGTACTAGTACTGTACTGACTACTAGCCAACTAGAGCCTGCGCACTGACTGTACACATGCACGTGCCAATCATGCGCTAGCCTAGTGCTATCCAGTGCAGTAGATTACATTCCTTTCAGCAGTGTTTCCGCTGTATACTATACTTTAAAAGGCCGGGGTGCCCCGCCTTGTTTATGAGTGGCTGATTTGCAAAAATGCTGACAGCTGCAATAGTGGTTTGCAGTACAGTCCCAAGTGTTGTGGATATCTTTGGCTTCTCACAATCAGCTCAGAGACATGCTACTAGTGGTTGAAATGTGGTTGTACTAGTGTACACAGCACATGCACACATAGTAGATTGTGCATACACAGTGACTATCCAAGCAAAAAGTAAGCCTGCAAAAAGCAAATCATTCCCTCTTCATGGTATCCCATAATAATATTCAATGATGGTAGTGTTAACATTCAACCACCCTGTTTGAATTCAGTCCTAGAGGAAACACTGCTTTCCCTGAGCAACCACAAAGCGTTCTATCAGTGGCAGATCTAGGATTTCATTGTTAAAACCCACGCCCACTTTGGGCTAAAACCATGCCCATTTCAATTGTTTTTTATCCATGAGAGCAACTACCAGCCCAACCAGTCCAATCAATCGATTTTTGAACAAATTTTCTGCTAAAACATGAGTCATAACAGCCAGTTTTCTTAGTTTTGTAGCCAGAGAGGGGGATTGCATTATCAGTACTTCTTAGTTCTAGGTGCATACAGCCCAAAGTGGGGTTCTGTCGATGCCTTGGAAACCTCCCCCCCCTAAATCCGCCACTGCCTATGGATTCATAGCAAACACCGTGTAGCATGGGTTGTATCAGAAGTAGATTAGATAGGAGTATTGAACTACATGCAAACATGTTCCGGAAGGATGAAGCCATGCAGAACTGACTGTGGCAGTACAACGTCTTTCACCTCTCAGTAACATTTGAACATCAAGAGCTTCAAGGGCAAAGCCCATGCAACTACAACACTGCCAGCTCACGATGGGCTGTTCCTACTTTGCCTGGATCACAGTCACCTAATCCTATTGGGCCAGCTCCTGCTCATCAGCCATCACTACCATGTGACCAGAATTTACCCGCGGCAATTACTACTTACTCCTTACCGCTGATGGTACTCAACCCACAAACATAGTTGCCAAGTTTGTGAGAGGAGAGACCGGGACAAAGTAGAAAATAGAATTAATGTGCGCAAAGCATGCGTGAAATTTTACAGACCACGCCCACTTTTGGACGTCCATACCCACTCTTGGGAGATTATGTACTGCCACATCCACTAAACATCGGGACTGAAATCTAGTTTATGCTTGTGCCACACCTCCATTTGTGCAATCGAGCTGGATTCCGGGACAATGCTACAAAATCAGGTAAACTGGGACACAACCGGGACATAGGGCCAAATACCGGGACTGTACATCCCGGCCAAACCGGGACACTTGGCTACTGTGCACAAAATAAAAAGGATTACACTATATTTACCTTAAGAGATCTCACTGAGGACAACCTCAGCTCACCCGAGAGTGTCTTCTGTGATCACCTCTATTTTAGCCACTTGGTGCAATGCAAAACGAAAACTATTACTAAATTTATGAATTGTTTGAGGATACCATTTTAAATTAGCTACGAACCACATGCCGTATGACCTATTAGAGCTAGTTGGCTTACTTCAAGGTACAATTATCCAAGCATTTTGACTATTCATTTTCATGTATTTACTTAGCCAGTCGGGAGTCTGCTAATAATTTCGTAATGTCCTACATGGCTATTCTTACTTATACATGTATATGCTATACAGGTGGTTATTACAGTAGTGTTTGCCTTCATCAAGAAACGTGTCAACCTTGCACCAGACTGCTGCAATGGACGTCCTGGAATCCCAGTGTATGTTGTTCTAATAAGTAGTCCATTAACTAATTCCTGGTTTTATCATAAACTGATGTTTCTATAATATATCCATGCATTATCAATAGAGCTGCAAACCACATGCAATATTATTACTAAGAGGTAGATAGATCCATTCAGTAACATTAGTAGACTACCGTATTTGTTACTATGTAGACGTGACATAGGACCATGGGGACTCTGGGAACTGGTGCCCCCCTTTATTATTACCCTGCACGCATGCGCAAGGGGTAAAGCAATCGGTTTGTATGTCTGTCGTCGTTGTCGTCGTCATTGTCGGCACGAAAATCGCCAGATCTCGAGTTCTAGGCATATCTGTGCGTACTGTAAGCACAACCAATCGGTAGATATCGGTGAAAAACTGGGTTATACGGGCTTCGAATTGCTCAAAAGGGCTTACTAGTGCTATAAATCGTGCATTTTCTGTTCAACATGCCTGTGGTTTATCGACCACACCCACTTTTTTAGCATGCTGATGCGACTACGCATGCTCAAGCTCAGTGTTGGAAAGGGTCGTCAGGTCAAAAAACAGCTATGCCACAGAGTGTTGCAGTACTACGCTACAGAGCGTGCGGGGTATGTGCTCTACAGAGCTCTAGTTGAGTATGCCTTATGCTTAATTATTTTATTAGTGGGTGGAGTCAATGTATATTCAATAGCAACTCGATCTCAATCACCACTAGCTAGTGTGTTTCAGATACAAGGCAGTTCCTCTTTCGTTATGTATAGAAGCTAGCTACTTACTGCCGCAAATCAGGCAAATAGGCTCGATACACGATCGAGCTAACATGTTCGTTGGAATGTATCTATCGACACAAGTGATGTAGAGATTTTGCTTGGACACTTGCCATTCATGTCAGTAAGGATCTAGCCTTGTTGTTTACAGTTAAGATCAACAATAATATTATTTATGTTATTTCTGGACGATATATTTTACTTGTCATTTAACAATTTATGTTTTTTTCTGGAGGATGTAGTTTAGAGGTAGGCAGCACACCTCGGAGAGACTAGCTAGAACTGACACTCATGGCTGTCCATTTTGCATGTACCAATTACTTTTATAAATCGTTTGTACCAAGTATATGTAATATTGCTACGTGGAATTCTCTTGATGATAGCCAGGTGTGCACCACTACCTTGTCTTCATTTAAATGGTTGCTTTACTTTTCTTTTATTCCCTGGGTGCATGCCCGATTAGCCTATGCTATTATGTATCCACTGCTGCGAGTTTTATGGACAAAAAAGCCGGAAATGTCAGATTACTCATGAACACATGGAAGCCGAGAGGTACAATTTTTCTCCACATCTCTGGCACTCCGCAAGTGCATAGACTTCGCTAATGAAGATAAGATTATCCACTTGCGTAAACCTTACGTGTAATTTTTAATAAAATATAGCAGCCATGATCAATGCTAGGGGCCTACTTAGTGCAGCCTGAAAGAGTGCATGGTGTTTGATCTTGATACCGTGCCAAAGATTGTGCCATGGTGGGGGAAATCGATCAACTGCCAAAGATTATGAAAAGTGGAGCAAACCGAGCACACATACGACCATGCCCCCACTGTCATATTAATTGTACTATGTCATTGTATACAGCAAGGAAGTGTGTAGCCGGTGAGACACCACTCTAATAGTAAATAGTGATAGAGGCACGAGTAACATACAATCGTTTTAGGATATACTCGTCCCATTCCTCAGCAAACTTATTAGCTACGCTGTACTGTATTCTATAGTGGTATAGACACACCCACTTATTATACTCAAAATACCCGCCTGACCAGTGCGTGGCATTGCGTGTTGATTCCGCCCGCATCCTGCTTTTGCTTGATGATGCATTCATTAAAAACATGTGGAAGTGGCCTGGGGATGAGGCTATGAGTGAACACTCACTCGTTTATGTGGAGCAGTACAGTACTTGTGCGCAGAAGTGTGGTCGGATGTGCATGTGGTTCATAGGTGTGACTTTTAGCCCTCATGGCCATTGTCGTTTGATTCCGTAATTCATTACAACTCATCCTGACGTGCATATCTTCGGATCAGGCCATTCTTGTGCGAACAACAAAATTTGGATGATATCTTTACTCCTTGCACATGCATACGGGATAATGTCACTGCCACTAGTGGGAGAAGGGTTTGTCCGCTAGTGAACAATGAATAAATGGTAAAAAAGTGCACTTGTTGGCTTCCGTACAAACACAAGGTTGAAAGCACCCACTGATAGGATAGAATCTGATCATACATCTGACCTTGCAGTTTACCATAGTTACTATCGAGTGACTATGATCAAAAGCAATAAGTAGCAAGGTATACCACCCAGCATTAGTTGCACATTCTAACTACTGTAGCTAGATATAGATGGGAGATATTATTGATCCTTGCTGCAAAGCGTAGGTGGAGGGTTACTGCAATCGTTTAGGGATTTTTTTATCCGTCCGTCCGTCTGGTAAGGGTCGTCTGAGAGAAAGTACGTATTCGGCGAGGTATACCAGGCATCAAGGAAGAGTGGTCATGTTAAGTCCTGCCCAGTGGTGTAGCAGTGTGCAGCTGTTGCCAGTCTGTGTTTATATGGCAGCTACATGACTGATTACCATTTTGTGTCTTGCAATTGCTAGTCAGTCCTCAATGCAGTGACTGTGTAAACAGGCTGTGGCTCTCAAGTGCATAATTCAGTTTAAGTATGTCACAGAGGCTTTCAATTTATATAGTGACATAGCCAGGTGCCTTCCCCTACTCCTATAGATCATGTACTGACTCTAGTACCAGAACCCTGTTCAGGTGTAGGGTATGTAGCTAGTTCAATACTCCTGATATTGAGCAGACATACACAGTGAGACATGCTATAAATCTACACATGCATGAGCCATGCATGCATATAGCGGTGAGGGTTCTGCACTCCTGTGCATTCATTATAATATTTCACTCAACATCAATTGCAGACCCATGGACTTCCTTATTACTCCCCGTCATCGCTGGATCTATGTTGCCGTATTTGGAGTCATGGGCGTCAATTTGTTTTATGTATTTATATCTCTCTTTCCTGTGAATTCGGACAATGTGTTCTTGTGGCTCCTTTTAAATTTGAGTAAGCAGTCTAACAGTACTATTACAAAGAGTGTATTAGGAAGAGTACATAACTGTGTGGGCGAGCGAGCTCTTATTATGCTATGAAACGTCCTATTATGATGTTTACATAGCGATGGCCATGTGGTTGCAGGTATGCTAAACAGTGTCTGGACAAAAATCTCAAAACTACCCCACCCTAGAATATAGTATCTTGTACCATCTCACAATATAAGAGTTACATATACTCATCTACAATGTCATGTATCGCTTGCTAACCTATTATTATAATTATTGTGGCATCCATAAACCAATGAACATGTACATTAGTAATTACCCCACGTGCATGCGCAAGGGCTAAAGCAATCAGTTTGTCTGTCTGTTGTTGTCGTCGGCACGAAAATCGTCAGATCTCGCGTTCTACGCATCTGTGCGTGCTGTAAGCACAACCAATTGGTAGATATTGATGAAAAATTGGTTTGTGCTTTGAATTAATATTCAAAACGGCTTACTAGCACTATAAGTCGTGCATTTTCTGCGACTCACATGCTCAAAACTCAGTGTTGGAAAGGGTCGTCAAATCATAACAGCTCTCCCGCAGAGTGTTGCAATACTACATTACAGTGGCTACAGAGTGCGCGGGGTATGTGTTCTATAGAGCTCTAGTTTCAAATAGAACCATCCCTGAATACATACATTGTAAATTGGCCAGGATTTTTTGAGTTCATCCAAATAGCTGTACTTTTGATCAGACACTTTAAGGTACCATTTAATTGCGTGGGCGTGAGCGTCAGGAATGGCTAATTCAATTAGCGGATCGTGAAGGGGCGTGGCCGAAGAGGCCATACGAGTGCTTTTGGTCGAAGGTGGGCGTGTCCAGAATCGGCCAGGGATGATTATGCGCGTGTAATTAGCGACCGGAAGTGGCCCCTGAAGAAAAGGCCGGTAATTGCCCACATCAAAGCAAGATCAAAGCATTCTTGCTTAACTATTAACCGCAACGACTTAAAAAAAAAAAAAAAAAAAAAGAAAAAAAAGCCAATTAGGCCTAATTAAGCATGTGGGCGTGTTCCTGGCACTGTGTGGAGTGTGTGCGTGTGCGTTAATGCAGGTTTTATTGCTTCCGATTGGGCGTGGCTTCACAGGCCAGTGCTTGGACATCGGGGCCGGGGACTTGGCTGCGGCGATAGGTGGGCGTGTCCCGGATGCGGTGGTGACCTTTGAACCCGTCCAGGAGGCTTTGGGGGCGTGGCAGGAGGTCAAAGGTGAGGCCATGTCCGTTAATGAGGCACTGTACGGCGGTGCGATCGAGGGGCCTGTACGGCTGGACGGAAGCTGACGATGGTTTGAAGCGGATGTGGTTGCGATGACGTGTTGTTACTCCGCCCACACAGGAAATGAGGTGAGCTCTTGCGTGGGCGGTGTGGCAGAACGGCCTCCAAGTGTTTGTGTGTGTTTTGGCCTTGAGGAAGCTGTGTGTTTTAATTGGGATTGATTGTGGGCTTCCGGTGGACATCCGGTGGTTAGTAGGCACTTGATTGAGAATGGTGGTCCTTGGGGAACAGGGTGGGGCTGTTTTGGGCGTGGCCTGGCCCCTCCCTTCCGGCTCGGCTTCCGGTCCATGGAGGATATTAAATGAACACTTCCGGCTCTAGCAGCCACACCCCTGAGACCTGTGCAATTAAAAGGGCGTGGTTACACAACATGCACCTCACTAATGACTTTGATGTGGTTTAGGTGTCATATCCCCCACCTCACGCCCACGCAATTTAATGGTACCTTAAATTATTAATTATACTATATACAACGAAAAATATTTTTCAAAGCCACAATTTTCTTATATTATAGTCCGTGTCCTAACCTGGAGGGCATAAAAGATGCGCTCTCCTACAAGTTCAGAAGACTCACGATTGGTCAGAATTGTTGTGCAGTGTGCACAAATGAGGTAGCCAGGGCCTAAGGGCCATAGAGATGCATTCTCGAGCTCAAGCGAGTAGCGCAAGCGCCGCACATTTCAATAGGCCTGCTTGGCAGGCCACCGAGACTCGAGCGAAGCCAGAGGCGATATCTGCTCTTTGTCATGGTCTGGTGGTAGATTCAACGTTCGAGCGGAGTGAGAACGTCGGCGAGTTTGAGCGGCTGCTCGTGGCCTGCAGTGAGGGGTGTGGTCTACACCATGATACGTAGCAGCATAGTTCGGTGCTGCTTTCATCTGCGCATGCGCATTGCACTAACTGACACTCTGATTGTATATATGCATGCTGTTAGTAGTGTTCAGTCACATTATCCCATGATTGTGACATCACACATACTTGTTATTACTGGTAAAATATTATCTGCTGTGTATTCCTTCTTTCAGTTATCTTTCCACTGCTTATTATTACTGTGATGGGATTGTACTTTGCTCCATTATTCTTATGTGTTGATGCATCACCGTTCACTCTCTTGGGACATGTGATTGGTCTCATTTACTCACTATTATGGTAAGCCAAAGGGAATAACATGTGTTCTTAACATCTTGCCACGGCACTGAAAATAATTCAAGGTGCAGCAAAATAAACATAGCTAGATCAAGGGTGGTGTCTTAGTATACTGACACATGGAGCCTTGGGAATCATGTAGTATTGCAGCCCAAATGAAATTCTGAGCTTGTATATATGTACACCTGAAGAAGCCCTAAGGGCGAAACGTTGTGTTCAGAATTTCATTTGAGTCTGAGGAGTAAGGCACAGTTTGATAGCTACATTTCATTTATGGAATCCCTCAGGAGAGCACTAAGCGGATCACTAAACAGTGTTGCAGTCCATTTGTTATTATTGTGGTTAGCTCTTACTGTGTGTAGAAAATATGTCATCTAGCCTCATTAAAAATTAATTTTCAAGCCTCCCCCAAAATATTTTCACTGCCCTATAAGGCCTAAAGTTGACATTCATTATAGGTTTGGATTTAACCTGGCAGTCCACATTGGACAATATGTACGTTCGGCTGAAGTACCACAGTGCAGCCATAGTCATGTGAGTTAAATGATTAATTTTGAAATAGTTGTTACTTTGAAGCATAATGACTAAGTTATTGGTGGTGATATTTTCACATAAAAACTTGCAATGATCCACTACACTATTTACCATCATGAAGTATGTATCATATATCCAGTATTGCAGTAATATTAATCATCATCGGGTGGGGCGAGCCTTTGTCAATTGATCACGCCTATAGTCATGCCATGTACTCGAGTCATCTGTGCATGCTTGACCTCGGAGAGAAAAAGTATGTGAGATAATCGCCATCTTATGCCTCACTTTGAGGACAGGAGGCTTATTATAGCTTCTAACATTGGATCTGTGAAGTAGAAGGCCCAAACTGATAGTGAACCAAGCCAGAGCCTAGGGCTCTTGAAGCCTTGAAGTGATGACAGTTTGAAAACTGATAAAAAAATCGCGTTTAGCACAAAGTGGTCCCTTTTCTCATATCCTACCACATAATATTATTATCATGATAATCTCAAGATAATTACTATGCACACATGCACTTGCAGATTGCTGTTGACATATTCAGAGATCTTCCTCATCTGGCAGTGAATGGAATTATCGTCTTTTGGTATCTCTACCAGGTCATAGCAGGGACTCGAAAGTTCATCAGGAATCAGAATGATATCTCTGGATCTCAAATCACAACTAGGGTTATACATTTTATTTGTAATCTGGTAATTACCCGGCATTGAGAGAAATAAGATTCTGCTCCATGCCAGTCATATCTGGGTTTAGAGTTAGAAAATGACCAAGTGACCATGAATATGAAGTAAATTTACCATTGGCATACACTTCTTGGTCAAACAAGTCGATAAAAACGGCCATTTACTGATGGTGCAGAAATGCTCCCTTGCCCATTCAATCAATACCATGTGTGGTGCAAAATTGCTCCCTTGCCAGTGAAAGGGATATACAGTGGAACTGCTCAACTGATACCCTGTAATGGCGGACATTTGCGATATCAGGAGCATATGAGCTGCCGAAGGCAGCGAAGGAGCGTGTAACTTGCGTGCCATTGAAATACAAATTCAAACGCGGAACTGGGCGTGGCTATCGGTGTATGTATATGGCAATATCCAGTTCCAATAGACGCGCACTTTCCATATTTGGAAAGTATTGCGCTTGAATTTGTATTTTGATGGCACCTGGGCGTACGTGGTAGTTGCACGCTCCTTCGCCGCCTTTGGCGGCTCATATGCTCCTGGCGATATAAAGGCCAATTCTGAATGTCAAGGTCGTATCTTTATTGACCAATACATTTATATCCCCTCAACAGTGGGCACTCTACTATTTAGTATTACCCGACACTTATAGCTAAATTGATCCTGTGCAGTGGCGGATCCAGAGGGGGTTTGATGGAACCCCCTTTCTGACTATAGCTGTCTAGTACTTTAATAGCCTGTGTAGTAGTGTAAAATTTAGGTTTCATAGAACCCCCCTTCCTTTTAGCTAGCTACAGTACTAAAGCCTCTGTCACCTACTTGGATACATCTTAGTGAATATTTGGTTGATTTGAGGTCTTGGAGTGCCTTACAAGCTAGACCCACAAACTTGCCCTCTAGTGAGAAATGAACGTGGTCAATGAGCGAAGTGGGCGTGGCTTAATTTTTTCACGCACGCTTCGCGTGCATTCTATTAGTAAGAACCCCCTTTGATAAATCCTGGATCCGCCCCTGCTGTGCAATAGTTAATGACTTCACATAATATAATGGCAGGTTAGTCACACACACTTGTAGTAATGCTTTGGACATAACTCCATTAATAATAATTATTATTCTTACCTAAGTAATGTAAATTCATAGATCTCTCATCAGCTTAGCCATGCATGAGTGGTATGGTAACCCCGGAGCTATGGACACCTCGCTATAACAGACAAAATTTAATGTTTGGTCGCAATAGTGTCCTTTTCGAGGGGTTCCACTGTATGAGTAACTAGAGCTTCACATACCCGTGCACATTGCATCTGCATGCATGCATACGTATACATGCCATCCTGCATCTATTTGCATATAGATGAGACTAATTGCAACGGCAAGAGCTGTGTGCCTGTAGATGACCTTTACCACATATTGGGCTAAGTTGAATATTCACATGACCAGAAAGCATACCATTATTATGGACTGCGGTGGGTAGAATTGATATAGACATGACTAAGCAGTGTTTGTGACACTTGTGGTCCTTGCCGTAATGCATATTGAAGCAAATTTTTATTGTGCTTACGAAACGCTCAGATGGCTAGATCTCCAAATCTAGAGATTTTGTGTTGAAAAATATCTCAAGACAAGGAAATAGCTAGATGGACAGTATCGATTCTTTTACAACCTGCACATGTGTGCATGGTAAAAATTAATAGTAATATACCATGCATGCACGTAGTGAAAGTGAGTATGAAGTAAGTCCACATCATGCTCCACTTCTCCTAGAATATTGTGGGAATGCAAATGGTAGCTAAAGAGCTGTGACTGTATAATACTGTTATTTTCCAGATAGTTAAGCCAGTAATCATTATTATTTACATTATGTTCTGTCCAATTATCAGAATTTAAGGTTTTCAAACGTGTGCCGTGATTATCACGCAAATCGAATTAAGATGTTACTAAAGCCGTAAGTTGGCTAGCCAACGTTCTATCTACTTATTATGTCACTCATTGCATAAAGACCTAAGAAGGTTAGTGGGACTCAAGGGAAAGTGAGAACACTAGTGCACAAGATATGGAAGTATTTCGTCCCATTTGACAAAAGTATATGAACATTAATTTTTATTCCTTCATTCAATTTTTAGCATGCCTTTGCTTTAGATTTTCGTCTACCTCTTCCTTTTCTTGGAGCATTTGGTGCTGCACTAATGCTTATATATCAGGTGAGGCATAATTATAATATGGTCGTGACCATTATTACTGCATGTACATTCTTCGTATTTTTCAATATAGTGGACGTTTCTACTTGCAACTGTGGGCCTGTTCATAGTAAAATATCTCTCTCAGACAATTATACCCGTTGTGAACATTTTTTTCATGCAAAATGCATTTCCTGCTGCATCAGCATCAGCAATCAACAATTCCATCAAAACTAGCTTTAATGCAGGCCTACCAGGTAAACAAACTATAGTTTACTGCTAGAGGACTTGAAGACATGACCCATCCATGTGTACGTATTATAGTAATGATGTTACAGGTAGATTACATAAATGTTGTTATGCATACTTGCTTTCACACAAGAATAACTCTCTCTGCAGCTGTTGTGGCTTTATCTCCAATTCTTGCTTTCATTACTTGCCTCGTGTTGCTTCTCCACATGGTTGGTTCTGTGAGGTAATTATTGCTGTGGGTATGCTATTTATAATAATTATGGGTGTTGTATACGATCATAAAGCACTTTTAATATTTATTATATCGTGCTATGAAGTATCTCTCATTCTTAGTACTTGCATTGGGAACGGCAATGGATCTATATTATACTTCATCCATGGTGGCCCCATTGTCCTTTTCATGACATATATGGTTTTGCATGATGTGTATCAGTACTTGCATTAATTCCATGATAAGAAATGTTATCATCCCATGATATATGTACAATATTATGCACATTGCACCAAGTTCTTAGTATGAGGGAACTCCAATCACACAAGCAGGCTGAAATTCGGGGTTAGTACTGGATGTAAATCGCTTCTGTTTCCATTACGCTACTTCCATACTTCAGCTAGGCTAGTAGGACATGCTGTTTGCTATGCGCGTGCAGAGAAGTGAATGATGACTGATATTTCTCATCAAACAGTTGATAGGAGTATTATGTTAAGCTTGCTGCTTTCCTTGTATGGGAAGCCTGATTATATGATACGTGCACCCTTCAACGCAGCTGTCTATAGAGTCATGTCAATGGCTGCATGCTTTATGACTTATGATTTTCAATAGCAGACTTCAGAAATAACTAAGTATCGCTAATACCGTATTCGCTTGATCAGACGCCCCTCTCGATTAGTGGTTGCTCTCGAATAGTCGCTGCACCTTCGGAAATGCTGAACGAGAGCTGCGCCACGCCTACTATTCACAAAACACGCAGCACATGGACAAGCCTTGTGATTTCTTCTCGATGGCAGGTACAAGATAAATATTTAAACAAGTTCTAGCCTTCTTCCTCATCAGCAAAGGGGCCAGAATCTTGCTAGTTCAGTGGTGTCAATCGACCATTTCGCTAAGGATTGCCTCTCTGGCAGCTACTGGTATTGATAAACGCCACTCTTGAATAAACACCGCACAAACTCGGGCAATGAAATAAATAGTAGCCGTGGCGTCTGATCGAGCGAATACGGTATTATATTCCGAACGAAGAGAGGTCCTCTACTCGGACTTGGCCGAGATAGTATGGCTTCAATAGCTATTTTTCACGTGCCCTCTAAAATTTCGTTCTCGCTTACCACAGTGAATTAAGCATCATCACCAGCTATAGGATTTCAAACATGGTCAGCTACATTCACAAAGAACCATGGTAGTCACAGATCCACAGTTTTGCTGATTTCGTTCAACAGACCATAAAATAGTACGTCGACTTTAAAACCTCGCCTTTCTTTGTACAATTTGATACTGATTTCTTTTCAGTAGCAGTAAACGTCAAAAATAGATTTTTATCTTGTGAAACTCACAAAATGTATGTGGCTACAGCACTGCTGAACTGAATCACCCCCAAAAGTATTTTTCGTGACGTTCAAAATGATCGTCTTCTGTTGGTTGGAGATCTCTGTATCGTTTGCTTTCATTAGCGATGTTAGACCTTGTGGGCTACCTATTCGCTAACTCTTAACTTCAGTGCTGTCACCAGCGTCTTTCAGTTAAATCTTTTGTAATTGTAATACTTGTCAATGACTATGGTAAGTTAGCGCAAAACACACCCCCTACATGCACGTGGTCAGGAGTACGTACATGCATGGGCCATTTTCACTTATTTCCACTTATTGGAGCTGAGCGAGGATGTTTTTGCACGAAGTGTACCGCTAGTTAAATATAACCACACCGTGTGTGGGGTATTTGCATGTGTATTCCTTATTTTTATACACACAGCAAAATAATGAAGAAAGCAGCACAAGGAGGATTTTCTGAAAAGCTTCCAGGAGTACTGAAACGAGCAGTAAGTTACACTTGAGATTTAGTCAGACTTTTACCTGCCATTATGCACTCAGCCATCTGCGTGGAAATATATTGGTCTACAAATTGGATTCTGCATTGTTGGTAGGTTGCTATAACATCACTATAAAGCTACTCTTTTAACCTAACTACATGTATTATTGTAATAATAGGGCAGTGACAGCCCTGCATGTTTGTGTAATCCTGATATTGTTAAAATTATAGTTGTCTGTCAGTCCGTCCGTAACGGAGGGTCAGCGGAGTGAATTAACCCTGCGACATAAGATGCTATATCTCTAGACGCTACAAGAAGGCGATCTTTGCGAGTGCCAGCCTTGGCACTAGCTACAGGCACGAACACTAGGTTCTTAGACGGATTGTACAAAACCAAGCAACAAAATTAATGGAGACTTACATTCAGTGGCCTGCAGTTAGGTAAGCAGCTCGATTCGCTAGAAGACATTATCCGAGTGGTCGTCATGGAGGTACATGTAGTAGATTCTGACTGTCTTCTCACGTTCTCAAGTCTTGCGAGGGGAGCTACGAGCAAGCTAACGACTTTTTTGGACAGTTGATTCATGTAGCCATGTGCTCAAACAGGATGCTATGAATGGCATGCTCAATCGAATATTCCAGAACACAGGTAAAGGGCAGTCTCAGCCACTTTGCAATTCAACTAGCACTCTGCCCTGTGGCGTTGCCACTCTACATGTATGTTCCAGAACATAGCTAGGTAAAGGGCAGCTTCAGCCACTTTGCTGATCTGCAGTTGCAATTACACTAGCACTCTGGCCTGTGGCGTGCACCCTAATAGAAAGAGTAGTGGTACAGTATGTGTGAATGCAGCATGCTCGATAGAATGTTCCAGAACTGTACATGGTCTCAGCCACTTGCTTAATTAAACTAGCAGTGACCGGCCATGTCTTTGTAAGAGTAGTGGCAGTGTTCAACTAAGACTTATTGATTACATACACGTCCGCTACTTCATGGATTCCTAACTGATGCCAAAATACAACAATCATGTGTAGCAGGGGCGAGCGAAGCGAGCCCCCCTGCTTATAATTATTATACTGACAGCCGCAATAGTTAAAATTAACATATACCATGTTTAAGCTTCTACCCTTGCTTCTGCTTCCATACGTGACCTTAGGAAGGGTTTTACAACTTGGGAGGCTCTAGCTATGCAGAGGTTTGTGATAACATACGCATGTGCACAAAATTTTGAGCCACACCCAAAATCGCACTGTTCCACGTTCATCTATTAGCTTGTGCAGTTTATCGCCTATCGGCTTGCGTTCATACTTAGATCGACGGACGTCCTTGCTAAATCAGCACCAGCTGTTTTTTGTGCACATGTTACGGTTTGAAAGGAACTGAGACATACAGAATGAACTCCCACATGCAAACAAACAAACTAGAGCTCTGTAGAGCACATATCCCGCGCAGTCTTTTGCGTATTGCAACACTCTACTGCAGACCTGTTTTATGACTTGACAATTCTATCCAATACGGAACTTGAGCATGCGCAGTTGCATTGGTACATGCCAATAGAGTGGATGAGGTCGATAAACCACAGGCACGCTGAATAGAAAATGCACAATTTATAGTGCTAGTAAGCCTTTAGAAGCACATGCATACAAACCAGTTTTTCACCGATATCTACCAATTGGTTGTACTTACAGCATGCACAGATGCCTGGAACCGGCATGTAACTGGCATCTGGCCAATTGCTTTACCCCTTACACATGCGCGTTGGGTAAAAAGGAACAGCAGTGGCATCATAAAACACTACACTATTATAGTGTAGTGTTTTAGTAAATGCATGTGTGCACGGTCAGTATAATATGTATAATACATACCGACCATGTACGCGCATCTGCGCATATGCCATAATAATATTATGGTTTTGAGCGGTCAAAGGTCAAATGGAAAGACAATAAAGTGGAGCAGCTCCAGCCGCCCCTGCCACCCCACCTCCTACGGCCCTGCATGATGCACCCTAATGATACGTATTATTATGACTACTGAATTAGTTCCAGGATACCCATGTGTGGTCACGGATATCCACTGATCCTGAAATTCCAGGATACCATGGATACCCACTGATTCAGGCTTGGAACTTCGAAATTCCAAGCCTGTTAGCATATCATTAAGATCAGAGCACCTGACATGACTTTGCAACAAATTTTATTACAGCATTGCATTTTGGTATGAAAGCGGATGTAGCTAGCACTGTTATTATTGCATTAAGTTTTATCTTTCACCTACAGCCTTTTTTATATACTACCTTATCTATTTGGTGATTGGCATCGTAATTGCTGTGGTCATCATTCTGTTTATCATTCCCTTTACGAGGAATTTGATGATCAGGGTCACTGTCATAATTGTGTAAGTCCTCCATATTATGTGACTTAGCAACTGGTGATAATTAATATCAACGTTATTTGAATAGAGTGCCTTTGATTTGGACTAAAGTTGTATTTTACTCACAATTCTTAATATGCAAATTCTTTTTCCTATCGGATAAAGATGGAAAATTCATCTGTATCACTAACAAGTGAGTATACTGTATTATATTATCTTCTACTGTATGTTAAATTTAGTACTCAACTGCAAGTTAGATTCAGCGATTGTTTATAAATTACATAGGAATGTCTTTAACTGCGTTGCCTATCTGCTGTTCTTTTACAATGGATTTGCTGGATTTGTTAGTGCACTGGTCAGACTTGGTATATCTGCTGGTGTTGGACTACTGCTTTTGTTCCGACTGGATCAGAATGTGCTCACTAAAATATTTTCATTTCTTGATTTCGGTGGGTTCTAATTACCTTAGTGTCGATAAAGTTAACTGCGTCTTAATTTAGTGAATGTAGCGACTGGAAGCACTGCTAAATTAATATGAGGCTAAATTACTTTGCGACTGCATAATGTGATTAATTAGAAGTGAAAACAAGTAACGTTCTATGTACGTAGTACTACACTTGCTTGAGTCTGAGCTGTAAATGGTGCCTTCATGGCCTCTAGGATCTATTGAGTAGTAACTGTTACCTCAGTAGCATTTGGAATGATCTACTCTGAGATATCAATAGTTTACCAAAATTCTCAATTAAATTGTAGCTAAATTTTCTTCTGTGAAAATCGCTAAATTTAAATGCCATTACTTTAACGACACTAAAATATTCATTGATTTTGATTCAGCAGATTCACACAATAATTATTATACTCTCATGCATAACCTGTTTACAGGCCATAAGGCTTTTCTTGGTTTCTTCTATCTGGACTATGCATACAACAATGCTGTTGTTCATGTGTTTATCCAAATTTTGAAAGAGAGTGTGTGCAAGGACCTGAGCAAGCCAATGATTCAGGATCCCTATGAGCAAAAAGATAATAAAATGAATATCTATTCATTAACAAGTGGTAAGCCATATTGCTTGTCAGATCAGTAGCTAAGACTCTATATTGATAAGTACGGATGGCCAGGACATGCCAATAAGTTAGTAATGGTAAATTGTTTGGGATGAGCCTGAGCAAGCCCCACATAGCGTAAGCCGCCATTTATCGGCATACAAATTTTCCCGATTTGTAACTCCCGCCAGGAATGACGTATGAACTTGGTTCTTGCACTGAAAGAAAGCCCTTGACGTAGGCTTTCATTAGCTAGAATCCAGAGAGGTAGGCCCTAATAATCAATGAGCTATAAGCGCTAATGCGCAGACATCACAATACCATTTATCGGCAACCGGTACGTATTATCGGCACACCTATTCTTTTCCATAATGGCGAATGCGCCATTTATCGGCACCATGGCCTTCTTGAGCCTTTTATTGCTGCCTTACTTGCCAGAAAATTATAGAAAAAATATCCCCAGATACTTCAGGATGTCCTCTCACTATATCTCTCTTCTCATATCGATCGCTTGCATCGTCTTCGAACGGCAGCCGTGAATGTGTTGATACTACACTTAAAATCGATACTAGAGCCGTTTCAACGGTACAATAAATTCATGAAGGACTTGGATGTGTTCTAGGCATCAGCCCTCCACCTTAAGAGCAACTATGACAGAAAAATAATCTTTCTAGCTCTTACTAGGCCACGGTAAAGCCGCCATGAGCTGTTTCTCCCTGTAGACGCCAGATACTTCATCCGATTTTGATCGAACTTGGTATGGAGCTTCTTCGCCACGCCTTCTTGCCAGTAATATCATCCTTTTCTTCCTATTTACTTTCCTTGATGTGCAATGGCCATTGAAAGTTTCAGGTCCGTAAACGCTTCAGCGATGTCCGTATAATCCCGTAAAATACGTCGTAAACTAGGTGCCGATGATTGGCACGGGCGGTGCCGGTATTACGTACATGCCGATATATGGCGGCTTACGCTAATGATACAGCTGTGTGCGAATTGTCACGCGAAATATATGCCCAGCATTCATGGCTCTATGGGTCTATGGACATAAGTGCGAAATATTCAATTGTGCATTATCATACCAATATATAATTTAGCGAATTGCAAATTATTTGCACTCGGCTTTGAGAAGTAATAATATATGGAGGAGAGAGTGAGACAAAGCTCATTGTCAATCATAGTGAGTGCGAGGAGTGGCTAGGAAGGCAATAGATAGGCATGTAATGACACAAATGCGATCCCGACCCGATCGCGATACACCGGTACGTATGCCGCTGTGATCGCTGGATGGTATGGATGGGAGGGGCTGGGAATTCTGGGGATGGATTGCGAATGGTTAGCAGGGTTAGTGTGGGAGGGGCTGGGAGCTGCATGCATGGGTTATGAATGGTTAGCAAGGTTAGTGTGGGAGGGGCTGGATTGTGTGTGTAGGTTTTGTCTATAAAAATAGTTGAAATAACGGTTGCCAACAGCGACAACGGTGGTGGCTGAGTGCTTGGGCTCTTGTGTGTGGAACGGCATGGAACAGGTTCAAATCTTGCTGTACGCTTTAACTCTTTTTTGAATTTTTTCTTAGTTTTGGCGGTTTTCATTTGCATCATAACGAGGCATGCTGCTCGCTGAGACTGCAACAGAGGCAGTTATGCGGCTGTCCTATAGGAGACTAAGGCAGCTAAGGTATTAGAGCATGCAGTTATTACCAGTGACCAGCTGGATGGGACTCATTAGCTACACCAGGCAACCGTGACTCTCATGGTCTGCTTAGATCTGTGTCAATTGATGGTCTTTGTGATCTCAGTTCAGGCTAGTCCCAAACAGACCCCGCATGTCATTAGTAATTATAGGTTTGTACTTAATCTATTAGCTTTTGGCATAGCTGGCCTAGGCAGTCTGGCAGGTCAGATCCTCACCGAACCAATATCAAGCTATCACCTGCTGTGATAGTCATAAGGTTGAATAAATCAAAATCTCACTCGAAGAAGCCTGAGCTAGCCCATTGGTGAGTTTCTTCGTTGATTCTGATGATCTTCTTGTGTGTGGTACGTAAGGACATGCTCATAAGTTTAATATCACATGATGCAATTATTGGAAAAGTTTCCGGCACATAAAACGTGCCATATTACTTTGCCTACCACTCAGAGCCCCTGGCATAGGAAGATGGTTTGGTAAAGGGGGACTTTTATAGATCTATAGGCAAGGGCAGTATGATCAGTGTGTATAAAAAGCCTAGCTATGTAACTATCAGAAAACATAGGAGCCTCCATGGTTCCTACGCCTATGCCACTATCAAAATTATAGCCATGCCTATGGCAGTTCATGTTATTTGGTGTTTACCGTATGCACAAAATGCATATGCCACTGCGACACATATGTATACAGGAAATTACCCACAGCGGAGGATTCGTAATCGCTGGCTGGTGGCCTATACTCTC
The DNA here is from genome assembly GCA_963930775.1 of Cliona cf. orientalis. NCBI lineage: Eukaryota > Metazoa > Porifera > Demospongiae > Clionaida > Clionaidae > Cliona > Cliona cf. orientalis. Next base: position 6,732,293 of record OZ005695.1, read on the forward strand.
ATAAGAAATCCATCCATACAATGTTTGACGGGCAGCAAATTGCAACTTGTCAGTGAGGAAGATAGCAAGTCTGAGAATTTATCTGACACCGTGTGTGGCAAAAACCTCCCTGAAGTAGCATGATCATGCATATGTGACAGGCACTGCTTGTATGTATGTAAATATTATATTGCTATGTAACCAAGAACAATAACAAAAATTTAACAAGTGTTTAATAGCTACATTGATAAATTTTATAGCAAATATTACTTAGTTTTAATCATGATTCTAGATATTATTTGTACATACTTACATTAAGGCCATACCAATTTGAATATATGTTTCTCGGACAGGCATGTCATCAAAAGAGACCCGGGTGGCAGGCAAAAAAAAAAAAAAAAAATCTGAATCTGATTATTATCAATGCAAAGTTCAAACAAAACCACAATACGGTGACATAAAATTAATATAAAACCCACATGTCTGTTAATAAAGCCCCAAAACTAATTAATTTTCCATACTTTAACGACGCTTAGCCATGCAGATGACACAGCCATTTCTCTAATCAAAGCTTATGCACTGTCGATTACGTAGTACAGCACTTATGCGCATGCGCCTTGTCGATATACAGCGTTTATTATTGCCAACACTTGACCACACCTTTTTTTTTTTTTTGGAATTCAGCAAAATGTGACCCGGCCGGATCCGAGAAACATATATTCAAATTGGTATGGCCTAATCCATTCATGTATAAAAATTTAATGGTTCTCTGTATCATACTTACATGTATGCTGCAGCAACAGTGGCACTCTATGGTCATCTGTTTATACGGTGACATGGTTGATGAGCATACCAGCATGTAATATTACATTTTAAAGGTGAACGAAAAATAGAGGGGGCGCCGCGCTGCGCGTGCGGAACGTTTGGGGGCGGGGCTGCAGTGCAGGTGCTGTTTATATAACTCGAACATGCATGAATGAGCGCTAGCGACACACAGTTTGGAGACACCTTCGTATTATGGCATTGAATGCTATTCGCCGAACATTTACCGATCGTCATTCATCTACCAGCGGCCCAACAGATTCAAGCGAGGATTCTCCACCACGCGTACGGATGGATCCCAACCGGGGCAGAGTCAGTCTTGAAAAATGCTTGGTTATGCCATATCTCGACTGTCCTTTTCTACCGGGAATGCTCTATGATGCGCGCAGTCATACCATTTTCCCACAAAGTTTGAGCCAAAAAAAATTAAGATCAACTAAGTCAAGAGATCGAACATACCGAGTACCCTTCACAAAGCCACGAGTTGCTCATGGATGAGAGTACCAGCGATAAAATGTCGCATTTGGATATTGGAGCTAGTCTTTAATTCTCTTACATTGCTTTCTGGTCTTGTATCAATCTCTGGTTCTGCTAGATACACCCAAGACAACAAATCTTCCAAGAAACATGCTCGCGTTTCGCTGAAGTATAGATCCACGCATTGCTGTGAAGATTTCCCGCTCGCTAAACTCAAAAGCCTTCCAAATGATTTTCCTGCAATGTTTTCTCCTTCAAGTGACAACAGCCCTACTCACATTGTATTTCGTGTGGTTTATGGGTCACAAGTCATCATGATGTTTGATGCAATGTCGATGGACGATGAAGATCATATGAAAATCCAAGGAAAACTCAAAGCCCAATGGAATTCCTGAAATATCTGGATCAGCTGATGTGGATGCCAAGATATCAAAAGAAGACAAAGATTTCTGTAGGCGCATTGCAATGAAGTTTTATGGGGACGGAATCAAGATGGAAAGCAATCCCACCTCATTTGAGGAAGCACAGACCGTTTACCGAAACCTACGTCTTCTCTGTGGAAAGAAAGGAGCTCCACAATCCGTATGGCTATACCCACTTTGCAGTCTACGACCTTCTGCTCCTAGATTAGCTAGTATGAGAGCCGAATTCAAGTGCAGCACTAGTAGTCCACAAAGTAATCGACGATATCCAAGATCTCACAGTAAGGAGCAGTGATGCATTGAAGAATATTCAAGTGAAAAGTCTACAATGATCAGCTGTTTCAGTTTCAGAAGTGGCTTGGCAACAAAAAGAGTGAGCTGATGAGCCAGGTATCTGTGCTGTTGCCTAGGGAGCATAAAGGAGAGCAATGCATTGAAGATTTCATCAAGAATTTTCGCAAAACCTTTTGTTATGATGACCTGTCCACCTAGTTGAAGCAGAAGGAAGAAGAAATGACAATTCTTCTTTCGTTCCTCAGTGTGTTACCACACGATAAGGTCCAATCTGCATTCCAAGATCCGGGTGACCTTGTTTCATGCTATGCACGTTCCACTTCCCTTCAGTACATTGAATTCAATGTTGATAGAAAGGATCCATTTCTTGAATTGCTTTTGGAAGGAGATGAAGTGATCCAGGCGGAAAAATCTCCATGCTTCAGAGATCTGCAGAAGGTGAAGGATATGAAAAGTGCTACGGATACGTTTCAGTGCCATTATTTTGTTGTTAGCTGACTTGGCGATTCATTGATGCTAACCGTGAAAGATGGATGCATGCATGGATCCAGGCACACCAATAAATGCAAACTTTTGCACATTCTCCAATTTCTCAATGCATCTTTGATCAGTTCTGGGCTCCATACAGGGGCAGTATATTCCAGATGTGGTCTAATTACTGATAATGTAATCTTAGTAAGCACTTCAGGATCACTCCATTGATAAAATTGATGCATGGTAAAGCATTCCAACCAGCTTCGAATCTGTGTGTTGGCCACAATCCTTTCAACATAAGGAGTCCATGATAGATTGTAAGTAAGAATTATACCCAGATATTAATTTTATAATGTTATTCAAAGACTCTTTTAAGTTTTCTATCATATTATAACTGAAGAACAGGGATTGCAATTGCTTTAAATCTCCGCCTTGTCATGAACATGACTTTACACTTTGTGGAATTTAAATGGAGATCATCATTCTCTGCAACCCATTGCAGCGTCCAATATAATCAATACCTTCTTGTATATAAAGCTGAAGTCTTGAGTGGTGTTGCATGATAATAATATTCTGTACAGCAGCATGTCATCAGCACATAAGGTAATACATGTACAGTTACCATCCAGGACAGTAGATTGGACAGAATCATTAATATAATATCAGAAACAGCAACGGACCAAGAACCAAACCTTGTGATATGGCATTGCATATTGTAGATCGCTCACCATTCAATTACTTAATTTCTGTTCGTCAAATGGGAACATATCCATCTGAGTATGAAAGGATTTAAACCAATTGACCTGAGTTTGTCAGTAAGCGATTTGTGAGGCACTGAGTCAAACGCCTTCTGAAGGTCAAAGAATACTGCACCCACTTCACTTCCTTGGTCCAAGGCCTTAGTCTCGTAAACCAGCGTGCTGGTGATGAAATACACCTAGCGCTGTGGAATAGGGGTCTGGTTTACGAGACTAGGCCTTAGACCAGCTAGCTATAGACAATACAGATGATTTTTTTAGGGTGGAAGCCCCACTGCTGCAGGGCAATAGCTATAGGATCATGGTAGCTAAGTGCTTAGGTAATGAGAAATTAAATTTTGTACAGTGCAACCAAGCAAGAGAGCAAAACTTTTTAAAACCATATTTTTGGGTTAAAAACTACACAGACAGACCTACTTGATATCAAAATGGCCACAACAATCATTTTTATTGTGTTTTACAAAATTGCAAATTTCCCATATATAGCTAATACAGAAGCCACATATGTGCAGGCCAGTTTTCATAGATTTTTCACTGTTTTTGGATAAACGTGGCTATATCTTGGAAGTGGTAGGGAGTCAAGACTTCAAATTTGGGATTTAGTAACTTTATTACAAGTGCTATCAGCCCACCAAGTGGAATTTCTTAACTAGAACTAAGTAGGAAAAAATGTGCCTAACATATTTGGCCCTCTAAAAGGGATTTTAGGACAATATCTGGTTAGCAATGCACTGCACAGCCTCTACATTCATGTCCAATTAACTTCATATGGATGTGCATAACTGGGTAGAGCGCATGCCCTTAACCGAAAACAATACTCATTTAATGTGCCTAACATATTTTGGAGAGCCACGTTATCTTATGAAGCCATAAAAATGGAAGTAATCATGGTTACATCCCATAATTTAAATTCTATGTAGAATTTATGTTAAAGAAGATTGGTACCAAATTTCAAACTGTTATCTATAACAGATTTTATTTTATGAGTCAAAATAGGCTCAAATTCTGAAATAAAAAAGTTTTGCTCTCTTGCTTGGTTGCACTGTACATGCTTTTCCAGCACCTTGCTGATGACTGGAAGCGGCAATGAGATGGCTCTCAGTTAGCCTCGTACCCAGGCCTGGGTCACGAGGCTAGCTCTCTGTGTAATTGGAAACACTCGAGTGATTACTTCCTTTGGGGACTGGGACAACAGAGGATGTTTTCCAAGCAGAGGGGAATTTTCCAGAGCAATTGACGTGTTCATAAGCTTTGTATCCTCCCTCCTCTATTATCTATGGTATCACCAAGGGCAATACTAACAGCAGTTTGTTTCAACATTGTAGTCGATATGAGCATGTCGTCCTCTGTGCACAGAAACAGCTCAGGGCATCCAGAGTTTGGTCAGGTATAGCAAGTGCATTGTAGTCTACTATGTCAAGTGGAGATTGGGCATAATTGTTGAAACAGGACAAGAAGAAACCGTTCAACATCCGATAGTGTCGTGGATACAGCAAACGATTAATTGGTGGGTGTGGTCGTACTTCCGACATGAAAAGAGTAAATCCCGGCTGGGATTGATAGCGATCATGATCGTGTATTGTGCGCATGCGCATACATAATGTAACCCTTTTGCTGAACGTGCAGGCAGTCACGTACGTATTCTACTTTTAGGGAAAAATGGACTCAAATACTCTGGTGTAAGTTTTCAAGATTGTTCTGTAAACCGAGAGCAGTGCATGCCAATCAGTAAACTTTTTTATCTTACCGTAGGTTTCAGTGTCCTCGTAATTTCAGTCAGGAGCCAGGAGTAATTTCCTTTCAATTTATCCTCATACTTATTTCAGTAAGTTCAGCAGAGTGGATATTAAAGAGAGATAGTCACACTGGTATTAAATGCTATCTCCAAAAGCTGGCCAGAGAAATAGAAATTATAAATTTAAGTTGAAATGGCCTAAGCTAGATACACGCACTAGGATACACACAAACCCTAGCCTACATACATGACAGTCATACAGTACTTAGGGGGCTTAACATCATTATGACATTAACATTCCCCCCCCCCCCCCTCTTTTAACATCACAGCATTTCAGCATAGATTCAACACTGAAACTCTTGATTCTGCTCCGTTTAGCCTACACATTAGACATTCACTAGTATTCTACAGTGCTAGCCTATGTCTTCATGGATTCATTGCATACCTATGCTTCTTTGTAAAGTCTGCTGACAGTGCAGTTGTAAAAATTAATGTCATGGACCAAGACCCCCTCCCCCCTAACGTTATAATGACGTTAATTTTTCCACAAGGACTTTGGACAAGCCCGGCCCCTTAGTTAATGATGGCCTTCATAGCCCAATTAAGGTTACGGTAGCTATACAGTTTAATTTCGCGCCGTGCGTGAATATTTATCTCCATACAAAGCAATGGACGGTAATTCAAGTGCTTAAATTTTTCATATCTGTTTTCATGTAGTTAAAACCTAGAATACCGTATATATGGTCTGTTCTAATAATAGAGGCAGTGCCGCACGTTTCAATTTTGTGTTTAGTATATTCGTGGCCAAAGTTGTGGCCAACTTTGTGTGCAGTGGTTCAGTCCAAGGAGCCGCTTGCGCCAGTGCTTTGTCAAGTCTATCAAAAGAGGAACGGTTTTGAAGCAAAAATGCTACCTGTGGCCCTTGAGAGTGATGAAAACTTGCTGCTAAAAGTGGAGCCTATAGCTAGTCTGCCAATGTCTAAGCGAAAACTGACGTAAAAACTTGTGAAACGGTGATGAAACTGCTCTCGCAGACCAAGACCAGAAGATATCATTCGAATAAGCATTTTCTAGGCCAGAAGTAGCAGAAAGAAGTAAGGTGAAGGCTAGAACAGACTAGAACTTTATAGCTAACTCTGTTTATGATGTACAGAGTGTTTTATCGATGTAATTAATTATTCATGAAACTGTTGGCATTATTAAGGTTACAGCGACAATGTATATTTCAGTCCAACAATGCATGCATTGAAACATAGACTGCAGCTGCTAGCTGTAGTATATCATTGGCTTTGCTGTACTTTTAATTATGCTATATAGGTATGATTGCATGTATGCTCACATGTACATTTGAACATAATATTATAGTTATGTGGCTATAATAATATACCAAACAACTATACAGTGAGACCTACGGTACCAATGCACTGCTTATAAACAGGTACATGTAGCTCAGTGTTACGTAGTTTTGGGACAATAATTATCACAATTGTGCGTGTATTATCGTACACCTATTTATCGTTAAATTTTATTTACCATGCCTTATCACGACATTGTGTACAGTCTAACTCAAAACTTTTGACTTCATACTTTAGGAAATTGCCTAGAATATAATAATGAGCAACTGCAGTACCAACAACTAAATCAGATGCAATAGTTATCGATAGTCACTGTGCTGAATTGGTATATTAGGCTATGGAAATTTACAGCATTGTGGGACGAGCCTAAGCGACATTGAGTGTGCAAACAGTTGTTTATGTTGCGCCACGCGCAACTAACTACAGGATGCATGCTCATAGCCTGACTCTATTTATTGCCCACTCTGTGGCTAGTCTCTCACGTTGACATGTGCTCATTTCCAGTAGCCTAGCAGTGGCGTAGCTACACCAGGGCCTACCAGGGCACAGGCCCAGGCCAAACTGGCCTGTGCCCTGGTAAAATAGCTAGCCATCAAGTACCTCAAAGCAAAAATAAGTGGATCATGTTTAACTTAGCCTAATATATAATATATAAATTATAATGAGTATATACTTCAGGTGCACACACGTTTTAATTCTCCCATGATAGCTCTCAACATAATCCAGTTAATCACAGTTCACTCCACTACACATAATTATATCAAGCATGCATACCAGTCTGGCGTATTTGCACATACTTCTTGAAAACTATCGTGGGACAATTAAGTAGTAAATGCAAGTTATAGTTACAAGACCTTAATTGGGGTGCATGAGATGCATGGTCGAATGCACCCCAATTGAGGTCTTGTAACTGTCTTATTGGCCCATGACCCCTTCTCATCATTGGATTATTGATAAACTCACATGTTTGACATAGTTGTGTATAGAGGAGTGAATACTTCATTAATCACTACGAACAATAGACCCCAAAGGGGGAGAGGGCATGTAACTGGCACCTGGCAAACTTCAAATCCATAGGCTAAAAATAGTAAATCCACGTTATCAGTCCATAGCACTAATGCAGTCCAGACAGCAGCTGTTACTTACAAACCACTGTCTGATTTGAACTTTGCTAGGGACACTATCATGTATGGCAGTTACATGCCCTCTCCCCCTTTGGGGTACATCACAGAATATCACTAATAATAATTATGCAACCACTATAACCATGAAGCCATGAAGGTTGTGTCTGCACTGCTCTATCAGTGTTTTGATAGTAACTAACTGCAGCTTCAGCTACAACTCAGTGGTTGCAACTTAAGTACCTTCTAATGACATTCAGGCCCATGTATATACAAGGGTAGTTGTGATGTTTGTACTACTATTGTGTGTGTTGCACACTCCTTGTAATGTACTCCTGATATAATACATATTAAATTCAGCGACTTGCAAGTTTATACGTGTGTCTATAGAGTATAGGTTTATCGTTGTGCATGTGAATGCTGAACAAAGTGAGAACTGAGGCTCCAGAGAAGGCAAGAAGTGAGATAGAGCTCATCGTAAATTGGAGCCTCAGCTCAACAGCAGCCAAGAGTAAGAGAAAGAACTAGACCTGATGTGCGTTCAACCAGTGGCATATCTAGACTTGTAAAGCGGTTACCCGGGCACTTGGTGGACCCAGCAGTGACTTGAGAATTTGAGACTCCTATCGACCTCGATCTCTCCTGACCCAATAAAATACATTTGCAACAGCTATAATATACCTCACAGCCAAAATAAGTGGGTTAACTGTTAACCCATGTGGGTTGCCTAAGTTACCTGCATACATACCTTCTCTCATGATGGCTCTCAAACAACTCAATTAATCGTAGTAAGGGCTTATAGCAAATCTGTAATGTACTCCTGACCATTAAACCACTCATGCTTCACACTCGTGGTATAAATCGCTTATCCCATTTGTGCTTGTAGTATAACCTATATTTATATGCAGTGGTGTTGCTAGTTGTTTAACTGCATGGGTGCAAGTTATCGAAAGTAACTGCACAGGTGGATGCATAAAACTGGCCGGAAGAGTAATAGTTGTACTAACCTAGCTAGATACTATATATTATTCCTTGACAGTCTATGTATATGTAGTGATATATACATGACATGTTACTGGCTGTGACAGTGTAGTGAAACATGCATAGCATAAAGTGCCAATTATCGACATACGGTTTTCTCCCATGTGTGCTGTTGCTTAGGAACATTGCCTGAACTTCGAATTTGGACCAAAATGTAGGGGGCTACAAGTACCTAAAGTCTCATGGGACTACCGATAAAAATACATCTGCAATGGAAAGTTTAGCTTATGATTGCAAATGGCAGTTATCAACAGTCGGTACATGTTATCAGCACACTATATACTTTCAATACAATCAATTATCATCACTTGGAGCTTTGTCATCACAGTACATGCAGTCCAAGAGTAAGAAAATTATACAAAAATATTAGCAGGTGTATAATCATGAGCTCTAACTACTGAGGCAACTTCATGTTCGTAGGTGAGCTTGTTCGATCTTTATCATTTTTTCAAACTTGGCAGAAGTGCCTCGGGAATGGCACCATCACGTCTTTGCCTCTGTATTGAGAAAGTAAGACACTGTGAGGGTCATCTTATCACAAATGCAGCAAAACTTAGCTACCTTCAAAAGTCCAGCCTGAAGCAGAGAAGCGAGTCACAATCGACCACGCAAAATTATTATTAAGAACGCGCCACGCCCACTGCCTATACTAAGGCCCTATGTCGATAATCGATACCCGTATTTCCGATAGTAAGTACCTGTTGGTAATTGGCACATTACACTACTGTGACTGGCTATAATATAGGTAAAGCAACAAAACTACACAATGGATGGATTGGGTGCAACAGGGGCAAAATTTTGGAGACCACACCCACTTTAATGAGCCACGCCCATTTTTAATCACCTTTGCACGCGAGTGACTGTGACCCAGTACAGTAAGGTACTACACTAGGTATATACAGTGGAACTTCTCATAACGGACCCTCCCAGGAGCGACCACCCACTATATAACGGACAACCGCTATGGAACGGATTGAATTTGCCATAGACTTAGTACATTACGAACCTCCGAGGAGCGGACAACCTCTCAATTCACTATAACGGACGGATTATTCGGACCCGATTGAACCTCTCAGTATAATTTTTACTTCTAAATAGCGGACGGCCAGGAAGCCACACCCCTTTTCGCGGCCAGTGACGTAATTGCTGGAGCCATGATCGATCCTGTCCTGGCGCCTGTGGCCAGGCCCTTCCCCCTTCGTAGGAGGGGCGCTATCTTGAAGGTGGGGTCTTGTTACATGATACAATTCAAGACTTAGTGTGGTCTATATATTATATACGGTACTTAAATTGAAGTAGCTAGACTCATATCCTAGCTGCTTTCCTGTTGATTCTTTCTCCAGTCACCTCTGCAGCTATAATATACCTATCATAATGTGTAGACTATAATATTATAATTATTATGTAAAATTGTCTCCGCTTCTGTAAAAGGACAACCTCCATATAAAGGACAAAAGGCCTGCTCCCAACGTGTCCGTTATTCGGAAGTTCTACTGTGTAGAGCTTTGTCATGCCTAGCACCACAGCTGACTCTTGTGGTTTACAGGAGATTATTCATAGCTGAAGCCATGTTCAGGGTGTACCACTAACCACTGTGCACCAACTGTTGGTTTGAGGCCAATTGCTGCTAACCATACAGTGGCAGCTACTATGCCAAGCTATAGAAGGCCTTGTATATAAGTGGGAGGGGCTGGTCAAAATCATTTTGGGGGTGGGAGGGGGGGTGGGGGTTGCAACCCCCTGAATCCCCCCCCCCCTAGATCCGTCCTTGTGCAAATGAACCCACATGCACCCCCTGGTGATACCACTGTATATATGGAATGATGGACGTTGGGCGGGGCGTAACTAAGGAAGGACCGGCATACCATATTATCTCATTTGTGCAGTTCATTTCCATTTATGTGTGGCAGCGCCCAAAAATTAATGTTTTTGTTTTGATGAGGTGCTTTTAACACTTCCCAGTATAACAGAATCCCCCTTCAAGAAATCTAGATGCACCACTGATAGAATGCTTAGTAGTTAGCCTTTGCGCATGCGCGAGGGTTACAGTAGTTGGTTTGTCAGTCTATCTGTCTGTTACCATGCTAGCTACAACATACCTCATTTGTGAGTCCGATTTGCGATATTGTAAAGTTCCTTATGGCGTTCCAAGCGCATGATTTTTGTGGATTTCAACGATAACGCTTTGTTTGCCGGTTTTGGCATTATTTGCTGATTCTAAGCTTCTTGACTTTGCCTGAGTTAGCGATAGTATGACTTAATAATATATAAATAGAACACTGTGTGTTGCACGCTATATACAGTATGTACGTCTATTAACCCTCAGCACATGCGCGGTTGCATCAATCCTGCCACTCAATCCGCTGGCAAGCTTTTGCAATTGATGATCATGGGATGAAAGTGGCTTCTTTTCAACTCTAAGGCTTAGCTGCCAATTGCCATATGTATTCTTGTGGTACCCTTCGACTCTCTGGCTTGTATGCATGGTGTGGCATTACAGTGCTTGAACCCAAGTGAGTTGTATAATATTGGACATGCAATATTGCTCAGTATACTTCAGTCTTGTGCCAAGGCTTCGCATCGTAGTCTTTCAAGCTAAGATGTAGCTAGCTAAGTCCCCAAGAATTGGAGGTTAGGCTACAGTTAAGTTGATGTCGACACCACAGTGTGGAGTTTGATACAACACACCAGGGTTATTAATTGCTGCTGTGAGCTGTTGAACCTAGAACTAGAGCTCTATAGAGCACATACCCCGCGCGCTCTGTAGCCACTGTAGCGTAGTGTCTGAGGCATAGCTGTTTCATAATTTGACGACCCTTTCCAATACAGAGCTTGAGCATGCGCAGTCGCATCAGTTATGCTAAAGGGTGGGTGTGGTCGATAAACCACAGGCATGCCGAACAGAAAATGCACAATTTGTAGCACTAGTAACCCTTTTTGAGCAATTCGAAGCGCGTATAAACCAGTTTATCACCGATACCTACTGATTGGCTGTGCTTACAGCATGCATATATTATGCGAGATCTGGCGATTTTCGTGCCGACAACGACGACGACAGACATACAAACCGATTGCTTTACCCCTTGCGCATGCGCGCGGGATAATAACACTGCTGTGCAAGTATAATATTAGCCTTGTCCCCAATCCTAGTAGCCTTGCTCCGGCCCTGGCCCTTCAGCTACCCCCTTTTCTGCATGCAAATGTTGAAGCATGTACGTAGCTATAATGCCATGCAACACGCCGGGGGTTTTGTGCTTGAGAGAGCTCTATAGTGGAACCCCGCTTAATGGACACCCCTCAACGGCAGACACTTGCAATATAAAGGACATTTCCGAATGTCCGGATTGTATTTCTATATACTTCAATATATTCAAACCCCCTCAACGGTGGACACCCCGCTATTCGGTATAACCGACACTTATTTGGTTCCGTTCAAGCTTGCACAATATTGAACAACCTCGCATAACGGACAGTTAGGCCACATCCACCATTAAATTGGTTGGCTTCAGTGACCAGTAACTACAGTAAAGCCTAAATATGTCTCAAATTCTTACTTAGGAGCCGTCAGTTGACAGATCTCTCATCAATATGGTCAATTTCGTCGTCCACAGTAGTGCTTTATCATAATTGGCCACAATTGTAGGAGGGGCGTGGTCAAACACTAACTCCTGAGCTAAGGACACCTCTACAGTGGACAAAATTTTTGTTCCCAATGGTGTCCGCTTTAGAGGGGTTCCACTGTAATTGCTTAGAGAAAAGAGTGTAATCTACTGTACTTTTTGATAGGGATTGCTACTTACTCTTTACTGCTGAAGGTACTCAACCCACAAAATAAAAACGATTGCACATGTTTACCTTAAGAGATCTCATTGAGAACTAGAGCTCTGTAGAGCACATACCCCGCGCGCACGTTGCGCAATCTATATATTTACTTTCGGTGCATGGCAATAAAAATAATGGAAATGCTGCTTAGTTGTCCCGGTGACACTTGAAACAGTGTTCTCTGCACCCAGACTTAGCCCAGACTATGAAGACATGAACTTGTACCTATATTTTGTTGTAATAATAGTATAGCTATTTTACATAGTGATTGGTTCCATGGGGTTTCAGATTTCAGTCACTATAGACGTCACGAGCATTATTTAGAACATCGACGATCTTTACCAGTCATACGCTTGTTGTGCGCACGAGCAGAAAGCATAATGGGCATGCATCATGCATTGATGGGCACTGTTGATAGCATGGCTACGGTGGCCAACAAAAAGGCACTACTTGTGACGCTTGTGGACCGTATCCCTCGATTTGATGCATACTGAAGCCATTTTTTCGCTGAATTTGATTGATTCGTTGTGCTTACGAGTCGTTTAGACACCTACATCTCGAGAATTGGCGATTTTTGTGCTAACAACGACAACAACGATGACGACATGACCAATTACTTTACCCCTTGCGCGTGCGCGCCGGGTAATGACCCGAGAGTATCTTCTGAATTGATCACTTCTATTATAGCCACTGGGTACAATGTATAACGAAAAATATTTATGAATTGTTTGAGGATGTCATTTTAAATTAGCTATTATCTACATACCATAATGACCTATTAGTTGAAGGTACAGTTATCCAAGCATTTTGACGATTCATTTTCATGTATTTACTTAGCCAGTTGGGAGTCTGCTTAAATTTGTAATGTCCTGCATGGCTATTCTTACTTATACTTCCTATATAGGTGGTTATTACAGTAGTGTTTGCCTTCATCAAGAAGCGTGTCAACCTCGCACCAAACTGCTGTAATGGACGTCCTGGAATTCCAGTGTATGTTATTCTAATAAGTAGCTAGTCCATTAAGTGGTTTTATCTTAAACTGATGTCTCTATAGATCCGTGCTTTATCAGTTGGTTGTTAAGGTGCTCTGAAATGGAAGTCGAACTGCCCGCCTACATTTTGAATTCCTGACCCTGTTTTCAAAGCTCAAACCTGATTGGTCAACCCAACATCGTCGCGAAGGCGTAACCAAGTGATATTTTCGCGCGTTTGCGCTTGTGCTCGAGAGGTAAGACGCGCGACATGAGCGTTTGATTGATTCGCGAGGTGAAGGATAGAAAAGATGACTCACGACCTAACTATCATCGACATCAAGTGGGGTGTAGGCGTCCAGGAGCTAGCCTCGTGCTCGTAAACTTTTTACACTTCAATAATACGCAATACGCCATGCATGTGCCACGCGTTGTTCAATTAAGTAATGACTTCTGTTTCAGAGCACCTTTAAAACAGAGCTGCAAACAACATAATATAATTAGGTACATAGATCCATTCAGTAATAATATTATTTGTAGACTGTACTATACTTGTTACTTAACTGTCATGGTGTCCCGAGAAAGAAGCATCCATTGGCACTCCAACACAACTTCCTATTTTTCCCATTATACCACACAGTAATAATTATTTTCTTCATGGCCAGCCAGTGCATTGGACACAACCACAATTCATGCCAAACTGTATGGAAAATTAGTTGGTGTAGTCAATGTACGTATAATCAATAGCAATTTGATCTCAATCCCCACTAGCTAGTATTTTGATACAAGGCAGTTAGTCTTTAATTCATTATGTATAGAAGCTAGCTACTTACAACAAATAGGATCGATAGACGATCGAGCTAATGTGTTTGGTGGAATGTATGTATCGACGCAAGTCAACGCTGTTTGGTGTACAGATTTTGCTTGGACACTTGCCATAAAATTAATATCAGTAAGAATCTAGCCTATACAGTTAAGATCAACAGGAAATGTCAGATTACTCACAAACATAAGGTTGAAAGCACTGATCGATCATACACTCATGTCAGCTGACCTTGCAGTTTACTATAGTTATTACTTTAGAGTGGTTATGATGTTACAGATTAAAGGGTATTACTGAGTACATGTAGGTACACCCAGCCTTAGTGCAACTGTGCGTATTCTAACTACTATAAATTCTAGTCTCGTGAACCAGACCACCGCGTGCTGGTGATGCAAACATCCAGCGCTGTGGAGGGAGTGGTCTGGTTCACGAGACTACTATAAATTCCTGGGTGAAAAGGAACACGTGCACACGCGGTTATTGTCTAATTTTTACGCCAAATATTGCACATATTACCACACCGTATCGCCCCAGACCATTTATTTTCGGTGCGATTGAAAATACAAGACCACTTCGATTCTTTGCAAGTTCGAACTTTTGACTACTAAGCCTCAACGATCATAAGTATTGCCCGCCATCGTCGTTAATTTTTTAACCGTTTGTACCTGTGCATTTGGGCATGACCGGACATTTAACGGTCAATATTTCACATATCCACGTTGTACTCTCACGCTAGCTATGTATTTGCACAATTCTATTCACCTGGAAATATAGATGGAAGATAATACAATAATAATATTGTATATACTTAACATCAATTGCAGACCCATGGACTTCCTTATTACTCCTCGTCATCGCTGGATCTATGTTGCCATATTTGGAGTCATGGCTGTCAATTTGTTTAATGTGCTCTTTTATGTACGTGTGAATTCAGATAATGTGTTCTTGTGGCTCCTTTTAAACTTGAGTAAGCAGTCTAACAGTACTATTACATATTAATTAATTAGGAAGTATACGGAAACTGTGTGGGCGAGTGAGCTCTATGCTTTGAAACATCCTATGTGTGTGTCAGTGGTTGGAGGTGTGCTGAGCAGTGTCTCGTCATACTACCCAATCAGGGGAATACCCTAGAATATTAATATAATAGTATTCACTTGCCAGTTTGTGGTCATGATGTTTTCATACACTTGTACATCATTAAAATTTAATTCTCGTGTACGTGTCTATACTGTATGTTCGGACACCACCATCTCACAGTTATGTACTCATCTTAATACATTCTTGCTAACCCAATTGACAAGTTCTTTCTTAGGAACACACCTCTTTAACTCTCTGAAGTTTGAGAAACGTGCATCCTCTACATACTGGCTGCGCCGTATGCACTATGCATAGATTCAGTGACTGGCTTGAATAGTTTGCAGTTACCTTCACATGGTAATGTGCATTGCAAAAGATGAACAGCACATGCTTATATAGACAGCAAAGGGGCCCTAGAGGTGCGTAAAAAAAAACAATACTGTAGCAGGTGAACAGGAGAGAACCAGACAAATCAGCTTTACACAAATTAATTAGAACAAACACAGAGCATGAGACCATCTATTCAGTGCAAATGAAAACATAAACAGTCAAGAAACAACGAGTCCAACACCAATACCGTATTAATAGCGGGAAACTTTTGAGGGAGAAACTTTCGCGGATCAGTAGGAAGAGAGCACTTCGTGGAGAAAACGTAACTTTCGAGGAATGTTACATACATGGGTGTGACATACCTAAAATTTTATATTCGTGGGTGGCTGTATAATCATGAAATTCGTAAAGATTTTCTCCCTCAAAGTCTCCTGCTATAGGGTATAATTATTGTGGCATCCATTAAACCAATGAACGTTGTACATCAGTAATTTTGAGGTTACAGTCAACAATTTTATGAACAATTAATAATGTATAGCTATCATAAACAAAGTTAGCAAAAACCTCTAGTTTGTTCCAGCCTTCTCCTTACTACTTCTTACCTAACTATATAAAGCTTAATTGAACAATATCTTCTGGTCTTGGTCCGTGCGAGCAGTTTCGCCATCATATCACAACTCTTCATGTCAGTTTTTACTTAGACATTGGCAGTCTAGCTACAGGCTTCACTTTCAGCAGCAAGTTTTCATCACTCTCGAGAGCCACAGGTAACATTTTTGCCTCAAAACCGTTCCTCTTTGATAGTCTCAACAAAGCACTGGCGTGAGCGGTTTGCACACAAAGTCGACCATAACTCGATCTGGTCTCAAACATACGAAACACAAAATTGCAACATGTGGCTCTGCATCTATCGTTCCAGAATTAGAATAGACTATATATAATTATGTATCCTAGGTTTTTAACTACGCAAGAACAGACACAAAAACTTTAAGCACTTATTGTCCATTGCTTTATATGGAGGTAAATGTTTGCGAATGGTGTAAAACTGTATTATACCGTAACCTTAAGTAGAACCACCCCGAAGACATACATTGTACCACAAATTGGCAAGGATCATCAATGAATTTGAATTCATTGATGATCCTTGCCAAATATTTTTGATCAGACACTTTAATATCTGCTTTCTTTCAGTTATTATTCCACTGCTGATTATTACTGTGATGGGATTGTACTTTGCTCCACTATTCTTATGTGTTGATGCATCACCATTCACTCTCTTGGGACATGTGATTGGTCTCATTTACTCACTATTATGGTAAGCCAAAGGGATTACAGTATTTGCTTACGATCTTGCCACGGCATTAAAAATAATTCAAGGTCCCATTCACTGTGCATGGCAAAAATAAGGATGTATACGCATGTATAATTATTATTATACTGATCAAGGGCTTTGCAGATATATACGGATAAAACACTACTATTGATTTTTATGGTGCTTACATTGGGAATTATTGACTTGGGAATCATGCAGTATTGCATCCCATTTGTTATTGTGTTGGATCCCACGAGTATACATGTGACTATTATTGTGGTCAGCTCTTACCGTGTGTAGACATTATGTCATCTAGATCATTACAGGTTTGGATTTAACCTGGCAGTCCAGATTGGACAATATGTGCGTTCGGCTGAAGTACCACAATGCAGCTATAGTCATGTGAGTTGAATGATTAATTTTAAAAAGGTTGTTATTTTGAAGCATAGTGACTAAGTTACTGTAGATCGGGTTTTAATTGTGAGTATCTATTAATTGCGAATTGTGAGTTTTCTATGTTTCGCAATTAAGAGATTCGCAAACATAAATGTGCATGTGTACGTATACTACATTACGGTACAGGGTCGTCCATCGCAATTACCGTATAGCGGGAAATTTTCGAGGGAGAAAACTTTCACGAATTTCGCGGTTTTTCAGCCATCCGCGAAAGTTTTCTCCACGAAATTCTAGGCATGCCACACCCATTATGCAACCAGTTTTAACGTTCCGCGAAAGTTTTCTCTGCAAGATGCTCCTTACCTACCGATCCGCGAAAATTTTCTCCCTCGAAAATTTCCCGCTATATACGGTATTGGATTCGCAATTTGGCCAGACTTGACTAGGACGCAATTATTAAACTACGCAATTAAAACCCGTCCTACGGTATTGTTGGAGATGTTCTTACATAAACAATTGCAATGATCCACTATCCCTGCTTCACACTAATTACCATTATGAAGTACTTTTTATCTATTCAGTATTGCAATTATCATCAGGTGGCGACCACACCTATAGTCATGCCATATACTCGAGTCAACTGTGCATGCTTGACCTCGGAAAGAAAAAGTATGTTCTTCTAAGAGATAATCGCCATTTTATGCCTCACTTTGGTGGCTCCCCGCTTGGGACAGGAAGTTTACTGTATATAGCTTCTAACATTGGATCTGTGAGGTAGAAGGCCCAAACTGCTAGTTACCAAAGCCAGAAGCCTAGGGCTCGTGAGGCCTTGAAATGGTCATAATTGGAAAATAATCAACAAAATCGCGTTTCGCGTGAAGTGGTCCCTTTTCTCGTATCCTACCACATATTAAATACAGTAAAAACAAGATTAAACTAACGTGGGTTGCTTCAGTTGCACACACTAGCTATACCTCGATCCCATCATAGTTCTCATAATATATTAATACTACACTACACTATAAGTATGTCAAACATGCCAGTTTGTGAATAACAAACTGGCATAGGTGCATGTACCACTTGTCCCATGAGTGTTCTCGAGTTCATGTAGTAAAATTAATGTGTATACACTATATGCATAGTTAGTTACATTAAGGCTATATTAGGCAGAATCCATAATTACTACAATCATACATCATGGGAGTAGTAGAATATTATGCCAATTTGATAGCTGCTCATAAACTGGCAAGTCTGACATACTGATAGTTGCTGTAATTAACTGGATTACGAGAACTATGATGGGAGTTACCGGGGGTATTGCAACTGAGGCAACCCACATTAGGTTACTGTGATCCACTTGTTTTTGCTGTGATATATATTATAATTATTATAGGTAATGATAATATTATTTTCAAGATAATTATTACACACACATGCACTTGCAGATTGCTGTTGACATATTCAGAGATCTTCCTTATCTGGCAGTGAATGGAATTATTGTCTTTTGGTATCTCTACCAGGTCATAGCAGGGACTCGAAGGTTCATCAGGAAACGGAATGATATCTCTGGATCTCAAATCACAACTAGGGTTATACATTTTATTTGTAATCAGTTTTCATTTGGTAATTACCCAGCATTGAGGGCAGTAAGACTCTGCTCCATGCCAGTCATATCTGGATCTATATACAGTGGAACTGCTTAACTGACACCCCATAATGTTGGGTATTTGCAATATAAAGGCCAATTCTGAATGTCCAGATCGTATCTTTATTGACCAATACACTTAAATCCCAGTGGGCACTCTACTATTTACTATTACTCGACACTTAGCTAAATTGATCCTGTGCAATAGTTAATGACCTCACATAATAATGGCAGGTTAGTCACTTTTAAACTAGAGCTCTCTAGAGCACAAAACCCTCGGCGCGTTGCATGGCATTAGCTGCACAAGCAGGCGATGACAATACCATGTTATAGTAGCTTCCCTTTACCCACTTTCAATATTGCATGTAGACAAAGGTAAAAGACCAACTGCATGAGGGCTGGGGGCGAGGCTAATTTGTTGTTCAAAGTTTAATGGCTCGTAGCAGCAACCTTGATGTGTTGTATCGAACTCCACAATCATAGCAGTGCCTACATGCATCAAGTCAGCTCCCAGCCTCCAAGAGTCCTTGAGGACAATGACCATAATTATTATTATGCATGCAAATGACTGTCATGCCGGCCAAGTCAGCGTTAGCTACCACATTGCTCCAATCAGTGATAAGCTAGTCATCTTGTTGGATCTATAAGTATATAGCTAACCATACATATCCTTTGAGTTGAAAGGAAGCCACTGTCGACGGCTTTATCCGTCGAAAGCTCGCCAGCGAGCGAAGAAGGTGGCGGTGACCAGCTATCCTACTGCGCATGCACTGAGGATTAGTATCAAGAATTACTAGAGTTACACTTTGTGTAGCAGTCCTCGCTCAGCGAGCCACTATGCCAACCAATATCCTGCATTAAACTTCCTGTTTATGCATGATGATTATTAAATTTTTAGGATTCCCCCGCCTTCCCTGTAAATTAAATTTGTGTTGTACGTGTAGATCATGTGACAAGGAAGTGGTTTCTTTTGTCTTATGCTGAAGTATAAGCAACAAAGGGGGCTCCATTATGTCGTCAGTCTTGGAAGAATGAAGCCAAGAGTAGACCAATTGACAGGCCACAGCTAGCAACATCTTTACCATCAGCGACAGGACGAACAACTTCGGGCCAAGAAGGTGCGATCGTTTTTGGCCGCGCGAAAATTGATTTACCCGGTAAGCACAGTCCAGCAGAACGGTAGAGTTTGTAGGCCTTGCATGACCATCTCGAGGGAGGCCACAGCTTTTGACTCAGCAACACATGGCGACGTGGCCTGAGTCGCCGAAGAGAGTAAGAAATAAAATTTAGACGCACGCGAAAGATACGCCCAGAAGCCATACGAAACAACTCTCGAGCCCGAGTAGAGACCTCGCTTCGCTCGGAATAAACTTACCGTATATAGCGCATGAAACACATTGTTCTATTTAATCGTAGAGTTATGCTAACGCTATATAGCCGCTTGCCTGGAAAAGTCAAGAAGCTTAGAATTGAAATGACGCCAAAATTGGTGAACGAAGCGTTTTCGGCAAAATCCACACAAATCATGCGTTTGGAACGTCATAAGGAACCTTACAACACCGAAAATTGGACTCGCAAACGAGGTATGTAGCAGCTAGCGTGGTAACAGACAGATAGAACGACTATCGTAACCACACGGCGCATGTGCCGAGGGTTAACTATTGTAATAATCATAATATTATGAAGAAGTTGGGGGACATTTTTTGTTTGTCGTACAAGGTAGCACCCTCTCACACTGAATGTAGGTATAGGAAAAATGTATTGGAAAGATCTATTTTGTTCAATATCTTCTTTCAACACAACTTGAGGGCTTTTTGTACCCCAGAGCAGTCTTGGTGAGCTTGTCTACTCAAAGTAGATACTAAATAAAGCAGGATATCTTCCCTACCTTACCTGCCATTTTGCACAATGCACGGCGCCAGATTTGTATTACCAAGTATAGGGGAACGAGGAGGCGTGGTCATTCTATGCCATTTGTATTTGAATGCAGCGATTTTGTACCCCAGAGCGCTGCTCTATTAGGAGTGTAGATCAAGTCTGAACAACTTTCAGACATAGCTGTAGAGTAGTCTACTCGCCAATTTGCCAAGAGGTTTTGGGCATAATACTCCATAGCTTTGTATAGACCACAGTGTCAGCTAGTTCAAGAGACTTCATTAACACCTAGCGCCCTCAAAGTGTGCTGATATTTAACACCAGATAACGCTAGCTACTAAGATGTCCCAAATTGTACAGAAACTTCCTGATATGGCGGCGGCGGCTCGGACATAACTCCATTATTCATGTAATGGTACATGTCGCATGGTAACCCCAGAGCTATGGACACCTTGCTGTAACAGACAAAATGTTTGGTCGCAATAGTGTCCGTTCAAGGGGTTCCACTGTATGAGTAACTAGAGCATAAACCTGTGCATATTGCATTTGCATGCATGCATATACATGCCATCCTGCATCTATTTGCAATGAGAGTAATTGCAATGGCAAGTGCTGTGTGCCTGTAGACGACCTTTACCTATACCAGGAGCATATGAGCCGCCAAAGGCGGCGAAGGAGCGTGCAACTACCACGTATGCCCAGGTGCCATCAAAATACAAATTTAAGCGCAAAACCTTCCAAATATGGAAAGTGCGCGTCTATTGGAACTGGCTATTGCCATATACATACACGGATAGCCACGCCCAGTTCCGCATTTGAATTTGTATTTCGATGGCACGCAAGTTACACACTCCTTCGCTGCCTTCGGCAGCTCATATGCTCCTGCCTATACATATCGGGCTAAGCTGAATGTGCACATGATCAGAAAGCATACTATTGATATGGCCTGCAGTGGGTAGAATTGATAATTATTGGCATGACCAAGCAGTGTTTGCAAAACTTGTGGGCCTTCAATATTGAAGCGAATTTTTAAATTTTAGCCCATTTATTGTGCTTACGAATCGTTCAGATGATGCCTAGATCTCCAGATCTGGTCAGTGATTTTGTGTTGAAAAATATCTCAATACAAGCAAAATTTAATAGCTATATAGATCGATGGACAGAACTGATTCCACTACCCACTCCCAGGCTGCACATGTGTGTGGGGTTAATAGTAGGACACCATGCATGCATGCACGCATGTAGTGGAAGTGAGTATGAAG
Source organism: Cliona cf. orientalis (assembly GCA_963930775.1). Taxonomy (NCBI): domain Eukaryota; kingdom Metazoa; phylum Porifera; class Demospongiae; order Clionaida; family Clionaidae; genus Cliona; species Cliona cf. orientalis. The sequence goes on from OZ005695.1 coordinate 6,754,284, forward strand.
TAAGTCCACATCATGCTCCACTTCCCCTGAAATATTGTGGGAGTGCAAATGGTAGCTAAAGAGCTGTGACTGTATACTGTATTTACCGGATAGTCAAGCTAATGATTACATTATGTTCTATCTAATTAGAATTCAAGGTTTTCAAATGTGTGCCGTGATTATCATGCAAGTCGAATTAAGATGTTGCTAAAGCTGTAAGTTGGCTAGCTAACATTCTATCTACTTATTATGTCACTCATTGCATAAAGACCTAAGAAGGTTAGTGGGACTCAAGGGAAAGTGAGAACACTAGTGCACAAGATATGGAAGTATTTCGTCCCATTTGATAAAAGTATAATATGAATATAAGTGTTCATTCAATGTTTAGAATGCCTTTGCTTTAGATTTTCGTCTACCTCTTCCTTTTCTTGGAGCATTTGGTGCTGCATTAATGCTTATATATCAGGTGAGGCATAATAATTATAATATTTCTGATTGTGACCATTATTATTATTGCACATATATTCTTCATATCATTATAGTGGATGTTTCTACTTGCAACTCTGGGCCTCTTCGTTGTAAAATATCTCTCTTCGATAATTATACCTCTTGTGAATTATTTTTTCACGCAAAATGCATTTCCTGCTCCATCAGCATCAGCAATCAACAATTCCATCAAAACTAGTTTTAATGCAGGCCTACCAGGTAAAAAAACTAGCTATATATTATTAGAGGACTTGAAGATGAGTCATCCATGTGTGTGACATTGTAATTATTATTATAGTAATTATTAATGCTGATGCAAAAATAACTCCTTCTGCAGCTATTGTAACTTTGTCTCCAGTTCTTGCTTTCATTACTTGCCTTGTGTTGCTTCTCCACATGGTTGGTTCTGTGAGGTAATTATTGCTGTGAGACTACATCATAGCAAGCATGTAGCTAAACATACTCGGCTATAATATTATAAGGTTTATATTGTAGACATTGTACGATTGTAAAGCACTTTCGTATATTATTATTGTATCATGCTATGAAACATATCTCATTCTTAGTATACTTGCACTGGGAATGGCAACGGGTCTACTATACTATGTCCATGGGTCCTTTTCATGTATATACGGTTTTGTATCATGTGTATCAGAACTTGCATTGATTCCATGATAATATACTTATTGCCATAGTAGAACGACAATACAGGGAAATATCACGAGTTAATTGCTGCGTATTATTACGAGTGCGAAGCACGAGTAATAATGCAAAAGGCAATGAACGAGTGGTATTTCCGAGATATCCTCGTTTTACTATGGCAATAAGGTATTTATCGCAATACTATATTTAAGAAGCCTATTCTGTACTGGTGCTTTAGTAGCTCGAGCGGCAAATCTAAGAAGGGACTGCTTTAGGTTTGGCGATGGTCGCTGTCATTTCAAGGCACCGAAGTCTAAGGGCATATAGTTAAGTAAGGTAAGGGCAGCGGCACCGTGGCTCATTTATCTAACTCGGGCAACAAAAATGACTGATAGCAGCAACTCACTTCTCCTCTGTGCGAGTGAATGGCACTCAACGTTATGGGTCAAAGTTCAATACACGATAAGAAATATTATCATCCTGTGATAAACGTACAGTATGCGCATGACACCAAATTCTGCAGAGAAGTGAATGATGAGCCTACTGATCTTTCTTGTCAAACAATAATTGATAGGAGTATTATGATAAGTTTATTACTTTCCTTGAATGGGAAGCCTGGTCCAGCCCTCATTTTTATACACACAGCAAAATAATGAAGAAAGCAGCACAAGGAGGATTTTCTGAAAAGCTTCCAGGTGTACTGAAACGAGCAGTAAGTTATACTTGAGATTTAATCAGGCTTTTATCTGCCATTATGCATTCAGCCATCTGCGTGGAAATATATTGGTTTACAAATTGGATTCTGCATTGTTGGTAGGTTTACTATACAGTTACTCTTTTTAACCTAACTACGTAATAATAGGGCAGTGACAGCCATGTTTGTGTAATATTAGTATGCTGAAAGCGTAATAGTTAAAAATTAATAACATACTTAATCTTCTACCCTAGCTTCTGCTTCCATACATGATACACCCTAGCTAATGATTTGTATGTGATACTGAATCAGTGGATATCCATGACCACACATGGGTGTCCTGGAAGTTCCAAGCCTGTTAGCATATCAAGATTGAGAATCAGAGTACCCGACATGACTTTGCAACAAATTTTATTACAGTACTCCATTTTTGTATTAATGCTCGTCCTGCGGATCTAGCTATAGCTAGCACTATTATTGCATTAACTTTCATCTTTCACTCATAGCCTGGTTTATATACTACGTTATCTATTTGGTGATTGGCATCGTAATTGCTGTGGTCATCATTCTGTTTATCATACCCTTTACAAGGAATTCGATGATCAGGTTCACAGTCATAATTGTGTAAGTCCTCCATATGTGACTTAGCAACTGGTGATAATTAATATCAATGTTATTATTTGAATAGAGTGCCTTTGATTTGGACTAAAGTTGTATTTTACTCACAATTCTTAATATGCAAATTCTTTTTCCTATCGGATAAAGATGGAAAATTCATCTGTATCACTAACAAGTGAGTATACTGTATTATCTTCTACTGTATGTTAAATTTACTCAACTGCAAGTTAGATTGAGCAATTGTTTATAATTTACATAGGAATGTCTTTAACTGTGTTGCTTATCTGCTGTTCTTTTACAATGGATTTGCTGGATTTGTTAGTGCACTGGTCAGACTTGGTATATCTGCTGGTGTTGGACTACTGCTTTTGTTCCGACTGGATCAGAATGTGCTCACTAAAATATTTTCATTTCTTGATTTCGGTGGGTCTAATTACCTTAGTGTCTATAAAGTAAACTGCATCTTAATTTAGTGAATGTAGCAACTGAAAGCACTGCTAAATTAACATGAGGCTAAATTACTTTGCGACTGCATAATCTGGTTAATTAGAAGTGAAAACAAGTACGTAGTACTATACTTGCTCGAGTCTGAGCTGTAAATAGTGACTTCATGGCCTCTAGGATCTATTGAGTAGTAACTGTTACCTCAGTAGCATTTGGAATGATCTAGTCTGAGACATCAATAGTTTAAATTGAGCGTAAATTATCGTATTGGGTAAACCAAATTGCTAAATTAAGTTGTAGCTATTTTAGTCTAAATTTTCTCCCGTGAAATTCGCTACATTTAAATGCCATTAACTTTAATGACACTAAATTAAAAATATTCATTCAGCAGATTCACATAATTATTATACTCTCATGCATAACCTGTTTACAGGCCATAAAGCTTTTCTTGGTTTCTTCTATCTGGACTATGCATACAACAATGCTGTTGTTCATGTGTTTATCCAAATTTTAAAAGAGAGTGTGTGCAAGGACCTGAGTAAGCCAATGATTCAGGATCCCTATGAGCAAAAAGACAATAAAATGAATATCTATTCATTAACAAGTGGTAAGCCACATTGCTTGTCAGAGTCAGTAGCTAAGACTCTATTGATAACAATGATAAGTATGGATGGCCAGGACATCTCAATGAGTTAGTAATAAATGGGAAACTAATTGGGACAAGCCTGAGCAAGCCCGACAAAAACGATACAGCTGTGTGCGAGTTGTCATGTAAGATATATGCCTAGCATACATGACTCAATGGACATAATATTAAGCACGAAATATTAATGAATTGCAAATTATTTGCACTCGGTTTTGAGAAGTAATATAATATGTTGGAGAGAGTGAGACAAAGCTCATCATCAATCATAGTCAGAGAGAGAAGTGGCTAGGAAGGCAATAGATAGGTGTGCTGCTCACTGCGACGGTACAACAGAGGAGACTAAGGCTTAGGCAGCTAAGCTATTAGAGCATGCAATTATTGCCAGTGACCAGCTGGATGGGACTCATTAGCTACACCAGGCAACCGTGACTCTCATGGTCTGCTTAGATCTGTGTCAATTGATGGTCTTCATGATCTCAGCTCAGGCTCGCCCCAAACAGACCCTGCATGTCACTATAATAGCTAGTAATATAGGTTTGTACTTAGTCTATTAGCTTCTGGCATAGCAGAGCCGAGGCCTAGGAAGTCTGGCAGGTCAGATGCTCACCAAACCAATATTTCAAGCTATCACCTTATATGCAATACTGTGATAGTTATAAGCTTGAATAAATCAGAATCTCACTCGAAGAAGCCTGAGCTAGCTAGCCCATTGGTAAATTTCTCTGTTGATTCTGGCGATTTTCTTGTGTGTGGTATTTAAGGACATGCTCATAAAGTTTAATATTACATGACGCAATAATTGGAAAAGTTTCTGGCACATAAAATGTGCTATATGTACTATATACTTATTGCCATAGTAGAACGACGATACTGGGAAATATCACGAGTTCATTGCCACGTATTGTTACGAGTGCGAAGCACGAGTAACAATGCAAAAGGCAATCAACTACTATGATAATAAGGTATTTATCGTATATTTAAGAAGCCTATTCTGTACTGGAGCTCGAGCAGCAAAGCTAAGAAGGGACTGCTTTAAGTTTTGGCGATGGCCGCTGTCATTTCAGGCACCGAAAACTAAGGCGTATATCTAAGTTAGGTAAGGGCAGCGGTACCGTGGCTCATTTATCTAACTCGGGCAACAAAAATGACTGATAGCAGCAACTCACTTTCTTCTCCGGCTCTCAACGTTCAACCATTGTTCAAAGTTTCAACACTGTATATATGGTGATCATGTGACGAACACGACTGATACGGATTTTGCATGTGACGAACACGACTGATATTGGAAATTATCATACGTGTTTCCACCCACGCGTTTCCCATATGTTTGTATTACGGGTCAAAGTTCAATATACGATAATTTGCCTTACCACTCAGAGGCGCCGGCGTAGAAAGATGGTTTGGTAAAGGGAAGCTTCTATATGGATGTATAGGCAAGGGCAGTATGATCAGTGTGTGGAATAAATATTATTATTGAGCCTAGCTATGTAACTATTAGAAAACATAGGGGCCACCAGCCCCCGGAGCCCCCACGGTTGGGTGGGGATTAAATTACACTATTCAAAGATTTACTCCAGCGTTAACTGGCAGGAAAGAGTGTAGGGGTACACTCTTTCCTGCCAGTGTTACTCGGGAAATTGGGGGTTAAAATAGTGTGGGGGTACACAAAGGTCAATGCCCGCGTATTACTGGGAGGAAACAGTGTAGGGGTACACTCTTTCCTGCCAGTATAACGGGAAAGAAAGAGTGTAGGGGTACACTCTTTCTGGCCAGTTAATATCGGGAAGAGGAGAGTGCAGGCAAGGGCGCCCGCACCATATACGCACAGTACGCACGTGCGTACCATTCTCACCACAGTAATCGGAGATTATACAGCTATCTGTTCGAAATAGAATAATTTTGTGCGTGTTTCAGACCTTTAATGGGCTTTAGGATCAGAAATAAATCCAAATTTCCCAACAGAATGATTGTCTCACCGTTCTTGCTGCTCGATCTACGCAGTGCGAGATCAGTAATGGGCGTGGTCAACGTATCCAAAAAAAAAATTCAGCGCGCTTCGCGCGCAATCAATATCATGCTTACCTATTCAGAAAATTCTGCGGGCGCCCTTGGTGCAGGGGTACACTCTTTCTTGCCAGTTAATAGTGGGCAGAGAAGAGTGCAGGGGTACACTCTTTCTTTCCAGTATTAGTTAGACTTGGGAGAGCAATAGTGTGGGGGTACACTCTTTCTTGCCAGTTAGTAAGCAGGCAGAGAAGAGTGTAGGGGTACACTCTTTCTTTCCAGTATTAGTAAAATTCGGGAGAGCAATAGTGTGGGGGTACACTCTTTCTTGCCAGTTAGTAAGCAGGCAGAGAAGAGTGTAGGGGTACACTCTATCTTTCCAGTATTAGTTAGACTCGGGAGAGCAATAGTGTGGGGGTACACTCTTTCTTGCCAGTTAGTAAGCAGGCAGAGAAGAGTGTAGGGGTACACTCTTTCTTTCCAGTATTAGTAAAATTCAGGAGAGCAATAGTGTGGGGGTACACTCTTTCTTCAATGCCAGTTAGTAAGCAGGCAGAGAAGAGTGTAGGGGTACACTCTTTCTTTCCAGTATTAGTAAAATTCAGGAGAGCAATAGTGTGGGGGTACACTCTTTCTTGCCAGTTAGTAAGCAGGCAGAGAAGAGTGTAGGGGTAGACTCTTTCTTTCCAGTATTAGTTAGACTCGGGAGAGCAATAGTGTGGGGGTACACTCTTGCATTGCCAGTTAATAAGCAGGGAGGGAAGAGTGCAGGGGTACACTCTTTCCTTATCGCAGTGTGGATGCACTGTTTTATCTTGGCCGTAGTTGGCTAGCTATACTCCTTCAGTGCATATGCGCATAATGGCAAAGAAAGAGTGTACCCCTGCACTCTTCTCTGCCTGCTTATTAACTGGCAAGAAAGAGTGTACCCCCACACTATTGCTCTCCCGAATACTGGAAAGAAAGAGTGTACCCCTACACTCTTCTCTGCCTGCTTACTAACTGGCAAGAAAGAGTGTACCCCTGCACTCTTCTCTGCCTGCTTATTAACTGGCAAGAAAGAGTGTACCCCTGCACTCTTCTCTGCCTGCTTACTAACTGGCAAGAAAGAGTGTATCCCCACACTATTGCTCTCCCGAGTCTAACTAATACTGGAAAGAAAGAGTGTTCCCCTGCACTCTTCTCTGCCCACAATTAACTGGCAAGAAAGAGTGTACCCCTGCACTCTCCTCTTCCCGATATTAACTGGCCAGAAAGAGTGTACCCCTACACTCTTTCTTTCCCGTTATACTGGCAGGAAAGAGTGTACCCCTACACTGTTTCCTCCCAGTAATACGCGGGCATTGACCTTTGTGTACCCCCACACTATTTTAACCCCCAATTTCCCGAGTAACACTGGCAGGAAAGAGTGTACCCCTACACTCTTTCCTGCCAGTTAACGCTGGAGTAAATCTTTGAATAGTGTAATATTGTACAGATCCCCACGGTTCCTACGTCTATGTCACTATGAAAATTACAGCTATGCCTATGGCAGTTCATGTTGTTTGATGTTTACCGTATGCATACAGGAAATTACTCACAGCGGAGGATTCGTAATCGCTGGCTGGTGGCCTATACTCTCATAAGAAATCCATCAATACAATGTTTAACGGGCAGCAAATTGCAACTTGTCAGTGACGAAGATAGCAAGTCTGAGAATTTATCTGACACTGAGTGTGGCAAAAGCTTCCCTGAAGTAGTGTGATCGTGCATATAATGTGACAGGCACTACTTGACTGTATGTATGTAAATAATATTATCTCTATGTAACCAAGAACAATAACAAAATAAGTGTTTAATAGCTACATTGATAAATGTTTTAGTGAATACTTAGCACAATGTATAGTTTTAATCATGATTCTACATGTCTTGATAATAATTTGCATTAATCCATTCATGATTGTAATGGTTCTGTATGCTGCAGCATCAGCGCGCGCGCACTGTAAAAAAAGGAGACATTCCTTAATGCACGTTTAGCTACTGGCAGGCACTCTATGGTCATCTGTTTACACGGTGACATGGTTGATGAGCATACCAGCATGTAATTACATTTTAAAGGCGAACGCTGTTAAAAAATCGAGGGGGCGCCGCGCGCTGTGCGGATACGTAATTCGCACATGAATGAACGAGCGCTAGCGACACACAGTTTTGGAGTCACCTTCGTATTATGGCATTGAATGCTATTCGCCGAACATTTACCGATCGTCGTTCTTCGGAGAATTCTACCAGCGGCCCAACAGATTCAAGCGAGGATTCTCCACCACGCGTACGGATGGATCCCAAGGGCAGAGTTCTTGAAAAATGCTTGGTTATGCCATGTCTCGACCGTCCTTTTCTACCGGGAATGCTCTATGATGCACGCAGTCATACCATGTTCCCACAAATTTTGAGCCAAGATCAACTAAGTCAAGAGATCGAACATACCGAGTACCCTTCACAAAGCCACGAGTTGCTCATGGATGAGAGTACCAGCGATAAAATGTCTCATTTGGATATTGGAGCTAGTCTTTCTCTTACATTGCTTTCTGGTCTTGTGTCAATCTCTGGTTCTGCTAGATACACCCAAGACAACAAATCTTCCAAGAAACATGCTCGCGTTTTGCTGACATATCAAGAAGTTTGAGGACATAGCATGTTTTTGTCACTACCTTGCACCTTTGGCATGTCTATAGAGACTTGTATTAGAAAGTTATATTTTGGACTATATCTCTCTGATATTACCATTTAAGCACAATTAGAGGTCACCACTGTATTCTCCATGTCTTTCCCATCTCAGCAGTACCAAAATTATGCTGGAAATACCAGTAGGTTTTGGGCCGATTCCAAAGTTGTGCTGGCCACTCTTTGTACTACGCATATATGGGAATAGCAAAGGTCATGCACTTTGAGAGGTTGATACTCCAAATATATGAAAAAAATGAAAAATTAGAGGTCACAGCCAGTATTTGGGAGGATGGAACTATGCTTGTGAGTGTTTGTCATGTTGCCTGGACGTTCACTGTTTGGGCCGATTTGTTTCAAAGTCGGCCACTTGGTTGAGAGAGTATGGCCATAGTAGTTAGTACAGAAGCTCAAGGAGAAGACACATTCCTGGTATTTTACACCTCGGGTATCAAAGGCAAGTGTCATTCACACTCTCTAGGCCAATGTCCAATACAGCCCCAAACTTCTTGATATGAGTATAGATCCACGCATTGCTGTGAAGATTTCCCGCTCGCTAAACTCAAAAGCCTTCCAAATGATTTTCCTGCAATGTTTTCTCCTTCGAGTGACAGCAGCCCTACTCACATTGTGTTTCGTGTGGTTTATGGGTCACAAGTCATCATGATGTTTGATGCAATGTCGATGGACGATGAAGATCACATGAAAATCCAAGGAAAACTCCAAGCCCAACTGAACCTTGGAATTCCTGAAATATCTGGATCAGCTGATGTGGATGCCAAGATATCAAAAGAAGACAAAGATTTCTGTAGGCGCATTGCAATGAAGTTTTATGGGGACGGAATCAAGATGGAAAGCAATCCCACCTCATTTGAGGAAGCACAGACCGTTTACCGAAACCTACCACTTCTCTGTGGAAAGAAAGGAGCTCCACAATCTGTATGGCTATACCCACTTTGCAATCTACAACCTTCTGCTCCTAGATTAGTACGAGAGCCGAATTCAAGTGCAGCACTAGTAGTCCACAAAATAATCGACGATATCCAAGATCTCACAGTAAGGAGCAGTGATGCATTGAAGAATATTCAGGTGAAAAGTCTACACGATCAGCTGTTTCAGTTTCAGAAGTGGCTTGGCAACAAAAAGAGTGAGCTGATGAGCCAGGTAGCTGTGCTGTTGCCTAGGGAGCATAAAGGAGAGCAATGCATTGAAGATTTCATCAAGAAATTTCGCAAAACCTTTTGTTATGATGACCTGTCCACCTGGTTGAAGCAGAAGGAAGAAGAAGTGACAATTCTTCTTTCGTTCCTCAATGTGTTACCACACGATAAGGTCCAATCTGCATTCCAAGATGGTGATCTTGTTTCATGCTATGCACGTTCCACTTCCCTTCTGTACATTGAATTCAATGTTGATAGAAAGGATCCATTTCTTGAATCGCTTTTGGAAGGAGGTGAAGTGATCCAGGCGGAAAAATCTCCATGGTTCAGAGATCTGCAGAAGGTGAAGGATATGAAAAGTGCTACGGATACGTTTCGGTGCATTTCCTTGTTTATGAAAGAAGATGCAATAAGTTTTGCCGTAACTACCAATTTTGCCATCGGAGCAGGTTCTGCAACACCTGGTGCCATTGCTTGCATAAAAGAGTTTGGAGTTGATGAACAATCACTGACTAGCAAGGAAGGTAGGTTATTAGCTATTAGATTATCGCTAACACGTTAATAATCTGTGGTTATATCCAATTAATACATGCAGATTCTGGGTGGTATTTTGTTGTCAGCTGCCTTAGCGATTCGTTGATGTTAACTGTGAAAGATGGATGCATGGATCCAGGCACACCAATTGTAGTTGACAAGAAAAACACGAGTCCGGCTCGTCAATTATGGAAAAAGCAATAATATTATGTATATGTTGACTTTTTTTATCTCGTCTCCAAACTTGGAGACAACATTAAGCTTGGATTTAGGGTAAAATTTATTTAATATTTGACGAATGTATTCATATTATATTGTTGCTTGTGTATTGCAGAATAACAGGGCAGTCACAATGAGTGATGGAGCTATTCTTTGGCAAGATCCACTCCGCAGTGACCGGAAAAAAGCCATCTATGCAAAAGATCCTGAGACAGTTCTTGATGTCTTTCACAACGATACCACTCCTGGAACCCCGACCATTTACTACAAATTGAAGGCCAAGGAAGCACCTAACCAACTATGGTACTTCAGTACATGAACATGCAAAAGATGCAAAGTTTGATATCTATAAAAATTACAAATTAATGTACATACTATCCGCAGTAACTAAATTGTGTGAACACTTGACATGTAGCTAGCTATATATTCCCTTTTAATAATATGCATACTAGGTTACTAATATTATGTTCCAAATTTAATTGGTGTTTAATACTACTTTTTTGCAGCCTTGTTCCCAGGCTCCCATCATGCAACATTGAGAATATGACAGGAGCCTGGGGATGAGGCTAGCTTTTTTACTTGTGTGGCTGAGTTATATTATAGTAATACTAATTATTATTATTAATACATTTAATTAGTAGTTAGTATCTGATTGTTTTGTTTATTATCATGGCAATAAATCAACCTAATTGAGAAGGAAGTAACTATAGGTTGAGAGAAGAAGAGAAGAAAGAAGAAATCATTATTAGCTACACACTATGCATGGAATAATATTAATATAACTGACCTCATGTTCCTAGCAGGACTGAGTGTGTGTAATACATAACAATAATAATAATAATATTATTATTAGTACGCATGGAAATGGATATTATTATTATTAGTACGCATGGAAATGGATATTATTATTATTAGTACGCATGGAAATGGAATGGGCATTCTGTGATCAAGGAAGATGTGCATGGATTATAATATTATTCAGAATTATTGTAATAATTATTATCAAGACTTAGTGTTCTTATACCTCTCATGCATATTGTACTGTATGACACTGGTGTCATGTTAACCAGGGGTTCCCATTTTAACGTGACACCATGCAGTGTCATACAATGTCATGACATTGTACAATATATTTTTTTTTTTTTTTTTTGTTTATACTAATTTACTGCACAATATGCAGAAGACACACAAAGTAGCTATATAGCTAATTTAAATGCATGTCTACATAGAAATAAATGAGATTTAAAATATATGACATTGTAATAATATATAATACTAATTAATTTGTAAGTTTGATTGTTTCAGGTGGTGCTTAAAACCAGTAATGCTAGTACAGCTTGTCATACCTTCAGGAAGCGAATTCCACAAAGAGAGAGTTTTTGGATAGAAGGACTGTTGATATGCAGTAGTAGTTGCATGTGGTACGCAGACAGTGTTAGCGTTAATACCCCTGTTCCTGTAAGGGATCTTTCTTTGAATTATTGGAGGTTCCGGATAATATGTGAGCTTGTTGATAATCTTGTATAGGTGACCCAAACTTAGTGCTGATCTTCTCACTTTGAGTGTTGGTAGTCTGGCTTCCAATAGTAATTGTTCATAATTTGAACTCCATGACTTGAGACACATTTTCAAGGCAAATTTTTGAACGCTTTCTATAGCTTCAATTTCAGTCTTGTGATATGGATCCCACACAGGTGATGCATATTCAATGTGCGGTCTAATGATGGACAGATAGAGTTTGAGAAGGGTGCGACTATCTGAGTGCTGGTAAAACTTCCTGTATACCATTCCCACCAATCTTCTGGTTTTGTTGCAGAGTGATGTAATGTGGGGTAGCCATGAGAGATTAGAAGTGATAGTCACTCCCAAGTACTTATAGCTCTTCACTTGGTCAAGCTGACTTCCATTAAGGTACAGTGGGGGAGAAGGTATTAAATTTGAACGCTTTCTTGATATAACCATCATTCGACATTTATCAGTATTGAATTCAAGATGCTTGCTAGTTACAATTGCTCCAATCGAATCTACATCTCCCTGCAGTGCCGTATAATCACCCGGTGCCTTAATAACTCTATATAGTGCAATATCATCAGCAAACATGTTTATTTCACTTTCCGGTGAGACCACTGTGACAACATCATTAATATATGTAATAAAGAGTAATGGCCCTAACACACTGCCCTGTGGAACCCCCGATATTACTGGGAGAGTGCTCGACTTCTCACCTTCGACTGCAACAAACTGTGATCTATTTGATAGGTAGTCATGAAGCCATCTCAAAAGGTAAGGATTGAGGTTCATATGCTGCATCTGTCGTAGAAGTAATTGATGAGGTACCCGGTCAAAAGCCTTGCGTACATCAAAGAATATCACACAAATTTCATGCCCTTCATCAAGTGCTTGTGCCCAGTTATCAAATACTTTAATTAAAGCTGATACAGATGAACGGTGTGTCATAAATCCCCACTGGCGTGGTGAAATGGGAGCATAATTTGAGAGGTGAGCAAGAATGAGATCTCCAACATGTCTTTCAATTATTTTGGTCACAACAGGTAGTATTGATATGGGTCTATACCCACCTAGCAAGCTCTTACTTTTTCCTTTTGGGATTGGAACAACTCGGGCCAGTTTCCACTCTTTGGGGAATTTTCCTGTAGAGATGGACAGATTTATGAGCTTAGAGAGTAACAAAGCAATACTACTTGCAGTAGATTTCAACATTTTCGGCGATATTCCGTCACAGCCTGTTGACTTGGTCGCGTCGAGATTAGCCAATAAATCAAACACCGACTCCTCAGTAGATAATAGGTATTGAGGGCAGTATTCAGCTTCCAGTTCGAAAACAGACGAGCACTCAGACAGAACGGGACAATTGTTATTAAAACAGCTATAGAAGAATCGATTTAGCGCATTTGCCTTATCAATGCTTGAATCAATGCTTGTGCCCCTGTCCTCTAGTGTAGGTATTGTGGAGTCATTGTTATGGTTAAGAAGCTTCAGTAGTTTCCAAAATTCTTTTGTAGTTGCCTGATTTAGCTTAATGAAATACTCTCACGCATAAGATAAACGACTCTGTTTCGCATTGTGTTATATTTACATATATGCATAAGAACTGGGATCCCCACATGTGGGTCCTATTTTTATAGGAAATGAGAAAATGGGGAGTCCAACCCCCTATTGTATTACATTTTTTCACATTATTGAGAGGCCTGAGCTCATGCCAGTTGTGCAACTTAAAGTTATAGCTACTCAGCAACAGAGCGTACAATAATAATAATATTATGTCATGTGCACGCATACATGTATGACTGTGCAATGGCCCTCTGGTGACTGCCTGGGATATACTTTGGTTTATTTATCCGGGTGCTGTTGCAGCCAGGCCTAGTTACCCCCTGATAAATCGAGATAGGATACCTTATCCAAGCAGTCATGATCAACAGAATATCATGTAAGTATAGGTGAATTATGTAAGCTAATTCATTGGCCTATAATGCTATTCTCAAATGCTAAAAAAATCCCTAATAATGCTCAAGATCTAGAAGTACCCATAATTCCAGATATGTTGCCCTTAATTATGCTCAAATCGAGCCGGCATAATTTTTAGCATAATGTGTATGTATAAGCATTAAGAATTATGCTAGCATTATAGGCATCAGCTGGCATAATATTATCATTGAGAATTTAGGGCACTAGTAGCTGCCGTTAATCGACCTTTGTCACAATGCCTACACATTATGGACTGGTACAGAATTGATCAATCAGCTGGTATAATATACCCAATTTCAAATCCAGCACATGCATGACATTGTAAAATTGAAATGGCTACACTCGACGATCACACTGGATAGTGTAACCAAGTCTCCTCATATCTCATATCAGTTTCCCAGCTTCCTCTGCACTTGTAGCTGCACATTCCAGAATATGAATTACAGTACATGATCAGAATTACTTTACACTCATTCTCTAAAAGGGTGGGCAATCCTGCTTCTTGGTCAGGTGGATCATTAGCATTCCACATTCTTTTGCATGTGTTGCTGTGATTATACCATTCTCTATGTTTCCTACATATATAATTAAGGCCACATCAAAAGTTTGTCACAAGCATGCATGGTGATCATGCACGATTGTAATCTCATGGCTATACACATGTTTGTTACTTTAATGAACATTGTTTGGTTTTCCTTATTTCAAATCTTATCCGCACAATCATATTCATGGTAATGATGCAGTATCTATTGGTCGTGTGCTATAAAATTAATTGGCATTCTCTTGACTGTTTATGGTGGCCAGAGGGACACTGGCTTCTTGATTGATCTGGGCACACTTTAGGGGATGCTTGTGAGAAACACCTGCTACTTGGTCAGGTGCATCATTTAATTTAGCAATCCACATTGAATTTTCTTTTAGGTGTGGTGTGCATTCTCTTCCTTTCCTACAAAGTGTTTTTCAAAAATTCATTGTCTGGTTTTCCTTCAAGTATATAGTACTAGGTAATACTTATCAATGAAGCCTTTCTGCATGGATGCATATGGCTGTTAATAATTTATTATCACATGCATCCAGGGCTAATGATGTCCTCACAGTGACTATGACACTAAGTCTTGTAGCGTGCCACAATGGCTCCGTGCTGGAATGGCCATAGGGAGGCACACGCAACAATGGTAACTATATGGAGGATATAAACTACATGTGCTGTACTTAATCTAAATCACTAACAATTTATATTATATTACTCTAAATTAATTATTATAATTATTATACTGTATTTTACATTTGCACCTCAAGTGGTGTGTGATTAACAATAATAATAACAATACTGATATATACGTATAATATTATGCGGTATGGATGGGAGGGGCTGGGGGAATTGGGGATGGGTTAGCAGGGTTAGTCTCTAGGGTTTGTCTAGGAAAGGGGGGAAATAATGATTGGCACCAGCGACAACAGCTGTGGTGTAGTAGTTGGGGCGCTTGCGTGTGGAACAGAATGTAGTGGATTCAGATCCCGCTTTATGCTTTGATATATATTTTTTTCACTTGTCGACATTTTTCTAAGTTCTCGTAGGATCGGCTGAGCTATTCCAGCATGGAGCCAATAGATATGGCACGCTGCAACACTAAAGCCATCAGTTTTTGTTACCTTGAAGCATCTTATGAATTAGCATTCTCTTGTTTTCCTACTGTATTATGAAATTATATTATATTATGGTATGATGTCTGTGGATTTCTGCTGATTTCCGTTGATTTCTAAACAAGTTGAATGAGATTTCTTTCGTTGTGGACCCCTCGAACTTAGGTCATAATAATAATATCATAGTCTAAGAGTGTTCCACAAGAAAAATTTAATGTTAATATCATAATGACATTAATTTTTCCACGAGGACTTTGGATGGAAAATGGATATTCATTTATACTATAAGGACACATATCAATGGTTACTGTATTAAACAATAAAAGATTAATGAAGTACTATTATGGAGCCGCCAAAGCCTTTGGTGGCTCAATAAGTCATTGTATAAACATAATCATAATTCATGATGCCTATGTATAGCTATTATATTTAATGCTGTTACGTAATGCGGCAGCCTATAGTACTCATGTATGTAAATTAGCATTCTCTTTTTATCAAGTATCCTACAAGCATTGTTCCAATGCAGTATGCCTGGAGACTAATTATCAGCCACAATGGTCACATTAAATTCTCATGCTTTTATAATATTATTGAGATAGCTGAGTCCAGGCCAGTCGTGCATAATCGAACTCCATGGCAGGTTATGCTCAGGAACAGAGCGTGTACATGACCAAACGATCCGGGTGGTGGGGAAAAGGTTTCTCGGTTTATGATTATCTGGGCACAAATCAGAGGACTCAGGCACACCCCTGCATGAGTAGCTATAATAATACTACAGAAAGGAAATATTATGTATACTATAGGTTCCGCCCCCACAGGAAATTTTCAGATACATTATAAAAATTGACGCTGTGCTTGCGGATCGAACTGATCACCGTGTTAAAGCATAGATTATTATCAAATTGCGCTAATTTATTCAAAAATGGGATCCGGAAGCAGCGTGATTCTTTTGATACTTCTTCACTGGTCAATGCTATACAGTGGTATAGAAGGACTTAAGCTCGCAGGGTCGTGGCATCTTTTGCTTAAAATTAGATAAAATACCTCGAGTTACTCTAGGGAAGGATTTAAGCAACCATTACCTCGAGTTACTCTAGGGATTGAGTTAAGCAAAACACACCTAGAGTTACTCTAGGGGAGATTTTAAGCAACCAGCTCTTTGCTTAAAACGCTGGTAATAATATACATTTTATATATCTCAGGGCCGTTTAACGCAAAGTGATACAACGATCGAAAATTGCACGAACGCCGCAGTCGTAGCAAACCACGCCCCTTCATTAAACGACACTAGCGCACCCGCTTCTCGGCATGCGCATGCGCACTACACGGCAGAAACGCGGGTAAATTTGGAGGAAAAGAGCTAGTCTCGCGAGCCAGCCCCTCCTACACTAGGAAAGAGCTAATGAAGCTGGAAGCGGTTATTGGTCCAGCTACTTCTACCAGCCCGGATTCAGTGCTTTTCAGCACCACTAATAATGAACATATCAATACTGAATCACAAGATCACGATGGTGCATCCCGGATTCATTGTTGTAAGTTGCCTTGATCCAAACCGTTCTCTCCTCCCGGTGCCTAGCATGAATCATAATATTATAGCAATCAATCTATTATCAGACTTAGCTACTACAATTGACTGAATCAGATCAACCCATGGTGCATGGCAGCTACAATTGAAGGGCCGAGAACCATAGTGGGCTAACCCCAAATTAAATGTGGGGAATTGTCTAAAAAGCCCAAAAATGGACTAAAAACCATACATTGTACTCTACCAAGTTCCTGAAATTTTCAGAAATGTGAATTTTCTGTAGCTCATGAAACACATTTTAAACATATTTTCAAGATTCGGGGGGCTAATTCAACATTTGTGGGTTAGCCCACTATGGCTCTCAGCCCTTCAATTATGAAATGTATAGTGAAGCAATAACATATTATACCCCCACCTATAGTAATAACTCCTTACTCAGGAGCTGATCCGGGGGGGGGGGATATGGAATGGGTGGCTAGCCATCCCCCAGTAACCTTGTAATTCATAATGGTGACGTCTATAACTAACCAGAATCCTACGTTAGTTGGACTCGACTGTCGTGCTCCTGGATTGGATATTATTGTTACTATTCATTTCATGCCTGATATTGCATGTGACATGTATAATTTTTGTCAGATTAAATTGACACTTCCAGCCGCATGCACAAGTATTATTCCTAGCAAGAACAGATGCTTGATATCTCAGAGAAAGAGACAAACTGCTTACTTATACACCATTGACAACAAGGCCAAAGATCATTAGGCCTAACTGTCATCATTTGCCCCAGCCACCCCCCCCCCTTCAAAGAATCCTGGATCACCCCATGTTCTTGATAATGGTACTCACTCTCTTTAGTGCTCTTACTAGTTGGGTCAATGTAGAGTAGCTACAACTGCTGTAATTGCATGGGTGTAGATAACTTTTTCGTAGTGGGGTTGCCACGCCCAATTTTGTGACCACTCCTACTTATTATTAGATTGCCACTGTAGCAGGTGGTGTTATAAATAAATTAAATGATAAGGTGGCTCGTCCTTTTTTGCAAAAATGAAAGTATTAAAACCAAGAGCTTATCGAGCCACAGCTCAATAAGCTCTTGATTGTACATAGTTTATGGTGAAAAATCTCTGGGGGGGGAGGGCTTCAGCCCCCCTAGCCCCCCCTCCAATTATCTACACCCTTGAATTGTCATGTTTGCGGCATATTATTGCATTTGCTCAAGCTTAACTCAAAAACTTTATCAGTCTTATAAGGGTACGAAGATGAAGATCAATCCAATTTGAGACAAAACAGACAAGGTAGCTAACTATGCAATAATTTTATAGCTACTAGCTACTGTAGAGCTGAATATTTTTACCAGAATAACAATTTCACCAACCTGCTCTCATACTATTATGTGGTCTGGTGTTATGGTGGCCTTTATATAATACTGTATTGGAGAAAATTAATATTGAATAAGCTGGCTAGCAAAATTCTTCCAGCAAAAATTTGTCAGCTATATAATATTATTATTGTACATTGCAAAAGTGCATACTACACTTTTGCACTTCCATTAAATTTTATTTCTGAATCAGTGCATATCTTAGTCAAATAGTGCACAACCATATCTTTGTCCTGTTACAGTAGCTACTCAACATTGTCCCAACAAGAGCACTAAAGAGAGGGAGTATTGTCATCAACTACATGGGACAAAGGAATAGGTGGGGTTTATAATATGTTATCGCTTCACTATAGTACATTCCATAATTGTAGCTGCCACCATGGGTTGATAAGTCAACTATTATAGTGAGTCACTTAGTCTGATAATAGCTTGATTGCTGTGTATGATTCATCCTAGGCACCGGGAGAGAATCGTGTGGATCTAGGCAACTTACAACTGTGATTTCGGGATGCACCATCTTGATATCCTTGTGATTATTAATGTTCATACCAACCAATGAGTGTATTAGTGGTGCTAAAAAGCACTCAGTCTGCCAACAACAACTACTTGCAGCTTCATTAACTCTTTCTCTCCAAATTTACTCGCTGTTCTGCCCTCTAGTGCGCATGCAAGTGTAGGTGTGCAATTGAGACTATAATTATAGCGTCGTTTAATAAAGGGGCGTGGTTTGTTACGACTGTGGCGTTCGTGATATTTTCAATCGTTGCATCACTTTGCGTTAAACGGCCCTGAGATATATAAATATGTGTATTATTACCAGCGTTTTAAGCAAAGAGCTGGTTGCTTAAAACCTCCCCTAGAGTAACTCTAGGTGTGTTTTGCTTAATTCAATCCCTAGAGTAACTCGAGGTAATGGTTGCTTAAATCCTTCCCTAGAGTAACTCTTAGACTAGGGATTTTTGTTAGTTTTAAGCAAATGCATATTTAACCGTTTAGGAGTTACGCGCGCGCAAAATTTCATTCCGCGAAAATGCCATACAAAACGTATGGGAATAAAATTCTTCCAAAAAATACATTGCGTTTGCGGCACCGCCCATATGACCACCTAAATTTGATTTCCGCGAGAGCGTAAGCTACGCTGGGATCATTTGACCGATCCTGGGCAAATCGGAGGTGCTGATTTCGAATTTGATGACTATTCTTGGCCAAAATGCACATATGTACCACTATGCGGGCTAAAACAAGAATAGAGATAGCAAAATAAGCTATAGCTAACCTTAAACCAACGTGTATTTACTCGTATCACAGGCGGGCGTTATCTTGGGAAAGCAAAGCCGATCCGCTCACAGCAGTATTATTGCGATTAATGAGCTTCACAACTCCGGAAACATAATAGAAGAGTGTGGTGACGGAATCATAGGGCAAATTTTTGATAGCCATAGTTCGTGGGCATTTATCTTAGCTAACCATTACCAGTTCAGCCGCAAGCAATCTGAAGGTCCCTTAGTAAGGACATGAGCAGGTGTGTTTAAATCACTATTTGAGCATGTTCAAAGAAGATTTAGCTAGCTAGAGCCTAGGCTATAACTTATAATTCATCCATCTTTGGTATAGCTACTTGTATTTTAGCTACATACACATACAATGAAATTTTCAATAAGCTGCCTCAGTGACACACCACATACCATGCATCTCCCTCGTTCCATATAATATTAATCAGCATTAAACCAAGTCAAGTTGTCACTCAGTAAGGGTACTACAATGATCATAATGATGTTAAACAGAATAGAAAAAAATGAGTCTTAATATTCATGTAACTGCAATTTCAATATTTGGGGAATTTCTAAGCCCTGCATGCAGTGGTACAACCATGCACATGCACATAACTGGCTACTTGTGATTGTTAAAATAGCTCTATTATTAATGCTCTTTATGGCCAGAAACATTGGGTTAAATGTAAGTATTCTATGTTGTACGAAGGGTAGAATATAATCTATGAAGCCATACAGTTTAATTACATGACATCACTAATTATTCACTAATTAATAAATTGATCCTTTATTAGAGGTTTGGTGCAAGTTTCACATTCACAGCTTGTTCTGAAGTGAAGTTATTGATAAAAGAAAAATACCACTTTTTGCCGTACATAGTCATGGTGCCATTTTCTCTATGGAGAATCTGGAAAAGCAAAATTCCACTTATTTAATCATAACTTGGGTTTAGAATGAGATATAAATGTCAAATTTGCACCAATATGTATCTTTTGAGCTGAAGAAACTCCCTGAGTACAATAGGTATTGTATTTGTATGATTTCAATTTTGGTTGGAAATGGCTACCACAGGCATACTGAACAGAAAATGCACGATTTATAGCACTAGTAAGCCATTTTGAGCACTTAGAAGCACGTACAGACCAGTTTTTCACCAAAATCTACTGATTGGTTATGCTTACAGCACACACAGATGCCTAGAACGCGAGATCTGGCATATCATGTTACTTAGGGGGCTTGTCCAAAGTCCTTGTTGAAAAATTAACGTCGTTATGACGTTAAGGGGGGAGGGGGTCTTGGCCCATGACGTTTTACAACTGCATTGTCAGCAGATTTTAGCTTTAGTTGTGATTTAATATGCATTCTTGTGGTTGAATAAACCTAGACATGCCTCCAGCAGTGTCAAAATTTGCATTTTAGTGACAGCTGATTCAGCACACGTGGCTAAAAGTGTACAGGTAGCTACAGACAAGCAAGAAACTGTCAAAGAAGCACAGGTGTGCAATGAATCTATGAAGACATAGCTAGCACTATAGAATACAAGTGAATACCGAAAGTGTAGGCTAAATGGAGCAGAATCAGAATTTCAGTGTTGAATCTATACTGAAATGCTGTGACGTTAAGAGAGGGGGGGAAGGGGGTAAATGTTAATGTCATATAATGGCGTTAATTTTTCCACAAGGACTTTGGACAAGCCCCCTTAGCTAATATCTTTAAGACCTTACTCACTTGATATAACAAAGAGATTAGCTGTTGCACTTCGGTTATGGCTAGTTCCAATGCCACTAGCTTCAAATTCACATTGAATAGTTGCGTTGTTCACAGCTTCAGAAGTATTTACTGTTAGTGACATGGTATAAATATTAACGTTCAGATTTTCATTCACTGAGAAAGCCCGATCATGAGTCAATTTTGATGACATTCCTCGACTGTTGAACCAAGACTCATGTACCTCATTATTAATATACCAAAAACCAGAGCACAGAAATCCTTCGCATCGTGCATTACAGAAAATTGACCGATTTCATCAGTTGGAATTAGTAGGGATCTTGGCTCCTTCATGTTCAGAATCACTTGACCTGTATAATTTAATGATATGATAGCTATAGCTTAGAATTCAGACTTTCTGCTACCAGTCAGGTGACTATCTATAGCTTGTTTGCAAGCCTTCAAACTTTTATCAACAATTGATGGTTTAGAGTATCATGATACACTGAAATTTGAAGTACCTTTAGCTTGCATTAAAAGACAGCATATTATAAGGAACGACTTTACAACCACTGGCAAATTCATTGTTAAATCATTTGCGATCGCGACAATGACCCGAACCCAAACCCAAACCTATAAAACCCACTAACGTGCAATGCGTGCATGCGCGCACAGAGCTCACTCAATATGCTATAATGACGTAATCTAATTTCGGTCCAGCTAGCTCCACCCATCATCAAAATTATGGTTCATTGCACTAACCGCAAACGGCCAATTCAGCAGCTATGACGTCGGGGGGTTTCCATGATGGCTGCCGAGCTTTGTGCGGCATTGTTTATAAATCTATCACGGGCACTTTTTCAAGTTCATTACCAAAAGACCTCTCGGCATTGACCGCTGAAACTCGTTTACACCTTAGAACTTACCGGCTGCGAATATGAGGCTCTTCCTCTGTGTACTCGTGGCGGCTTGGGCTGCCTGTACATGTGTGACTGTGACTTTTGCACAAGTTACATTTGGAGAAGGTACGTTCTTTAGATAGCTATATTAAACGAATACATGCACGTTATACATACCACACCTTTGAACGTCATGCTTGCTATTAAATTTGGCATTGTCATGAAATCACGTATCGACCAACGCATCAGCATGCATACAGCCTGTGTTTTATAATATTTGGTATTATTTATTCAACAGCAATATCCACACAATTGCATCAGACATCGTTCATTGATGAGCCCCGAAGTCCAGTATTCGCCGAACCAAATGCTACAGCAGAGTTTGTTTGGAAGATGAAGAATTGTATCCTTAATAGCTACTGGCGAGTAAAATTACTGACTGAGCAATATGATTTGTATCCTATCCCACATGGACCAATTAAAACCATCACTGATTACAATGTGACTGCAAAGTGTCGTGATAATAGCACAATCGTAACCTTATCAATCGTCTTCAATGAAAATGTCTTAGAAAATGCTGAGTATATCAGGTGTAGAGTGAGAAGACTCGGTGAGAACAGCGAAATTGTGCTCACACATATTGTCAACTTTACAACTATAAAACCCACTACTAACCCTAACCCCTCAACAGAAACTACAGAGTCATTATCAATAATTCAATCTACCAATATTATGACAGTTACAGTAATGTCTACTTCAGGCTCTGGGTGCAAACAACGTGTACATTTTAGTGCTCTTGTTTTGTGCTTTATCGTTGCTAACTTTCTTAGGCTAGCATTCTCATGGAAATCCTGCTACTTTTTTTAATGAAGAACTGTTACTTAGTCGTGTTTATGTTGATCATTTACAATGATTATCACAATTAAGATTTATAGATTGGTAATTGATTGTGTACATGCATGGGTGCCATGGCTCCGATTGTCTTGAATGCTTTAATATATAATACCAATGTTGATGGCTTACCAGTGCTCCTACTTACCATAATAATATTATTATTATAATTATTAAGATGTAATTGTTTATAAAGACACTAAGCTTATGAATTTAAAAATGTAAGTGTGTCTTAATTTTATATATTACAGAATAGGATGGTCGCCCATTCATGAAGTTAACAGCTAGTTGATAACCTTCTGAACAATATTATGTATTATTTCAAGCTGCTATATATGTATAGTAGTATTTTATTGATTATGCTACATATCAGAGGAAGGGAATTAAGTGTCTACCTCTGAGACAGTATAGCTAGCTACGTCACATAATTTCCTGCCTATTTATGTTGTATGTATAATATAGCTCATGATCAGTACACAATAATTATGATTCACAGTACATGCAGTATACATACGTAAATTTACAAAATTAATGTAGGTACTGCATGTATACAGTCTGCTGGGCCTTTCAATTTGAATCTTGATAAGCTGCATGTACTTGTAATCTGCATGCAAACGTAATCGAGTTCACACTGCATGCACCCATGCACACGCAGTTAGTTGTTGCCAGGCACTTAATAAATTCAACACAGTTCCTAATTTAACTTGGTACAGTAACTGTTGAACAATAGTTTACTCACATAAATTTAATGCAATAACCCCTACTTATTAATTAGACCTATTTGTCATTCTATAGCTCATTATCATTCTTTTTCCCACATTCTATTTCTTTGTGGAATAACTTACCCAGTCCTGTTACTCATTCATCATCTTTGTATTCTTTTAAGCGTAATGTAAGTAAGTATTTAAATGCATAATATTATTTTATATACATATTATTAGCTATCTTTTATATAGGGCACATACTTGTATTAGCCATTGCTATTTTATGTGTCCTTGCGTGTATGCAAAATTATTATATATAAAAAATGTAGGGAAGACCCAGGGTGTTCCCCAGCAGATAGCCTCAACCTTCCAAATATAGGTTTGCCTATACATGATGATGATGATTATGGCTAAGGAAGATCACATTGCTAGATTCCTATGCAGTGAATTCTTTATGTCTAGCTTATAATTACAGTGATATCGTGAAAAAATTTACTGGGATTAATAATGACCGGATAGCTACTAACTATACTCATGCATAGAATGCATGGATCCATGTATGGTATGTTTTCTCTCCCTACCTCGTAAAATACCATTGCATGTAATATAAGTGGCACATGTAGGCTTTGATAAAATTAATTATTCATTAATTTTACCTATTCTTTTCTCCTAATCTCAGGACTTTTACCTATTATTCTTTTCAAGCTACCCATTATTCTTTTATTATTCTCAATTTTTATTGCTGCAGTCGAACAACATTCATACCTTGCACTTTTATACTTCATCACGATATAAATCATTATTAAAACGTGTAGTGGTAGAAACAACAGGAATGTTTAGGAATTTTGATCATTAGTCATAATATTATAGTAGTCACATCATTTCTGTAAAATGTATGCTACAATACAGTTTTGTTTCATTCAATGTTTAAAGGTCATTTTTACCAGAAATTATTAATAATATTATTATTAATATTACTTGATTATTCCAGCATAATTCTCAATTCTTTTAGTCACCAATTATTTTCAAATTATGCTGGCATGACAATTTTTGTTAAGGCCTAGCCACATGCATTGCATCATACTTAATCTGACTGAGATTATGTATGGTAAAAAATTATAGTATAAAAATAATTTAATATAATTGTATTTTAAGTGTACTACTCTTTAAAAGAAATGGGCTATGCATTGACCATAAACACAAAACATAATGTCATAATAAAATGTGTTTTGTTATTTTAGTGGTTCCCACTTACCCTTTTAAGGCTTAGGTGGGTGTGTAGGTAAGTACACACTACAAATTATCTACGTGAACCATAAGTCAGATTTGGTGGTGCCATTTACATTGCTTTCCATATATTTTAGGGTGTGCATGCATGGGGGTGGGTGGTAGGGAAAGTTATATGGTTCTTTGAATGGATATATATAGAAACCAGGCTCATGGACGGTGATTACCCTGCATGATAATAGGCTTACACCCGCAACCAGTGGTGTAGCCAGGGCTATTGAACTCATAGTTGCACATGTCCAAGTGTTTGACCACTCCCACTAATTAACAGTGATGAATAAAACACTCTATTAAGGTCCTTGCAATTAATTCTTGCAAGCCAATTTAAAAATGTGTACAGATTCATTGATTTCTGGTGTTTTGGGGAAGGAAACAAGGTTTGTTAGGCATAGGAGTAGCTCATTTATCCCTTGTATTATGTGAGCATAGCATGAAACTTCAAAAAGGTTGGTTCCAAGAGTGTAGGAACAGCTAGACTGCACAGTAGAGGCAAGCTACGCGGCTACGCGCACATAACCGTGATGTCCTTTACCCGATTTGATCGATTGGCTTGGCTACGCGCGCACATACCAGAGATCCTAATTAGATTATTGGCGCGTGGTTATGACGCAATTACGCGCGCGTATTCTATTAATTAAGCGGTATGGATGGGAGGAGCTGGGCGGTTCGAGCAGGGGTACATAGTTCCTAGGGTTTGTCTATGAAAGTGGTAAAATAGCAGCGACAATAGAGATGGTTTAATGGTTGGGGCTCTTGTCATACCTTTTTCATTGGGTGCACCTTCCGACGACCTTTACCTACATATTGTGCAAGATAATTTGTCAGGCCAGGCCATTGAAAAATAGTTTCAGCGATGAATTTTTTGTGGTTACGTGTGCCACGGTGAGCATGAATGTGTGTGTGTGTGTTGTATGTCAAGGTACCACCACCTGTGAGGGCGCCAGCCCCCCCCCCCCCCCCCCCCCCCCCCCCCCCCATTTTGTGATTGTGGTCGAAGCATACTGAAGCCAGATTTCACCTGCTATTCGACTCATTCGTTATGCTTGCAAGTTGCTGAGATGCCTAGGTCTCGAGATATGACGATTTTTGTGCTAACAATGACGACACGACCAATAATTTCACTCCCTTGCACACTGCCGGTGAGTGTGAGGTGCTAACCTAGTCTGGGTGCCAGCCCCTTCCTCCTCTTGTGAAGGGACTGGCACCCAGACTAGTGCTAACCCTCACCTATACAGTGTGTGTCACTGTGAATGTCTGTGCATCTGTTACCAGCCTAGCTGCTGCATAATATTATTAGCCATAGCTACCTCCTTAGTAAGCGTTGAAAATAAGGTACCATTAGGTTATTAATTTCAAAAAATTGTTTTTCCATCATTACTTTCTGCTGACCACTCAGATACTAGCTAGCTACTTTCCTCACCCTTGGGCCCTGACAAGCTCTCGATGGACAAAAGTGGCAGTGGTTCGAAGTAATAGCTAGGTCTAACAACTTGAAAATAAGGGTCTCAAGAGGAGAATATTGGGTGTGTCAATGACTTTGTCATTAGAGAAGGTGAACCATCTCTGCACGTTGAGCTAAACAATGGTGACCATATGTGGACTCCAGTGCATGTCAGGCAGTTTAAACGACTGACTGATGTGCCTGCTGAACCGGTATCACAAGACATCCCTGTTTCCCAGCTCTTAGATATGGACAGTATCGAGTATTGTGGAGGAGAATCTGACAATGCCCCTGGGGTTGTACTGAGGAAAGGTAGCCTGGAAATTTGGACTCCGATTGCCGCCCGGTTACGCCACAGGATTAGAGATAAAACTAATTGTACTTAATTTTACATCCTGCTGCACCTATTGTGGTGTGTTATTTCAAATCAATAATAATAATTACTTGAGTGCATGCATCCTGCAGTGCATCCATAGACAACTAGAGCTCTGTAAAGCACATACCCCGCGCGCTCTGTAGCCACTGTAGCGTAGTACTGCAACACTCTACGGCATAGCTGTTTTATGACCTGACGACCCTTTCCAACACTGAGCTTGAGCATGCGCAGTCGCATCAGCATGCTAAAGAGTGGGTGTGGTCGACAAACCACAGGCATGTTGAACAGAAAATACACGATTTGTAGCACTAGTAAGCCCTTTTGAGCAATTCGAAGCCCGTATAAACCCGTTTTTCACCGATATCTACCGATTGGTTGTGCTTATAGTACGCACAGACGCCTAGAACTCGAGATCTGGCGATTTTCGTGCCGACGACGACAACAACGACAGACGGACAAACCGATTGCTTTACCCCTTGCGCATGCGCGCGGGGTAATAATAATACGTACAGTGGTACACTCTAATCTATGATGCAATACGCGTCTGCTTTGTTGACGACCTTTACCTACATGATATTATGCGTATCAGCAGAAAGCTACTTCCTTTGTGTGTTACAGATAGGAGGGGGCACGCGCGCGAAGCGCGCGTGAAAATTTTGCGACCACACCCCTTAAATTGCCGCTCAACGCTAGTCGACACGTGGTAAATGGAAGTGGCTCAGCCATAAAAAGCACTAAGGCCAGACCAATTAAATAAGTTGTTGCACGGATTCGCTCGCCCCAATTTTTGGGCAAACAGAAAAAAAAAATTTAATTAAGTTGCAGTGGCGTATCTAGCATGGAGCTCAGGGTGCTGGAGCACCCCCCTCAGCTCTGGCACAACAGCTAGCCAGCTCAGTACCTCAGCACAAATATTGTCAATGATAATCAATAACTGGCAGCTCCTACCAACAATAAACTTACTGGCCTCTAAAATTCGCTCCTTAAACAGTGTTTTCTCATCGTCACTAGGCCTAAAACAGCCTTCTTTGTCAGCCAGCTATCTTCAAGAACGCGTAAATGAGGGGCGTGGTCAATGTTTTGGGGGCGTGGCTAAAATTTTTGCGCGCGCGCTTCGCGCGCGATCGATCTAGCACCTCACTCCTTCAAATCCTGGATACGCCACTGAAGTTGGGTGGAGCTTATGTACAGTAGAGTGATTTTTGTATTCTATCTTGATTTCCTGGTCCTAGATAGTCACATTAGTCTGTCTTAATTAGATTGTGGTCTATAACCACACCCAATTAATTGCTTTTTTTTTTTTCGATCGCTCGCTCCAATTTTTACCTCACAATATCCGAGCAACAACAAATTAAATTGGTCTGGCCTAAGTAAGTTGGTTTATAGATAGTTTTACTCCACAGTTGATAGTCCTAGAATGTGTGCCTCTCTTGTAGCTGCATGTGTGGCTCTCCAAAAAGGGGGGGGGGGGGGGGGGGGCACGTGCCCCTTGTGCCCCTATGCTGGATCCGCCTATGGCCGCGGCCGGGCCGGCGTGTTACCGATTGAATTTAGCATAGTTATAGTACATTAGCAACCTCCGAGAAGCGGACTCTCGATTCCAGACAGCGGACAAGATCCAAGCTCCCAACGTGACTTTTCAATGCAAAATTGCCTCTAAATAGCGGACATCCGAAAACCACGCCCTTAAATTAACGATGCCACGCCCACCTTTGCCGCAATCTAGGCGGTGGCGATATTATGCCGCATGCGCGATAATAATATTAGCCTTGAATCCAGATAACGATTTTGGAGTAGCCAGTACTTCAGAAACAACAACAACAAAAATTCAGCCTGTGCTATGTTGATACTGAAAACAGAACATACAAACCACTTGATTATCATCTCTACTGCTCTTATCATGCATTTCAGTGCATTTACTAACTTGTTAAGGATTATATTACAATCAAAATGGGTTCAATGAAAAATAATTATTATGAACCTCCGAGATAGGGACAACCTCCAAGCAAAGGACAAGAGGCCCGTTCCCAAAGTGTCCTTTGTTCGGAGGCTCGACTGTGTAATAACAGGAGCATATGAGCCGCCGAAGGCGGCGAAGGAGCGTGCAACTACCACGTACGCCCGGGTGCCATCAAAATACAAATTCAAGCGCAATACCTTCCAAATATGGAAAGTGCGCGTCTATTGGAACTGGCTATTGCCATATACATATACGGATAGCCACGCCCAGTTCCGCGTTTGAATTATTTTGTATTTCGATGGCATGCACTCCTTCGCTGCCTTCGGCAGCTCACATGCTCCTGATAATAATAATAGTAATAATTATAATAATAATAAATAAATATAGCTTGTGAGTTTACTAGTATCACAGTACCTATATATGAATTTTGCAGATAGTCAAAAAATATGATGTCATACTATTAAGGTACCATTTAATTGCGTGGGCGTGAGCGTCAGGAATGGCTAATTCAATTAGCGAATCGTGAAGGGGCGTGGCCGAAGAGGCCATACGAGTGCTTTTGGTCGAAGGTGGGCGTGTCCAGAATCGGCCAGGGATGATTATGCGCGTGTAATTAGCGACCGGAAGTGGCCCCTGAAGAAAAGGCCGGTAATTGCCCACATCAAAGCAAGATCAAAGCATTCTTTCTTAACTATTAACCGCAACGACTTATTAAACACTAAGTAGAAAAAAAAAAAGAATTTATATAATTAATTAATGTTTGGGGGGTTGGGGAGTACTTGGGGAGATAATTTTTACATGGGCACGCAGAATGGGTCAAAACTAGAGATTTGACCTTGGGGAATTTTGATTCACGCCTTAGAATCAAAGTTACGGCCCTTTGAAGTTTCCCCATATGTTTGTACAGGGAAGCCATGCGTTTGCAATGTTTCCGCCCACGCGCTACGTGAGGGGCGGGGCCACGCGCGCACATAAACGTGACGACCTTTACCAACTTTTTGACAAAATTTGAAATTTAGCCTGCCTGCTTGCATTGTATGGTTCCACTATGCACCCAGCTTGATTTTGTGGTGGTTTTTGGACAATTTTTTTTTCTGCTTAGTGTTCAGGTCGCCTTTTTTTTTTTTTTTTTTTTTTTGTATATAATATTTCATGTCCAAGGTTACGACAAAGGATGCACAAATAGCAGATATTATGCTAACACAAATGAGCACCCTTGCTATACAAAGAACTAATAAAATAATACAGTACAAGAGAAATGACATAACCCGTAGAGGTAATACATAGATGTAATAGTATGATATTACAGTTTAGTATACGGACTATATCTTACGTACAAAACTTATATGTATACAGTATATAACATAAAACTTATTAAGTAAATGTATGATTACATAGTGCTTTCTTGAAGGATAGAGTTAGCCTTGTTAAACACTAAGTTACAACCTAAGATAAAAGAATATGTGAGTGTGTAATGTAATGTAATAAATGTAATGTAATGTAATGTAATGTAATGTAATGTAAATAATGCATTCGAAGCACAGGAAAAGGTATTGTGCAATAATTTTTATATCAGCATGTAGAGTGGATCAAAAATAATAATTGAATCGTCTCAGATTTTTGATTTTTACTTTCAGTTTTGAAATACGAGTCGTAGTAGTTTCTGACCACTAAAGCATGCAGGAAATGACTTCTATCCAGATGGTGCAATGGTTAAGCTCAGTGTCTGCCAACCAGTGTCAAATGCGTGCACTGGTTCGAATCCCACCCGGGGCCAATTTTTTTCCATCTTTTTTTTTCACTGCCAGTGATGCTGGGAAGGCAGTCTACATACACAAATAACATTCCATGGGTGATGCTCCTTATGTTGGATCTAGACTGGGGGATGATTACATATACAAGCCCCAAGTCACTCTCAAATACACAGATCTCAGATGTCACGTTGTACATTAGTATTATGACGTTATAGTGGGTATAGTAATCAATGTTTGCAAGTTGAGATTTTCTGCCTTACCACATACCTGACCTATTGTAGCAGACATATATGATAGGAACTGGTGACATACAGTTAACTAATTACTTGTTGATAAAATTCTTTTATCTTAGGTTGTGGTTTAGCTTGTAGAAAAAAAAAAAGATTTTTAATTAATTAATTCAGGGGGGAACTGGGAGCACTTGGGGACATAATTTTTGCACCGGCGCGCAGAATGGATCGAATGCAGAGATTTGACCTTCAGGAATTTTGATTCACGCCTTAGAATCAAAGTTACGGCCCTTTGAAGTTTCCCCATATGTTTGTACAGGGAAGCCATGCGTTTGCAATGTTTCCGCCCACGCGCTACGTGAGGGGCGGGGCCACGCGCGCACATAAACGTGACGACCTTTACCAACTTTTTGACAAAATTTAAATTTAGGCTGCCTGCTTGCATTGTATGGTTCCACTATGCACCCAGCTCGATTATATGGTGGTTTTTGGACAATTTTTTTTTCTGCTTAGTGTTCAGGTCGCCTTGAAAAAAAAAAAAAAAAAAAAAAAAAAAGCTTATTAGGCCTAATTAAGCATGTGGGCGTGTTCCTGGCACTGTGTGGAGTGTGTGCGTGTGCGTTAATGCAGGTTTTATTGCTTCCGATTGGGCGTGGCTTCACGGGCCAGTGCTTGGACATCGGCGCCTGGGACTTGGCCTCGGCGATAGGTGGGCGTGTCCCGGAAGCGGTGGTGACCTTTGAACCCCGCGAGGAGGCTTTGGGGGCGTGGCAGGAGGTCAAAGGTGAGGCCATGTCTGTTAATGAGGCACTGTACGGCGGTGCGATCGAGGGGCCCGTACGGCTGGACGGAAGCTGACGATGGTTTGAAGCGGATGTGGTTGCGATGACGTGTTGTTACTCCGCCCACACAGGAAATGAGGTGAGCTCTTGCGTGGGCGGTGTGGCAGAACGGCCTCCAAGTGTTTGTGTGTGTTTTGGCCTTGAGGAAGCTGTGTGTTTTAATTGGGATTGATTGTGGGCTTCCGGTGGACATCCGGTGGTTAGTAGGCACTTGATTGAGAATGGTGGTCCTTGGGGAACAGGGTGGGGCTGTTTTGGGCGTGGCCTGGCCCCTCCCTTCCGGCTCGGCTTCCGGTCCATGGAGGATATTAAATGAACACTTCCGGCTCTAGCAGCCACACCCCTGAGACCTGTGCAATTAAAAGGGCGTGGTTACACAACATGCACCTCACTAATGACTTTGATGTGGTTTAGGTGTCATATCCCCCACCTCACGCCCACGCAATTTAATGGTACCTTAAATCGAAGAGATTAGAGGTGTGAATGATCCACAAGCAGTTGCAACAGGATTGCTGATAAAGGTGGGAACTAACTTGTATGGAGAATGCAACTCGGCTTCTGTATTCAAGCCCACTTCAGGAAGTAGTCATCGAGCCTGACTCGGATGTATCTTTATCTCTATAGGTATTGAATTTTAGCTTTACTGTATTACTGCATGCATATTATATTAATTTTTAGCTGGGAAAGTTATTGTTGAAGATATGGTGATAGCTATATAACATAATATTTGGCCAATAACAAATCATTTTGCAGTCACAGGTTACCAGTACTAGCTACTTGTATGGGTAAGA
Source organism: Cliona cf. orientalis (assembly GCA_963930775.1). Classification (NCBI taxonomy): domain Eukaryota; kingdom Metazoa; phylum Porifera; class Demospongiae; order Clionaida; family Clionaidae; genus Cliona; species Cliona cf. orientalis. The sequence goes on from OZ005695.1 coordinate 6,786,596, forward strand.
TTTAATATGAAATGAACTAGTGCTCTGTAGAGTACATACACCGCACGCTGCATCTGCATCCTGCAGTACATCTATCTGTACAGAGATAAGAGCTGTGGCACTATGTGAAAGTATTATAATGAAAACTTGACCATGCCCTCAGTAGCTGCATAGAGAGAATGGTGTATGTGGTAAAGGTCGTCAATATAGTGGGTTCACTGTACGGTACGATACCAATATTCTAGCTTGGAGAGCCACGTATACCTCCCTAGTTCATCCAAATCTGGAGTATGCAAGTTAACTATGCCATGCATGGAGTCCATAAAATCGGAATTCCATTGAAGGGGTCCAAAAAATTTCCCTACATGAATAAGCAGACTTCAACTCCACCCCACCAAAGTGACTCCCTTAACCTTATACCAGGCTCCTCCCCCTCCGTGCACAACTATTCAGGAGGAAGAGGAACATGCATGTTAGCTATCAATAAAAGCCAGATATTGCCACAGACGTGTCCCCTGCAAGCCAGCCCTGCCATAATTGTGTGCGGGGCTAACAGAGACTTTAGTGTTCTTTGCGGGTCCAGGTGTCCACCTGGCATGCCAGTCCTCCATGGTCCTCCATGGTGCGATTAGTGATGGAGAGCCTGTATCTGTGAGCTAGATGGTGTGCTTGGGGGCATGTGTACATGTGGGGGACGGAGCATAAAATTTAATACAGAACAAAATTTGCATGATTGACAACTCGCCAGCTTCCAGTAGGAAAAATTTCCATGTAGTCACGATTCGCTAATGTGACGCGAGAGGACTGCATCCAAGCAGCTCGGGCCTTAAATAGCCTATAATATACCTGTAGACTCATAGCAACTCAGGAATGCAATAATACTTTCGTTTGCAACATTCTGCAAGATACCAGCCCCACCCCCAATTTAGCATGCAACCTCCTACCACTGGAGAGCTTATTTTCCGTCTAATTCACTGCGTTCAAACGACAGAAAATACACTTATGATAGCTGTATCATAATCAGCTAATGGTCATGCCTCAGTCTTATTAACTTCATGATAATGTTGTACTGTACATAACAATAAGAATATTGCATGAATATAGATCTGAAACAGTTGACTGCTTGGGGACTGTGGAAGCAGAAAATTTGAAGTCCGAATATAAGGAGTCCTTCAGAAGACCTCCAACAATTGCAAAATTTCGGTCTAAAAAAGGAAAATGTGAGTTTCGATGACTTATTGAGCCTAACATTCATCCATCATGAATTTTAATTTACAAGATTGAGAATGCATGCAGTTGCAGTACCAATAATATCTATGGGGATTGATGCTCAACAATACTGTATAATAGTATAGCTAATCTAGTAGTGTTGACCCCTGGCTCAGCTCCAATTACATTGCAAGATCGGGGAGCCTGAGAACGAAGCTATTGTAATGCAAGCTAGGGCATCAATAGTTTAATTAAATGGAGAGCCATTTCTCCAAATTAACAAGTTACCATACTCATTGATAATAATAATTCTATTAACTTTAGCTACAGATTTCTTCGTTATTGGAATTCACACTCAGCCTGCTAAAGCTGTCAGTGAGATCGATTCACTCGTGGATGTCTATGATACATTTGCATCTGGTAATAGTGACTTTCAAATTGGCTTCATAATGGGAGATTTTAACTACGGAGGACGTTACGTTCCATCAAATGAACAAAATAAGCTTGCTGTTGACACTCGTCCGTATCTTCATAGGATCATTAATGCTAATGTTGGTACATCTGTAAAAACAAACCTACCTTATGACAGAGTTTACAACCAAAAACTCAACATGTGAGTTTTCCAGCTATACACGATCATGGTGTGGATAAATTTCGTGGCACGTTGAGTGAAGATGACGTGAGTCTATACCAAAAGCAATATTATACAGAGACACTATAATCTTATTAATTTTTATATTAATGCAGTATTACAAAACTGTCAGCGACCATTATCCCGTATTTGTGGATATTGACATTGGAGACAGTGGTGGTACACATCCCGTAGGTAAGTGATAATAATATGGTATGAGTATCAAGCTATAATATTATAGCTTCAAGACTTATCTATAGCTAGAATTATAGACATAGTGCATGTACTGGTACATAATATATTTAGGACAAGTTGTAACCTAGATTGTTTAACTTATACCAAGCTGGTTTTTTGTTAGCGGAATTATCCAAAAACTCAGTAAAATTCAATGTGGTACATCCTCAAAAGTTCGGCATGCAATGAGCATAACTACAGCTAAGTACGTAAGTGCATAGTAGTCAATCCAAGATTCTGTTATAATTATTATAGTTAGTTATACTTAGTAAAACATCCGCTGTAGCGTTTACTGTACTGCGTTCTGAACTTGATGAGGCTCACAATGAAGAATGTAATGCTGTAAGGGCTGATCATAACAGTGGTTATCTAGAAGATGACAAATTGGACTTCCTCAACTTCTGTAACGAGCACTCTGTAAGGAATACTGAAGAGCTATAGCTAAGTGTGAAATTGATTGCATCCCAATAATAATTATTATTATACTTGGTTATTATTGATGCCCAGGCAACATTATAAGAACAGAAAATGTTGTAGTTACATCTTACTTTTCTGTGGTTATGAGATAATTATGATGGCATTGTAATGTATGAGGTAATTAATATCAGAAAATTCTGACAAGTGCATGTACTGCTGGCCAACTTCAAGCATTTTCTTGCGGCTGACGTAATCTTGTGGATAAATAAAGCTAAACTTTACGCTATGAAAATAATATATATAATATAGCACACACTATGCTGCGTGCCATATATGCTATATATGACCAATCTACGACCAAGTTGAAGTTCGGAAGCTACATGTAGCTACTGCACTATCGAGTTCATCTCCTGTGATTGAAGCATCGAAAATTGTCACTGTCAAGGTCAAGAGTCAGTCTGAAACTCCATCCTTGCAATTGAGATGCTAGCAGGCTTGTACATGATTGTGTTAATTGGCTGTGTTTTATTATTATGCACCATTAGATCTATGCAGCTGCTGGGGAATAATTATTATAAATTGTACTATAATATTATTATAACATAATAATATTATAATACAGCTTGCATGACATTGTAAAAAATCAGGATCCTATGAACAGCCGTCATCGATCAGCTTACTAAAAATCTCAGGATCCATGCAGCTGGAATAATATTTGAATACAAGACCTTCTGATATCTAGTTTGAACTATAATTCCTTAGGATATTACCACCAAATTGAATCCTACACTCCTCTCCTTCAACTACTCCCTCGCGATTGATTGCCTGCATGCCTTTCTAACTTAATTAGTCATCATTGATTTTAAATATTATTTTATACAATAATTGTTACAGACTGTTTGCTGTGAAGTAATAATTATTATATTATAGGTCCCACGAGTTTCCTGCTGTGATAATTTCTAACCCCACAATGGAACAGGTTGAATGTCTTTTGTACACCCTCCGCCCTATGAGGATGTGGGAGTCAGCACGTGTAGCTACATATAAGCAACTTATCTATTCAATAATATACAATTATTACACACTCCTTCATTGAATAGTGTGATTTATTACTACCCGAGGTGTGGATATTCCACGAGGCCGAAGGCCGAGTGGAATATCAACACCGAGGGTAGTAATAAACACACTATTCAATGAAGGAGTGTGTAATCATCGTTTTATTATATACCAGTCATGAGTTCAAAATAATACTCTTGATAATACTGTATGGCATAATGTATATAGCATGCATGTTAGAAGACATTATAACACATTGCTCATGATTGATGATGATGATGATGATGGTTACTTGTTGAGGATGTGTACTGTACAGTTGTAAAAGCTAAATTGGCTCTTGCTGCTTGACGTTGTGGAATCTATAGTAACAGTTTTGTTCTGTGTGATAACTGAGTTCTGAATATCTTGAAGGGGCTCTCTTGGGGCAGTCGAGTTGTGTCCTATTATTGGGAGTTTGTCTGGCACATCACATAAGGCATTACTTAAACCACTGGACATGGCAAGCTTAACTCCATCGCTGGTCTTGCTGGCATAACTGCGGATGCTGGTTTCACTCTTATGTCCACTAATACACATGATATGACGTGCTTCAAATCCACACTGGTCAAGAATAGTGACAGAAGTGGCTCGGATCGAGTGATTTGTGTATTCCCTTGATAGCTGAGCTTGTTTTGAGAGGGCTTTCATTTTACTTCCTAGAGTGTTAATACCGACCACCTGTTTATCGTACCATGCCAAGGATCCTTCAGTGGTTTGTTTCTTAGGTCGTTGAAAGAAAGCATCACACTCAGGATTCAATTTTGATATATACATATCAAGGGAACGTACAGGACACATTGGATCGTCCTGTTTCTCATACATAAATCCACCTTCTTCAGCTTCGCTATCTTCCCTTCTGTTCTTTGTGAGCTCGTCTCTATTCTGAAAAGCATATCTCCTGCCTGAGGCATCCACTCCAAATCTAAAAGAATCTCTTTTGAGCTCACGAAGGTTTTCCTGTCCGCGTCTACAGAAAAAAAGCATCACTTCAAACCACACCTTGTTTTGTAGCCCAGTGGGTGTGGCCATATCAAAAGTTTGGCTTCTATACAGCTTCTTCAAGTCTTCAGGAGCAATAGGAGGTTTGTGTTCAACTTTGGCTTTTCCTTGTCGCTTTAGCTCCACTGTCTTAGCCTTAAAAACTCGATTTGCTTCCTCAAAGTTCTGGACCGTTTATGATGTCCACGTCTGGTCGGCTATTTTTGATATGACGGCATAGTCCAAAGCGTATAGCTGTGAGACTCGACTTTGTGTAAGGCTGTTTGTCCTTTCTCCTCGCTTCAACATAAAATTTTTTTAGCAGCTCGTTTAGAGAGGCTACTGGAAGGGACACAAAGTCCATTGACTGGCCTTTTTCTTGCAAATACAACTGCAAAACTCCAACTGATACCTTTGTTGCTCGTTTTGTGTTTACGCTATCCTTGTCCAGTAGTAACGCTGTTATTTCATCCTCGCTCACACTCGCAAATCGACTCTCTGCTGTGACTCAACTGCCGCCATGCTATACTTGAACGACGCATAGCAACCACTCGGACGCTTAGCGGTTGCTAGGTGATGTGTACGTGGCGCAGCGCCGCACTTCGTAGCGCATGTTGAATACGACGATTTATTCAACGGTTCTTGACCAATGAGATTACAGTATTAGTATTATTATTACATCCCCAGTATAAATTTACTTTTTTGCGGTTATTAGGTAATTATGTTGTAATTATGATGTAACCTATGTCGTCATAGCGCTAAAATTCAGAGCCTTTACAGAACACTTCTGAGACCTGAAAATCCACAGAATCATATATTTACTTACATACATATCCAGCGAATACATTAAAAGCTGAGTGCTACTTTCTCCGACAAGTAATGCCAGCCGAACTTCACGCGTTCTCTTGGCTGACGTAATCCTGTGGATAAATAAAGCTAGCCTTGCGCTATTTATAGCACGCGTCATGCCACGACCGATCTGAAGTTCGGAAGCTGTACTGTGCTGTCGAGTTCATCTCCTTTCATTGAAGTATCGAAACTCGAAGTCGAAAGTTGATCTTAGACTCCATCTCTGCGATTGAGGCCCCGGCATCGATGTGTGTATTGACGACCTTTACCACATGCACCATTAGAACTATGCAGCTACTGGGGATGTGGTCAAGGGTTCATAGTATATAATAATAATCATAATTCTTTTAGTTAATAATTAGATACTGCTATGATGCTATTTTATTGCAGGAGCATTCATATTCATTAGTATAAAGGGTAAAAATTGTACAGCTATAATATAATACACAATTTAAAATTAAAGTACATGCATGCATGCATGCATGTAATCCGAGCTTCCTGACGGCCACTCTATGACATTGTAGCTATATATAATATACATGTCAAGTACATGTACAGCAGATTGCTTAGCTCTTGACACAGCAAACTTCCCACTTGCTTCAGATACAGCCTCTGATCTAGAGTATTAAAGCACTCCACTCTTAATGCCCAACATGCGTAAAATTAGTAGCATGAATATACAGCTACATGTAGCTACTAGACTATTAACAATTGCAAGTAGCCAAATTTAATTCTGACAATACTTGCACCTATTATTTCACATGTCCTTGCTCGAGGTGTTTCTCCCAGCCAAAGTCTTCCTTCATCTGATGTATATACACAACTATCAATCACCAAACTAATTTTTATCATAATATTAAATTTTATTATTCTGTACGTGTCAGGCTGTTACAACCCCGTAACAGACCCTCAGCTATGGAAGCTGTAAAGCATTAATAATAATAATAATAATAGTCCTAGACTCTACTATTAGTCTTGTAGCTACCTTGCAGTTGAATCTTGAGGGTGCAATATGCAAGGTACATTATACTATAGGCAGGGAATGTAGTTGGTTGACCTCGGGGGGGGGGGGGGGGCGGGTTGAGCTCACTTCCGGAAATAAGCAGGAATTGTGGGTATCTGCTTGATCTAGCAAAACAATGAATGGTTCTGAATCGCCTAATGCGACCACGTAAGTACTGATTTCCTATGTACTATATAGCCTGACTAACTCGTATGATGGTACACAAACCATGATATCTCAGAGCCGCCGCCGGTGTCATAAAATCAAGTTTGGGGACCCTGATTTTCATGATTGTGATTTTGGGAACTTCCAGAGTGTAATAATTTGATGTTTATAAAACTTGAAGAATCAGCGGTTGCCATGAGTTTACTGGGGTCATCAGAGCTCATATTGTTAGGAGACGTTAGAGGCTGGCTAGAAACAGTATGGCTAACCTGCGATGGAAGATCGATTCAGTGGCGATCTTTTGGTAAAGGTCGTCAGCACTTTACAAATTTTCAATTAGCAATTGTAAAGCGCGTACGACCTTGACTACCCTTCAGACATTCAAGTTATATGATACAGTGTTTTATGAAATATCATTGTGCCAGGGTAGCTCTTATACCGTCATTGTATGTAAAATCTACTCGGGCTCAGCCACGGTGTAACATAGCTACTGCTTGTTGGCAGAGAAGCTAGCTAGAAACATATTAAAAGTGGAGTCGTGGCCAGATACCATTCATTCTAGCATGTAACCACAACCCTAAAGCTTGCAAGATAGTAATTGTGCTACAGAATTAGCTAATGAATACCATACAGGCTGGGTCATGTGCGCTCTAGTCAATGTGCATGCTACAAGTGTATTGCACCGGGGGTCCCCATTTTCAGGCCCGGGGTCCCCAACTTGGGGTCCCTATTTCACCTGTCTAGCTTGGGTGTTAAAAAAGGTACGGGATCTAACCATGAACGTAATATCGTATGGCCAGAAAAATTGGCAGGTTATTAAATGTGGTGGTTTGGCAGTCTATAATACAACCACCAAATTATAATCCGCCAAAATTTCCTACTCGCATATATGCGTATGGCGATCCCATACCGAACCGCCAAATTTAAATCCACCAATATTCTTGCAATAGCAATTTTGGGCTCAACTGCCAAATTTAATTCCCACCAATATTTCCGGCTATATGGTAATATGGGTACTATCAATCAGGTTTCTTTTCTTTTGTCTCTTCCAGCTGTGCTGCCAGCGAGTTTCTGCGTGAGTATCATCAGTACTCACTGATCAGTCAGGTTGGCCTCATTGCAGCAGTCTCTGTAAGTACTGCAGGTTGGCTAGTGTGGCCACCCGATGAGAGGTTATAGTGATCATTCAGTATATAAAATAGTCTATTGTTTGTAAACTTTGAATGTCGTTTAGCGGCTAAAGAACCATTAAGTGTGTTTGTCCACCCACCCGTATGCTGTAGGTATTCATCACTGCTGCCACTTGCTTCATGCAGAGAAGGAACAGGTACCAGAAGTGCTGTAATGGATTCCCAGGACTACCAAGGTACACATTAGTCTCACTAGTCACACCCTTCAATCTCCGAGAGAAAGAGAGTCTGGTAACTTCGTGCACGTAGAATTGTACACGTCCAAGATCATAGAGTGACCAATCAGATTCAGGTTTTCAGTGTTACCATGCATAGTCACGTTCCCGCACATTTTATCGTGCTCCTAGTATATAATATGAGCTCATGATAATATTTTATGAATATAATGATATATAGGCAAGCGCCCACTGTGTGATATATTAAACGTAATATGATGTCACGTAAAATAGCCCATTATTATATGCATTCCAGCAGGACTACTCTACATGTACGTACGCGAAGTTAGCAGATCTTTCTCTCAGAGATTGAAGGATCTGGCTTAATTGCAAGACTATTACTATGTATGCATTATTGTTAAATCTGCAAGGGGTTATCTGTTATGATGGATATTTTTGTGGGATGCTAATTGCTTATGATTAGCAATCACGATTGTTTCCACCAATGAAACACCTCTACAGTATATAATATGTATGATAACAAGGGTCGTAGCCAAGAAATGTTTTGGAAGCATAGCATGACATTGTGCTAGAAAGTAGCGATCTCCAGCTGATGGCGACTTTGACTTGGATGGTTTTCAAGGCTGTGCTATTTATCTAAATCTCTTTGTAGAAGTATCTCGGTGACAAAAAATGAGCGAGGTCAAGCTAGCAAGATAGAGTCCTTGTATCAATGACGTTATCCATTTGTTGATAGTACAATGGCATGACCATAGGCTGGGTTGCTGTAGTGAAATTTGTACTTACTAATTGTGCAGTAATAGTCAATCATGTAGTGACAATTTGTACTGTAACCCAATTCCCTCTCCCACACGGATATAATCTACAAACATAAAAATTAATACCGTAGTATGTTAGTTGCAAATGAGTGCACGAAGGATATGAACATGCACATGACATTGTAGTATTTGAGTTATAGTCAGCTATATATTGCTTGTTGACTACTTAGACTGTAGTTCTATCGTGCAAATACCATAACATCCTAGCCCAGTGTTATAGTATCATACATCATTTAATGTGTCTGTCTGTCTGTCTATCAGTACTGGTAGTAATAGTAATTCTAGAGAGTTTTCTTTAAATCTTTTATCCTTGTAGTCCGATGGACTTCTTGGTGACTCCCCGCCATCGCTGGGTCTATGTGGCTCTATTCTTTGTCATGGCCGCCTCACTCATCAATGCATATGAATCTCTTAGCTTCAACATTGAAAATGTCTACTTAAGTATCCTCTATAACATAAGTAAGTATAGTCTTGTCTCTCTTGGTAATCAGTGCTTTACTTTGTCATTTTTATCATCATTGGGCCATGATGATATAATTTCGTGATCAATAGATCCAACTGAGCTAGGTACCAACTTTAAGGGGTCATATTAATGTACCTCAGGGCTACGATTATTTTACGGGTACAAATTTTAGTGGAGATAGTGGCCATGGCCTGTGTACTGTGGATTGTGCGCTTCATTATCATTAGTTATTATGCATAGTACATGTACATGAGTCTGTCATGCATATTGGTAACTACAGTGCATTGTCCTCTGAAGTTGTATGGTTTCCATCATTGTTGTGATCTGGCTTAGGTATCATGGCTCATGCACCTGCATATTGTGATGTTGCTACTCTATGAGTAAGATGTGGGAATACATCTTGTCTGTTGTTTTCTGTATACCATTCTCTTTGTGCATTTTCTGATTCTACCATCCTACTGGCTTGTACATATTATGTAACCAAAAAGTATTGTATTTTGTTTAATTGGGGCGAGCCTGAGCGAGCCCCACATAAATGGGTATGAACTGCGCGAATGAGATATAATATGGTATGTCGGTCTCTTCCTTAGTTACGCCCCGCCCAATGTCGGTCATTCCGGATTCCGTATTTTATGCTATTCTAATTCAGCAACTTGCAAATTTAATGTACGGTATGTGGCGATCGACAGTTCAGTATCAATCGGAGTCAGCTCAACAGCGCGAGGAATGGCTAAGAAGGCAAAGAGCAGAGTGTTGAACAGAGGCAGCTATCCTTACTCAAAATGAGCAGCAGAGAGGCCCAGGCTACGAGACTTGAGTGGACGTTGACATGAGAGAGTCAGCTTGGACAACCAAAGATCATATCAAACGGAACACTACTGAGCAACAAGCGCATAATTGTGAATCCTGCTCAGCCTATAACTAGCCTTTTTGGGGCGATATAAACATCTGTTGCTTGCTCAGGCTCACCCCACAATGCTATGCATTTCCCTATTGTATGTACATTGACACTTTTTCTCTTTGAATGTGCAGTCATTCTTCCTGTCATTGTGATCACTATCATGACTATTCAGTTCTTTCCTCTGTTTGTGTGTGTGGATGGTGCTTCCTTCCCTGCCAGCACCATCACCCATGCCTTGGGACTCTTCTACTCAATTGTCTGGTAAAATTTATAGTTTAGATTTCAACAAAGTAAACCTACATGACTTGTATGCCTATACAGTGGCGTAGGAAGACTATCTAGTAAAGGGGTGCACTATTATCAAATTGTGTGTGAAAAATTAGACCATGCCCACTTTTGATCGAAACCTCCGCTCATTTTGCATAAACAAGGTTGCTGGCTAGTTTCTCAGCGAAGAAATGAACGGTCAGTCAAGCAGGGGCCCTGGGCTTAGCTACATGTACTTCGTTATGTTATGAGATAACTCTTAGTCAGGCCTGACCTAAGATGGGGAGGCAGCAGCCTTTGGGCCGCTGTAGGAGCTTTCTGTGTGCCTTTCTTTCTATGGGGGTGCACCAGCACCCAGCGCACCCGTGGTTCCTACGCCACGGCTATAAAAGTTTGTGGATAGGCCCCCAGCTAGCAATAAAGTATTGCAGGATCCGTGGCCTATGATAGATGAATAGTTTTAGTGTACTACTTGATTCCCCAGTCCTCATATAATTTGTAGCATTAAATGTTCTCTGTATACAGGCTTGGTGGGATTATCTCCTATGAAGTAAATACATACCTGCAGTATTTTCTGTGTAATGAAGATGGTGATATCACTGTCTCCTCAGTTACCCTGGTTAGTGTGGTATATTATTATGGTTTGTGTGTGCATGGGTAAAGACAAAGTACATGTATCTGTCCCATTGACAGTGCCATGACCTGCATGGTTGGACTTTGTGTGCCAATGCTACATGTACACCAGTGGTCCTGTCAATGAGTTCCTAGCCCGGCTTCAGGAGAATATGCCATTAAATGTGTTGGCTTGTTGTGCCCTAGATCTCGAGGATCCGAGGATCTGTAGTGGCCTGAATATAGATCTACCTCCATTTTTTAACACTGTATATGAATAGTGAATAGTTGTACTACATGCACATACACGGTACCCTACATGAAGGCTTCTAGTGCTTCCATGATCCGTATATCATTGACTTTTTCCCCCTCCCATTTATAGTTAAGTGCTGCAATATCAGCGGACACTCCGTTGTTCCTCACTGGTGGCTACATTGTGCTGTGGTACCTGTATCACTTTTTGGCAGACCTCATTAAGTTGATGCTTATCCAAAGCAACATTGACACTGATGACATCAAGTGGGTGATCAGGCTTAAGTCGCTGCTTGGGATGAAGAGAAAGGTATGTGAGTATGTTCATTATAAATGAATTAAAAAAACAAGTTTGAATAAAATTGAAGGATGAAGTAGGGATGGCAATGCCAAAAAGCATACAAACAAGATGTTTAGGGATAAGAGATAATCACAACCATGCACTATACATTGCTACGCTTGCTTTTCTTGATTATAATCTATTGATGTCGACTCATGCTATCCTTGGAGTGTTCTTGACTTGCATGTGGGAGAAATTAAATGTTCTCCCTATCCATAATATTGATTATTTATGATCCCCATGCTACTCAAAAAGCAAGCGTAGGGATGTATATATTCAATTGTTTTTGTTTCTGTTATTTTTTATTGCATGAGTGCAACTATATTATATACATTAAGTATAGATGGGAGGTGCTGAAGTTTGCGCGTGGGCGTAAAAGTAGTAGCCATGCCCCTCGTTAACTTGCCTAGCCAATAAAGCTGTTCCAGGCGGCCAAGTAGCGATGAGATACTAGTACTAGTATAGCTATTATTGATTTTAATGACTATCTTTGTCACTAGTGAGCTGGCTGTTATACCGATTACTGAGGGCCGTGCCGTGCCCGTACGTTGAGGCCTCGAGTCTCCATATCCCATTGCGATCCCGTATGTTGGCCTCGAGTCTCCAAATCCCAGCGCAGTGACAAATGACAAATGGCTCTTTTTTTAAACATCTGGTTCTGGCATGTACAATTGAGTTGATGGATGATCTTGGTCTTGTTGGATAGATAATTTGCTGTAGATTCTGATTTTGACACTTAGAAATTTCAAAAAGTTACTAGCTTGTTTTGAGATATTTGGATTTTTGTAATGTATTATATGTATGGAGTATCCGTGCCATCCCTACTTATAGAGTCTACCGACTCCATGATACATAATTCCAAGCAAAGCGAGGTTTGTACCTGGGCTTGATCAAATTTTGTACAGCTTATTTGTGAGCTTCTAAAAGTTTGTTTGGCTTGCTACAGTGAGTCTAGCTCTATCACTGGCTCCAAGGATGCGAAACAAAGAGAGCTACTTTCACGAAGAGAGATGATAGCCACAAATCTATGATCGTCTTGGACTCCATGACCCACCAAGTAAATTTGTGCGTCGACCTTAAATCCTCACCCTTCTTGGTGAACATAGACACTGGATTCTATTGGTACACGGTAACAGGTGTCAAACATGGTTTTCTATCTGTTGGAACTTTCACAGCTGCTGCATGGCTGTAGTATTGCTGAACTCTATTTTCCCATTGAATTCATTTTTTCAATATCTAAAATCTTTGCTCGTTCTTAGCTTGCAATCCTTTGCTTTCACCACCTATAGTAAAAGTTGATGGCTATGCATTCGCTAACTATTTCAATCACCAGTGTCTGTCAATCAAAACTTGTAGAATCTATGCCTGCGATACTGACTTGACCTCGCATGGTCAATTGCAAAGGAGGATACCTCACTGTCACAATGTCATGGTCTTTAAATTGCACATGCGCAGCAGTCAAGCTGAACGAGGAATCTCTGCACTTGTGTATCACTTGTATTACATGTTATTTTTTTAATTTTATTACCGTAGTGTCCCAGGTAAGTGCCTTGCACTCCCGGGTAAGCACCCATGTACCACACTTAAAAGGGGTCACTGTAGCAGCTCCTAATGTATGGAATTTTGATCCCGGGTAAGCGCCCATGCAGGCCAAAATTGCGAGTTTTGTTTAAGTGCCTATGGGCGCTTACATGAGACATTCGGTAAGTACCTTACTCTCCACCTTCACATAATGATATTAATCCAGATATCCAAGGAGTATAATATCTTGTCTGGTATGAAATCCTACCATGTGGAGCACGTTAGATGCTTATTAGTCAAGTAAGTGATGGCTGGTCTTGCTCTAGGTATGGTTGCTGCATATGATGGTTGTCGTGAAAGAAATATTCAATTCTTGCACCCATGCTAAATTAAATGTATAACTATTACTTACAGGCCTCCTCCACAGAAAGATCATAAGAAGGTGGTAAAACTCATTATCAAACTGTATAAGTATTTCTTTCCTTACAATCGATGTAAGCTTCCTAGTAAACCTATAATAAGCTATTAATTTGTACTAAAATGTCTTACTGACTAGATGATCGGCTTCCAGTTCCCTACTTGGGCTCAGTGGCTGCAGTGACAATGCTCCTCTATCAGGTATAGGTTAATTACACTGAAATATAATATGATTAATTATGCATGTTATCAATTGTGTATGGTCAGCATATTGGCTGATTAAACACCGTATTTTCTGAATACTTCCCGTGGGTGCTAATTTCATGATGTGGGTACATGACATTATGCATTTTGCTATAGCCAGAATGATGCCTAAATGAGCTTCACTGTACGTATCAGTCTGCACGAAGACCCCACGTTTTCCATACATTCTCTTACCCACACAGGAAGTTCGTGTTTACTTCGTTACTATGACGGTGTTATGCCATGCACCGGCGCGTGAGCGCTCAAGGCATGCGCGTTAATTTTATCGTGTTTGCGGGCATATCATATTCAGCATCTACTCTACTACTGCGCGTTTATATTGGTTAACCCTAATATCTGCGTATGGGGCGGGACCGCCAAAGGTCATCGGGCTAACAGAAGGTCATGGAGGTGAGCAACACATTTTTGCATAAATCAATATTTGAGAGAGAAATAACCCTCATAGATTATCTAGATAAGAGACATCTACAATATATATTGAACTACTAATGGTAATGTCTTCAAATGCTAACTCTCGAGGGATTCAAGGGTTTCTTTCCCCGTGCACTAAAATTCCAAAAACTCGCCAGACACTAATCTTCAAAAAATGGTGTTGCAGATTCAGGTATATCTCCAGAACTACAGAAAAATAGAGGACAGGGAATGATTAAATTACAACTAAAGTAGTGAAAGTATGAGTGCTCAGCCCCAGTATAAACTAAGTCTCTTTCCCAGTCGGGCTACAACGTGCTGAACATAGTAAATATTTTTAGTTTTATACCTCGTATAGTTCTGATCTGGAGAGCGGTAGTCCCACTTGAACAATAAATGTTGAAGATCCTAAGGTACTGCACCCATAAACCAAGTTTCGAGATTATTGCAGGTGACTTAGTGCGTGCACTAAAATTGTGAAGTTGGCTCAGACACTCGAACATGGAAGGTAGTGGCGGTAGTCTTCGAGCTCTTACGACGAAAATAAACGAGGAAACAAGTTTAGACTACGATATTTAAGCTAAAATACAATAACTTCATCTAGTTCTTGGTTCAAAAGCCTTCGCACTGGCTTTATTGACATGTAGAGTCGACTGCAGTTGACCAGCTGTTTTGTCCGCCATGTTGGAATTTACCTGTGCAAAATCCCCATAGTGTAAACGTAACTTCCGCATGCATGATTCACTTCTGGGTGCGTAAGAGAATTGGGGGTCTTCGTGCAGAATGTATAATCGAGTGATCATATATACAAATGCAAAAATGCTAAGGTGCTACATGTACTTGTATGATTACTGAATGTAATGTATGATCCAATTTAATTTAATCAATTTCTCGTAACGTTTACCGGTATAATAATATGGAGCGATTGACGACCTTTACCAGAAAAAGTGAGCGCTTTTCAAAAATTTTTTCCATACATTCATTCTATTCCCGTACTTAATCTGATAGAACACATGAAAGAAAATAAGTTTTTCTGGTAAAGGTCGTCAATCACTCCATTTATAAACGTTATGAAAATTCGTAAAATGCTAGTTTAATTGGATCATGCATTGCATTTGATTAACCACGGTAGGTAATTGTTTAACAAACTATTCGAGCATGCGGGGTTTATATTGTTTAGATCAGTATACAACTGTATAATTTATGAGAGGTATTCATGGAAATACGGTATTATTATGTGTCTTTTTTTGTTTAGTTGTCACTTCAGCTGCTTGCCTGGGGCTCTGTTCTAGCGGATGCAGTTGCTTTGTACACACAACAAATTCAACTTGTGCTGAACTTAAGTGGACCTGCTAATGAAGTATTGAATAGACTGCCTGACGGTATACGAGGTGAACAACTGTCAACTAATTCCCTATACCTGTAGTACATGTACGTACATGTATTACTAATAATATATTATGGTCTGCTTGCTCTTCTCTCTCTCCCTGTTTCTCTCTCTCTCTCTTTATCTCCCCCTTCTCTCTCGCCCCCTCTTCTCCAGTTTTGATTATCGTTCCTCCTTTCGTGTCTTCTCTATTGGTCTTTGTGCTCATTGTACACATGACAGGAGCTGTAAGGTTTGCTGCCCACAACCAAATTCACCATAATTATTGTGTTATTGTGTTGTATTCTTGCTAATTGCAGCAAAGATTTGAAGAAAGCTGCCAAGTATGGGATTTCTGAAAAGCTTCCCTCCACACTCAGTATAGTTGTATGTGAAATATAGCTATTGGATAGCTGCATTTAATAATAATATTATCGCACTCACAATATTAATTTTTAGCCTGGGATGTGGAAATATATTGGGATACAAATAGGATATGCTCTAAGTGGTAAGTTAATTTCCCGAATAAATGTTTTATTCATGCTTATGGTGTTCAATTATAATTGTGCAATTTTTCTCTGTACAGCATGGATTATATACACAGTGGTTACATTGGTGATCCTTTTGGCTCTTGGATTAATTTATTTTGGCCTCGTCCACTTCACTGACTTGGTTATCGGTATTGCAGTGGGTCTATTGTAAGCTTTCATTAATTATTATTTGGCTCCTTGCCTTACTCCTCGATCCCTGTCCTTTCTTTAAACTCTTCGCCCCTTTCTTGCTCATTCTCTATCCTTCTCTTTCGATTTTTGTTCCTACTTCCTGCTTCCTAAGCCAATTAGGAGTTACTCTTTTATTTAATATGGACATACTGATTGTACATGTATGTTACACTTGCAGAATACCATTTTTGTTTCCGAAAGCGATCTACTATGCCCAGTATCTGATATGCCGATTTGTCTTTTTTGAGGATAGACAGGGGAAATTTATCAGTATTACAAACAGGTATTATACATGCAACAAGGCCATACAAATAGCTTACTTGATTCTCATCCCTGCATGCCCATCTCAATTTTTACAGGTTGCCTATGTGCATTTTATTTCTATTGTGTGTGTGTGTGGAAGCGACCCTTTACCAATTAATATATATATATATATAGCTATCTACAAAATATTCTCAAGATATTCTTACTAGTGTCCTGATGAATAAAATAATGTAAAATGCCTCCTCCTGCCCCAAAGTTCTGAGAAAAGCCCAGGTTGATGAGAATCAGGCAAGGTAGTCTGAGTTTGTATGGCCTAATAGTGTATAGCCACAATCAGGGTGTAGATTAGTTAAGCTGGTTGCCATCAATGGTTTATCACAACTGCATTGCATATAGATTTTGCGGTATAGTTACAAAATATATGTACATGTAGATTCTGGTGCATAGATGTACCGTATGCATTCAAATAGCTACTAGCCGCGGCTGGTATTAATTTCAGCCTTGCTGAAGTGCAGCTACTAATCGAGGGTGGCTCTTATTCGAGGGCAGCTTTTATTCATTTTGGAATGACATATCCCTTGGTGCCATTGACACGATGGACTCGTTTTCAGGATTAATTTTTGAATATTCGAGATAGATGATCGATACACTTAATTGTGTTCACGCATGCGTGCGGCTACTATTTCTTTCGCAGAGCTCCATGTGTGGCTACTATTCGAGGGTGCATGGCTACTAATCAGGATGCGGCTTCTATTCGAATGAACACCATTGGTGCAAAACCCTCGGCACTGTGAGATTTATTGCACTATTAAAGAAATAGTAGTGACAGAGTACAGCTAGTCTACATGTTGCAAATTTGTAAGCCAGTATGTAGCAGCTAGTGCAGTAACAGACACATACTCACACACACACACACACACATAGAATGACTACCGTACCCCTCGTGCATGCGCCAAGGGTAAATGAATACGGTATGCAGTCTATAGACTCTTTAGATTATGATGAATGCTGTATCTCCTAAAACGCTCCCTTAGCTGTGTACGTAATGTATAATTTAAAACCAGGTATGTATACTAGCAGTATGATATAGACGTAACGGAATATTTTTACCCCGCGCGCATGTGCAAGGGGTAAAGCAATCGGTTTGTCTGTCTGTCGTTGTCGTCGGCACGAAAATCGCCAGATCTCGAGTTCTAGGCGTCTGTGCGTACTGTAAGCACAACCAATCGATAGATATCGGTGAAAAACTGGTGTATACGGGCTTCGAATTGCTCAAAAGGGCTTACTAGTGCTACAAATCGTGCATTTTCTGTTCAACATGCCTGATTTATCGACCACACCCACTCCTTTAGCATACTGAGGCGACTACGCATGCTCAAGCTCAGTGTTGGAAAGGGTTGTCAGGTCATAAAACAGCTATAGTATGCTGCAGAGTGTTGCAGTACTACGCTACAGTGGCTACAGAGCGCGCAGGGTATGTGCTCTACATAGTTGATGCATGCACTCTGGTAACAGAAGTCAGGAATGTGGAAAGTAGATGGTGAGCTCTGTGATACTCTACGATCTTAATATCCATGCAGGCATAGCTAACGCAATTGAAGCTCTTCTTCTTGGAATTATTTAGATTGGTAACAGTTTAAGAAGTAGTGGTCAGGTGGATACTAAAATGCAGTAGCATGAATAATACCGCAATGGCAACCAGTCAGTTACTGTATTTACTTTGACACCCTGCAAATTTATATGTGGACATACACCATAACAGTAACAATTACATCTATTTCTGTAGGCGACTTTTCAACTGGTTTGCATTCATTCTGTTCTTCTATAATGGAATTGCTGGCCTAGTTGGTGCTATTCTTAGAGCATTCATGTCATCTTTTTTCGGACTCCTGCTGCTCTTTCGATTGGACAGGATTGTACTCATGAAAGGATTTGAAGCCTTTGATTTTGGTGAGACAGTGAGTGTGTAGGACCATAGTGGTTTAAATCATTGCATTATTAGTCAAATTTTGAACCTATTAGTTGTCGGGAAATCATAAGACTTAGTATTAATAGATACTCACAATCAGGAGTGCATATCAGGAAAGGGGTGGGGAGAAGGAGTGCAAAGCACCCACACTTTTAATTGGGACAAGCCTTAGTGAGCCCCACATGAACAGTACTCTTAGACTACAGCACTAATATATATTATAGGTATTATAATTATGGTACGTCAGTCACATTCCGTAATATAGCTACATGTGTATTATTTCTGGTATCCCATGCTGTAAGTGTTGCATAATTGTTTTATTGGTGGCCGTAAGTATGCTACATGCACTTATTATATATGTGCAAGAAAATACACCTATGAGGAATAAACATAGACTGTCTGCCATACTTCCTTTATTTGGCGTACAAACATGTATTTCATGTACTAAGAGATTTTAGCTAGAGTGACATACATCATTGGGTGAGACTGAGCAAGTAAAAGTCGTAAATTAAGAAACCTGTGACAGTCCATTAGTGAGGGAAGGAATTGCATGCAGGGAGATTGTGTGTGGTCTTACGTCTTTGCCTTGTAAGCTGTTCCTCTCGTTATTGAGCTGACTGTTTATTAAACAGTAAGATCTGTCTTTCTTTTGTTTCCCCTGGAAACCTAGTTCTTGCTATTTCAATGATGGATACCAAGTAATATTATAAAAGTACAAGTTTTCAATTTTCCAAGTGGCTGGATACAAAATTGTTCGGCATACAAATTTTGTGTGACTCCACCTCTGGCCATCCTTTTGTCATTATTTTCTTCATTCTCACACTTTGTCCAGGTCATAAAAAATACCTTGGATTTCTCTTTCTATACTCTACCTACAACAATGCTGTTGTGCATATCTTCATCCGGCTATTGATAAACTCCGGAACCAAAAGTAATAATTTAAAAGCTGCCACTCCTGAGACCACCTTCAGTGAGGACAGAAGGGCCAACCTTGATGATGACGTTAAAGACACTGCTCATGATATTGAACTCATAGAGGCAGAACCACCTGATAGACACAGTCCTGTCCCATCAAATTCTCGTAATAATTCAAAATTGTTGATAATTATTCTTAATAATAATTATTGATTGCTCTTTGTACTTTGTAGGTCATTGGGCTAAGAATCGCTGGCTGGTGGCTTACACGCTGGTCCAAAACCCTTCACTCGTTGCCTTGACTGCCACTAATCTACAACAGACACAGCCAGAAAAAGCAACATGTAAGAATGTTGACCATGATAGCAGTTCCCTCAGTAATGGCTCCAACCAGCACTCGACTTCATCTCAGTCACCTCTTGATTCTGAACTGTCTCCTAAGTGCATTTCACATGTTAGTGTACATAGTAGTGATAATATTATTGAAAATACTGTTAACGGACGTAACGCATGCAACGATTCAGAAGGCACTACTCAATATCCTTTGGTGGCGATAGCTGATAGCTCTGGTGGTGGGATTGAGTCAGCTACTGGTGTAGATGCTGACTTAACTAAGGACTCTTGAGTGTGAACACAAAATCGAACCAAATTTCGAAACTGGGCTGACTAGTTTGACTATGGAACAAAGTACCAATGTCTAGGATTGAACTTGACACAACTGGTTCAACACCTGATTATTGATAGCACCCTAACATCTATAATTAAATATTTATTGTTATGCCATAGTATTATTTTACAGTGATACATGTATTTTCTCTATCATTTTTAAACATTATGGAATTATTAATCTATCTGGTATTTGCATGGGCTTCCATGCTGGAAATTTTGAGGCTGCATGCATGAGCAGGGGCTGCATGGGCTGGTAGCTTAGCGATGCAATGTCTGCTCGTGCATGATTGTCACAGTGGTGCATCCCTCCAATATTTCCGATAGCACCTCTTGAAGATGATGTCAGCGATTGGGGATATCCCTAGCCGGCACTTTAACTAGGTGGGCCGGATCAAGGGGTGTGGTCAACGTCGTAAGTAACAGAAATGGCTACCGAGTTGGATTCGATTCTCACAGTCGACCCTACCAATGGCAGCAATAAGTAAGTATTATAATGCACCTATCAATGTCAAGCCCTCCTTCTCCCCCCACAGGGGCGAGAGCTGAGCATTTCAAAGTCCATTGATGCAAATTTCGGCCTAAAGGGTCACGGGAATTTGATCCAGGGGATCGGAGCTCGAGGCTAGGGACATTTGATCCTTGCCTAGTGTGCAATTATTGCATAATATTATGTGCATTACTACACCATTATTATTGCACAAGGCAAAGTCAGTACATAGCTCCTATATAGAACTTGATAAATAGGGGGATTTTCATTTGAAAGCTCGTGTTCATTGGCCTATTCCAGTAACTTGATGCTGTGGAGGATGGTATACCAAACTAGCGATACACTGAAGTGTAGGGTTCCTCACTCAGCTCTGTGGCGCCGGGGTCCGTTATTAGACCACGTGACCAAATGGGACTTTCCCTTGCCATTGACCATGCGAGTCAAGTCAGTACAGAAACTATTGCAGGCATAGGTTCTACAAATGTTTTGACTGACAGACACTGGCGATAGAGTTAAGACTAAGAGTTAGCTAGTGCATAGCGATCAACTTTTGCCACAGCTGGTCGAAGCAAAGGACCAGGCAGGCTCAAGCCCAGAATGGGCTAAGATTTTAGGCGTCGCGAAAATTTGTTCATCGGGCGACTGGACTTCGGCGATACTACAGCCATGTGGCAGCTGTGAAAGATCCAGAAGATAGAAAACCATGTTTGTCGCCTGCTGCCACCGAAAAGAATTCAGCGTCGATGTTCACCAAGAAGAGCGACTATTTAAGGTCGACGTAAAAATTTACTTGGTGGGTCGTGGAGTCCGGGACGACCGTGGACTTGTGGCTGCCCTCAATCTTCGTGAAAGTAGATCACTTTGTTTGACATCCTTGGAGCCGGCGATGGAGCTGGACTCCCTCTAGCAAGCAAGAACGAAGTTTAGAAGCTCGCAAAGAAACCGTACAAAAACTCGATCGACCAGAGTATAAACCTCGCTTCGCTCGGTAATTAAAGATGTCAGGGGGGGGGGGGGGCTATCATATCCCAAAAGGTTGAATGTTGACCCTTTTACAGTGCAAAGAACTGTCCAACTGTTTGAAGAAACTGGTGAAGTTCTAAGCACTCAGGGTCATCATGTAAAAAAGCTGAGCACTCATGAAGAGCTAATTATTATTGAAGCCACTTTAGAGAATCCAGGAGCCTGAATTGCAAAAACTAATTCTCCAGTCAACAGGCACTACTGTTAGTACATCAACGATTTGCCCAGTTTTCAAGCAGCAGGGATTTTCTAGAAGAAAGCTAACATTTAGAGCCCAACAACGGAGTGAAGAACTCCGACAACAATTCATATCTGAAACTTTGGTATACAACTCCCCAATGTTGGTTTTGTAGATGGAACTGGATCAGATAAACGATCCTCACTCCACAACATCTTGGAGGTCTGTATTAAACTCTGTTCACAGCAAGAGTAGATCTACTCTTCGTTTCACAGTAGGCCGCGCAGTATTAACCTTAAGCTAGAGACTATACTGCCAACAATGCTAAATATAGTACAGGACTGCCTATATATACACAGACGCTTGCGTGCTGTCATGTGCTGTGTAGTTGTGTAAACCATGTCTATTGTGTTACCGACGATGCTGTGGTTTAGGACCTAGCACTTTAGCTTTGCAAAGGTGCTGCAATTGACTGTATCACAAACCTAGTACTGTAATCTATAGTATGTGTGTATTAAAATTTAATATGTGCAGGACCCACATGATCACGTGCACACAAAAAGTGGGCGTATCGCCCCATATAATATATACTGTACAAAATGTAAGTCACGATCTAAAGCCTTAATAACAGTTATAAATGTGAAAGCAAGTTGAAATCCATGAGAAAAGAAGATCCATCGCCATACCCCGCCCATCCGTCCACCCCTCACACTTCTTGCAAATTGAGAAAACTCGTTTCTCAGATCTAGAATGGCAACACCAAACACAGTATTATTTGTTATCAGCTTCTTTCACTGTTACAACGTTAGATTCATCATTGTTCCAGCTTCAGATTTGGCCATAGTTCATGAACGTAAACATTAGTTACCAGCTATAGAACATTCATAAATGGCATTCTTTTGAAGGCATGGCAGTGCAGCATAGTTAATTGCATACCAATGACTATAGCATAAATGTGCATCATATCCAACCTCCTCTATGCAGGACCTGGTGTGTACAGGCTCCCATTTCACCAACTTTTGGTTTCATCCTCTATGGAATCAGCATCTGTATATCAGTGAGTAATTCAATAATAATAATTACTGCTAGCATGTGTACATGTTTGATTAATTTGATCCCATTAGATCGCTATATTTGTGACACTTGCTTTCATTAAGCGTCGTGCTCGATTGGCGCCAAGGGTTTGTGAAGGACGTCCTGGATTGCCAATGTGAGAAGGTGTTCATAATTATATAATTCGGGGTGAGCCTGAGCGAGCCCTGAATACACGAGAAACCGGTGTATATGTTATGTATATTTATTTGTGTGTGATCTTGCATGGCAACGACTCACTGCGCATGCTCAGACACCACTTACCGTGACAGTTAAAGGTCGTCATCAAAAGTCAGACCCATGGAGTCGTGGCAGTGCGCTTAGTGTGGCTCGAGCTCAAGGGCCTTAGGCGGATACAAATCTGCGTCATGGAACATGCTATTGGGTAACTTTTGACTTTATTCATCTCGACTTGTAGCCATGGCAGTGGCAGTCATTCATAGTCGGCACTGCATGTTTTCAGTTGTACTGTAGCTACAGGTAGAGCTGTACCTTTCTCCAGCTTTAACACCGTACTCAAGGATGTCAAGAATCATACCATGGCCAAACTGAGAGCCTTGCTACTCCAATTCGGTCATTTGGTGTGCTTAGCCTGCCTAGTTAGTGACTCAAAACCAAGGTATTTTAATAACACCCTTTACAAATAAAAACCCTAGAGTACAGCTGATGCCACGAGCGAAGGCTCGCCCCGCCTGATGATATCATCTTCCTAGTAATTATTATCATGTATGTGTGTGTGTGTGTGTGTGTGCATAATAATAATATTATTATACTGTTATACCCAGTTATGTACATGATAATTAATTTATACTAACTCAGTTGTGTTTACAATATCTATAGTAAACATCACAATTATATTGATAGTGAAACTCACTGTGGTTTCTTTGCTTTTAAGATAACCCGCTTCATTTGACAGTGTATTACAATAATCACAATTTCCACTACAGCCCCATGGACTTTCTGATTGCTCCACGACATCGCTGGATCTATGTTGCTATATTTAGTGTCATGGCTGTCTCAGCTTTTCAAATTTTTCAAAATTTGAATAATCAGAGTGTTTCTGCTAATCTTTATTTGAATCTCTTCCTCAAGATATGTAAGTTTCCAAAATTTAATTCTATCACTGCCTCCTTCACTATTTCCTGTCTCGCTCACTCCCCTATCTCCTGTTTGTTCCTCTAGTGATTTGGCCTCTGCTTGCAATCATGATCATATCGTTGCTGTATTTTCCTCTATTTGGTTGTGTTGATGCTGCTGTCCCACTAGTGGGTCATATAATGGGCCTCATCTACTCCCTTCTCTGGTGAGCTCTCTGCATGTGTTCTGTATTACCGTGTTTATGCTAATAAAGCGCATGATCTAATTAGTGCAAATTCGCATTCTAGGATTTTTCATAGTGTATCTTAATGGAGTGCGTGACGACCTTATTTACCAGAAAACTGCACAAAATTTATTGATTTTTTAGCTTGCGTTCTATTAGCATAAACACGGTAATTTTGTTTGTAGCGGTGGGTACATGTATATGGGACCTTGATGGCTTTGCAGCGAGGAAAGCTGAGAATGAGATTGAATGTGGGAGATTTAATCAGGTTTTAATTCGTGCAACGTTAACAGTTACACATGTATGAGTTCTGCTGTCAATGAAATACTTTATAGCGGGAAGAAGAAAGCTGCATTTTGCGAATCAGGAATATGCGGAGAAGAGTTTGAGGAATTTTTAAATCAAAGAGTGGGTGAGGTATGCCCAAATTTCATAGAGAAAACTTTTATAGGTGGCTATCAAACCATGGAATTTGTGAAAGTTTCTCCCTTGAAAGTTCCCGCTGCATGGTAGAGATTGGGCACCACTGGGAGGTACATGTATCTAGGCTCTTAGCCAAGCCATTCAGCAAAGATATTAAGCTCATGAGAAATGACCAAGGCATACTGTTACCTGAATGACTACATGCAGGTATACAATGGTATTGGCTGTTGCCATCTCGGGATACATACAGGGAGCTGTCACATGTACTGAAAATGGTCATATAATCAACAAATCAGGGGTGAGTATGCAGTGTTCTCTTTGTAGCTGGCTATGTACATTGCTCCTGTACATTTTTAAAATCCACATAAATACAAGTGACTGTACTTCTATGTGCATGTATAATACTGTAATAATATTAGTTGATTAGCTACATGTATAATTATTATTCTTAATATTAATATGACTTGAACACTCATGATTACGGATTTCTTTTCAGCTTTGCGTATTTATTTTTCAAGATGCTCCACACCTCATTGTGGATGGCAGTATTGTTGTGTGGTACCTCTACCAGGTCATACTTGGGCTCACTAAATTCTGTCAAAGGCAAAACCAGAGGAGGCGTGGTTTTGCCAACTTTGCCGTCACAAATGGATATACACGTACAGTTGAAAATGTAAGTTTATGATGATGAATATTAAAAAATGACCAACTATCCATATTTTGTGTTTTTTTTTGGGTTAGTTGATATCCCTTGGTGTTATCACGTTATGGACGGTTATTACAGAGATTGATAAGTCACCAAATGATAGTTAGATGTTGGTTTCACATATTCTACAAGGCGGGTAAATTGTGAAACCAATATCTAACTATTTTGGTAGCAGTCACTACTGACCCGTTAACATACTAATGACCCTCTATCACCTCTAACTATCCCATAATTTGGGGTTGAAGATTATGTTGCTATGGTAACTGCTACCAATCGTTCATAGTTCTAGTTAAAGTCACACTATAATATTATCATAATACTGCCATGCTAATGTTATGCATGTACTGGTGCTCAAAAGGGATAAAATCACGTCCCGAAACAAGAAAGTCTTATTGGATGTGATTGCATGCATTGTAGACTTTATGAATATCTGCTATAATATTTATAGCATAGCTACTAGATCAAAGCGGAGTGTGGTAGCTAATCACATTGGCAAAAATTTCCACCAAAATAATGTTACATGTAATTAAATGCAAAGATAGCTGTACTGGCTTAATGAGATTCTGTCCAGCGAACTCTTAAGTTCATCTACATACTTTTATACAGTTTCTGCACCTTATATATAGTATGATAATATATATATTTAGATATCCAACACTGTACAACTAAGTGATGCCATAATATGAACCCTTCCCACGTGTGCAGGTGCGTCGATTTCCAACTCTGTGTCGTGATTATCAGGTGGCAAGAGTCAAGGCCCTACTCAGGAGGTGCAGTATGTATCCGGGATGCAGTCTTGATTAATTTTATTAATACCTGGATGTATGCATGTTTGTTGTACTATAGACCTTTGGTTGTGGATGCAACTCAAAGTAGGCTAAAGGGATTCTTAATGAAAGTTAAGAGATACGTCATACCTTTCGATAAACGTGAGTTAGCCATGCGTGCAATATGTGGTTGTCATGCAGTATTAATGATGGATATATTAATCGTTCTATTTGCATACTGTCAGATTTTCGTTTGCCTCTTCCCTTCCTTGGAGCTGTGGCAGCCATGGTGATGCTACTCTACCAGGTATGTATATAAGTGGCTATATATAATAATAATAATTATTATAATACATGTAATAAGGAGGTGGCTGCCTTACTTAGTGAGTCCATTATATATACACAGGTTCGATTGTAGCCACAATTCTTAGACTACTAGAGTTCTCTCGAGCACAAAACCCTCGGCGCGTTGCATGGCAATAGCTACATGCTTCAACAGTTGCATGCAGAAAAGTGGGGTAGCTAAAGGGCTGTGGGCTGCTGGGGCTAGACCACTAGGATTGGGGACGAGGCTAATGCACAGCAGTGTTATTCAAGGTTCAACGGCTCATAGCAGTAACAACCCTGGTATGTTGTATCGAACTCCACACTGACACTTGGCACAAGACTGAAGTACACTGAGCAATATTGCATGTCCAATAGTATCGCAACTCACTTGCCAAGTTGGGTTCAAGCACTGTAATGCCATGCATGCATACAAGCCAGAGAGTCAAAGAGTACTACAAGAATACACATGGCAATTGGCAACTAAGCCTTAGATTTGAAAAGAAGCCACTGTCATCCCACGATCGTCAAAAGCTCGCCAGTGGACTGAGCAGCGGGATTGATGCAACCGTGCATGCACTGAGGGTTAATAGACATACATACTGTATATAGCTCATAACCTATTTATACGTTAAGTCATGCTATCGCTAGCTCGGGCAAAGTCAAGAAGCTTAGAATCGGCAAACGATGCCAAAACTGGTGAATAAAGCATTTTCGGAGAAATCCACATGCACAAATCATGGGTTTGGAACACCTTACAACACTGCAAATTGGACTCGCAAACGAGGTATGTAGCAGCTAGCGTGATAACAGACAGACACACAGACCAACTACCATAACGCATGCAAACCATTGTGTGATGCAGTTTTGCAACATTATTATGTTTGTTTATTTTAGTTTTGCTTCATATTTGGAATTGTGGGAGTATCGTTGGCTGCACAAGGTCGTCGTTTGTATAACCAGATGAATGTTGATCATCCGTTGCTGCGGAATATCTTTGATATAACATTGAATGGCATACCAGGTGTGAGTCAATATCTCTAGGAGTCATGTATTCATAACTGTATACTATTCTCGGTGTTAATTACTTTTGCAATTGCATAAGGCCATAGCTTCCTTCCAGTGGCTCATGGGGTTCCTATAATACTTTCTACAGCATTACTGGTTCTGGCTCCCATACTGGCATTGATAGTATGTCTCTTGTTGTTAGTTCATATGATTGGCTCCATAAGGTACATATTATGTATGCAAGTCACTATTCCGTTGCATTCATGCCCATCAATTAATATTGAATTTTCCTGTGCAAGTAAAATGATGAAAACAGTGGCTCGTGAAGGTTTCAAAGAAACACTTCCTGGAGTGTTGAGCCGAGTGGTAGGTTTCATACTTATGATTTACATGAATCTTACAGTTGTGAATTACATCATACAGCCAGCATCATGGAAATATATTGGACTTCAGATTGGATTCTTTATGTGTGGTATGTGGACCATGTTGCATAATACAAAACTTAATATCAGCTGTGAATCCATATTCAAGTATAGGATATAATTAATTCAGTAGATTTAGATGTAGTGCCGTTTGTAGAGTTGTAGCTGATCAAACTTCACAATACAGTGATGTCTTTGGATTGCATACATGCATCGAGTAAAGAATTAATCAGTTGCCGCCAGACACAAGAATGGAGTGCAAAGGATAGCTAGCGTTAAATTTAAGTCTATCACATCATGAGTGTCAAAACGAAGGCAACATAATGCATGGTGCAGCATTGCATAGTGAACCAACCTTCAGGGACTATGTCCTAGAGTATCCTTGCATGACATTGATAATTTCCACAACAAAATTAACAGTTAGTAGCTAGCTAAATACATGTATGCTACGGATTTGTATATCCCCTGCACTGTGAATACACTAATTTTTTTTATTCTAGCTTGGCTTATCTATTATGCCATCTTCCTTCTACTTGGAGCTTTGCTTATTGGGCTTTACATATTTCTACGTCTCCCACAATCCAGAATTTGGACCATAAACACAATTATTGGAATTTTGTAAGTGTTGATGATATTCTATAGTATAGTACAAAGTTTAAAATATCCTGATTAAGTTAAAGGAGCTGTCCTCATTTCAGGAGTCCTTTTGCGCACGTCTCTATGTAGCTGGGACCACGGGTGGTATTCTGATTAAGCGAGATGTCCTTGTTTCAGGGGTGTCCCTATGGAGGGGTTCCACTATTACAGTATTTCCTATCTATATACAAAAAATGTACCACCCTCCCCTAGGTTAAATTATTGTGATAACTTTGTTTTCTATTTACATGTATTTATTAGAGTGCCAGTAATCTGGGCAAGGATTATCTTCTATTCACAATTTCTGGTCTGCAAATTTCTTTTCTTTGCTGATAAGGAGGGAAAGTTTATCTCCATCACCAATAGGTACATTACAATATCATGCATGAATGAAAAAATTACAATGCACCCATGATAATTATATGTACTAGGTGTAAGTTACTGTTTCTTGATCACGTAATGTGGACCAATATCTACTATTAGCACTGTTACTAAAATTAATACTAGGCAGTTGACAATAGGTCCTATTAGTAATGGTTGAACTTCATAGCATGTAGCGTAAGCCGCCATTTATCAGCATACAAATTTTCCCGATTTGTAACTCCCGCCAGGAATGATGTATATGAACTTGGTTCTTGCACCGAAAGAAAGATCTTGAAGTAGGCTTCATTAGCTAGAATCCAGAGAGGTAGGCCCTATTAATCAATGAGCTACAGGTATGAACATTAATGCGCAGACATCACAATACCTTTTATCGGCAACCGGTACGTATTATTTTGTACTGCCTACACCGTATCTTTTCCATAATGGCAAATGTGCCATTTATCGGCACATGGGCCTTCCCGAGCCTTTTACTGCTGTCTTACTTGCCATAAAATTATAGAAAAATATCCCCAGATACCTCAGGATGTCCTCTTACTATATCTCTCTTCTCATATTATCGATGGCTTGCTTCGTCTTTGAACGCCAGCCATGAATGTGTTGATACTACACGTAAAATCGATATTACAGCTGTTTCAACATTTAATTTACGATAAGGACTTGGATGTGTTCTAGGCATCAGCCTCCACCTTATGACGGAATACTAGTCTTTCAAGCTCTTGCTAGGCAATGGTAGCTAAAGCTGCCATGAGCTGTTTCTCCCTCTAGATGCCAGGTTCTTCATCCGATTTTGATAAAACTTGGCATAGAGCTTAATCGCCACGCCTTCTTACTAGTATAAATATCATCCTTTTCTTCCCGTTTACTTTCCTTGGTGTACAATGGCCATTGAAAGTTTCAGATTTGTAAACTCTTCAGCGATGTCCGTATAATCCCATAAAATACGTCATAAACTAGATGCCGATGATTGGCGTGGGGGGTGCCGGTATTACGTACATGCCAATATATGGCGGCTTACGCCACTGTAACAGAGGAGCAACTGTGAGTGACTTAGATGATTGAAAAGTGATTAACTGCAAGAGCCAGTAATATTGGACTCTTTGAAAATTACTTAATACTTTTGACCCCATGTTGCACTTCGTAAATATTCAGGAATGTGTTCAGCTGGTTTTCTTTCATACTCTTCTTCTACAATGGACTAGCTGGATTTGTGGGTGCAGTCTTCAGGATTGCTATGTCAGCAATTTTTAGTTTGATTCTCTTATTTCGACTTGATGAGGTTGCACTTATGAAGAAATTTGATGCATTTGACTTTGGTAAGTGCTCACTGGGACAGGTACATAATGTAGTATGCTTATGTCCCATGAATGTCAAGATACATGCACAATAATAATTATTATACTTATAATATGAATAGCTCTTCGTCCCTATTATAGTATACCAATTCCCAAGCCTATCATCTGCTATATAGCCACGTACTGCTCCTAATTTTCCTGCCTGTATGTGGATGTTGGTTCCTATAATTGGGGCGAGCCTGAGCGAGCCCCACATAAACGGCACATCCATGCGCGAATTGCATGTATAATATATATATATATTATTATGGTACGTCGGTCACCCTATAATAGCCATCTATGGACATAAACGCGAAATGGTCTATTGCGCATTCT
Source organism: Cliona cf. orientalis (assembly GCA_963930775.1). Taxonomy (NCBI): domain Eukaryota; kingdom Metazoa; phylum Porifera; class Demospongiae; order Clionaida; family Clionaidae; genus Cliona; species Cliona cf. orientalis. Next base: position 6,817,131 of record OZ005695.1, read on the forward strand.
CATGCCTGACACTACGAGCTGTATATATGTCGTTCTAATTTAGTGAATTGCAAATTTACCCTCGTTTTTTTTCTACATCGCGCACGCACTGGACGAGATTGAGAAGTACAGTAAGGCTCCAAAGCAAAAGAGAGAGAGAAAGACAAAGTCATCGTCAGCTCAACAGCGTGAGGAGCAACTAAGAACGCGATAAAGATAGACGTGCTGCTCACTGAGCCTGTGATAATAGAGGCAGCTACGATACGCTATAATTGGCTATGGGTAGATACATACGTGCATAGGGTACGTGGAGGGAACTGTCATGCATGCAGCTACACGGCACTATGACTGTCATTGTCTACATGTATGTCAGTGAATGGTCTTCAGGATCTATCGTGCTATGGCTTTGTCTTTGGCTACTCCCGGAGTCCAACAGAGGCTCAGCTCAGGCTCGCCCCAAACAGGCCCTGCATGACACTAGTAATATTATAGAGTAGACATTGGAAATTGAAGTTCCCTGGTTTTAGGATTGGGTGTAAACTTCATATACTGGTATATAAATTTTACACTGATTGTGCTATTTTAGGCCACAAGGCATTTCTTGGTTTCTTCTACTTGGACTATGCCTACAACAATGCTGTGATGCATGTCTTTATTGAGAACTTAAAAGATAGTTTGGATAGTAATCTGAGTACACCGAGTTCATCAGGTAGCACTGGTATGGAAGAAGAGTCCGACAGAATTGCCACCCACAGATTTCCTCCTGCCAGTAAGTCATATTTAGTACTACTGACAATATTATTATTATTATGAAGCCAAAAGTCTAAAAGTACATTGTAGGTTTGTGGCTACGCTATGAGAGCCTTAAATTACCACTATTGGTTTCTCTTTCAATAATAATCTTATGTAGAGCCACTTGTTACGTTGAGGATGTGGCATCACATGTAATAGGTAGAATTAGCATTTATGATAACAAATACCTGACATTGTATATAATTATTGTCATGATTTTTTTAATCATTAATTTTCGTTCAGATATGTATAGTCGGCAGAGGATTCGTAATCGATGGCTGGTGGCTTACACTTTGATAAGGAATCCTTCCTTAGTGAATATGACGGCCAGTAATTTGCCTACCACTGCTGCCAGTCAACAGATTGAGAAAGAGGGTTTGGTTGAATCCTGCAGTGAAGCTTCAATCCAGGTGCACAAGAAATATGTATAATGATTATTGTGATTGCCTGAAGTACATACTTGTTTATTATTCATAACTAGCTATACAACTCATTGTTAATAAATAGGTGTAATAATAATTTGTGTAGATTCCAATAATTAAATTTATGCTCCTGTTGATTATTGTTGCAAATGAATGCAGTATAAGTGCAGAACCCTCACCACTGCATGCATGCATGACTCATGTGCGTGTATAGCATGGCTCACTGTTTAATATCCAGAATATTGTCTACATACCCTGCACCTGAACATGATTTGGTATAGCCTCGTCCCCAGGCCACTCACCTTTTCAATGTTGACGAGGCTAGATTTGGTACTTTTCAGAGTCAGTGGAGTAGGGGTAAGGCACCTGGCTAGCTTCCGTGACTACCTAAACTGATTCAGGAGAGCCACTGCCTGTTTACACTATCACTGCATTGACAACTGACGAGCAAAGCACAGAATGGTAATCAGTCATATTATGTAGCTGAGCCACGGTACAGCAATTTTGACCAATTGTGAGCCTTCTGAACTTGTAGGAGCTTTTATGCCCTCCAGGTATATAGCTAAGGATACAGTCTATAAGAAAAATGTCCATCTGAAAAGTATGGTAACGAAACCTTTTTCAATAATGAAAATTTAATAATAGCAATAGTCAGCACCGTATAATAGGAACAAAACTCAACTACTGTAACATGTCCTGCATGTTCATTGGTCCGATTAACGTTCATTACAGCTGTATACAACAATCAGACGATCAGGAGCATCCCCACTGCAATGAGATTTTCCAAAGTAGTGGCTATCAACGTTGATAGTACACTTATTGCGCCCAATGCACTCGCTTTCAACGGTAAAAGCACTGCTACCATAGTGGCATTCTCCAATGGTGGGTGTGAAACAATCCCCAGGAATGACTGTTTTGGGTGATCCAAATGAAGCCCAATCAACCGTGGTGATAGTACTGCTTGGATTATCACAGGATAGTGTGATGGTGGTGGTATTGTGTTCAAACGAGTCCATGCATTTCCTCTCTGGCTCACTTCCACTAATTTTGAAGCTATAGCTTCCTGACTCTAGCTCCAGGGATATCGAGTCAGTGTGTGTCTCCAGTTGCATTGATGCAATGCCTTCAACCTGTTGAAGTCCACTTTCTTTGGAATACACTATGTCAGATCCTTCCTTCACTTTGATATCTCTTTTTCCATGAGCTGGAAGATGTAGAACTCCCTTTGTACCAATAGGAATGTTAACGTCAACTGTAATAGAGCTGAACTTGTAATCAAGATCGAGGGACCCAGGTGAACGACACTGAACAGCAACAGCCATCCACTTGATGATGCTTGGGCAAGGATCTTTCCAGAAATCAACGTCAGTGGGAATTTGACATGAGTGCTTGCCAAGGCAAAGTTTCTTTGTAATTTCCATAGAGTTAGGAGCATGACAGGAGCCTAGTTTGTGATATCCTCCACAGTGACCAGTTGGGTTCCCAAATGAAGCAAAGAGAACTCGTTCAATTGTTCCTCCATCTTGGTCTCCACAGGAAAGGAACAAGCCACCATGCTTGGGCAGGTTGGGTCTAACTGTGGACTGATCCTCTGCCGACTTGGCACATTGAACGCCACCATTTCTTTTCCATGAAAAATGAACTGGCTTAGGGTACTGTAGAGATATTGAAGCATGGGAAATGCCCATAGCTTGGGCTGGATAAAAGTGAAGTTCATTAAACTCAAAACTATTCTGTGGAATAACAAATCCAGTCATTTTGGTCTGAATCCATCCGCTGACACTAGAGTACATGTGATGATTACGAGAAGCTAAGTTTCTATCACATGCCCATGATTCCCAAATGGTGGTAGCTGGTTCATTTTCGTTATGTATCATGTAGCCATAGCTAGGGTACTCTGTTTGCTCGAGAATTTTCACAGCTAAGTCATGCTGGTTGAGGTCCGATAGAACATAGAATAGATTTCTCACTCCAACAATTCCACACGTAATGAAAGCTTTGTCTGGTCCGTTCACTTGATTGAGGAAATTCTTAACAAAATCACTTTTTACATTATCAGGAACAATGCCCAAGGCCAATGGAAAGACATAAGTAACTTGAGCTCCATCAAGGTACTGTGCAGTTCCAGTCATGAATGCTTTGTTGAAATCGCTTGAAGTTTGTTGGAACAATTTCTTTATTTTGTCAGCATCATCCTTTTTTCCAAGAGTGTTTGCCAACTCCATTGCTTCCTTCATGTTGTTGAGGACGCTGAATACAGAGGTGAAGCTGCTGTTTACCTTCTTGTTTTCTGGTGCAGGGTCCCAATCACCGTAGCGATAGAAGTAATTTCCAACACCGTTTTCGGGAATGAAAGTCACCATCTTATCAAGGTACTTCAGCATGTTGTCATAGTATATCTTTGATGTATCTAAGCCTCCATGCTTCGCAAACTGGTAGATGATTTCTGGGAAAGCGGCACTCCAGGCTGGATCACCAGGTCGACTGCCACCATAGTGAGGTACAATGTCTGGTATCGTGTCCCAAATTATATCATCCACTATCAAATCGAGAAAATTTTTGAAGAAGTCCTCCATGTGAAAATTTAGCATGAAAGTCTCAGCAGATAATGCTGCATCTCCCATCCATCCTCTACGCTCACTCCTCTGATCACAGTCTGTTGGCACACTCATCAAGTTAGAGAGCATTCCACGGACCACGTTGGACTGGATGTTGTTTATGAGTGGACTCGAAGAGCTAAAATTTGAATTTAATTGAACATTTGAGTGAATTAGTACTTTTTGTATATCGTCAGGTGTAAGGGTTCGGCTGTAGCCTGTCACTTCTGCATATCGAAATCCATGGTATGTCATTGATGGTTGAAAGGTTGTCATCTGACCATCACCAGTGAAATAGTCCGTTGCCTTAGCACTGTGCAAGTTTTTATACATTAGTGAACCATCCATGGGCCCAAATGGCTGATGCTGAGGCACTTCTGCATGTTGCAAAATGATTGTATTGTTCATTCCTTTCACATTAATCCTGCACACTGCAGCAGAATTGTTTCCAAAGTCAACAACTTGGCTAATCAAATTACCCTTGCTATCCTTTCGGGGATAAATTTTGACGGCATTTTCGTGTCCTGTTTCTGCTATGTACGGCATTGTTGCTGTATACATTATTCCATTTGGCCCACCAGTCTCTTGAACTGATAATGTAGTGCCAGCTTTGATATTTGCATTGAACACTTCACCATCCCAAATAGTGACATAGACTATGTTTGAACGTCTATAGTTCCAAGTTGAGTCACTGTAGTATGAAGTAGTCTTACCGTCCGAGGTCTCAACTGTGAGGATAGCTCTCAGGACACGTGGGACTAGGTCAGGCTTTTGAAGAATCATCCAGTCAGTCAAGCGGTAATTGGATGTATTTCGCCACCCAATACCGACCATTGCCTCTAGCATCAGTTGGTTTGAAGATGACTTTGCCAAGTCGGTGATGTTGTAGACCATGTATGCAACTCGCATTTCATACTTGGTCCAGCCCGGTGCCAAAGCAATAGGGGGATTCATTCGTGCATTCAGATCAATGCTATTTATGTATGGTTTGACAAAACCAAGACCAGATATGCAGAGCACAGCACTTGTCACTTTATCTGATTCGATTGCAAAGTTCTTCAGAAATATTGGAACGTTGGTTATGTTATCGCTGGCAGCAAGCCACTTTGCCGGTGTCCAGTCATTTGGGTCCAGTATTCCAGTCATGAAATGCCCCACTTCCTCACTTTCTGCCATCTCTCCTTTGTGATCCCACCAGCGGACCTTCCAGTAGTAGCTGTGCCCGCTGTGAAGCTTTGGACCAGCATACTGAATGCTTGTGTTTTGACCAAGAACCCTTCCTGTATCCCAGAGTGGTGAATTAAGGTTAGGGTGTTCCCACAGTATCACTTGAAATGCCTTTTGGGTCACTGACCGATCTGTTTTGTAAAAATTAATATCAGATTCTTGCTTACAGTGTCACAGCAAATCATCAAAGTGTCAGATTTAGCTATATACATACCTGTATGTTGTATGTTCCATGAGAGAAGTGGATTGGGATTGTCTGTAGTGACAGTAGCTTGCCTGTGCACTTCATCCAGTTGTTCTTGCTTTAATCCAGCCAAGCTCCTCTCACACTTGAGGTGGTTGGGAGGAAGTGGACCACAGAACACGAAGCTTGTCAGCTGCAAGTAGAGAAAGATGTGAGCAGCCAGATGTTTAGACATCTTGACCTTTTATTTAGCTACTCTCTGCCAGTAGCTACTCACTGCAACCGTAATGAATAGATAATGAGGCACGCCCTCTTGCTGTAATGAATAAAATTATTAAAACAAAGTCGTGCAAATGTGGCCAATTAATAATGCGCACCTTTGGACCACCCCCAATGCACTCTCCTATTATTATAGAGTTTAACACTCCAATGATAATTATTATAGCATAATAAAAAAAAAATTATAATAATATACACCTATTATCTCTTAATATTAAATTTTGGGTATCAGAGCCAAAAGAGTAATGTACTATAATTATTATAATTATTGAGATCAATACTTAGCTTATAGATCATCAGATCTATATAAAGCAAATCCCATGTTGCTGCAAAGGACAGCACCAGCACTAATTAGCTAGTACTAGACTCAATTCAGTCAGTGCCGGCGCACCATTAACATTAACTTCAAGTTGATGTCATCAGGAGTGACTAGCCATTTTCCTGTCAATTGCATCAGATGATTCCTGTCATGAAATGCCTCACTTCCTCACTTTCTGCCATCTCTCCTTTGTGATCCCACCTGAGCGGATCCTCCACTAGTAGCTATTAAACTGTGAAGCTGTGGACCAACATACTGAATGCTTGTGTTTTGACCAAGTGTATCTCAGAGTGGTGAATTCAGGTTAGGATATGTTCCCACAAATAAAAAAAAATAATGTTATCGCTTGAAATGCCCTCTGACTTGCTGATCAATCGTAAAGCAGACTGGCCGAAGACATCACTGCATGAGCCATGCTTGCACACATGCGGGTGCCCGGTATTCATATACCGGTAGCTACATGTACATCCATAGATTATAACGGGAGGGGAATATATAATCTATGGTACATCATATCAAGATTACATGAGCTCTTGATCGTAGCTATTTTTTGTATACTTGTATAATCAGGCGCTGATCCAGAAAATTAGCATGGAAGGTGGCTGACAGGGTGGCTATCTGTAGTAAATCATACTGGTGCAAGTGCATGGGGTGGCTGGTTAATAATGGTGGACATCTCCTATATACTACGTTGCATAAAAGAACTGGTGAAGGGGGGGGGGGGGGGGGGGGGCTAGCCGCCCTATCCACCCCGCTGTTTGAGGTGGTGGCTAGGGTGGAAGTGGATTTCCTAAAGCGGAAGTGTTACAGAGCATGATTGGGTCCGTACGAGCAGTCTCGTAAGCCACACCCCCATGCAATCCAATGACATGATAGGGGCGTGGGGTGTGAGCGGTACACCAGTAGCCCTTTGTGCGTGGCTAGCTATAAAGGACGGTATCTGGATCTGCTTAGCTGCTGCTTTGTAGTTTGCTATTGAGATTTGAGAATGAATACTACTACCGCCCCATGTGCGCCACCACTCTCTTCAGATGCCGTTGTCATCGCAGTTTGTATCTTATTGATCCTCTCGGTAAGCTGTAGACATAGAGATACACTAAATAATATAAGTAATACATTTTGTTGTCTTGGTATTGATGAAACCCGGTACCAGCAGAGTTTGTTGTGGCCAGCCACTGTGTATGTGTAGCTATGCCATGTTCTGCATACTGGCCACTGGGTAAAATGGTGTCCTCAGTAATGTCATATGCAGATTAAATAATAATCTCGTCTCTGCTGCTCTGCTGAACAACACAAGCCCATTTACAAAACGTAGCAGCTATCGGAGTCTAGGTCCTGGATATGCTGGCCAGCTCTGGGAATAATTCATTGCATTATGAACTTCGGACACAGAGTTGGCTTGCCTTTACGGTGTCGTAGGCGAGCTGAGAGACGAGAAATGCACTCGTGATCGTATGCTGTATAAAGCTATGGCAGCGTTGACCACCAATATGTGCAGTTAATGGGCTAAACGGTCACGCTTAAGTCATCTATAATTGGGGCGAGCCTGAGCGAGCCCCACATAAACGGTACATCCATGCGCGAATTGTATATATATATATATATTATTATGGTACGTCGGTCGCCCTATAATAGCCAGCTATGGACATAAACGCGAAATAGTCTATTGCGCATTGTCATGCCTGACACTACGAGCCGTGTATATTCCGTTCTAATTTAGCAAATTGCAAATTTACCCTCGTTTTTTTCTACATCGCGCACGCACTGGACGAGATCGAGAAGTACAGTAAGGCTCCAAAGCAGGAGAGAGAGAGAGAAAGACAAACGCATCGTCAGCTCAACAGCGCGAGGAGCAGCTAAGAACGTGATAAAGATAGACGTGCTGCCCACTGAGCCTGTGATAATAGAGGCAGCTACACTATAATTTTGACTATTGGCTATGGGTAGATAAGTACGTGGAGGGAACTGTCATGCAGCTATATGGCACTATGACTGTCATTATCAGATTCTGCTTCCATCTACATGTATATCAGTGCATGGTCTTCAGGATCTATTGTGCTATGGCTTTGTCTTTGGCTACTCCCAGAGTACAACAGAGGCTCAGCTCAGGCTCGCCCCAAACAGGCCCTGCATGACACTAGTATTATGTACCCTTATAGGATTATCCCCCTAGAGTCTGTGGTTGTATGGTCCCAGCCAGGCAGACATTTGGGCTAAGTCAGTTTGTCATCACACACCCACCTGACCATGCTGCTGTAATAATTCTGGTTATGTGAGTGTCTATTACATACATTCATGCAGAGGGTATAGTTATTGTAACTGTATTATACAATCCTGCCCCTCCTACACATGTACCTCTAACCGTCACACTGCATGCATAGCTCCTTCTCTAAGAGTCTGGAGGCTGGGTGATCCTAGGATGCTGCATGCTGGCTATTGAGCTCCAAGACGAACACTAACTGCTCCTATATATGTCTAATACAGTAGGTTGTTCACTCTGATTTCTTAGTACTGTGATCATGAATAATAGTACCCAGAATTGACAATAGTAAGTGAATGAATATAATCTAGAATGAATACTATTGTTCAGCTGCAGATGGTTGCATGGATCCATGGGTTTTCCCTTTCACCTTTCCTGTTAGAGGTGGGGACTGGAGCGGGGGACTGACTTAGCAGTGACCCACAGTATGGCCAGTATAATATAAGCGCTTATTTGCTAGTACAGTGCCAGCAGCCAACACTTAGAATATTAAGTATACTCATCTAAGTCCTATATTATGTGTTGCTAAGTCCTTATAGGTACCGTGAGGAAAAGAGATGTCCTCCCTCAGGTTTGAAATCCTGGGCATAATAAACATGGCTATATACATTAATGTGCAGGTTATTCATTTACTGCCACTCCATTATTATTTTGTGCATGTACATTACAAAGTGTGTGAGAGTGTTGTTCCTATAGTACTAGCTACTGTGCTCACTACTGTGGCCTCCATTGTGCCTAGCTGTAGACAGACAGTAGTGTGGCTAGAGTGTGTAGGTGGCATTTCCTTTACATATCAGTGAGATAAATAATTGTGCATCAATGGGAGGGGGGAAACCCATGCAGCTAGACAGTCTCTCCTACTGTCTCCATGCACTAGAAGGGACAACTACCTCATGTAATGATAGATGTCTGATATAATTTCCTGGTACTGTAGCAGTGAGATAAACCTGGATGTGAGTTAACATAATTGTTGTCACCCTTGCACCTTTACATCCTGGCACTCTTTGGAATGTGAAAAATTTAATACAACCTCCCTGGAGAGATGGGGGCATTCCTTCGAAACATAGGTATGCTAATTTAATACTCAATCTAGGCATCATATATACCCAATGTATTGGTTTCACAAATTCTGTATATGCACACTAGAATCTAGAGTTGTTGGTAGATTCAAGCACAGTAGGGATGCTCTCATACATGACTGATAATTGCTAGTTGAGGAAGCTAGCTCTCTAGAGCTTATGCATGCATGCACCATACACTCATAAAATTGCAGATAGCAGTACTAAACAGTACGCATGTGTCAGACAGGGACATCCCTGCAATCAATATGTGCATAGAGGGAGGGATGGGAAGAAAGGCTAAATCAATAATAAAATTAATGTTGATGGCATAGACAGCAACTATAATGATGTACTGGAAAACTTGATTCTCTATGGTAATAATTATAATCCAAAGCGTAACTGATGTACATACATCATGTGATGATACTGTGCTGCTGAAAGATTAAATGCCTCATGCTACATGTAACTCAGCAATTGCATGATGGAGCTATGCATACATTAGATGTCATTGGGGGCAAGCGTGAGCGAGCCCCACATTTGATCGTTTGCCGGAAGTTCGTCTGTCCATCTGTCCATCTGTCTGTGTGTCCAGTTTGGCTGACTGAGCATGCACGTGAAAATAACACGTCCTCTCTATTGTGCCATGCCTTTTTTCCAACAATTATTTGCGCATGCTCAAATGATCAGAATCAAAGGATCGAAAACTTGGGAAGAAAGGCCAAGAACGAGGATGTCGGATCCAACAATAGCTACAGAGAATGAACTAGACAGAGAAGACAGCAACAGAGAGCGAGCACAGTTAAAGAGAGCTCGGGATGGAAGCAACGAACGAACGGATCAGTACGTATGTAACAGTAGCTTTGTCAGTACGTTTCAGCTTATTGCTCGCTAATAAACTCATATTTACAAGTCCACTGCTAAGTAGATGAATCTTGAAAAAGGCCAAAAGGACGGCCAGAACCATAGAACCTGGGATGCGCGTGTGCTGACATCGTGATATTGGTGTATAGCTACGTGTATCATGCACACGCAAGCTCGCGAATGCTCGCCCCCACGATGAAATACATCACACTAGTATAATATAGTAATCTGTATTGAGTGAAGTGACCTTTGTTGTGTACGTGACACCTACATACAATGGTATTTCCGCTACTTACCATTATCGTATGCTGGCAGACTAGGTGACTGACTCATAGTTAACGGATGCGGAGACCTCCAACAACATGTAGCCATGAGGACAGGATGTGGGACAGACCTGATATTAAGTCACTTAGTTATTGTCCCATGATCTTTCCCTAGAACAGATCTGACGTCCAGGCAAGTTCAATTGGTATGATATTTTTTCAACTGAAAGGGAAGCATGATAATGTCTGCAATATCCACCTATTAGATAATTGGAAATTTTGGCCTCACCCATCGTCAGTATGTTTGAGCACTCGAACAGTGAACTCAGTTATAGTTCATGGAAGCATAATCAAAAGCATCACTGGCAGAAACTGTGTCCATTTTATTCACTAAGAATCGCTTTGAAACTTGATCTGATCCCTCTCAATGGAATATCACCATGTTTAGTGTAGCCATTCTCGTGTACCTGGCTGGGTTGGAGAACAAATATTAGCCATGTACAACCTGGAAAACTCTCAGTTGAGCAGTGAGTGATATTAAATTTTACTGGACACATAGGCTTATTAGGCATTGCTTTAATTATCAGCAGTAGGATACGCTATGAGCTTTCTCGATATGACCAATTTTTTACACTTGACTTAGCAATGGTACCATCGTGTTTTTGCCCCTGTGTAGTAAGGACACTTTGAGGGTCATCTGATCAAATAATGGAACAAATTTTAACTCTAAAAGTCTAGCCTGAAGCAAAGAAACGAGTCATGATCAACTGATTTTAAACATATCACGCCCACTGCATGTACTAATAATTAAACCCTATAATAATATTGATAATCGATATCCATACTTCCGATAATTTACCTGCTGCTATATATTCGCATAGCTTATTACATAATGTTATTAATTTTGTGATTTCTCCCTTTATACACTGATGGTGTGCATGCATTAGCGCTACTCTATACTAACTTCTTTGACACGCTTAGTGCACTTACAAGTGCTAATAGTTGAGGTCAAGTGCTTGATTGTGTAAGGTGGCTGTACCAGCAAATGATCACAGAACTCTTAAACGAAGCATTTTTAGTGAAAGCTACTCAACATAAACCTTGTGACATGTTTTGATGTATCCATGGAGCTTCCCTTTGGGCTGCACCTAAGTACTATGAAGTACTGGTGATAGGCTAAATGAAATCTCCTCTCTAGCTACAAAACTAAGAAAACCCTCTTCTGTAGCTCACTTTAGCATGCTTAGCAAAAAATCGTCATCATTTGGACAGCTAGGGCTGGTAGTCTCTCTCAAAACGATCGAAATGTGCGTGGTTTTACAATTAAGTGAGCGTGGTTTTAAAAGTTTATGTGAGAACCCCCCTTCGAGAATTTCTGGATCCGCCACTGGGTAAGCGGCAGATTATCGTGGTAACAGACTCATAGACACATATACAGGAACACCTTACAGTTCGGTCCACAAGCACCGAGAATTATTGTAATGTTTTGGCCAGCATGCATAATTAATGTACACGCTTCTATAGATTCTGATACTGATTGTGCTGACTTTGCTCAAGCAACGTGTCCGTCTTGCACCAAACTGTTGCTGCGGATATCCTGGACTTCCTGTGTAAGTACTTTGTGATCATTATGATTATAACTGATTACCATGCATCCATTTATGTTGTAAATAGTATAATTATTATTCCTTGAATTCTCCACGCATTGAAATATTCACGCACTGATTATCTGGCTAGAGTGGAACAAACAGACTCCACCCTCGAATAGGTTTTTGCACAATGTATGTACCATGTATATACACTGTTAGTTGCTGGACATAGCTCAACTTTCAGCAGTTCAACTGTATGAGTGCAGCACCTCAGCATATGCATGCAGCAAAATGAAATCTACCTTAGTTAACGGCATTCAAACTTAGCGATTTTCAAAGGAGAGCATTTAGCTATAGCTACAACTTTAATAATTATAGCGATTTTGTCACATACCGTATTTTCTCGTTATTAGGCGCATTTCGCTTATAAGCGCATATTCGTTATTAAGCGCATGCTATTTTGTTGGCCTAAGCACTCGTTATTAGGCGCATTTCGCATATAAGCGCATACTAATATTATGTGACCATTGACCTCGATATCTGCACGCTTGCTAGCTTGCCCAGGGCTCCAACCATTTCAAGTTAGTCGAAATTACGATGACTACTGTCGATTCTCAGGTTCTTCCAGTAATGAACGCCATTTCGACCTGGGCAGAATGCAGCAACGTGAACGATCGTGCGATCGATCGATTGGTCACGCCCCTTAAATGATACCGCGAACGCGCATGCGTTCTTGGTGTAGCTATTTTTTGTTAGGCGCATCTCGCTGTTAGGCGCACTTCGTTATTAAGCGCAGGTTTTCTTCCTGTGGAGATATAAGCGCATGCGCTTAATAGCGAGAAAATACAGTAGCTATAATATAATTCATAACAAACTTTGCCAGAGTCTCAGAGTAGATCACTGTTCCAGATGCTACTGAAGTAACTACTCAACAGATACTAGAGCCCTATAGTAGAGGCCATGAAGTCGCTATCTGATAAAGAACTGGATTACAGCTCAGATTCAAGCGAGTATAGAACATTACTTGCTTTTTCAATTTTTCAATTAACCTTGTTTGGATTATATCGTCAGGAAAAAATTTAGCTTCATATTAATTTAGTGAATTTGCTTCCAGTCATAAATTCACTAACTTAAGATGCAGTTAATTAACTATTTAATGACTTAGTACTAAGGTAGTATATAATTATTTTAGATCCTACTTGTAACAAATACAGTGATCTGATTGGTTGAACTGCAGTATCTATCCTTCATAAAAAACCTTGTAAGCTCCATAAAAAACCTGGTAAATTTTGTTCGCCCATGGCTAGTTTGTTGCTAGGCAGTTGTTTATATACAAAGCTGTTGGGCATTGTTGCTAGGATCTAAAGTAGTTAGACACTGTTTAGTCGGTTTCTACGTGATTTAGAAGACCTCAGGGCTCAGTAGAACCCTCGCTTCGCTCGGGATTCTATACAGAGCCCTTCGGTCTTCTAAATCACGTAGAAACCTCCTAAACAGTGTCTAACTATTATATAGTGATTGTACAATGACCCACATGCATGATATTGCACACAAGGACCTCTTTCTGCTTTTTGCCTTTCAATTTCCTTCATCAAATGCATTACCTAGGAAATATTCCTTTGTTGCCTTAGGTATTGTAGTATAATTAATGTATTATTACCACATAGTTGGGAAGATTAAATTTGGCGGTTGGAATCCAACTTGCCATTGCAAGTATATTAAATTTGGTGGTTTGGTATGGGATCGCCATAATATTATGTATCGATATTGTGTGTTCGTTACAGAAGGTCAGTGGAAGTGATTTGACCTCGCGACACAAGAGGCTATATGTCTGGCCCTCGAACACTAGAAGCTAGAACCAGGCGATCTCTGTGAACGCCAGCCTTGGCACTAGCTACAGGCACAAACACTAGCTTCTTGGACGGACTGTCAAAGCCAAGCGACTACTTGGGGACTTGTACATTCAGTGGCCTGCAGTTAGGCAAGCAGCTTGATTCATGAGAAGACATAGTTCAAGTGGACATCACAGAGGTAGTAGATTCTGACTTTGACTCACATTCTCAAGTCCCAGTGCCAGGTGAGCTACGAATAAGCTAACGACTTTTTGGACAGTTGATCGTGTGCTCAAACGGGACGCTGGACCAAAACTAAGGTCATGCTTACCAAAACATAATCTTTCCTACACTTGCTTGTCAGAGGATAGTTGTAAAATAAATGAAATGTGTAGAAAATGTTTCCCTATCCTACACATTTCCTGTATGCATGAAATCCATGTTTTCGTCTAGTGGGATGCCATGAATGTGCATGTACATGCTCAATAGAATGTTCCAGAATACAGGTGAAGAGCGGTTTCAGTCGCTTGTTTAATCAAACTAGCACTCTGGCCTGTGGCCATGCACCCTTAGTGAGAGTAGTGGCACAGTGTTCAACTGAGACTAATTGAATAATATATACACACCCCCTGCTTCGCGGGTTCCTAAATGCCCAATATACAACAATCAGGTGCAGCAGGGGATGAGCAAAGTGAGCCCCCTGCTTGTAATAATATAATTATGTGCAAGTAAGATAAGTATATTGGCAGATTTTAATTTGGTGATTGCTCAGGCAGATCGCCATACCACCAATTTCGATCTGGCTATCCTATGTATATTTATGCTCACAGACCCATGGACTTCCTTATTGCTCCTCGTCATCGCTGGATCTATGTTGCCATATTTGGAGTTATGGGAGTCCAGATATTCACTATATTTCGAATACTGAATGGAATTAACGTGTCCAGCAACAGTTATTGGCAACTCACTTTCACTGTGTGTAAGTTAAGTCCATGAGGATTGCATTGTACAAAACTAAATACCTATTATCTTAGGTATTACATGTAAAAGCAGTCAATAGGCACTTAGACATAATTATATGTGACAGGATCTGAGAAAAGGGACCATTTCGCGCTATTCCCGAATTTTCATTTTAAAACGCTTATATCTTTGGAACCATAGCAGCTATGAACTTCAAAACTGGCATGAATATTCTTCAATCATCCTACTACACTCGCTGCAAATCGCGGGCCCCCCCCCACTTCCATGGTGGGCGGGGCAAGCGCGCGCGTCGATCGCGTTCGAAAATCGCCGTTTTATGCCTCACTTTGGCGGCTCACCGCTCAGGACAGGAGGCTTGCTCAGGCTTCTAACGTTGGATCTGTGAAGTAGAAGGTCCAAACTGCTAATAAACCAAGCCAGAAGCCTAGGGCTCTTGAGGCCTTGAAATGGTGACAGTTTGAAAAATGGCAAAAAATCGCGTTTAGCGCGAAATGGTCCCTTTTCTCAGATCCTGTCACATATGTAAATTATACAATGACTAGATAGGTAGCCTTGTCCCTGGGAGAGGACTGAGGACGAGGCTATTATAAGCACTTCCTGTCATATAGCAGGTAAACCATTGTCTACAAAAGAGATTGGGGCGACTAAAAGTAAGTATAGTGTAGATGACTGTGTGCTGGCAAACGCTCACAATAGTAGCAACTTTCTTTCATTTATCAATAATCAATTTATCGAAGCTTTTCGGCTAAAATGGTTAGCCTCATCAGGATAATAAAAATGAAGGAAAGAAAAAACCTTATATAGAAATAAGGGAGAAACCTGTCTCAAAAAAGATAGACAAGGAGGGCCAAGACAACAATACAGATGCATTGAATGTAAAAACGATTAGGGCTACCTAGTCAACGCTGTCTATCTTCGTCTCGCATGACTTTTTTTTATTGTGGGCCATACATGAAGCACATAAATGAACGTCGTAAATTTTCAAGAGACCTATTTTGACAAATTTGCAAACTTTTTTCACACACATACTAATATTGCTTAAGGTTATGAGGTAGCATTCGACACGCAATTTATAAATGATTGCGCATGGACACAATTCACATATGTTTAATGCGGTTTAGTCGGGAACGCAAACGAACATCAACCATTTCCAGATGTAAACAAAGTCCAAATTTCTGCGTCAACTTTTGAAGACCAGAGACTCGAATGAACTGACTTTGCTGTCGTTCACGATAGTTCATCGATCGGAGCAGGGCCAAGTATAGCACTTTTTCGAAAACTCAAAGATGGTGAATTGTCAGACAAGGTTTTGTCCTGGAGGGCCGCCATTAAGCGAGTCATATGGCAGCTGAGCAGTAAATTTTTATGTTCACTTTCTGTTCGTGTAACTTGAGGGAGTTCAAACACTATACTTGGCCCTATAGAGACTCGTAAGCTATCGTTTCATTTGTATATCATTACATACAGGCTGTTTGCCTTGGCAAAAACTGACGCAGAAAATTGCAATACTTATCCGTGCTTGCAGACGGACAGTGGCAGGTTTGTTTTTCGTTTTTGTAGTCCATGGGCAGGCATCAGGAGAGCTACTTACCTGTGCCTTGACTGTGCAAAGAATGTGGACAAAAACTGGAATGTAACTGTCTCATTTATTATTCATTAGAACTTTGACCATGGTGTGGGCGGAACACTATCCCGTAACCTTAACAGCATACGGTGAGGTTTATGCACTGCAGGTGCACATACCACTGTTCATGATGCCCAATCCTCCTGGCCTATACAATTCTAATATACCACTCAAGGCTATAAAATAAATTATATCCCGTTGCTATGTTGTTGCTATGTGCTATATATATTAGCCATATTGCACTGGTAACTGTGCAATATGAGTAGCTTCAGATAAATTTACTGTGCAATATTAAATACTGCAGGCCTTAAACAATAAACAGGTTGGTAGCAACAAAAGTAAAACTATCAATGGAGCGTCCCGTGAGACCTATGGCGGGAAAGGTAGCGGGAGATCGCTACTTCGAAGAGATGGGTGGAGTCGTCGATTGATCGATCGCGAGTCAACACAGTGTACGCGTATCCAGGTAAGCTTACTGCGTAGGCACGTAGCCTTGTTTTTAGGATAGTCAACAGCTCGAGCTTCGTTTCTTGGCTTCTGAGCTCGACGTTGCAGTTGGTAGTTCATCGTCAAGAGTCGGATGGCTGTAGCAAGCTGTGTGGGTTTGACCACACCCCTCGATCACGAGATGTTCAGAAGTTCGATTGACGTTTGAAAACTGGACTCAGAGAGCGGCTTTGTGTGACCGTTTTGAGTAAGATAGCCTTTCCTTTTCTATCTTTTTTAGTGCTCTATGCGTATCTATGGTAGCTATGCCCACGGGATATAAACTATATCACGCGCATTCGGGATGCATGGCATTTATTGCCCTCAACCCTGGGTGCTTTGCGCCCTCGTGCTTCGATGCAATAAATGCCATACATCCCTCGCGCCCGTGATATAACTATTACTAATTTCTGGAAGCGGCTACAGTAAGTGGTTACATGGATATTTATCTGGGAGTAGGTGCATGCCTTGAGTAAATTTGCATAAATTAGAAGCAAAGTGGGCTAACCCCGAACTATACTAATTAATGTGGGGAATTGTCTATAGAGCTCAAAATAGACTAAAAAAAGCATATATATATTATTGTACTCTACCAAGTTAAATTTGAATTTTCTATAGCTCATGAAACATAGTATCTTGAACATAATATTTTCAAGATTCGGGGGGGGGGGGGGGGGGAGATTTGTGGGTTAGCCCACTTTGCTTCTGAGCCCATATGTTATAGCTACCATACAGTATATAGCTATAGATTAACAAAAATCATTTTCTTCTGTTTTTAGTGGCTCTCCCCCTGATCACAATAGCAATGGGAGTACTTCAATTTGCTCCACTATTTGCCTGTGTCGATGCATCTTTCACTTTCATTGGACACCTAATGGGCCTCATTTATTCAATGCTTTGGTAAGTTCTTTTGGAGTTAATTATACTATAATATTATACAGTGAAAAATATTTTTCAGACGGTCATTTTTCTTACATGTACATAGTCCGTGTCATTACATGAGGGCATGGATACGCGTCTTTGATGCGCCCGGTTGCTATGAACGCACAGTGCGGGCGAAGAGAAAATCCGCACTACAAGGCTCAGGATTGGTCAGAACTGTAGGGCTGTGTGCACAAAGAAGAGTGGCCTTAATGCCTCAGGCCATAGCTACAGCTAGAGATGCATTGTCAAATGATCGGCGCGAACGCGCCGCGCGTTTCGAAGGACCTGCTAAACAGGCGCTGGCGCTAGCCACCGAGCCTCGAACGAAGCGAGAGGCGAGGTCTGTTCTTTGTCATATCTGTCAGTAGTCTGGTAGCGACATTCAAGCAGAGTGAGAATGTCACCACTGCACACTTAGTTGGAGCCAGAGCAACTATATACTTGCTGTGAGAGGTGTGGCCTGTGCAATAATTGGTCCAGGTTCAAAGATCATGCCGCTTCCTTCTGCGCATGTGCATGGTGCTTGCATTGGCAAGCTATGTCTCCATGTTTTGTGAGCATGTACTGATCATGCATACTAGCCACGTTATCCCATGATTGTGACATTAAACATACTTGTTATCGTTGTAAAATAGTTGGTACATGTACATCACAATAACTGAATTCGAAGGGGCTAGTATACACGTTGCTATTGTGTACTCCCATACAGATACCAGTGAATCTTACCTATTACGGTATCCCTACTATTCTTCTTTGCTAAACCTTTTATTAATCCTTACATAGTAATTGCTTTTCAGTAATTCAATGTGGTAAAATGAATAATAATTAGAATATTATAGTATGGATTATTTTGTGATTGGGATTGTTAGAGATGTATGGAAAGAGAGGCCTGCATGCATAACACACCTCATGCATTTTCTTATTCTTTTGAGTTACTGTTGACAACCCCGTATAATCCTTTGTATACTATAAAGTTTATGCTTGAATTTTAATATCACAATCATGGGATAATGCTAATATGCATGATCATCTATTAACAGTACATGCTCACCATAGCTCACAAAACATAGAGACGTAGTTCATGCACAAATAGTATCCTGCCTGTGCCATTAGTACCGTGCGCATGCGCAGATGGAAGCAGCATGAACTTTGAACCTCTACCAATTATTGCAGAGACTACACCCCTCATAGCAAGCACGCTGCTCTGGCTCCAACTACATTGTAAGTGTGCAATCTCGACTTCTCACTCTGCTCAAATGTTGCTACCGGACTACTGACAGGTATGACAAAGAACAGACTCGCATCTTGCTTCACTTGAGGCTCAGTGGCTAGCGCCAGCGCCTGCTTAGCAGGCCTCTCAAAACGATCGATGCTTTTGTGCCGATTGTTCGACAATGTGTCTCTAGCTATAACTAGCTATGGCCCGTGGCATTAAGGGCCTTAGGTGACTCTTCTTTGTGCACACAGCCCTACAGTTCTGACCAATCCTGAGCCTTGCAGTGTGGACTCTCTCTCCGCCAGCGCCACGCGTTCATAGCAACCAGGCTTATCCAAGATGCATGCCCTCATGTAATGATACGGACTATATAAGAAAAATGATCGTCTGAAAAATATTTTTCGTTGTATATAATTATATGAGTCAGGCGGCAGTTGCATATAAAATTTATATTGCTTAAATTTTTGTCGCACCATAACAAGTATGTTTGATGTCACAATCATGGGATAATGCTACTAACCGCATGCTATTGTACAATCGAGTGCCAGTTAGTACAGCGCGCATGTGCAGATGAAGACCACACCCCTCACTGCAGGCCAAGAGTAGTTGCTCAAACTCACCATGTAATGGCGACGTTCTCACTCCGCTTGAACGTCGAATCTACCGCCAGACCATGAAAAAGAGCAGACATCGCCTCTCGCTTCGCTCGAGGCTCGGTGGCCTACCAAGCAGGCCTGTCGAAACGCGTGGCGCTTGTGCCACTTGCTCGAGCTCGAGAATGCATCTCTATGGCCCCTAGGCCCTGGCAACCTTGTTTGTGCACACGGTACAACAATTCTGACCAATCATGACTCTGAGTCTTCTGAACTTGTAGGAGAGCGCATCTTTTATGCCCTCCAGGTTAGGACACGGACATTGATAAGAAAATTGATCGTCTGAAAAATATTTTTCGTTGTATAATATAGTATAATAATATTATAAAGCGCAAAACATTTAAATAGATAAATAAAAATTGCATAAATTTTCAATAGGCCCACTTAAGTATTCTATAAATTATTTTGTACGTATTTTGACACACTTGGCACCCCATGCCATTTTTGTAGCTAGACTGCCTAATCATGACAATCACTTCAGTAATATTATTGTTATAGGTATGCTGAGACCCTGACAACTAGAATTGGTGGGTATCTTCAGCTAGCTTCTGCTTGTGATGGAGAGCTACCCACAGAGAACAGTGGAAGTGTGAGTTTGAAATACCTAATGTAACTTGTAACATAGTTGTAACAATCTGGCCCATCAATATTCTTATTCTAATGGACAGATCCTACTAGGGGATATTCACCGAGTACTATCATGGATTTTGACCAGCTAACTAAGTTTTATTATTTCTTTATTACTCAGTTTGTATTGCTGTTGTTTGCGGATCTCCCTGTCTTTATTGTGGGAGGACTTATTGTCATTTGGTACATCTATCAAGTTGTGGCAGGGATTGTCAGGCATATCCGTACAAACTTAGCTGGAGGTGATCACAGACAGTTTGGATCCTATGTCAAGAAGACTGTACTAAACAATGTAAGTTAACTAATACACAGTATACAGATTCTGGGACAAAATGCATACCGTAGTTAATTGAATACAATGCATGATCCAATTTAACGCAAGAAATTAGCATTTTACGAACGTTTATATATGGAGCGATTGACGACTTTACCAGAAAAACATGCGTTTTCAGATTTTTTCCACGCATTGTATTAGATTAAGTACGGTACACACATTTCAAAGACTTCGTCAATGATAATGCATGCTGATTTCTAATTTGCTCACACTCCCATCAAGAAGTTCTTAATTACGCCAAAGCCAACTGGTTAGCCGAGTCAATCTATCATCGTGATGCATGGAGATGCTTGAAGAGGTGTAAGAAACTGCAGCTTATTACTGAGTCCACTTTGTTCTATAATATTTAGCTAGTTTCTGAACTATCTTGTCTGGTTCACATCGTCACTTCAAGTTGCTGAATATGTGTTCAATATGTGCACTTTATAATATAGGAATGAGGGCTGTGAGACATAGAGTGAGATACATGTAGGATTAGTGAGTGTAACCATGGATAGAATCAAACAGAGAAATATAAACAACTATTTATGATCAGTAAATACATGTAAATCTAGACACAGTTCAGGCATGATACAAAAATTTAATTTAACAAAGGTATTGAGAATGAATAACAAAATCTACAACTGACCAAGACCAATAATAATTATTCTCAAAGTGTACGATGCACCAGCAGTGCAGATGCCTCTGTGCATGTTGTTTGTCTATTACTAGCTCTGCACAAGTTATGACAAGAGGATAGGAGTGCTGGAACTAGTAGAACAACGTTCTGGTAGAATGACATCACAGATACCGTATGGCGGGTAATTTTCATGGGATCTAATTTTCGTGGAAAGTCCGAAAAGGCCCTCAAAATTAATTTTCGTGGTTTTAAATTTCGTGACAGCAACCAGTCCAGGGGCGTGGCACTGCTGCTCAAGTGATGATCTAATCAGTACACACGCTCGCGATCTTCTTTGTTACTAAGCCATACCTACAGAGACGGACAAATAGCATGAGATAGAAGAATATTAGTGTCAAAGATGCTATCAGCTGGATGACAGTGGCTACTATATTGCTTGCTAATACTGGAAAGTGTTGGCCGCGCTGCCACGATATTTATGGCCACGCCCATCATCATGGACTCCCATAGTACAAGATCACCGTAGGCATTAATTTTCGTGTGTGAGAAATTTCGTGACTACCAAGTCAACCACGAAAATAACGAAAATTAGCACCCCACGAAAATTACCCGCCATACGGTATACATGACAGTTTACACAAGTGACCACCTGGGTCAACAGTGGATAGAGCAGTACTGTAGTTGTGTTTACAGTGAGCTAAACCACTATTACTACTTTTGCTTGCATCACTCTACCGGAATGTTATGTAGACTTTGTATGGTACATGTAGTTCAACACTCTTATCTTCTTGGTTACAGTCTCACTCAATTTCATTGTACATACCCTACTTGCTCTCAGTACTACACCTCTTGCTAGCTTTACCCTGGCACACAAAGTAACATTTCTCACACAATAATCTTGATAAACTTTGATACGATAAGCCAAAATGTTGCGGGATCACCCATATGAACCTTTGTTACAGCAATGTTGCTGCTTACATTGCTCCACGGAAGTACACACCGTATTTATTCGAATAGAAGCTGCACCCCGATTAGTAGCCGGCCTCAAATAGTAGCCACACATGGAGTTCTGCGAAAGAAATAGTAGCCACCCTTGAATAGTATAGCCGCATGCATGCACGAACACAATTAAGTGGGTATGGCCACGATGACAAGCCACGAATGATCGTTAGTTCGAGGCAAAAATGTGGCAGAAAACGTCTTTGATTTGGTTCCGCTGCTTATTTCTCGATCATATATTTGAAAATCAGTCCTGAAAAACGAGTCTACCGTGTTAATGTCAGCAAAGGGTATTGCTACAAAATTAATAAAAACCGCCCTCAATTAGTAGCCGCACTCCAGCAAGGCTAAAATTAATAGTAGCCATGGCTAGTATTCAAATAAATACGGTATACTTGCTGGCCCCACCCACTAAGTCTTTTAGCTACGTATCTATAGAGTGCTGCCAAAATGCTTGAATAATAACAGCAGCCAATGTTTCAACTGAGCACAAATATAGTGCAACAAAAATTAAAGAATAGAGCAGCTGGAGACATTGTTTGTGTGCAGTTGCTACGATTATACTAGTCAGGCTGATTTCTTTGTGTTACAACTCGATTATTATGTATATGTAGCATTCCAGAAGCTACGAAGAAGATTTTTGTTTACATCTAGAGGACTGATTCCTCTATCGATCTGTACCATATTATTACCTGCATCAACTATTAATTTTTTGCCTGCATATCAGATTAATGTCTGTGCCAGCACATTATATATATAAGATTAATTTCTTATGGAGTGTTACATTTGTAAAGTATATCCCATTGACCTGCATGCCTTCATGATATGTTGGTACATATCAAGTACATTGTTATTATGAACTTAATTCAATATAGACCCCGAGATTCTCTGATGTATGCCGTGATTATTATGTC
Organism: Cliona cf. orientalis; assembly: GCA_963930775.1. Classification (NCBI taxonomy): domain Eukaryota; kingdom Metazoa; phylum Porifera; class Demospongiae; order Clionaida; family Clionaidae; genus Cliona; species Cliona cf. orientalis. The sequence goes on from OZ005695.1 coordinate 6,840,173, forward strand.
AACCATGTTAAGAAATTGCTCAAGAAGTGAGTATTGTATTGTAACTATTGTACCATATAATACTGGTATTATGGATGTCTGTTATACTTAATCAGGCCGGTGAAAAAAGATATTACCCAAGGACGAGCAAAAACAATTATTATATCAATTTGGCACTATTTTGTACCCTTTGACAGATGTAAGTTATGAATTTATTGCTCTAAGCCGAGGCTCACAATATTATATCACAAGATCAGGTTTTGATTGGTAAATTATAGTGATTGCGATTCACGATTATTTCTAGGCCCTGCAATCATTAAATTTGTAAAGTAACTTGAGTGTCTTATTATAATCTTAAGATTGCAGGTATTAGACTCACAACCTGGCCTGGCCACCAAAAACTACATGATTAATTATAATAATTATACGCAATCAAAACCTGTTTTATACTGTAGACAATGTCCATATATATTGCCTTTGAAAGTGTGGATACACATGACTTGGGCCAGTCATAAGTATTACAAGCATAAAAAACAATAAAATTGAAGGATGAAGTAGGGATGGCAGGGTAAAAAGTACACAAACAAGATTTGTAAGGGATAAGCATCTACTATACATTCCTACGCTTGCTTTTCTCGATTATTATGCACCAATTAATGTCGACGTGTTTGTTGAGTGTGGCATTTGGGAGACATTCAGGTTGTTCCCTGGTTGTCACGATGATTCAGGATAGTCAGTTTTATTTTGCACCCCTCAAGAAGCAAGCGTAGGGATGTATAGCAGATGCTTATGTCTGATACGCCATTTTGTCATACAATGCGCATGCTCCGGATCCGAATATGTTGCAATGGTCAGGGGCGAGGCGCAAGTGAAGCAGCATGATATGAACTGGACCGCATCTACAATGCATGCTGGCTTGGCACTCAAATACTTGCGCTCAGTTCTAGCCTTGAGCCATGTGCCAGGCTCTCTCGCACAAGCTAACTTAACTAGGCCAGTGCGAGCCGAGCACTATACAGTGAACTAGGTATCAAGAAGCTCCTCAGCAGTCAGCATAACCGTGCCAGTTCACAACTTGATTTTCTCCCTGGTAACGGAACTGAGAGACACACCGCTTCCTGGGCCGCTTAAAGCAGCCTTCTTTGTCAGCCACCTTGAAGGGCGTGGCTAAGACTTTGCACGCACGCGTGAACTTCGGTACCTCCCATCTACTAGCTACTTAATTACACTGGACAGAAGTTGAGAGTAGAATGAGCAAACCATGTAAGATGGCATTGATAAATTGTGACCGGATTTGGGAAAATCCTCCTTAAGGGATCTGCGCGCGATTCGCGCAATGCGCACATTTTTAGTAGCTCAGGTCGAAATTTGTCAAAGTCCAGATTTTGTCATATACATGTGGAATAACCCTTCTTCTAACTGTTGCCGTCTTCTACGGAGGCTAGTCGTGCTATACGAAGGCGAAATAAGCCTTCATTTTGACCCACCTAGTCGGCACAGCCACCGTACATGGAGACTGTTGCTATGGGCGCTAATTAGAATTCCCTACCTAGATACAGCTATATAGATTCATCGAACTACTGTATGTTCGCTCACCTTTTTAGCTTCTTGGGCATCTAAGAACAATCGGCCGTCGTTGTCAACAACGAAATTCAACTCTTGCTTGATCTTTACGTTCATTTCGAACGGCTCCGCCCAGGTCCATTTAATTGATTTCCGGGTCACGCGTAGAATGCGGAAACGCCATACGCGTGCATAGCAACACCTTTAGACCGTAATTTCTCGATTATTAGGGGTGTGGCGCGATCACAAACAAAGTGCTGTATCACCACAATGAAGCGCGCGATCGGCCTGAAACTTAAACGCGGGTTAGCTCTATGGTAGAGCTTATCAACCATACATCAAACTCGATTTTCAGAAAAAATTTGTTACAGAGGGTTTTCCCAAATCCAGTCACAATTATACTAAGAAAGACCAGAAACAAGTATAAAATTGAAGGATGAAGTAGGGATGGCAGGGTCAAAAAGTACTTGTAAGGGACACCCACCTTTACGTAACTGTCGAGATAACACCAAACTAATGTGCCATGGACCTACGTGCTACAAAATAGAGTGGATATATTATATGAGAACTAAGCTAAGCGGTCCAGACAGTCTTGAGTTAGCCCTGGTAATGAAAGAAATAAGAAAGAAAGATTGATAAATGGCCTATTTTTTGAACATCTGGTTCTGATGTGTACAATATTGTTTTGATGAATAATCTTAGTCTTTTTAGATGCACAATTTGCTGCAGATTCTAATTTTCACACTTAGATATTTCACAAAATTACCTATTTTGAGATATTTGGGTAATGTATTACATATATGGCATATCCGGGCCATCCCTACTTATAGAGTCTACTGACTCTATGATATTCCACACTTATATACAATTTCTACGTTGTTGTTAAGTGGAATATACGCCATATTGCACTAACCGCAAAGTACGCCTCGATCAAGACCATTGCTAAAGATCAAAGAAGTAGCCGAGGAACTAGCTAATCCCTTAGCTCTTGGGGCTTTGTAAAGCTATATCAATGGAACGTACGGTGGGAGCGATGGGTGGTGTCGTTGATCGAACACGAGTCAACACAGACTATCAGTAGCTACACTCATACCATGGTAAGCTTACTACGGAGCCTCTTCACACATTGCATTGTTTCTAGGCTAGGCACCAACAGATTGAGCTTTATTTCTGAACTCGACAATGCTAATGTGGTATTTTATAGTTTGTCACTGAGTTAACCACATCCCTAGGTCACGAGACGATCAAAGTTCGATGGACACTCGAGAACTTGTCATTTATTGCACCACCGTGTCATTTATTGCACTCAGCCCTCGGTGGTGCAATAAATTCCATGCATCCCTCGTGCCCGTGATGTAACTACTACATAAACGCAGAAGTAAATTACAGAGGTATGGTTAGTGGCTACTGGAGCACTCCATTTATAGTAGAAATATCAAGTTTATTAGGGCTTTGAATCCCACCCTCCCCTTCACCCAGATGATCCTACGCAACTTGTTTTCAAACGATGTCGAAGAGTTACCGTAGTGTCCCGGGTAAGCGCCCATGGATCTTAAACATAACTCGTGATTTTGGCCTGCTTGGGCACTTACCTGGGATCAAACTTGCATACGGTTGCATAGAAGTTGCTACAGTGGCCCCCTGAAATGTGGTACATGGTCACTTACTCATAATAATATGTATAGCATTACGGTACCGTAGAGTCCCGGGCAGGCACCCACTCCCTGATCATGAGAATGCCTCCAAATCCCCCTAATGCATGCACGCATACTTATTATTGTAAGGAAAATGCCACGCCTACATTAATTATTAGTTTTCTATCTGAGCACATTTACAATTTCGTGGCTACAGTCCTGTATGGCTAAATGTTGCCAGATCAAGTTAACAGTTACTATAATATTATACACAATAGGGGGCACAGTCAATTCTCAGGCGTGCATAACATAATTTGTTGTAATGATTTAGATTATCGACTTCCTATTCCATTCCTTGGAGCCGTTGCTGCTGTACTGATGCTTCTTTATCCCGTAAGTTTGCCCTTAATCTTTTTTCTTGTGTGCAAGATATTATACATGGCTGCTGTATGTATAATTTCAATTATAAGACAAGCTTCTTTCTTGCGACTACTTCATTCTCTGCTGCTAACAAAGGAAGAATACTATATGGAAATTTTTCGACTTATATTGCTTCAAAAAACGTCACAATACCACCACTTATTACGGATATCATAGAAGGTGTTGCTGTGGGGCTTCCAGGTATACTTATAATATTAAAATTGTTACTGGGTATATCATTAAATTTATATCCCTTAATAGTGGTTATTGCACTGTCATTGATTCTATCTTACGTCACTTGTGTTCTGATACTATTGCACATGATTGGCTCAGTAAGGTATGCAGCTGGTAATTAAGTACCATAATAATTAATACATAAGGCCATTGTAACTTAATTCATTGTTTCCCAAGACCTATATACCCCCATGCTTATTTTGTAGTGCCTCAAAATTCATTATGTATTGCTATAGCAAACCAGCTAGTCATGTTCCTTGTAAACCACAGGAAGTGGGCAAGATTTAGTGGTTACATAACGATATTCATACACAAATAATAACTGCATTATTGCTAGGTCAGAATGAGAGGACTGTCACAGTAAATTTCCACCCTAGCCTATGCAGGAAGTAAAGTATATAGGTGGGATATAGACAATATTAGACCACTAGTACTGTACTTGTTTGCCATCCTCTCCTATACCTGGCAGGGACGTGTCCAGGATTTGAGGAAGGGAGGTGCTAAGCCAAACGCGCGCAAAGCGCGCACGCAAAATTTTTTAGCCACGCCCCAAAAACGTTGACCACGCACCTCGTTAATGCGTTCTTGAAGACAGCTTGATGACAAAGAAGGCTGTTTTAGGCCTAGTAGCGACGAGAAAATACCATTTAGAGCGAGTCCAGTAAGTTTATTGTTGGTCTTAGCTACTAGTTGTTGCTTATCAGTAACAATAGTTGTCACACAGCTACTAAGTTGGCTTTTGTGCCAGACCTTAGGGGGGTGCTCGAGCCCCCTGAGCCCCCCGCAGGATACGCCCCTGCCTGGAGAGCATAGTTCTGAATAGAAAGGGAGTCACACAGTAAACAAACCAGCAAAGAAACAATCGATGACGGATGGCTTGAGTCACGGAACGATGGCTAATTGAATCAACCAGTGCTTCAGCTTCCTGTGAATAGAAGACAGTCAGATAGCTTCGAAAACACTCAGTGCAGTTAAGGACAGCCTCATCTGTGTTCATAGATGAAATATGCACATTTTCAGAAGCTAATACTAGTGATTGTGTGACAATTGAGTACTGATCATGATATTGAAATTAAAGCCCAACTCTAGTACTATCATAATATGAAATAGTAAACCACAATGTCTAATCAATTAAGCGGTATAACCGCAATTAACCATGCCCTCTAAAACACTATTTGTAGTTTTCCAACATTGTTTCTGTCAGATTTTCTTACCTTAAGTAGACAAGGTTAACTCTAAGTTGCTTTTCATGATTTTCACTGAGGGATATTCAGAAACAACATCGTGGTAAGAAAAAATTGCAAAAAACACCATTACAGCTACCCTGACGGTATGATCATTCGCACACACCCACAAAACGGAGCAAGCAGTCAACTTATCCCTCGGCAGATCCTCGATAAATATCTCAAAGTTCAGCTTTCCACCATCCAAACTGCTAAACAACCCCTGGAACAATGTTGGAACTCGCAGAACAAAAAAAATCGCTATAGATTGTTGCAGCTATACAGCTACACAGCCGTGGCTTGTACTACGCCACTATTGGGTGACGTCACGTCTAACCGCTAATTGGCCACAAATTTGCACGCTAAGAGTCCGTTAGTACAGTGCACGCGATAAGACTTAGGACAGTCCTTAAACGCACTGAGCAAATTTGGAACTAGTTTCACTGTTCAATAAACTCGGGGAATGGCTTAATAGATCTATGCTATCTAGATTGTGGACTAACAGCTAGCTATAGTTCACTGTTGAACTTGCCACGTGGTAGCTATAGCCAGTTTTACCATAGTTTCCATGCAGGGATTTATGGCAACGTAAACTTCCCTTGTCCTCAGACTATGCCCTCCTCAGTGCACTTAAGGACTGTCTGAAATCGAAGAAGCTACAATTTTCAGTCACATTCAAGGACTCTATCAGAGGCTGATCAGGGTACCATATGAAAGACCAATCCAAGCACCTTCCAAATATTTAATTATTAACTGCAACCAATTAACTAATTAGGTGTGGCAGTGCCATTCAGCCACGCCCTCTAAAACGCTAAATCGAGCTATCCGGAATTTAAGCTGCCACTTCTACCGAACCTTAGCTACACAAACGGAGGCTTACTATGATGATCTAACATATCAGCGGACAGATTGTCGAAAAACCCCTCTGCTACGATTTTAGTCACAAAAAACTATATAGATTTTGGGGGATCTATGGCACGATGTTTCACATGTAGCTCCGAACTGAAAGCAGCCATCGACAATCCGTCCGATAGATTGTCAACAACGATCGTACAGTTACAGTCCCGAACGTCTTAGGTGGTCGAGAGTTGATGACTTACGCTATAATTCATTTATTAATGCTTGCAAATTTGACCTCAAATGTCCAATTCTCATTTCTTGCTCCTCAAAATTGAACAATAGTTATGCAGCAGCAACTGTGGGTTGTGTAGCGTAGTTCTACAGTAACCACAACTATACCGATTGCATTACGCAATACCTTATGGTGGGCAATTTTTGTGGGGTGTTAATTTTCATTATTTTCGTGGTTGACCTGGAGTCACGAAATTTTCCCGCCAACAAAAATAATAATGCCTACGGTGATAATATTATGCAAGTCCAAGATTTGTAAGGGATAAGCATCTGCTAGCTATGTACATCCCTACGCTTGCTTTTCTCGATTATTATGCACCTATTAATGTTGATGTGTTTGTTGAGTGTGGCATTTGGGAGACATTCAGGTTCATCCCTGGTTGTCACGATGGTTCAGGATAGTCATTTTTATTTTTGCACCCCTCAAAAAGCAAGCGTAGGGATGTATAGCAGATGCTTATCCCTCACAAACCTTGTTTGTATACTTTTTGACCCTGCCATCCCTACTTCATCCTTCAATTTTATTGTTTTTATACTTGTCTTTCTTTATTTCTCTTAGTATAATTCATCAATGCCATCTTACATGGTTTGCTCATTCAACTCTCAACTTCTGTCCAGTGTAATTAAGTAGCTAGTAGATGGGAGGTACCAAAGTTCGCGCGTGCACGCAACCAGGTAGCGATGTGTCTTTCAGTTCCGTCAGGGAGAAAATTAAGTTGTGAACTGGCTGTTATGCTGACTGCTGAGGAGCCTCTTGATACCTAGTTCACTGCATGTATTGTGCTCAGCTCGCACTGGCCTAATTAATTATACTAAGCTATAGTTAGCTCGCGCTGGGAGAGCCTGGTGCCTGGCTTGAGGCTAGAACTGAGCACAAGTATCTGAGCGCAGAGCCAGCATTGTAGATGTGGTCTGGTTCATATCATGCTGCTTCGCGCGTGCCGCACCCCTGACCATAATCTAATCACATGATTTCACCATGGCAACACATTCCGAGCATGCGCATTGTATGACAAAATGCATGGCGTATCAGACACACCCATTAGATAATGCGCCGTACACACCCACCTTTACTTAACTGTCTAGATAACGCCAAACTCACGTGCCATGGACCTGTGCGCTACAAAATAGAGTGGATATATGTGAGAACTAAGGTGAGCGGTCCAGACAGTCTTGAGTTAGCCCTGATAATGAAAAAGAAAGAAAGAAAAATTGAGAAATGGTCGTTTTTTTACATCTGGTTCTGGCATGTACAACTTGGTCTTATTAGATAGAATTGATAATTTGCTGGAGATTCCGATTTTCACACTTAGAACTTCACAAAGTTACCTGTTTTTGGAATTTGTAATGTGGGGTCATCCCTACTTATAGAGTCTACCGACTCTATGATCTGACTCGTGATACATGTGGTAATACAAATGTAATTGTAATGGTAAAAAAGGTGCACTTCTGGCTTCCACGATCATCAAAATTAATGTGTCCCAATGTAGCAAAATGATGAAGAAAACATTGCAACAAGGATTTACAGAAAAGCTTCCTGGAACAGTGCGAAGAGTCGTAAGTTAAAATTAATAATTTACAGTGAAAGTTTTCACGTGATGCAAAAGTTTTTATGGTGATGCATGGTTATTGAGCAAAGAGCTGCAATGTACCTATTATCATGTTTAATAAGGCAGTTATATCTGCACTGGGCATATATACCTTGGTATGTTAGGCATGTTGCTGCACAGTGTTGCCTCGCAATCGATTATGTGCATCCATGGTAGCCGTACCAGTGGGATATAAATCATGTACACTTGGGATGCATGGCATTCATTGCACTTAGCCCTCAGGCTGCTTGTGTCCTCATGTTTCACCATAACATGTCTCTCATGCCTGTGATAATGTAATATGAAAGATTGAATGTATCTCTAAAAAATTTTATGATACTAGTGAGAATTTCCTGCTATAGCAATACATGATAATCTTGATTATCTTCTTTCTCTCTGTAGCCATCTGCATGGAAATTTGTTGGCCTTCTTATTGGATTGTGTGTTGTGGGTAAGATTATAATAATAATTTTGACAGTATGTTTTAATTGCCATAGGCTGAGTACATAACACACTTTCAATCACACCTTTCTCTCAGACGACCCTTACCATTTAACATAGGAGGGTTGGGATGGACAGACAAACAAAGATCACTAAATGATTGCAGTAATCCTCCGCCTATATACGCTTTGCGGCGAGGATTAATTAGCTCATAACCAGAACTCTATAGAGTGCATACCCCACACACTGCATCTGCATCCTGCAGTGCATTGACAGATTCATTATTCTTATGAGTCACTCAGATACCTACAGATATCAAGATCTGGCCATTTTTGTGCTGATGAAAATAACAACAGATGGACACACCAATTACCTTACCCGGGAGAGAAGGAACACGTGTGCGCGCAGTTTATTGTCGAAAATACGCAGTTTTTATGCCAAATTTCGCGCGTATTACCGCACGGTACCGCCCCAAACCGTTTATTTCCGGTGCGATCGAAAACAAAGTTAAGAAAGGAGCGCTTCAATTCTGTGCGCGTTCGAACCTTCGGCTGCTAAGCTTCAACGACCCTGAGTATCGCCTGCTACAAGCTTGTTTCAACATCGAAACGCCATCGTCGTTAATTCTTGAACCGCTTGCACCCGCGCGTTTGGGCGTGACCGGACGTTGAACGATCAGTATTTCACATATATCCGTGTTGTACCCACCAACGCTCGCACTAACCGCGTATTTGTGTGGTCCTTTTCACCCGGGTACGTACCCCCTTGCTGCACATGTGGGCGTAATGATACTCTCAACTTGAGACATGCTCTTAGTTTAAAGGCTGAGGTATAATTATACAGTGAACACAACCATGCCTTAGTGATCCAATGAAGACATTGAAGAGGATAAAAATCCAAAATGACAGATAAATACCGTAAAGTCTGGTTAATAAGCGCACATGCTTATTAAGTGCATATTTTTTAATAAGTGCATGCTTCCTCCTGTTGTTAAGTATCGTCTAATTATAATGAGCCCATGCGCCCAATAAAGGTGACAGTAATATTCACCGTTCGATCATGAGTGTTCCATGCTCTACATGGCTAGAACTAATTTACTAACCTATTTTCAGATAGACAGCTACACAAGATCAGCTATACTCAACGCTGCGATGTTCCACTGAGACGGGTTTGGACTCTTGACCTTGACTTCGAAGCAGCGAGTCTTGCCAAAGAAGTCGGCTATTTTTCCACAGTTTTCTTCCAGCGATGGCTTCTGATCATACTCTTATGAACTATTTCAGAGCTTATTCCAAGAATCGCTGTGTTCATAACTTGCTATCTTTGTCATTGAGCGCTTGAACGTGCTGGCAGTGGGCGGGGCCAAAATGTCACTCTCTATTAAGCGCACATCGTCTAATAGGCGCATGTTTCCTTACCACCGAGAGTGATAAGCGCATGCGCTTATTAACCAGACTTTACGGTAAATGAAGAGAGACCTAGCAGGGATCTTAGTTTGATTGATAAATCAACTGCCGTGCATGTTTGTGGCACCATTGCTAAAACCACCGATTAGACTTCTTCAATGCATTTGGTTGCTAGCTATAGATTCACTGTGATACGATTTGTATACATATCTACATACAGTCATATCCCCTATGCATGCATGTGGGCATTAAAGTACTCTCAACTGGAGCCATGCTCTTAGTTTAAAGGCTGAGGTATAATAATTATTATAGTGAACATAACCATGCCTTAGTGATCCAATGAATACATTGAAGAGGGTAAGAAATAGATAAATGATTCAAAAAGAGACCTAGCAGGGATCTTAGTTTGAACATAAATCAACTGCCATGCATGTTTGGCACCATTGCTAAAACCACAGATTAGACATCTTCAATGCATTCGGTTGCCAGCTATAGGTTCAGGATTTGTACCTACATACGGTCATATTCCCTGTCCACAGGTATCTTTATGACCTAGTTATCATATAGCCATCAATTATTAATCTTCATACTGCCATCAAAGAAGTGCTGTCCTCAATTACACAACGGCAGCTGCACTATTGAAGTCTGTACTATTCAAATGAATGTGATATAGCTATAATATTATACGTTTTTTCATTCAATTCATTTTATAGCATGGGGTCTCTACCTAGCTGTATATGTCTTGGTTGGAATAGTCCTTGGAGGATTTATTATCTTTCTTCGTTTCTCCCTGACAAGAGATTACATCATCAACACTGCTATAATACTTATGTAAGTTTTATCTTTTTATGATAATTAGTTTAGGAATGTAATAATAATATTATTACGTTTGTATATAGAATACCATTGGTTTGGGCTGAAGTTATACTCTGGGGTCAGTTCCTTCTGTGCAAGTTTGCTTTCATTGCTGACAAGGATGGTAAATTTGTCTCCATTACTAACAGGTATCATACATGTATAAAATTATTATTATCAATAATATAGTTACAATGATAAAAATTGTTACTAATGCAATAGTGTATACCGTATAGCCGGAAATATTGGTGGGAATTAAATTTGGCGGTTGAGCCCAAAATCGCTATTGCAAGAATATTGGCGGATTTAAATTTGGCGGTTCGGTATGGGATCGCTATATGTATATACAGTGGACTCTCTATTAACGGACACTCCCAATAACGGACCTCTACCAAATAACGGACACTGCTATATGTACCAACCGACATCTCCATATGTTTAATACAGTAGCAACACCTGAATAGCGGACAACCTCCGAATTCCGGATAACGGACACAGCAGCTTGCACGAAGTAATACAGTACTATGCAAAAAACGTTCCAACTAGCGGACGTCGGTGGGTGTGGCTAACCCCGCCCACGACCGTCTTACATGCAATTCATGGCATTATTAACAATCTGTACAAAAATAATAAGACGGCAATACATGTAGACACTAAAAAACGGTAGTACTTTGTCTAGCAACAGCCACTGCTTTACTTGCTCAAATGGCAAGTAGCTAGCCATTCGTCCACCATGACACAATTGACACTCGTCTAGTAGATCACTTCCTTGAAACAGACTGAATAGTGCAATACATTGTCATGAAAACACTTGAGTATGTCACGAATTTCTTAATAACAATGAACTATTGGCTATAAAATTAATATTAGATGAAGTGGGAGGTGACTAAGGTAAAACACCCCAATAAAGGACATACCCTGAATAAAGGACAGAAGCCTATGTACCAAGGTGTCCGTTATTCGGAGAGTCCACTGTATGCGCGTGGGAAATTTTGGCGGATTTTAATTTGGTGTTTGTAATATAGACCACCAAACTGCCAAATTTAATTCCCCGCCAAATTTTCCAGCTATACGGTACATGAAAAAATTCGCCAAGCCCAGCTACCCTTGTATTGCAGAAAAAATTTTTGCCAATGTACATGACATTGTGGTAAAGTTTGCCATATCCAATATGCAATATTTAACCCGGATAAAACATTTGTGCGATAAAATTTTCGCCAATGAGAGTGGGGTGGCAAAATTGGCGATTTTCTCTTGGTGAAATTTTTTCAGTATAATAATTATGGTGTGTAGCACTATCGTGCAAAACCCTCAGCATATTATTACATGATCAATTGTCAGCAATTATTGCTGAAATGAGGAGGAATATGAAATGGAGGCAGATCGAATGGTGGTAGATTGCACAGCTCCGTTTTTTTTTAATCGAATTAACACTCTGTCTTTTAGTCATTCTATCTTCTTTGTATCCCTGGAGGTTTGTATATATCCTAAAGAGAGCAATATTAACTCTTGATATCTTTATTGTCTTTGGGTATGAGTGTGCCTATAAAATATTACGTGTATCCATAGGTGGCAGAACAGGAGGAGCAGGGGGGCATTTCCCCCCCCCCCCCCCCCCCCCCCAAAAATCCAAACCTAGTCACATCACAAAGTAGCTACTTGATGACAAATGCATCAAACCTACAAAAGCTTCCTAGAATAGCTTCAAGAATCAATCACAGTGCACGTTTTCCATCATTTCTTGATTTCTGACAGTAGCAGCACCACCAATTGCCATGTGTGACCTTTGAACTTCAATCAAAAGGGCGTATCCTAAACATTTTGCACACACAATTGTTAATATTTGCCCCGGTCCCCCAAACAAAATTTCCTTTTGCCGCCTCTGGTGTCTGACCTGTTTACAATAGGCCTCTATAGCATGGAAGCCTGCTTAGTTTAAGCTGGCATCGTACAAACGCGCTAAACTGCTTTACAATTCGCTTTCTAAATCTATTTGTAAACTACGTCCGGGGGGGGGGGGGGGGGGGGGGTGATTTGAAATTGGTTTATAGGATTTGTCGTTATACAAACCCATGTGTAAATGCTCTAGGCTGGCTTAAGGCACTTACATAAACTATATGTGACCGGATTTGGGAAAACCCTCCGTATGGGATCCGCGCGCGATTCGCGCAATGCGCATTTTTAGTAGCGTAAACGACCGATTATCGGCATGTACCAATTATCGGCACGGCACTTTTCGATTATCGGCACCTCCGTGAACGGACGATAAACGGAGAATCTACGTAAGTCCACGGAACCTTCGCGCGCTACAGCCACGCTTCTTCACTGGTTGAGAGATTGACTTTTGTTTCTCTTTCTATCGGACTTCTTAAAGGTTAGCCGTGGTATAAACAACAAAAATATACATTAAAGTTATTCATTTTACCTATTTTGATGCTAACAGGTAACGATTCGTGTCGTTTAGAGTGTGATGCCACCTCGAGCGAGAAAGAGAGGAAGGCCTCGTTCTCGATCAGCACCTGCCCTACTTAGAAGCCCCAAGAAAGTCAAGAAACGTAAGCAGTGGTCTGAGGAGTCGATGATAGCCGCTATTGATGCCGTGAAAGACGGCACCATGGGTGTTCTTCGTGCTGCTAAACAATACGGTGTACCACGACAGACTCTTGGTGATCGAGTGAATGGTAAAGTTATTCATGGCACGAACCCAGGACCAAAACCTTTTCTAACAACTGTAGAAGAGAAGGAATTGTCGAGCTTTTTAGTAGACGTTGCTAAAGCTGGCTATGGGAAGACTAGGAAACAGATTATGGGTTTGGCGGAATCTGTTGCACGTGATAAGGGGCGAATGACAGGAAAGAAGAAGATTTCTGATGGGTGGTTCAGGAGATTTATGAAAAGGCAGCCACAGCTCTCCTTGCGCAAAGGAGATCCAACGGCCAATGTGAGAATGGACTGCCTGACTAAAGAGACAATGGACAAGTACTTTGATTTGCTGAAAGACACACTGATCGAGAATGATCTGATGGAGTCTCCCAACCGAATCTATAATGTCGACGAAACTGGAATGCCATTAAACCATAGTGCACCGAAGATCGTAACTGGCAGAGGACACAAGAAAGTCAGGTACAGAACATCGGGTAACAAAAGCCAGATAACAGTAATTGGCTGTGTGAGTGCCACGGGCCATGCCATTCCTCCTTTTGTGATATTTGATTCCAAGAGTCTTAATATGGAGTGGAGAGAGGGTGAAGTTCCCGGTACTTCCTATGGCTTAAGCAATAAGGGTTGGGTGGATACGGAATTATTCAGAGGCTGGCTTACTGACCATTTCCTTGAGCATGCAGTTGGTGTTCGACCACTACTAGTCCTACTGGATGGCCACAGCTCCCATTTCCAGCCCGACCTGATACGCTTTGCAAGGGAGCATGACATCATTTTGTTTTGCCTTCCTCCCCACACAACCCATGAGAGTCAGCCTCTTGACGCCAGTGTTTTCAAGCCATTAAAGCAGAACTGGCAGGATGCCTGCCATGATTATGTTCAAACCCATCCTGGTAAAGCTGTTACAAAATATCAATTCTCTAAGCTCTTACACAAAGCGTGGGACAAGACCATGACACCAACAGTCATCTGTGCCGGTTTCAGACGATGTGGTGTGTATCCATTTAATCCACAAGCCATTGATTGTAGCATCAGCACTGACAATCCGGAAGCTACTCTAACACGACCCAGTGACCAGCAACCTGAAAAAGAGAATGACCTCATGGAGAATGGAGACGAAAACACAGTCACAGAATTTTCAGTTGAACAAGAGGAGCGTTTCCGGGAAAGGTTTGAAGAAGGATATGATCTCATAGATCCGGAGTATCTTCGCTGGCTTGAGATTAATCATCCCGATAGCATTCCAGCCGACAGACACATGCTTGTCCTTGCTCCCGAGTCATCTGCAGATGTCAGTGAAGACAATCCTACTCTGACCGATGTATTCTCCTTTGTGCAGCCGTCGTCACCAATTCCTACAACTGAATGTGCCACACCCTCCAACTCTCCCTCCATTGACTCTTCTACCCTCCATGCATCGTCAGCTACAAAACCAGGTGTTACTAATCCTTCTCATGGATCAACTACAGAGTCGGTTAAAACTCCTCCCACTCTTGAGTCCACCCCTCGTGCATCAACTACAGAGTCGGTTAAAACTCCTCCCACTCTTGAGTCCACCCCTCGTGCATCAACTACAGAGTCACTTAAAACTCCTCCCACTCTTGAGTCCACCCCTCGTGCATCAACTACAGAGTCACTTAAAACTCATCCCACTCTTGAGTCCACCCCTCGTGCATGTCACTTAAAACTCCTCCCACTCTTGAGTCCACCCCTCGTGCATCAACTACAGAATCACTTAAAACTCCTCCCACTCTTGAGTCCACCCCTCGTGCATCAACTACAGAATCAGTTAAAACTCCTCCCACACTTGAGTCCACCCCTCGTACATCAACTAAGGAGTCCATTAAGACTCCTCCTAATAATTCTCCCACTCTCAGTTCATGCACCAAGACACCCGTAACGACTCCTGGATCTGTACCCTCATCTGTGGGAACAAGTTCTGGCGAATCTGACTCTGAACTAAGGTATATATCAAAGTATCTAGTGCAAGTTATATCAAATGCTACTCCCAAAAGCAGTGCTTCAACTGCTAAACGGGTATCTGGAGCTAGGGTGCTTACCAGTGCGAAATGTGCTGCCATCTTAGAGGAACGGGAGCAAAAGAAGAAGAAAGAGATAGAAGAAAAGGAGAAGCGAAAAGTGGAAAGGGAACAGAAGAAAAAAGAAAAGGAAGATGCTGCAAAGAAGAAAGCTGAAGAACGAGCTAGAAAGGCCGAAGAGGCTGCTAAAAAACGGGAAAGTAGAGCTAAGAAGAGAACAATGCCGGCATCAGCTGCCAGTAGCCAAGCAAAGAAGCGAAAAGAGTCAGCAGCAGCGGCAGGTACTTCGGCTACAACTGATCCACGTGCCTCAACAAGCTCCTCTGATCCTGGTACTTCTACAAGCACAAGGTCTAGGAATTCCTCACGCTCGTCGGCGGCAGCAGCACACTCTGGCACAAGTGAGGACGATACAACTATTAACTCCAATGTATGCTGTGTTTGCTATCGCACATTCGAGGAAGATCAGCTGGAGGGAAATGGACTGGAATGGGTGCAATGTGTTTGTGGGAGGTGGCTACATGAAGAGTGCATATGTGATATAGATGTAGATGATCAAGGTAGAGAGCTATTTTGTCCTTTTTGTGCAGTTTAATGTTATTATTGTGTATAACGTAACTTGTATTAGCCCTTAAAAAATTCATATCTCAAGAATGATATGGTATTTTCAAAATAATTTTATGCAACAAAGACAGGAAGGTGCTGGGGCATCTTCATGATTTTTGATAGATTTTTGTGAGGTTCAGGGTCGTCAGCGCAACAAGTTTTTTCCGCGACTGCCGATAATCGATGTTCTAAGGTCAACGTACTGCCGATAATGCGTACATGCTGCCGATAATTGATCTCCGTGCCAGGATGGTCGTAGCAGTCGCGCCGATCGGGACAAAACGAAAGTCTCTTTGAAAGTAAGTACGATTGTAGAGGTCATCAAGGCAACCCTAGCAGTACAAGTTCGGTTTCCAGGAAGCGTTCCTAGGCGGGGCTGTAAATCGGGGAAGTATAGGTGCCGATAATTGATCGTTTACGCTAGCTCAGGTTGAAATTTGTCAAAGTCCAGATTTTGTATACATGTCAAACAACCCTTCTTCTAACTGTTGCCGTCTTCTACGGAGGCTAGTCATGCTATACGAAGGCGAAATAAGCCTTCATTTTGACCCACCTAGTCAGCACAGCCACCGTACACGGAGCCCGTTGCTATGGGCGGTAATTAGAATTCTCTACCTAGATACAGCTAGATTCATCGAACTACTGTACGTTCGCTCACCTTTTTAGCTTCTTGGGCATCTAAGAACAATCGGCTGTCGTTGTCAACAACGAAATTCAACTCTTGCTCGATCTTTACGTTCATTTCGAACGGCTCCGCCCAGGTCTATTTAATTGATTTCCGGGTCACGCGTAGTATGCGGAAACGCCATATGCGTGCATAACAACGCCTTTAGACCGTAATTTCTCGATTATGGGGGGGTGTGGCGCGATCGCAAACAAAGCGCTGTATCTCCACAACGAAGCGCGCGATCGGCCTAAGACTTGAACGCGGGTTAGCTCTATGATAGAGCTTATCAACCATGCATCAAACTCAATTTTCTGAAAAAATCCCATACGGAGGGTTTCCCGAATCCGGTCACATATGTAGATTAAGGCCCTACCTGTAAATGCGATTAAAGTGCTTAAAGTTTAGTCATAACCAGCTTGTACGTGTAAACATGGCTATATGTACATAGCTACTTCGCTACTTCTAAATCTCTGCAGTGAGTATGATGATAATAAAATTATGATGATGGGCAACTATTAAAACTTTTATAGGAATCTCTTCAACTGGTTTGCTCTGATACTGTTCTTCTACAATGGCTTGGCTGGACTTGTTAAGGGAATTATTAGAATTGTCTATTCTGCTGCAATTGGATTACTCCTTATCTTTCGGCTTGACTACGTTGTATTTGCACAATACTTTGCCTTCCTTGATAAAGGTACTGTCATTACCAACTTCTAGCTAGTACTCGATATCAATACCAATATCATAATATGGCATAATAACACAGGTCATAGAGCATTTCTTGGTTTCTTCTACTTGGACTATGCA
Source organism: Cliona cf. orientalis (assembly GCA_963930775.1). Lineage (NCBI taxonomy): Eukaryota > Metazoa > Porifera > Demospongiae > Clionaida > Clionaidae > Cliona > Cliona cf. orientalis. The sequence goes on from OZ005695.1 coordinate 6,857,428, forward strand.
TACAACAATCCTGTGATGCATGTCTTCATCAAGGTACTCAAGGAGAGTTTGTATGACAGTCCCAATATATTGATGGAGAGTATTGCTTATGGGAAAAAGGAGCCGTCTCTTGAAAGTAGTATCCAGACAAGCAGTGAGTTCAATGAAATATATTATTAATTTGTTTTACTTAAACCATGCACAATAATAACTTTCAAAACTTTATCACCAAAAGTTTAGTCAGGGTTCATACAGGGGGGCCTAGGGAGGGAGGGGGGAGAGGGTTGGGTGGGCTGGAATTCTTCCCCTTTCTGGCCCTCCCCAATCCCTCAAAAACTTGAATTTGTTTAGTGTCTTTTTTCCTTACGGACATTAAATTTGATGCCATAATAAATGTGACCGTCCATGAGAAAACCATGCATAATGCGCTGGATATCAATCTGAGATGCAGGCCAAAATAGTTAGCTATGGTGGTAACTATCGATTTTCACATTTTGGTATAGATCGATAGAGGGATCATTCCTCTACACAAAAATCTGCTTCGTAGCTTCTAGAACGCTATACTTACCGAGTTATGGCTCGAAGAAGTTGGCCATGTAGCTAACATTGACCATCCATGATACGGAGCCGTTGCCATAGTTGCAGGTAGGCAAGCATGGCAGCTGCACACAAGAAAGTCTCCAGCCACTTCTTTCTTCGATTTTGTGTACTAACGATCTTTAGAAACGCTTGTCTTCTTGTTCTTTTCCATCGAAATGTTGGCTGCTGCTCTCGTTCGAGCATTTTGGCAGCCAGCTAGCTCATTGACTTGGTGGGCGGAGCCGCATATTTACCATAAATGGCGAGTATACGGACTTCCGCATGCAACGTACGTACAGTGCTTCAAGGCAAGAGAGCAAATTTTTTGATTTTGAGCTTAAATGGTTGTAAAGATGGTTCTGTTTAATATTATCCAATGAAATCTGGTTTACACTTTCTACAACCATATTGAAATTTACAGCTGGATTTATGGGATGTAATTTTGATTAGTTTCGCTTCAATGGCTTCACAAGCGGTTACACTTTGAGAAATACTTTTGGCATAGAAAAAGCTTATTATTTTGAGTTAAGAAACTGCACTTTTTCCTCTGATGTGGCACCATATGAAGTTACTTGGACACAAATTTGAAGGCTAAGGGAAGTATGGTTTGTCGGATATCATTAAAAATGTCATTTCAGAGTGTCAAAAACTTTTGGCATTTTATTTGAAAAGTACTTTGAGTTAAGAAAATCCACTTGAGTATCTCAATGTACAGTGCTACACAGCAAGAGAGTAGATTTTTACCACTGTATGGTTTTTGCAGTGTTTTGTGGTTAATCTTGCATGTATTTAGATTTGATTTAATACCCAGCTAGGTCAATGGACGGACTATCTACATATGCAGCGGAATGTTGATATCACCTTCTATATGGCTTCAGCATGCAAAAATAGCCAAAAATTTCCAATTTTTATGTTAGGCACATTTCACGAGATTGGATTATAGTTAAGAATCCAGATTTGAGATGAAGATAAATACCAACTAGATGCATCTTTGTGCCAAATAAGAAGTCTTAACTACAAAGGGTGACGGAGATATTGACCAAAATAGCCTAAAATATGGTCTATTTATGTTAGGCACAAATCTTGCATGAAAGTGTTAGTTAAGAGTCAATATTGTGCTCAATGCATCCTTATGCATTAATAATTCTGGTGTATATGTGGAACTGCGAATGTTTTGCAGGAAACGCCCAATCCGGAAGCAAAAGTTTCCACCGAGTGCTCGAGACAGATTGGAGTCCGCCTTGATGACGTAGTACCCAACGCACGTGTACAATAGTGACGTTTTTATTGACCACGCCCACTGGCGATCTAAGAACGAGAAGGCAGCGAGAACAGAGTTGTTATCGTTGAACACGTGGAGCGCTTCGCTTCTAAGGCGTCGAAGCGAGGTAAGATAGTAACGATAAGCAGCCCAAAAGCCTTTTTAATGCTCCGAAGTTTTTTTATGGGGTTGACAGTCACTGCCTTGCTAGGCGGTCCAATTGTCGCTCGTGTTAGCTATGTACAGTAATACTATGTAGAAGTAGACATACCAGAGCGATTCTCTACCTTCAGAAACTTACCTCATCTTGTCTATAGCCTTCGATCTTACGATTTTTGATAGTTTGTATTGCTATGTATTGTGCACGTGATACCAGACCAACGTCATTATTCGTCATAGCTTCTGTTACTGAGCGGTCTTTGTTTGACGCTTTGCACACTAATACTGCTGCTAAAAGTGATATTTCTATTTATTATAGGTAATAATAAGTGTGCATGCAAAGTTAGAAAAAAATCTACTCTTTTGCTGTGTAGCACTGTACTTGTATTAGAGTTTCAGATTCCCAAATTTGAAGATTCAACTCCAAAGTACTCCTGAGATATTGCCACTTTTGTCCACGATTTGTAAAAAAATGGCTCAAAAACTGCCTGAACTTGTGCGGCTTCTCTATTAGCTATATATGGGGATAATGAGTTGTGCAAAAAGACAATAAAAGTGATTTTTATGATATCTGTAGATGTTATTAAGCACAGTGAAGCTCATTTAACCTCAAAAAATAGAAGTTCAAAAAATTTGCTCTCTTGCCTTGAAGCACTGTACATGTAGCAATGTTCATTGCAATTTTTTGCAAAACTTTAGTATGGGCGATCCGGGTATATTTTTGCTCATATCTCCATGACTACACTGGCTAGAGACTTCAAATTTGCTGGAGCAATAGTTCAAAGGTTGTAGTTGGTAATGGTGGCCTTAACTCATCAGCGCATTATGCATGGTTTTCTCGTGGATGGTTACAAATATTGTTCATATTGAGGAAAAATTATAATTATACCCGTATCATGGATGGTCAATGTCAGCTACATGGCCAACTTCTTCGAGCCATAACTCGGTAAGTATAGCGTTCTAGAAGCTACGAAGCAGATTTTTGTGTAGAGGAATGATCCCCCTATCGATCTATAACAAAAATATTTTTCTAAAAAAAGGTAGTACCTCTAATTTAAAAGTTTTTATTTATGACACCCCTTAATTACCGTACCTGTTCCAAAAAGGCGCCTCTCTAATGAACGTGCCACCTACGCCGGAGTTCTAATTTTTGCGCTCTAACTAAGTGCCATGTGGCCATACTAATTTTTCTCCAGGCACATTCTAATCAGAGCGGTACTGGTATAATTACAGTTGACAATAGCTCACTGAGTATCCCATACTGTGTACTGGAAGCCATATTTTCCACACTTTTGCTCTAATTACAAATGCACTTCTCTAAAAGATCGCCACCTGCATCAGAATGTTAATTTTCGTGCCCTAATTATGTGCCACCCAAGGTCAGTAATTATTTTTTATGAATTCGAGTGCAAGTGCATAAATTATGTATTAGAAGGAAAGTAATTGCACGAGGCAAAGAATTAATACATAACGAGTGCAATTATTTCCCAAATTGGCACATTAATTCATGTGATTGCTTGTTAATCATAAAAATAGTTAGCAAAGAAGCTATGAGGGAGCCAATGTTGTAGCTGAGGCACCTTGGTGAGCAAAGCCAACCACAAGAATGTTGCTGTATGGTCAGTCAGGTCAATGTTGGTAAGTGGTCAACGAGTTCAATAGTCACAAGAAGCTAGCTGAAATTCTGACCACACCGCACTATCGGTCACCATTCCGCTCGCTCATTCTATAGAGCTCAGCTTTCTGATAGCAGAGAGATGCATAGATACAGCGAAGAGGAAGGGTCAAGCCCTGATGACTTCCACAAAGCCTTCTCTGTCGATCTCCACAATGTCATGGTGGGCCGATGCCATGCCAGCTATCCGCAATTCAAGGACTCGTTCATTGCTGGGCTAGTGCTTGTTGCTATGATCGTACGTGTGATTGGTCCAGCACGCACCGGTGCTAGCTTGTTGCTATTATCGTACGTGCACTCTGATTGATCCAGTGCACACCACTACCAGTAAGTACGTGTGCAATTAAGAAAATAATTGCATACTTAATTAGTCTATGGGACTTTTGTATAGAGACAAATTATGATTAGAACGGATACAGTACTATTAAGTAACCAAAGCAGAACCCAGTCAATAAAAAAGCAGTAGTCATAAGACAAATTAATCAAAATTTTATTCACTTGGTCTCATGCAAAACTTTAGTGAGATTTAATAAAAAAAATCATGCATGTGCATCCCTACGATACTGATCATTCAGATCGCTATTCCATCAATTTCTATATAATTATTGAAAGCCATTTTAAATTAACTAATGTATGGCAGTTATATGCTATAGTCACATTGTAGTTTTACAGCATGTTATCTGAACATTATAGAAGTCTATCCAAGACAGAAGATTCGTAATCGCTGGCTGGTGGCGTACACCCTGGTGAGAAACCCCTCACTGCTGAATTTGACCAGCACAAACCTGAACAAAAAGCCTGTCGTTTTCTTTGAGTCTGACGAAAGTGAGAACTGCAAAGATGAGATCGAAAAAGCTGTCTTGTAACCATCGTGAGCAAGCACAATAGTTTTCTGAATATTAGACTAAATATGTATTATTATTTTTGATGGAAAACTGCATTAGTAGATAATGAATGCTCCCCTTATTTTAGAATCTGTGTGTTTGTGTAGTACATTATAATAATTGAGGTTATAAATAATTTTTATGATCAGGATATGACACTATACTTACTGGGGGATTTACTCTTTTCACCCTGCTTCATGTCAGAAGTATAAATGACCACATGCAACCACCACTGAGTACATGATAGCCTTTTATGATTACAATTTAATATGCACCACCAGTGTGGTTCATATAGATCATAGCTATTAGCTATAATACTGCAATTTGATTCAGTGGTGGTGGCTACTGACGGGTGTCAATGTGTGATAGTCACAAGATTAAGTTTTCATAGTCACCTACAAGTTTTGCCCTCCGGCTCTAGCAGTAGCATGATATATTGTCTGAACAAGGGGGCCGTTGCAGTGGGTGGGGGGGGGGGGGGGGGGGGGGGTGGTTGCTTGATAATATTATAATTAATATTATAGGTACTAGTAGCTAACAGCCAGATACAAATTGACCTGCATGGGATTTAGTTGAGGCCTTGAAGAGCTAGTTACTACAAGCTGCACTGATAAACCTCCAGGCACTCCAGTTCAATTTTCTATCATTGATTCAAACACTGATCAAGGGGTGGTCACCGCAATGTGCCCTGTACTTCCATCTGCGACGGCGATCAAAGCAAAATCAAAGGATCAAGCACGCTGGCAGGCGTCAATCAAAGGATCAAGATAGAATTTAGGCCAAAAATACGATCAAAATCGGAAATTCATACCGCCTTGTATAGACTAGACTGGTACCACATCGAGCTACAGCATACTACTGTACTTCAGTCTATATCGAGATCTTGAACCCAGCCCCCTTCATGCACGAGTGAGAAGGGGGCTGGGCACTTTGCACAGCGTGCATACGTCACAGGTGTGTCTTAGCGCGAACTTGACCGCAAACGCATCATATGCACATAATTTAATTTTAGCATTCATTAGCTATAATGAACGTTCCAAGTGTCAAACTTCATGGTTCTTGAAAGCAAGGATTACTAGATCTAACACTGAATTTAGATCTATATACAAGCTCTTTCATCGCTGCTGTTCTATACTCGCGTAATTGTGCGTATTAGTAGGCGTGGTTTACAGTCATGTTGCATCTATGATTGCAGCAGATCTACAGCTACGCGAAGCGCATGGTGGGCGTAACCAATGGGTGTGGTCACTCGTTCGATCAACAATCAAGCGTAAAATTTTGGTAGATCAAGAGATCAAGGGCTGCTTGAAAGCAGGATCAAGCGATCAAGAGCAAAATTTGGCGATCAAAAATTTTGATCGCCGTCGCAGATGGAAGTACAGGGTATATAGCGGTGACTACCCCTTGCTGATGCTGACATGACATTGGCTGTTGATATAAAAATTTTTAATTTTGATGTAGAAATTAGAAAAAAAATATATATATATTCAAGGGGAGGAACGTGCACATAATGAGACATGGTTAGGCCAAGCAAAGTTAATTAATAGTTTCTCAGGCCCGCCCGCATCAAATTTTGAGAAAGCAAGACTTTTTTATTTATTTTTCACGTGAGCAGTCACGTGCTAATTAATTTAATTAACGGACAAATACAGTATTAAGACTTCATGAAACTAACTGTTTTCTGGCATCTCGAGACAGTTTGGTTGACATCTCACTGACACAACTGAAGTCCCCGTGAAAGTGGTATTTAGCCAGCAGCTAGCTAGCTATTTTCTTCAAAGATGATGACGTCATCTGGTGCAGGCTAAATCTTGTCATCTTACAAGATTAGTACGACTGATAAAGCTTTTCTCTACTAAATAGAAAGCTAAACTTGATTGTTAGGCTAGATATTCTCTCTGGTTGGACTTCAATACTTGTATTTCAGCGCTAGCTTGTGTATCAACCACGTGCAGCACTAGCGAAAATGGGCGTGGTCACTATCGTCACGCCCATTTTTCATTAAAAAGCCGCCTCCCGCATGGGTTTTGAAAGCCTGAGAAACTAGTAATTGGCCTTAACTTCAATTTGAAATACATTGGATTGCAGATGCTGATCTATTATAGATATAATAGTATACTTGTACTTTGATGTGTATAAATCTTGTATACCAATTACAAGTATTACAAGTGAAATAGGCACCTGAGTTTGAAATACCCTTCTGAGTTGAAATACCTATCTGACTTTGTGTATGTATACTATTAGCCTGTGATAGTGAGGTTGTATGTTAAATTTGGATAAATAGCACTCTGAAATTGGCACTTGGTTCATCAAATTGTACTCGCTATCGCTCATACAATTTTTGAACCAAATACCTATTTCAGAGTGCTATTTTACCCAAATTCAACATAAAACCTCACTATTACCTATACTAATTATAATACTATTTTGCTTGGAAGGTGGCTGATGGGGTGGCTAGCTACCCATAGTAAACTACCTACTGGCGCAAGTGGGGTGGCTATAGTAATGGCAGGCGTGTCCTATGCTATGTTACATAAAAGAATTAGAGAAGGGGGTGGCTATCCCCTGGCCGTCTGGATCAGCCCGTGAATTAATTAATTTTTGGCTAGCTAAAGGTTTTTCGGTTATATTTCATTTAAGAGTCACGAAATATGCAAAGTCAGCATTTACGCACTGAATTGTATTGTGATATAGTATCTTGGTGTCGTTGGTGCCTCTGGTCCTCTGGTGCCCTTGGTGCCTCTAGTGCCCCAGGTGTCGTTGGTGCCTCTGGTGCCCCTGGTGACATTGGTGCCTCTGGTGCCCTTGGTGCCCCTAGTGTCATTGGTGCCTCTGGTGCCTAGGGTGCCCTTGGTGCCCCTAGTGTCGTTGGTGCCTCGGGTGCCCTTGGTGCCCCTGGTGTTGATGGTGCCCTTGGTGCCTCTGGTGTCGTTGGTGCCTCTGGTGCCCTTGATGCCTCTGGTGACTTGGTGCCTCTGGTGTCATTGGTGCCCCTGGTGCCCTTGGCGCCTCTGATGTCCTTAGTATCGTTGCTGCCTCTGGTGTCCTTGATGCCTAAGGTTCCCTTGGTGCCTCTGGTGTTGTTGGTGTCGTTGGTGCCTCTAGGCACCAAGGGCACCTTAGGCATCAAGGACACCAGAGGCACCCACAACACCAACAACACCAAGGACACACTAGAGGCACCAGGGGCACCAGGGGCACCAAGGGCACCATAGGGACCAACGGCACCAGGGGCACCAACGACACCAGAGGCACCAACGACTCGGCACCAGAGGCATCAAGGGCACCAGAGGCACCAGGGGCACCAGGGGCACCAGAGGCACCAACGACACCAGAGGCACCAAGGGCACCATAGGCACCAACGGCACCAGGGGCACCAACAACACCAGAGGCATCAAGGGCACCTTAGGCACCAGAGGCACCAACGACACCAGGGGCACCAAGGGCACCAGAGGCACCAACAACACCAGGGGCACCAAGGGTCCCAGCACTTATTATGGAAGATAGAGAGAGGGCCTGGGGACACTGCTAGCTCAGCTAATTCATCCATACTTACCTTACAATGTCCGATTGCACCTAGTCTCGCGTGCCAGCCTTACGAAGGAGGGATTATAGCGGAGCGAGATGGCCAAGTCCCCAGACTCCGCCCCAGCGGGGGTGGATCCGTGAACGAGAGACTACGTATACGCGTACTACATAGCGGGTAAAGGATCGTTTATGCGCGCGATCGCAATTTTTATTCGCGAACGCGCGGCCCGGCTGTGATTCTCTTGACGTCACGTCGGTCCAATTAACTAACAGATACGTCATATCCGTGACTACTAGTGACATGACATGCAGGGCCTGTTTGGGGCGAGCCTGAGCTGAGCCTCTGAAAGTCTCTGTCAGTAGCTGCGACTCAAAAATTTCAAGTTACTAAAGCCATAGCACGATAGATCTTAGACCACTGATACAGATCCAAGCAAACAATGACATACAGTCTCCGGCATAGGTCTGTACAGTAGGCCTACAGCTGCATGATAGTCCCTTCCATCCTTCAGTGCCGACAGTCAACACAAACGGTTTACTATTTGCCTCTGTCACAGTTATGATGGCAGAGTCATCAGTGAGCAGCACGTCTAGTCTATCTTAATCGTGTTCTTAGCTGGTCCTTGCACTATTTTGGGGCGGGGTCTGGGGACGAGACTATGCAATAATACAAGCTCGAGAGTAAATTTGCAATTCGCTAAATTAGAACGGCGTATATACGGCCCGTGTCCCAGGCATGAGAATGCGCAATAGAATGTTTCGCATTTATATCCGTAGAGCATCACTGGGTATATAATTTCGCGTGACCGACGTACCATAATAATAATAATAATAATAATAATATAAAATTCGCGCATAGCTGTACCGTTTATGTGGGGCTCGCTCAGGCTCGCCCCAATTATGTAAGGGGATCTTCTTGAATTTTGACCATATATTTGCTGCATGCTTGACCATAATATATGGGCGTTCAGTAGCTCAAATACGTGGTGAAATGCAAAATTTATATATTTGACCATAACTTACGTTTGACCGTGCATTTGAGTTTGATCATATAAAATTTGACCATAATATATTATATTTGACTTTGAGCATGTATCGGCAACAATTTTGACCACATATTTGAGTTTGATCATATATCTGCATGACTCAAGTTTGACCATGTATTTGAGCTTGCCAATTTTGTCAGTATTGGAATGCCATATAGCTAGTAGCTATACCTACCCATAATAAACTACTGGCGCAAGTGGGGTGTCTAATGGCGGGCGTCTTCTATGCTATGTTTCATAAAAGAAAGGGGTGGCTATCCACCCTCTGGATCAGCCCCTGGATTAATTTTGGCTAGCTATATAAACGTTTTTCTCTCGTGCTCTGTAGAACATGGACTCAAACCATGCATGTGCCAAACTTCTTGAGGGTGCTAGCTACAGTCGAACCTCTAATAAAGGACCCTCCGAGAAAGGGAAACTGTATGTTAAACCTCTCTATAAGGGACACTGTTAAAGTGTTTGGAGTCCCAAAAACTACCATTCCCTATAGTTTCTATTCAATGAGAACCTCCGAGGAGAGGACAACCTCTCTATAAGGGACAAAATAACTGAATTTAGCTATATTGTTCCCAAAGTGTCCTTTATTAATTTTGGAGGTTTGACTGTATAGATCTAGCTATAATAGGTTATATATAGGTTTCAAGAGCCATAGATTATGATCAGCCTTATCCCAGTTTTGAATTGGCCGGCCAGATAATTGATATAATTATTAGATCTAACACTGGCAAGTTGAAGGGTTGAATAACTCAGCCGCACGCAAGCGGTTAATTGGTGGGTGTCACGAGTTGTGTGACTTGGAAGAATGTTATACTCTACCTTTATTGCACAATAATAATATATGGAAGCAGCTTAAATAGTAGTGCAACAGCTAGCCCTAGCTGTCTATGCACAATAGCATATTCACACAACATGTATTCAGTTCTAATTAGACAGTTGAGTGTTCTCAGGGCTGGATTGGCTGGCCAGGGCTAGGATTCTGTGGCTCCGTTACAGTGGGTGTGGTCATACTTCCGACATGAAGAGAGTAAATCCCACTAACAGATTGCTAATGGCAACAGTATAAAAACACACAATAGGATGGATTTTTAATGATGATGCATAGTTTATTGATTGCAGTAATGCATACACAGTAAAAACAAGTGGATCATAATTAAACTAACGTGGGTTATTTCAGTTGCACGCACACACTATACCTCCACGTCATAGTTCTCATAATACTACTAACTTAACTATGTCAAAGCCGGTTTGTGAATAACAAATAGGCCTAGTTACACGTACGTACCACTTGTCCCATGAGTATACACTTAGTCTAGTGTTGTCAAATTCATGACATTGTAGTAACTGTATCTCATAAACTGGCAAATTTGAGATAGTATCTATAATTAACTGGATTACAAGAACTATGTTAGGAATTATTAATGCACCAGTGCAACTGAGGCAATCCATATTAAATTTTGATTAGTGTGATCCACTTGTTTTTGCTGTGTATTATTACAATTATTGAGATCATCAAATTTATATAATAAAGACAAATCCCCGCCGCATAGGACAGCACCAGCACTAACTAGCTAGTATATACTGGACTCAATTTCAGCTATAGTGCCCTTAACATTAATTTAGATGTCATCAGGAGTGATTAGCCATTTTTCCTGTCAATTGCATCCATGATTCCTGTCATGAAATGCCCCCTTTCTCACTTTCTGCCATCTCTCCTTTGTGATCCCACCGGTGGACCCTCCACTAGTAACTGTGAAGCTGTGGACCAGCATACTGACTCCTTGTGTTTTGACCAAGTGTATATCCTAGAGTGGTAAATCCAGGTTAGGATGTTCCCACAAATTAAAATAATAATGTTATTATCACTTGAAATGCCCTCTGACTTGCTGATCAATCGTATAAAGCAGACTGGCCGAAGATATCACTGCATGAGCCATGCTTGCATGCATGCGGGTGCCCAGTGCAGTATAGCTATTCATAATAATACATCATAAATATTATTATAATTATTGCGGTATATCAAGATTACATGAGTTCTTGATCATAGCTGTTTTTTTATTTAGTTGTATAATAGCTATTATTGTGTTGAACAGCCCATGACTGCATGCGCAGAGGATAGCAGGTAGCTATATTGTTAGTTCACATGTAGCTACAGTTGCTATATAGCTTGAAGCCTGAATACTATTAATAAAGGTTCTTTGTTCTTGCCTCACTCCCTGAGCTAAACTTTTATCATATTTGAGGTTACCGTAGTGCATGGCTAGGGTGGATTCGAAGTGGATTTCCTAAAGCGGAAGTGTTAAGGCTATAGCATGATTGGGTATGTTTGACGCATGATACACGAGCAATCTCGTAAGCCACACCCCCATGCAATCCAATGATTGGGGGCGTAGGGTGTGCATGCCAGTCTCTGAGCACTTTGTGCTTGGCTAGCTATAAAGGACGGTATCTGGATCTACTTAGCTGCTGCTTTGTAGTTTGTTACCATTGAGATTTGAGAATGGATCCTAATACCAATAATGAGACGCAGACTACAGCCCTACCGTAAGTTGACAAACTTAATATAACTAAGTGCAATATAAATTTTCCTACTCATGATCGTGCCTTCTAGTCCATTATGTGCGCCACCACTCTCTTCAACTGCCGTTGTCATCGCAGTTTCTATCTCGTTGGTCCTCTCGGTAAGCTGTAGAGATAGAGATAGCTACACATAAATTTTTGTTGTCTTGGTATTGATGAAGCCCGGTACCAGCAGAGTTTGTTGTGGCCAACCACTGTGTAGTTATTATCGGACACATCAATTATTCGGACACCAATATCGGGAGAACGGAAATAGCTATACGATCGTCGATCTTGCGCGAGGATGTAGCCCCACCCACGTAATATTTGCAAACCGAATGGGAGCTTGGAGCGATGTTGCGTTTTCACGATATTCCGCCAGAAACATGTACTAATGTCCGAAAACTGCAGTTGTCGGACAAAACGATCAATTTTCGGACAGCGCTTGTCGTAGGCGTCCAGAAGCAGAGCCAGATATCGAAAGTGGCCTGCAAGGTTGCTTACTTGTTCCTCTAACACTCCCAACCTTGACCACAACGACCTCGTTTGCGCTCAGAAGCGTTGCTTGAATTTGCTCGCCGACTTCTCTGAAATCAAATATCAGACAATTTCTGAACTATGAATTTATCAGCAACTTCTAATATTGAACTAAATAGGCCGGTATGCATATGGGGGTGAAGATTGATCCTGAGGACCGTGACGTTCTAGCGTCATTCTAGAGCGATATCTAATGGTGCTTGCATGCATAATTTCAAGCGGGTATACTGCTGCATTAGCTCACGTTTTGATTTAGAAAACGAGCAAATACAAGCTACAATTGCAAGCTAGAGGGTATAGATATCCACGCAATACCCCGCGCATGCGCAAGAGGGTATACGTAGTAATCGGTCGCGTCGTCGTCGTCGTTGTTAGCACAAAAATCGCCATATCTCGAAATGTAGGCGTCTAAGCAACTCGTAAGCACAACGAATCAATCGAATTTCGCGAAAAACTGGATTCAGTGTGCGTCAAACTTGACCAGGGATACGATCCACGAGCGTCACAAATAGTGCCTTTTTGTTGGCCACCGTAGCCACGCCTATTGACAGTGCCCATAATGCACGATGCATGCCCATTGTGCTTTTTGCTCATGCGCAGAACTAAGTGGCCAAGTGTATATGACTGGTAAAGATGGTCGATGTTCTAAATAATGCTCGTGACGTCTATTGTGACCGAAATCTGAAGCCCTATGGAACCAATCATAATGTAAGATAGCTATTATAAAGCTATTTAATATTACAACAAAATTAATATAGGTAAAAGTTCATGTCTTCCCAGTTGGTGCAGAGATCGCTTTTTCAAGTGTCACCGGGACCCCCAGCAACTTAGCAGCATTTCCACTATTTCCCTCAAGTTCACAAATTTATAGCCATGCACCAAAAGTAAATCTATAAATTGCGCAATGTGTGCGCAGGGTAGCTATGTGCTCTACAGAGCTCTAGTTACTTCTGTAACTGTATTATACAATTCTGCCCCTCCTACCTCTACTCATAAGACGATCACAAACTGCTCCTATACAATCATGTCTAGTAGAGTAGGTTGTTCACTCCGATTTCTTAGCACTGTGATCACGTAATAATAGCTAATTTATACTTATTTCTGTAGCTACAGATGCACACAGCAGACATACAAAATAGCAACGATGCTAATTCAAAGTGTATGCCTATAATTTAAATAATAATTATATCACTAAAATTATTGACAATACAATAAGTGAATGACTATATTATTCTGGAATGAGTACTATTATTCAGCTACAGATGGTTGCATGGATCCATGGGTTTTCCTTTCCTGTTAGAGGTGGGGACTGGAGCAGGGACTGACTTACAGTCACCCACAGTATGGCCAGTATTAGCCTCGTCCCCAGTCTCCCCGATCTTTGTTCAACGGGGAGACTGGGGACGGGGCTAGCCAGTATAATGTAAGTGTTTATCTGCTAGTACAGTGCGAGCAGCCAACACTAAGAATGTTCTTGTATCCCTTTTACATAGTTTTCTAGGACAATTATCCTAGAAAATTATGGCATGCTGCATTGCATACATTAGATGTCATAGCAGTCTGTGTTGAGTGACCTTTGTTGTGTACGTGACACCTAATACATACAATGGTATTTCCGCTATTTACCATTAGCTATCCTACGCTGGCAGACTAGGTGACTGACTCATAGTTAACGGATGCAGAGACCTCCAACAATGTGTAGCCATGAGGACAGGATGTGGGACAGACCTGATATTAAGTCATTTAGTTATAGTCCCATGGTCTTTCCCTAGAATAGATCTGACAGAAGCATGATAATGTCTGCAATATCCACCTATCAGATAATTTAAAATTTGGCCTCACCCATTGTCAGTATGTTTGAGCACTCGAACAGTGGCACAAGACCACCAAGTTATGAACTCAGTTATAGTTCATGGAAGTATAATCAAAAGCATCACTGGCAGAAACTGTGTCCGTCTTATTCAGTGAAAATAGCTTCGAAGCTTGATCTGATCCCTCTGAATGGAATATCACCATGTTTAGTGTAGCCATTCTCGTGTACCTGGCTGGGTTGGAGAACAAATACTAGCCATGCACAACCTGGAAAACTCTTAGTTGAGCAGTGAGTAATATTAAATTTTACTGGACACATGGGCTCATTAGACATTGCTTTAATTAGCAGCAGTAGGATATGCTATGAGCTTTCTCAATGTGACCTTATTTTTTACACTCAATGACTTAGCTGCAATGGTACCATCGCGTTTTTACTCCTGCAGTAAAGACATTTTGAGGGTCATCTGATCAAAAATGAAACAAATTTTAACTTTAAGAGTCTAGCCTGAAGCAGAAAAACGAGTCATGATCAACTGAATGAAATTCCTTTTAAATACATCATACCCACTGCATGAACTAATTAAATCGTATAATATTGATATAATTGAATCGACGATCGATATCCGTATTTCCGATAATTAATCTGCTGCTATTCGCATAGCTTATCACGTAATGTTATTTGTGTATTCTTGTGATTTCTCCCTTGATATTTACTCTGACAGTGTGCATACATTAGCGCTACTCTATACTAACTTTGACATGCTTAGTGCACTTACAAGTACTAATAGTTGAGGTCAAGTGCTTGATTGTGTAAGGTGGCTGTGACCAGCAAATGATCGCAGAACTCTTAAACTCTAGATCTTTGAATCTATAGCTTTAATACTTAGCTTACTTGAGCATGCTTAGCAGAAAATCATTTGAAAACTGATCAGTTGGACAGGTAGGGCTGGTAATTTCTCTTGAAATGTGAGTGGTTTTATAATAAAGTGAGTGTGATTTCTAAAAATTTGTGCGAGAACCCCCCTTTGTGAATTTCTGGATTCGCCACTGCATGGGTAAGCAGCAGATTTCGTGGTAAGACACATAGACACATATAGTGGCAAAACAACATTCAGCCCACAAGCACCAAAAATTATTGTAATGTTTTGGCTAGCATGCATTATCATTACTAATAATGTATGCGCTTCTGTAGATTCTGATACTGATTGTGCTGACTTTGCTCAAGCAACGTGTCCGTCTTGCACCAAACTGTTGCAGCGGATATCCTGGACTTCCTGTGTAAGTATTTTGTGATTATTATGATTACGACCGATTACCATGCATCCATTTATGTTGCAAATGGTATAATTACTATTCCCTGAATTCTCCATACCATTGAATTGTTCATGCACTGCATAATTTGAACTAGGACACCTCGACAAACTGCTCATGCTCCGTATACGCGTATATTGGGACGCACGGCTTGAGCTGGTTGACCCGGACGTGACCTCCACCTGCCATGTGCTAGATTGAATAAGGAAATCCCCCCGAGTGCGAGCTCGCCAAAGAAAGCGAACTGAGAGAATTGCCATATAGCTATCATCGATAGTCCACGATCTCTTCTATGCTAGGTTCGAATTCTGGGTCCCAATAACCCTTTCATGCGTGCTAAATATTTTTTGAAACAGTTTTACAGTAATTTCATCATAGGTTTCATCATCATTTCATCATAGATTTCATCATCATTTCATCATAGGTTTTATCATAATTACCTCATCGGTTGGTCGAATTCTATTATGCTGACTGGGACTTGGGATTTAATGAACAACTTAGACTACATCCCGAGTCCCCCATGAAAGTATTGCACCGCGCTACTGTACACCGCTATAATTCGAACTAGGACACATCGACAAAGTGCGCATGCTCTGTATACGCGTATATTGGGGCGCGTGGCTTGAGCCGGTTGACCCGGACGTGACCTCCACTGCCATGTGTTAGACTGAATAGGGAAATCCCCCCCCATAGTGCGAGCTCGCCAAAGAAAGCGAACTGAGAGAATCGCCATATATCATTATTAGTCCACAATCTCTTCTACGCTAGGTTCAAATTATAGGTCCCAATAACCTTTCATGCAAACTAAATATTTTGAAGCAATTTTCACAGCAATTACATCATCACTTTCATCATCACTTTCATCACCATTTCATCATTAATTACCTCATAGGTTGGCCGAATTCTTTTTTGTTGACTGGGACTCGGGATGTACATGTAATGAAAACTTAGATTACATCCCTCGTCCCTCACGAACCCTAAACTAATAATTTTTTTTGGACTGTTTATTGTGTGCTCAAATAGGATACCATGAATGTGCATTTGCATGCTCCATAGAATGTTCCAAAATACAGGTAAAGAGCTATCTCAGTCGCTTGCTTGATTAAACTAGCACTCTGGCCTGTGGCCATGCACCCTTAGTGAGAGTAGTGGCACAGTGTTCACCTGAAACTAATTGAGTATAATATACACACCCCCTGCTTTGCAGGTTCCTAAATACCCAACATACAATAATCATACAATAATAAAGCAAGTTCCCTACTTGTAATAATATAATTATATGCAAGTTAAGTAAGATAATTTCGAGTGAAGCGAGGTTCCCACTCATGTCCTGGTTGCACTTACGAGGTTTTCCAAATTTCTAAAAATCATATCGCTTTTGGCGTTAATATCGCTTTTGGCCACCAGAGCAACACAGGCCAGCCTTTGCAGTTTGTCAACTGTTGCTCAGATTGCTAATCTGCTGCTAAGTGTACAAAGCTGCGCAATGCTTCATCTTGCCTAAGTGTATGTACCCCATTTGAAAAATTGTGCGCCTCCCTTAAAGCTCACACTCCACTGTCACAGTTGTGGCCCCCATTTCATTAAATTGGCTGACAATCGGCTCACTCTTTGAACATGTCAAACTGACAACCTAACTAAAATTTGGACTTACTGTGTCAGCGTAATATTGCGTCCGTGGAATTATTCCCACACGCTGTAGTCCCTTTAATTTATCAGCTCCTTCACAAACATAGGAGATATCAAAAGTTGATCGCTATCCAATACTAAACTTTCAGACTCCTACACTTAACTAGCGCCTAGTTCACCAGAGACGGCCAAACAGATCTACAGAACACAAGGATTTTAGCACCGTCTGACTCATATTGAGGCTACCTTGCTAGCTAGCTAGAGCCGCATGCTTTGGCATGTGCCAAACACGAGACTAGCCTAGCCCCACCTGATACCCAGCACTTGGCCTACCTGGCCGCTGGGTGTGGTGCAATGCTAAATCCGATCCAGTATCCTCACCATATCCTACCAATTGGCTTGCGAGGAAATTCCTGCACTCACGTGCGTCCCTAGTAATATTATGTTGGCAGATCGCCACACCACCAATTTCTGGCTATGCTATGTACATAAAATTATTTATGCTCACAGACCCATGGACTTCCTTATTACTCCTCGTCATCGCTGGATCTATGTTGCCATATTTGGAGTTATGGGAGTAGAGATTTTTACTTTATATCAAGTCCTGAACAGAATTAACGTGTCCAGCAACAGTTATTGGCAACTCACTTTCACTGTGTGTAAGTCAAGTCTATGAGGAATGCATTGTACAAAACTAAATACCTATTATCTTACATATTACATGTAAAAGCAGTCAATAGGCACTTAGACATACATAATTATACATTATACAATGACTAGATAGGTAGCCTTGTCACTGGGAGTGACCTGAGGACGAGGCTATTATGAGCACTTCCTGGCACATAGTAGGTAAACCGTTATATTATCTGTTAAAGAGATCCCCTGACTAAGTAAGGGTGTGCCACAGCTGGGCATACATCGTAATACCGGGGTATTACAAGGAATAGAACGAGCCACTTACTATAATTTTATGTGAGAGTTTTTTGTAAAAGAATAAGCGTAATTTTATTTATGCGATTTATATAAACAATTCATCTCGCATGATTTTTGATCGTGCCATAATAATATATGAAATATCTAAAGCCTGGAAGCAGCTACAATAAGAAGTTGTTACATGGGTGCTTATCTGGGAGTGGGTGCATGCTTAGGGTATGCATAAATAAATAATTATTAGAAGCAAAGTGCGCCAATCCCAAAGTAAATTAATGTGGGTAATTGTCTAAAAAGCTCAAAAATGGACTAAAAACCATACTTTGTACTCTGCCAAGTTGCCAAAATTTTCAAAAAAATTAGAATTTTCTATAGCTCATGAAACACATTAATTTTTTTCAAGATTCATAACATATTTTCAAGATTTTGTTCGATTAACAAAAATCATTTTCTTCTGTTTTTAGTTGCTCTCCCCCTGATCACAATAGCAATCGGAATACTTCAATTTGCTCCACTATTTGCCTGTGTCGATGCATCTTTCACTTTCATTGGACACTTAATGGGCCTCATTTATTCAATGCTTTGGTAAGTTCTTTTGGAGTTTATTATAGTTGTAAAACAGTTGCTACATCACAATGACTGAAGGGGGGGGGGGGGGGCTAGTATACACGTTGCTATATATTTTGTACTCATATACAGATACCAGTGCATCTTACCTATTACAGTATCTTTACTATTCTTAATAGAGTAGATGCTCATAACTACGTTTCTATTATTGTAGGAGTGGAGAACTGATGGAGCTTTGTTAATAATGTAGTTCTTTGAGAGTGTATGTACAACTGAAGAAGGACCTCGTATCTGAAACGTACTGTATTATTGATGATTATCAAAGAACTACGTTATATTAACAAAGCTCCATCAGTTCTCCACTAGTCTCGTCCCCAGATCCTCCAGTGTGTGAGAAGAGAGAGGGAGGGTCTGGAACATAACCCCGGGCGGAAGTGTCCCGAAGGAATGTTGCGCACAAGTAATCATGACGCATAATCTGGCTTTTGTGGTTTTGCGCACGTACAAAGAATGCAAATTACGTAGCATCTTACTGAAGTGCGCACGCGCACGAGCAGTGCATGCAACACGTTTGGGCACGTTTTGCCGTCCATTCGAGTATAGTGGTTTAACACCCTGCATTGTGGCCAATCAACACCTATCGCGGAATTTCTGCCTTCGGGACACTTCCGCCCAGGGTTATGTTCCAGATCCTCCCTCTCTCTTCTCGCGCACTGGAGGGTCTGGGGACGAGACTAGTTCTCCACCCCTATATACTTACCTACTTTTCTTATTTGCTAAATCTTTTGACTCGATCTATTAATCCTTATACATAGTTTTTTTCAGTATTAATTTTAATTCAATGTGGTAAAATGAATTAGTCAGCTCAACAGTGCATATATATATCAACTACAACCAAGTAGAGCTACTGAACTCTATGAATTAGGAAGACACTCTTCAGTCATCATACTGCATGCACGCCCAGTTTTGGTAACCCTTTTGACACACTTGGCACCCCACCCCATTTTTGTAGCTAATCATGACAGTCACTTCAGTAATATTATTGTTATAGGTATGCTGAGGTCCTGACAGCTAAAATTGGTGTGTATCTTCTGCTAACTTCTGCTTGTGGTGGAGAGCTACCCACAGAGAACAGTGGAAGTGTAAGTTTGAAATACCCAACGTAACTAGCCTTGTGATAGTTGTAACAATATTAATCTGGCCAATCAGATTGCTATGACTTATTCTAATGGACACATCCTACTAGGGGAATTATAATAATTATTACTTCACCGAGTACTACCATCGATTTAGACTAGCTAACTAACTTTTATTATTTCTTTGTTACGCAGTTTGTAGTGCTGTTGTTCTCGGATCTCCCTGTCTTTATTGTGGGAGGACTTATTGTCATTTGGTACATCTATCAAGTTGTGGCAAGGATTGTCAGGCATATCCGTACAAACTTAACTGGAGGTGATCACAAACAGTTTGGGTCCTATGTCAAGAAGACTATACTAAACAATGTAAGTTAACTAATGCACAGTATACAGATTCTGAGACAAAATGTGTACACATATTTCAAAGACTCTGTCAGTGATAATGCATGCTGATTTCTAATTTGCTCACACGCCCATCAAGAAGTTCTTAATTACACCAAAGCCAATTAACTGGTTAGCTGAGTCAATCTATCAATTGTTAACATAATAATTATTATTATTATCGTGATGCATGGAGATGCTTGATGAGGTGTAATTAAGACTGCAGCTTATTACTGAATCCATTTCGTTCCATAATATTTAGCTAGTTCCTGAACTTCCTTGTCTGGTTCACATCATCACTTTAAGTTGCATGATCGAACTGAATATGTGTTCAACATGACATTGTGCACTTTATATAGGAATGAGGGTCGTTAGAGTGAGTATAACCATGTTTAAAATCAAAAATTAATAGAGAAAAATGAATGCACAGGAGTGCAGAACCCTCACCGCTACACGCATGCATGACTCATGCACATGTACCGGTAGATCTATAGTATGTCTCAATGTGTATGCCTGCTCAATATCAGGAGTATTGAACTAGCTACATACCCTGCACCTGAGGTACTCGGGTTTTCTTCAGAGTCAGTGAATGATATGCGGGCACCTGGCTATGTCACTGAAAGCCTCTGTGACTACGAACTTCATATTAATTGAATTATGCACTTGAGAGCCACTGCCTATTTACACTGTCACTGCATTGACAACTGACCAGCAAGGCACAGAATGGCAACCACAGCTGCACACTACTACACCACTGGGCAGGACTTAACGTGACCACTCTTCCTTGATGCCTGGTAATCCTCGGATGCGTACTTTCCCTCAGACGACCCTTGCCATACGGACGGACGGACGAACGGACAAACGGACGGACAAAAATCGCCAAACGATTGCAGTAATCCTCCGCCTACGCTTTGCGGCGAGGGTTAATAAACAACTATTTGGTAATCTAGACACATATGCATGCATCTCAGTTATGACACAAAATTAACAAAGGTACTAATGAAATCCATAATAGACCAAGACTAATAATTCTCAAAGTGCATGATGCACCAGCAGTGCAGATGCCTCAGTGCATGTTATTTGTCTATTACTAGCTTTGCACAGGTTATGACAAGAGGATAAGAGTGTTGAACTAGTAGAACAAAGTTCGGGTGGAATGACATCACAGATATACATGACAGTTTACATAAGTGACCACTGTGTCAATAGTGGATAGAGCAGTACTGCAGCTGTGTTTACAGTGCTAAACCACTATTACTATATACTTTTGCTTGCATCAATCTACTGGAATGTTGTGTAGACTTTTGTATGGTAGTTCAACACTCTTATCTTCTTGGTTACGATCTCGCTCAATTTCATTATACATATCATACTCACTCTCAGTACTATATACACCTCTTGCTAGCTTTACCAAGGCACACAAAGCGACATTTCTCAATTTCTCACACAATAAGCTTGATAAACTCTAATACGATAAACCAAAAATTTAAATGTAGCGGGATCACCCGTATGAACCTTTGTAATAATAATATTATTGTTGCTTACATTGCCCCACGGAAGTACATATACTCTCTGGCCCCACCCACTAAGTCTGTTAGCTACGTAGCTATAGAGTGCTGCCAAAATACTTGAATAATCAAGTCACAGGAGTGCAGAACCCTCACTGCTACACTGGGCAGGACTTAACATGACCACTCCACTTTTCCTTTATGCTACATATACCTAGAATGCATACTTTCTCTATAATGACCCTTACCATTTAGCAAAGGAGGGTTGTGACGGATGGACGGACGGACGGACGGACAAAAATCGCCAAACAACTGCAGTAACCCTCCGCCTACGCTTTGCAGTTAGGGTTAATAACAGCAGCCAATGTTGCAACTGAGCACGAATATAGTGCAACAAAATAGAGCAGCTTGAGATATTTTTGTGTGCAGCGGCTACGATTATATCCGGCTGATTTCTTTGAGTTACAACTCAATATGTATATGTAGCATTATGAAGAAGATTTTGTTTACATGTAGAGGACTGATTCCTCTATCGATTCGTACCATATTACCTGCGGCAAGTATTACATTTTTTGCCTGCATATCAGATTAATATCTGGGCCAGCACATTATAATACAGTGGAACCCCTCTAAAGCGGACACCATTGGGACCAAAACTTTTGTCTGCTGTAGCGAGGTGTCCTTAGCTTAGGGGTTAGTGATTGACCACGGCCCCTCTACAATCGTGGTCAGTTATGATAAAGCACTACTGTGGATGACAAAAGATCATATTGATGAGAGATCTGTCAACTGACAGCTCCTAAACAAGAATTTGAGACATATTAAAATTTTAGGCTTTACTGTAGTTACTGCATGGTCACTGAAACCAACAGATTTAAATGGTGGGTGTGACCTAATTGTCCATTATGCGAGGTTGTTTACTATTGCGCAGGCTGAATGGGACCAAAATAAGTGTCCAGTATACGGAAGAGTGGGGTGTCTGCTGCTGAGGGGTGTCCGTTAAGCGGGGTTCCACTATGCTTGATTTCTTATGGAGTATCACATTTGTAAATTAAATTATATCTCCATCGACCTGCATGCCTTCATGATATTATGTTGGTACATCTCAAGTACATTAGTATTATAAACTTAATTCAATAATAGACCCCAAGATTCTCAGATGTATGCCGTGATTATTATGTCAGCCATGTTAAGAAATTGCTCAAGAAGTAAGTATTGGATCGTAACTATTATACCATTTTGCATGTAATACTAGCTGGTATTATGGATGTCTGTTATACTTATTCAGGCCAGTGAAAAAAGATATTACCCAAGGACGAGCAAAAACAATTATTATATCAATTTGGCACTATTTTGTACCCTTTGACAGACGTAAGCTATAAATTTATTGCTCTAAGCCGAGGCTCACAATATTATATCACAAGATCGGGTTTTGATTGCGATTTACTATTATTTCTAGGCCTCGCAATCATTAAATTTGCAAAGTAACTTGAGTGTCCTGTATACGTAATATAATAATTTTAAGGTCACAGTTATTAGACTCACAATGTGGCCTGGCTAGCCAAAAACACATCATTAAATTATAATAATATATGCAATCAAAACTTGTTTTATACCGTATAGACAATGTCCATTTATAGCTCCTAGCTCTCTATTGCCTTTAGATACAAATGATTTGGGCCAGTCATAAGTACTATATTCCACACTTATATACCATTTTTACGTTGCTGCTAAGTGGAATATACGCCATGATAGTGCACTAACCGCAAAGTCACCCTCCCTTTCATCCAGAACTTGTCTCGGAAAGTGGCTTTGTGGCTATTTCGAGTAAGATGAGCTTTCTTTTCTAGTGCTCTATGCGTAGCTATGCCCAAGGGATAAAATAACACAGTCATGCAGGATGCATGGTATTTATTGCACTCAGCCCTTGGTGGTGCAATAAATGCCATACATCCCTCGTACCTGTGATATGACTATTACATAAACGCAGAAATAAATGGAGAAAAGTAGTGGTTAGTGGCTACTGGAGTGCTCCATTTATAGTAGGAACGTTAATTAAGATTGAGCAAATTAATTTTATTAGGGCCTTGAATCCCGTGCACCCTCCCCTTCACCCAGATGATCCTACGCAACTTCTTTTCAAACAATCTCGAAGTGTCCCAGGTTAGCGCCCATGGGTGCTTAAACATAACTCACGATGCATATGTTTATATAGAAGCTGCTACAGTGTCCCCCTGAAATGTGGTACATGGGCACTTACCCATAATAATACCGTATAGCGGGAAATTTTCGAAGGGAGAAAACTTTCGCGGATCAGTAGGAAAGGAGCATTTCGCGGAGAAAACTTCCGCGGAATGTTAAAACTGGTCGCATAATGGGTGTGGCATGCCTAGAATTTCGTGGAGAAAACTTTCGCGGATGGCGGGAAAATCGCGAAATTCGTGAAAGTTTTCTCCCTCGAAAGTTTCCCGCTATACGGTAATAATATCTATAGCATTATTGTAGAGTCCCAGGCAAGCATCTACTCCCTGAGAATGCCTCCAAATCCCCCTAATGCATGCACACATAATTCTTATTGTAAGGAAAATGCCACACCCACATTAATTATTAGTTTTCTACCTGAGCACTCACAAGTTTGTGGCTATAGTCCTATATGGCTAAATGTTGCTAGATCAAGTTAACAGTTGCTATAATATACACAATAGGGGGCACAGTCAATTCTCAGGCATGTATAACGTAATTTGTTGTAATGATTTAGATTATCGACTTCCTATTCCATTCCTTGGAGCCATTGCTGCTGTACTGATGCTACTTTATCCCGTAAGTTTGCCCTTAATCTTTTTTTCTTGTATGCAAGATATTATACACGATCGAGTATGGCCGCTGTATGTATATTTTCAATTATAAGACAAGCTTCTTTCTTGCGACTACTACATTGTCTGCTGCTAACAAAGGAAGAATATTACATGAAGCTCTTTTGAATACTGTTGACTCGTCAAACATCACAATACTACCACCAGATGTCACAAAACTTATTACGGATATCATAGGAGGTATCATTGTGGGGCTTCCAGGTATACTTATATAATTAAAACTGTTATTGGTATATCATTAAATTTATATCCCTTAATAGTGGTTATTGCACTGTCATTGATTCTATCGTACATCACTTGTGTTCTGATACTGTTGCACATGATTGGCTCAGTAAGGTATGCAGCTTGTAATTAAGTACCATAATAATAAATTTAATACATGAGGCCATTGTAACTTGATTCATTGTTTCCCATCACCCACCCCCCTGCATAATATTTTGTAGCGCCTGAAAATTCATTATGTATTACTATAGCAAGCCAGCTAGTCATGTTCCTTGTAAACCACAGGAAGTGGGCAAGGTGTAGTGATATTGTCTGTAATATCCCACCTACTATATAATAATATACTTCCTGCATAGGCTAGGGTGGTACTCTGATTTACTGTCATAATTTGTCCCTTCAAGGCTACAAGGGAATTATGGCCATAAAATTGTCCCCCATGGCAATACCAATAGTCGCAATGATGATCATGAATCAAGCAGTCATATCATCACGCCTACTATGCGTGTGCATCAGCACTTATCTCTACTGATTTGTATATGTAGAGAAAGAAGGCCTGGGGATGAGGCTACACTACACTCTGACTGTGTGCATATACATGTATTTACACAGATACGCATACTAATTGACACTAATCATAATATATTATTATTACACCTGATTTGTTTGCTGTCCTCTCCTATGCCTGGAGAACATGCATGCATGCAGTCATTATGTATGAGTAATATTATTAGGCCACTGTAACTTAAATACTAACATCATTTGAGATGTTAGGACATATTAATTATGTAGGGATTCCAGTATGATTGTAGCTATACTGTTATGACTTGTGATACATATGGTAAAAAAGGTGCACTTCTGGCTTCCACAATCATCAAAATTAATGTGTCCCAAATATAGCAAAATGATGAAGAAAACATTGCAACAAGGATTTACAGAAAAGCTTCCTGGAACAGTGCGAAGAGTCGTAAGTTAAAATTAATAATTTACGGTGAAAGTTTTCACGTGAAGCAAAACTTTTTACAGAGATGCATGGTTACTGAACAAAGAGCTGCAATGTATACCTATGGCAGCTATATATGCACTGGGTATACCTTGGTATATTAGGCATGTTGCTGCACAGTATTGCCTCGCAATCGATTATGTGCATCCATGGTAGCTGTACCAATGCGATATAAATCATGTACACTTGGGATGTATGGCATTCATTGCACTTAGCCCTCAGGCTGCTTTGTGTCCTCATGTTTCACCATAACATGTCTCTCATGCCTGTGGTAATGTATTATGAAAGGTCGAGAGTATTTCTAAAAATTTTATGATACTAGTGAGAATTTCCTGCTATTATACCGTAGCAATGAATGATAATCTTGACTATCTTCTTTCTCTCTGTAGCCATCTGCATGGAAATTTGTTGGCCTTCTTATTGGATTGTGTATTGTGGGTAAGATTATAATAATTATTATTGACAGTTTGTTTTAATTGCCGTAGTTTCTTCTGAGCACACATAAACATAACACACACACACACTTTTCTCTCAGACGACCCTAGCTCTCTTACCATTTAACATAGGAGGGTTGGGACGGACAGACAGACAAAAATCACCAAAATTAATGATTGCAGTAATCCTCCACCTATACTTTTTGCGGCGAGGGTTAATTAGCTCATAACCAGAGCTCTATAGAGTGTATACCCCACACACTGCATCTACCTCCTGCAGTGCATTGACGGATTCGTTCTTCTTATGAGTCACTCAGATACCTATAGATATCGAGATCTGGCCATTTTTGTGCTGGTGATAATGAGGATGAGAAATTAATAACAACAGATGGACACACCGATTACTTTATTCCCTTGCTGCACATCATGTGGGCGTAATGATACTCTCAACTTGAGCCATAGTTTAAAGGCTGAGGCATAATTATAGTGAACACAACCATGCCTTAGTGATCCATTGAAGATATTGAAGAGGGTAAGAAGTCCAAAATGATAGATAAATGAAGAGAGACCTAGCAGGGATCTTAGTTCGAACATAAATCAACTGCCATGCAGGTTTGTGGCACCATTGCTAAATCCACAGATTAGACGTCTTCAATGCATTCAGTTGCTAGCTATAGGTTCAGGATTTATACCTGCATACGGTCATATCCCCTATCCACAGGTATCTTTTTGACCTAGTGATCTATATAGCCATGCATGATTAATCTTCATACTGCCATCAAAGAAGTGCTGCCCTCAATTACATAATGGCTGCTGCACTGTTGAAGTCTGTACTATTCAAATGAATATGGTATAGCTGTATACGCTCTTTCATTCAATCATTTTACAGCATGGTGTCTCTACCTAGCTGTATATGTCTTTGTTGGAATAGTCCTTGGAGGGTTTATTATCTTTCTTCGTTTCTCCCTGACAAGAGATTACATCATCGACGCTGTTATAACATTTGTGTAAGTTTTGTAATCTCTTATGATAATTAATTTTGGGAATGTAATAATAATAACATTATAATATTATGCTTGTATATAGAATACCATTGGTTTGGGCTGAAGTTATACTCTGGGGTCAATTCCTTCTGTGCAAGTTTGCTTTCATTGCTGACAAGGATGGTAAATTTGTCTCCATCACTAACAGGTAAATAATTTATTATACTTATACAATGACATAATAATAATGACTAGTGGTGATGAAAATCATCTGTGCGGGGCGAGCCTTCGCAAAAGTCACAAGATTTCTTTGAAAGCACATGCACAGGCACGCATGCGCACATGGGGTTGGTACCCCAATAGCCAGGCCTTCACGACAGTAAAAGTAGCACAGATTGCTAGTATAATAGCTATAGTCCAGTAATGTTGATCACCTATACTATATTTAGTAGTCTACATGCCATGACCATGAGTCCAAGTACCTGTAACCAGGCATTGAGAGGATCATTGATAAGCCTCCATGCAGTCATCTTCATGCTCAGGAAAGTGAAGTCTACCAGTGATGTTAATCGTGGACCTGAGCCTTGCCAGAGTGGTACAGCACTCACCTTTCCAGTGTTATGCCTTGTCTACACTCGAGTTGTCTCTCAGATCGATGGTGCAGTGCGGGCATATGCACATGCGCATGACGACCATTACCATACGCATTCAAAATTTAACTCTCTCCTCACTGAAATGATCACCCCACAAACATACGTACATACAAGTATATTATAATAATTATATATAAAACCGCTTCCTGTACCTCATGTATTCGGGGCTCGCTCAGGCTCGCCCCGAATTATTACTAATGGAATACTGGATTACATGAAACATTTTGCTGGATAAAAAATTTCGCCAAGCCCAGCTACCTTGTATTCAGGCAGAAAAAATTTTGCCAATGCAGTAAAGGTCGCCATATCCACTATACAATCTTTAACCAGGATAAAACATTTATGTGAAAAAATTTTCGCCAATGAGAGCCGATGATGAAATTGGCGATTTTCTCCTGGTGAAAGTTTTTACGTATAATATTGTATGTAGCTACCACTATTGTGCAAAACCCTCAGCATGTTACATAATCAGTTGTCAATAATTATTTCTAAGTATTTTATAGCTGGAAATTTCATCATATAGGAGAAATTTTTCCCAAGCCACCTTCTCTCATTGGCAAAATCTTTTTTTATCCTTTGTACTGTATACTATTAGCAGGTAACATTAAATTTGACTGAATGGCTCTCCATTGGTATTGGCGAAGTTTAAATTTGGCGATCTAAATGCTAGCTGCCATAGGCCCACATGCATTGGTGATCTATTAATACTGAATTCGCCAAAATTAATTATTAAAAACCTCGCCAAAGTTTCCCGCTATGCAGTACATAATAATTACCTAGGAGATATACCGGTAATAATATTATTTCTAGTACCCTTTCCTGTATTCAGTTTGGTCAAACTGAGGTAGCTGGGTTTGGCAAAATTTTATCCAGCAAAAATTTCAGCAATAGTACTAGAGTTGTGCCATCAAATGCACATACATATATAGCTACACAACAGTATCATGATATATTATCAATAAAATCTTTCTTTCAGTTGGTATCAAAACTGAATAGACACATTAAGTGTGTTGCACACGTCTGAGTTCAGGGCTAATGGCAGTGTGGGATGGTTGCAGGAATATGAGCTGGAGGCACATCAAATGATTGTAGATAGCACAAATTTTAAGCTCCACACTCTGTATTTTAGTCATTCTTTCTTGCTTTGTATCCCTGGAGGCTTGTATATGTCCTAAAGAGAGCAATATTAACTCTGTGTGAGTGTGCCTATAAAATATTTGTGTGTCCCTAAGTAGCGGAACAGGGGGCAGGGGGCATTCCCCCCTCCCCCCTCCCCCCCCCTCCCCCCCCCCCCCACACACACACACAAAGTAGCTACTTTCATGATAAATGCATCAAACCTACAAAAGCTGCCTAGAATATTAGCTTCAAGAATCGATCATAGTGCACATTTTCCACTATTTCTTGGTTTCTGACAGTAGTGAAGGAGCTGGCACCCAGACTAGCACCGAGTGACCTTTGAATTTCAATCATATGGGCGTGTCCCTGAAACTTTCACGTGTACTTGCGCACAATGTTAATATTTGCCCCCCCCCCCCGAAACAAAACATCCTTTCACCACTGACTGTTTATCTCTGAGTTATAAGCCATGTTTACAATAGGCCTTTATTAGCTATACCGCTCTGGAAGCCAGCTTAGTTTAAGCTGGCGTCGTGTGAACACACTAAACCGCTTTACAATTCGCTTTCTAAATCGGTTTGTAAACTACGTCTGGGAGGTGGTTTGAAAACGGTTTAGGATATGCCACAATACAAACTCATGTGTAAATGCTCAAAGCCGCTTACATAAAGATTAAGGCCTTACCTGTAAATGCGATCAAAGCACTTAAAGTTTAGTCATAGCCAGATTCTATGATTGTGACATCAAACATACTTGATATAATGCCCTGTGATGTAAATTTTGGTGCATTCTTTCAAAATTGTCTTATGATACCTACATTTAGTTCAATATTTTGGTACATGCACAGATATCGATTCTGGGAAGGGTGCCGCGATTGATAAAAATTATAGTTCTATGCATTCATATTAGACCACATTGGTTGTTTGTACATGATGGATTAAATAACAATTATGAGGAAAAGTGAGGTGGGTTGTGCTCTGCATGGAGTATATTATTATGATGATGGGTATAACTTTACAATTTTTATAGGAACCTCTTCAACTGGTTTGCTCTGATACTGTTCTTCTACAATGGCTTGGCTGGACTTGTTAAGGGAATTATTAGAATTGTCTATTCTGCTGCAATTGGATTACTCCTTATCTTTCGGCTTGACTACGTTGTATTTGCACAATACTTTGCCTTCCTTGATAAAGGTACTGTCATTACCAACTTCTAGCTAGTACTCGATATCAATACCAATATCATAATAATACAGGTCATAGAGCATTTCTTGGTTTCTTCTACTTGGACTATGCATACAACAATCCTGTGATGCATGTCTTCATCAAGGTACTCAAGGAGAGTTTGTATGACAGTCCCAATATATTGATGGAGAGAATTGCTTATGGAAAAAAGGAGTCACTTCTTGAAAGTAGTGTCCAGACAAGCAGTAAGTTCAATGAATTACTTCACTGATTTGTTTTACTAACCATGTACAATAATAATAATCAAAACTTTATCACCAATAGTTTAATCAGGATTCATACAGGGGGGCCTATGTAGGGATGGGGGGAGAGGGTTGGGTGGGCTGGAATTCTTCCCCCTTCCCTCTGGGCCCTCTCCAATCCCTCAAAAACTGGAATTTGTTTAGTATCTTTGTTCTTTGCAGACAATATAGGTGCTCTGAAACAGAAGTCATTGCATATTACTAATCGAACAACGCGTGAAAGCGCTAAGTGCATGCATAGCACGTTGCATGTAAAAGTTCGCGAGCACAAGGCCAGCTCCTTGACGCCTACCACCCCCCTTGATGTCAACAACAGCAAGATCATGAGCCATCTTCTCCACGTTTCACTTCATGAATCGATCGATCGCTCGTCGCGTGTCTTACCTCTCAATCAGCACGAGCACGGCGCGAAAATATTGCTTGGTTATGCCTTTGCGATGATGTTGGATTGACCAATCAGGTTTTAGCTTTGAAAACCTGGTCAGGAATTCAAAAATGTAGGCGGGCGGTTCGACTTCTGTTTCAGAACACCTTTAAATTTGATGCCATAATTACAGCATAAAGAAAATTTATGTACCCAGTATTATTCAATGACCGCATATTAAAGAAGTAGTAAAGTTGTTATTTATGACACCCCTTAATTACAGTCCTGTTCTAATTAAGGTGCCTCTCTAGTGAATGCGCCACCTACACCGGAGTCCTAATTTTCACACTCTAACTAAGCGCCATGTGACCATACTAATTTTCTCTAAGCACGTTCTAATTAGAGTGGTAGCAGTATAGTTACAGTTGCCTGCTGAGTATCCCATACTGAGTACTGGAATCCATATTTTCCACACTTTAGCTCTAAATAAAATGAGTTTCTCTAAAAGATACGCCACCTGGATCAGAATGTTAATTTCTGTTTCTAATTATGTGCCACCCAAGGTCGGTAATTATTGTTAGTGGCATATTATGAATTCGAGTGCAATTTGCACATGGAAAATAATTGCATGAGTTATGTATTAATAGGAAAGTAATTGCACGAGGCAAGAATTTATCCTTCTAATTAATACACGAGTGCAACTATTTCCCAAATTGCACAAGAATTCATGTTAACTTAATCATAATAGTACATGCAGTTAGTAAAGAAGCTGTGAGGCAGCCACTGTGTAGCTGAGGCACCTTAGTGAGCAAGGCCAACCACAAGAATGCTGCTGTATGCCATGGTCAGTCAGGTCAATGTTGGTAAGTGGTCAATGAGTTCAATAGTCACAAGAAGCTAGCTGAAACTCTGACCACACCTCACTGTCATATGCACGAGTAGCTACATGGCATATTATGGAATAGTAGTATGTGTTGGTTGTCATTTTGCTTGCTCGTTTTAGAGCTCAGCTTTCTTATAGCAGAGAGATGCATAGATACAGTGAAGAGGAAGGGTCTAGCACAATGACTTCCACGAAGCTTTTCTCTGTCGATCTCCATAATGCCATGGTGGGCCAATGCCATGCCAGCTATCCGCCACTCAAGGACTCATTCATTGCTGGGATAGTGCTTGTTACTATGATCGTACGTGCGATCTGACGCACCGCTGTGATTGGTCCAGCATGCACCGCTGCTAGCTTGTTGCTATTATCGTACATGCAATCTGATAGCTAGCGCACACCACTACCGCAGTCAGTATGTGTGAAGTTAAGAAAGTAAGTGCACACTTAATTAGTCCATGGGACTTTTGTATAGAGACAAAAAACTATAACTATTATTATGATTAGAACAGATGATATAGTACTATTAAGTAACCAAAGCAGAACCCAGTCAATAAAAAAGCAGTAGTCATAAGACAATCAAAAATTTATTCACTTGGCCTCATGCAAAATTTTGGTGAGATTTAATAAAAAAAAAAGCACCATGGATGCATGTGCATCCCTATAATACTGATCATTCAGGTCGCTATTCCATCAACATCTATAATTATTTTAAATTAACTAATATACGGAAGTTGTGCTATAGTCACATTCTAATTTGTAGTTTTTTAGAATGTTATCTGAACATTATAGAAGTCTATCCAAGACAGAAGATTCGTAACCGCTGGCTGGTGGCGTACACCCTTGTGAGAAACCCCTCACTGCTGAATTTGACCAGCACAAACCTGAACAAAAAGCCTATCGTTTTCTTTGAGTCTGATGAAAGTGAGAACTGCAAAGATGAGGTCGAAAAAGCTGTCTTGTAACCATTATGAGCAAGCACAATATTTTTTTTTTTAATATTAGTAGCTATGTGTTATTATTTTTGATGGAAAACTACATTAGTAGCTATGAATGCTCCCCTTTTTTTAGAATCTGATGTGTGTTTATTATAATTGAGGTTTTAAATAATTTTTATGATTATATAGGATATTACTAATTTTGCTGACACTACTTACTGGGGGATTTATAATATACTCTTTTCACCCTGCTTCATGCCGGAAGTATGACCACACCCACCAATTAGTCTGAGTATGTGATAACCTTTTATGATTAAATAATACAACACTTGATTCATTTGATCATAGCTATAAGAGAAATACTGCAATTAATTTTGATTGGCTACTGACGGGTGTCTATGTGTGATAATCACAAGATTTTCATAGTCACCTATATACAAGTTTGCCCTCTGGCTCTAGCAGTGGCATGATAATATTATATTGTCTGAACAAGGGGGCCTTGCTTGCTTGATAAGTATATACTAGTTTAGCTAATAGCCACATACAAATTGACCTGGGATTAACTATATACAAGTTGAGGTCTTGAAAGAGCTAGCTACTCTAAGCTGCAT
The DNA here is from genome assembly GCA_963930775.1 of Cliona cf. orientalis. NCBI lineage: Eukaryota > Metazoa > Porifera > Demospongiae > Clionaida > Clionaidae > Cliona > Cliona cf. orientalis. The sequence goes on from OZ005695.1 coordinate 6,890,469, forward strand.
AAACCCCCAGGCACTCCAGTTCAATTGATTCAAACACTGTTGCCAACATTGGCTGTTGATATTTGATGTAGAAGTTAGAAAAAATTAATGTTCAAGGGGAGGAATGTGCATAGAATGAGACATGGTTAACTTCAATTTGAAATACACTGGATTGTAGATACTGATCTATAATAATAATATTATTATATTTTGCCTGGAGGTGGCTGATGGGGTGGCTACCCATAGTAAACTATACTGGTGCAAGTGGGGTGGCTAATGGCGGGTGTCTCCTATGCTCCGTTGCATAAAAGAATTAGAGAATGGGGTGGCTAAGTGTCTGAAAAGTTTTTGACAGGGAGACCGTGCACCTTAATTATATAATTCATGGACATCACTGCAATCATTAAACCACACATAATCATTAACATTCCATCCTATTTAGACTAGTAGCTACCTGATGGTGACCTGTATTGTTGTGCCATCCCAGTTATGAGGTAAAGGGTCACCAAAGTTAGCTACTGCAAAATTAATAATGACTGTGAGCACCAATGTGGGCCACACAGGTAAGGTATTTCCCACAGATTACATGTACTCAAGTGCACCACACACGTGTGCGTGCACTCACACACATTCACCCACACATGCATACACACTCACACACATTCACCCACACTCGTGGTTTCACACATATTTCATGATCATGATCATGCACTGAAACAACAGGACACTACGTCCTGTTTGCATGCTATTACCCTTCAGTGACGTTGTAACCTGTTGAGGCATGCGCCCAGTCTAGTGAACAGTGAGCCTGACCGAGCGAATCAGTGATGCTGTGCACAAGCCAAATTATCAACTTGAGCCACCTGATTCAGGTAGCAGTGTAAATATTATAGCCAATGTTATTTTATGACCTACTCTTCAGAGTCTTCAACTAACCACACTCCTGAAGAGAATGCTTGCATCACTTTGAGCCACATGGGTACTGAGTATGCCATGAGTCCAGGTTAAAGCATAGCAACCTTGATCACATCAATGTAGTTTTTACCATTGTATTTATAGCTGGCTTATTATGATGCCACTTGAGAAAGTCAACACGTACTTAGGTGAGGGGCATTCGTAGAGTAGTAATAATATGGGTGTACACCCATATTATTACTACTCTACGGTGTGCACACAATAAAACAGTGGAAGTGGTCTATTGCAATAGAGATGTGGCTGCTTTATAGAGGTGCGTAATGTATGGAGTTGCCACTAGGAGTGGCTGCCTGTAATACATGTACAGCGACCACTATACAGGTTCAACTGTAATTATTAATCTATAATATTACGTTAAATTTTGTTATGGATATAATTGTTATGCCTATCTCTTTGACAGGAAATGAGAGGACACATTGTCTCATGCAGTGTAGTAGTACGTAGGGGATGGCATTGCTAGGTGCACTTAGTCTTGTATCACAGAGGTACAACTCTGCAGCTTGCAGCGCGCAGCAAGGCATGAGCATATATTTCATAATGAACATGGTGCCTGCTGCTCATTATGTTTCTGCACTCTTTTTGGTTGTGAAAGATTCTTAAAATAATAGTCTGAGGAGATCTGGATCCTTACATGATAAGATTTTGATCTAAAGGTGACAATCACACTGGTCCTGGGTATAAATAACTCAGCAAACACCCTTACTCCCGTGTACTTAATTCTTGCTTCTTAGAAGGTGTGTGATAAAATACCATAGATATAGTATCCCGGAGAAGCGCCCACTCCCAGGTAAGCATTGACATACCACCCATTTCAAGGGGTCAGTGTAGCAGGAATTTATATCCCCGGTAAACGCCCATGTGGGCCAAAATCATGACATTACGTAATAGCTAACAACAGATTCTTTGTTTTTAGCTAGTTCACTAGATAGATTTCTGACTTCATAACACTATGTGCATGCATGTATTATAGTTGCAATGTTTTATAAAGTGTAGTTATAGGCACAAGAATTATTACAAAACTACCTTGAAGTTAATTATGTAGTTGGTATAATATCACAATAATAATAATATTATAGGCTAATGAGATTGCCTAACATTCCATCCCCTCTGATCTGTTACAAGAAAATAATATGATGCTACAAGGGCGTAGACACAAATTTCAAAGTGGGGGGGGGGGGGGGGGGGGGGGGGGGGCTTTGTGACAACTGTGTGCGAAGCGCGCAAAAATTTTTGATCCTATTGTGTCCAGAACCTTAAAAATGCATTAAAATTAGCTATTTCCAGCAGTCATTTCCCAAATTTGTTGCACATTTTTGGCTATCCAACTATGATTACAGTGAATACAACTAGAATTTCATCTAATTTTAACAATCCCATATATAGTATATAAATTATTGCTCAAAAAGTGGGGGGGCTAAAGCCCCCCCAAGCCCCCACCTGTCTACACCCTTGTGCTATAAGTGAACTGATACTGATACTTCACTCCACCGGTACCAGTTACTTGGACTACTGATGATGGTGACCTGTAGTGTTCCCATCTCAGTTTGTAGTAAAGGGTCACTAAAGTTAGCTGCTACAAAGTGAATGTCATTTTGGGCCACACTGGTAAGGTATTTCCCACAGAGTACACATACTCAAGTGCACCCCCACACACACACACATGCACACTTGCACACACACACACATACACACAATGTACAAACATGGTTTCACACTACATTTCATGATCATGCATGCAAATCCACACAATAGTATACTACGTCCTGTTTGCATGCCATAATATCCTTCACGTGACATTGAAACATGTTTAGGCATGCGTCTGGTCTAGTGAATACTGAGCCTGCTGATGCTCTGCACAAGCCAGATTATCAACTTGAGCCGCCTGCTTCAAGTGTAGCAGTGTAAATATACCCAGTGTTGACCCCTATGACCTACTCTCCAGAGTTATCAACAAACCACTTCTGAAGATAGTTGCTGTAGTGGTATCACTTTGAGCCATAGGTATACTGAGTGAACCTAATTATGGGTGGCGGTCCAGGTTGGATAGCAACCTCATATCAATGTAGCATAATAATTATGCATTGTATGATTTTTACCATTACATAATATTAGGCTGGCTAGCTTGACTGAGACTCCCAGTCAGGTGGGTGTGCACACAATAGTACTTTCTCTCTCTCAGCTTTGTGATTGGAAGGTGGAGCTTCTTGCTGGTGCTCTCTATGAGTAGGTAGCTGCCATCCATGTAAGTAGGCTTGCATTTGCACACAACAGTACTCAATTTTAATTTAAATTGTTGTTTGATTGATCATATCTGAATATGCCTATCCCTTGATAAGAGATGAGGGAATACATTGCCCCGTGCAATACCAAGAGAAATGTAATAGGCCATTATGGGTGGTGGATGATAATGATTACTAGGTGTCCTAGTATTGTATAGACAACCCTGCAGCTTTGCTGCAGCACTAGCATGCACAAGGGCGGAGCAAATGTAGGAGGGGGGCGGGCTCAGACCTTTGTCTGTGTACTGTGACAAAGTGCCCTATTTCTCCGCCCCTGATGCAGCAAACATGACTGAACATGTTGCATGCTACTCATTTTTGCTGCTGCACTCTTTTTTGGTTATGTAAGAATTCTGTTTAATTGTGAAGCTGGGCGTGCTAGTGAAGATGATTATTGTGATAGTGTACATTAGTGGTCATGTCCTAGTGTCAAGTTGTACACGGGACAACAGATACTTGCTATTCTGGAAGCCTTGAGAAATCCCATAAGACACCTGTGTTACATAATCTGATGGCAGCGTGGAACAAGCATCAGGCTGTGTGTTACATAATCTGATGGCAGCATGGAACAAGCATCAGGCTGTGTGTTACATAATCTGATGGCAGCATGGAACAAGCATCAGGCTGGCTAAAATTATAATATCCGATTCTAGTATCAATGAGACTATTGCCATTTGTAGCGTGCCACAATGGCTCCGTGCCACAATGGCTCCGTGCGACGTGCTGGAATGGCCATAGGGAGGCGCGCGCAACAACGGTTCGCATATACGCCCCAGCCCCACCCACCTATACGGTATATACGCGGTATAGGTGGGTGGGGCTGGGGGGTTTGGGATGGATTGCCAATAGTTAGCAGGGTTAGTCTCGAGGGTTTGGCTATGCGTGATATGGATTGGAGGGGCTGGGGGGTTTGGGGATGGGTTGCCAATGGTTAGCAGGGTTAGTCTCTAGGGTTTGTCTATGATAGGGGGGAAATAATGATTGCCAGCAGCGACAACAGCGGTGGTGTAGTGGTTGGGGCTCTTGTGTGTGGAACAGAATGTAGTGGGTTCAAATCTTGCTTCATACTTTGATTTTTTTTTTCTTTTCACCTATCGAATTTTTTCTAACTTCTTGCGAGCCGGCCGAGCCATTCCAGCACGGAGCCAGTATAGCATGCTACACCATTCACATCTCCCCACGACCACCCCTCTCCCTCAAGTCTCCCTCTCTCATTTTGGTGGCAAAGGTGGACAATTTAATTATTGGTATAAGAGAATAATTGGTCCGATAATGGTACTATAGCTCATAATAATTAACGACAACAATATCATGTGTTCCTTAGATTTTGATGTGTGCAAAAGAAATTTTTATAGTATATAGAGATTGCATGATATTGATCATTATCAGATATTAAAGATGCTTTTTGAATAATTAGAAGGCTACACCACTGCAACTCAGTGTTATTCTTTGAAGTTGGCATGTTTGACCTGGGCCAGACAAAATTTAATAGTATCATCTTGTACGTCTCTTTACTTGTGGCGGCTGGAAATATCAATAATGTAACGCAGTGGTTCTCCACGCGGTCTATATCTTATTGATTACATCAGCATTACAACATACATAGTGTACTAATTAGCATATTCATAAGTTCAGAGTACATAATCAGTTAGAGTTAAATAATCAACACTGTTACACACTTCCGGCTCTTGAAAAGCTCGACCTCGAGCGGGGTCACATGAGACGTTCCGGAGGAATAACAGTTCGTGTCCGAGTTCTGGTGAAGGTACGAGGAGTAGGTGTAGACTCTTCTACTTCCTCTTCTCCATTAGCACTAGTGTTGTCAGTGGAGTTGCTCAGCTCTGCATTTGCATCAGCATCAGTCCCAGCATCGTCGGCATTGCTTGTGACGTCATCCACAGTCTGGGAAATCATTAGTTGGTCTAGCCACTTCGGGGGGCGTCCAGGACCTTTCCTTCGATTTCCATACCAATAGTAGCCGGAAGGGAAGTTTACTGGGCACTTCGTCACTCTCTGTGCATGAACCTGTATCGATCCTTCCTGAGGGAAGTAGACTTTCACTGCAACAACACCTGTCAAACTGACAGACTCGATTCGATATGGGCCGTGCCACGGGCGTGAGAGTTTCCTATTCGCTCCACTCTCCTCTTGAGGGAACCGTATTAACACCCAATCTCCTACTTCGTAAGACAGTGACTTTGCTTTCCTGTCATACTGCTTTTTGTACTTGACTTGTGCCTGCTGGATGTTCTTAGCTGCTAATTCACGAGCTGTCGACAGTGAATGAATCAACTCTCTCCTATAGTCAGTCAACTCCATACTCTCCAAAGAGCTGGGAGGGAGCAGTGCTGCTTCAGTAGGCGATCTGCAATCTTGACCAAAGAGTAAGAATGAGGGCTTCTCACCAGTAGCTTCATGTGGTGTGTTACGGTAAGCCCATAGGACTCCAGGGAGGTAAGTATCCCACTGTGCTCCATACTGTGCTGCATGTTTTCGCAACGTCGTCTTTAGTGTACGATTAAATCTTTCAGTCAGCCCGTCACATTGCGGGTGATAAGCGGTAGTATTGAGCTTTTCTATTCCCAGCATGCTACATATGTCTTTCATTAGGTGAGATAACAGATTAGTCCCACGATCTGATAGGAGAGCTTCTGGCACTCCAAAGAATGGTACCAACTCCTCAACTAGTAGCTTTGCAATTCGCTCTGTTTTCTGATCTGGTATTGGGAACACCATAGGCCACTTGGATAGGAAATCTTGAAAAACAAGAACATGCTTGTTCCCATGCTCTGTTCGGGGTAAATCCATCACATCCACTCCCACAATCTGAAATATACGCTGAACGGGTATGGATTGTAATGGGGGCCTACCAGGACGTCCTCCTCCCACCGCAATAGCACAATCAGGACAACTTTTACTATGACTGACAGCATCCTTATACATCCCTTCCCACCACCACACACGTGCGAGTACATTGTACAATCGGTTACCTGAGAAATGACCTGAGAATGGTCCACCGTGTACTTCTTTCATCACTCTCTCTCGGAGGTGTCCAGGGACTACTGCTCTCTTCCTGTGGTTGTGCTTGGAGTCTAGAAAGTACAGCACTCCATCTTCAATTGTGAAGTTGCTTGACTGGAGGGCGATCTTTCGAGCTTGCTTGTCGTCGCTCGGGAGTTTCTCAGTCTCCAGGAACAAGATTACTTGGTTGATCTTTTCATCCTTCCGCTGCTCTCTCGCGAAAGAGTGAGGATTACTCAGCGTAGTGTCTGGTTCCATCTGTAACATCTCATCAATGGTGTGGTCTGTGTCTCCTGCAATAGCAGATACTTGAATCTCAGTTTCTGCTTCTCCGAATACTGGAGCAGGGCACTGCGGACTTCTTGACAAGGCGTCTGCCTTTGTGTTCTCCTTTCCAGGACGGTAGATGATATTCAAGTCAACGATTCCACTTCCATAGACTTTGATCCACCAGCGGGCGTGCTTACCACTGGCACCTGGATTCTGCAGTACTGCACGAACAGCTGAGTGATCAGTGAACACCGTGACCTTCTGTCCATAGAGATAGCTTTGAAAATGTGACAGGGACCAAACAACAGCGAGAGTTTCAAGATCTGTAATTCCGTAGTTCTTCTCACCTGGTGTGAGAGCTCGGCTTGCATACGCAATGGGGTGCAGCTTTCCATCCTCTTGAGTTTGTGATAGGACAGCTCCTAAACCATCGATACTGGCGTCAGTTTCCAGAACAAAGGGTGCATCAAACCTCGGATAACCAAGGACAGGAGCTGAGATGAGCTGCTTCTTGAGGGTTTCAAATGCCTCTTGACACTCGTGGGTCCACTCAAACTGAGCATCCTTCCTCGTCAGTGCGTGCAGGGGGTGAGCTATCTTGGCAAAGGACGGGATGAACCGCCTATAGTACGAAACCATCCCCAAAAATCTTCGCACTTCTCGGATGTGGGTAGGAGTAGGGAACCGGTCCACAGCAGTCACGTGTCTGTTGCTGGTCTTCAGTCCTGATGGAGTGATCGTGTGTCCGAGATATTCGACTTCCTGTCTGAAGAACTGACACTTTGCTGGTTTTAACTTCAATCCAACATCGATTATTCGTTTTAGTACCCTCTCAAGGTGAAGTAAGTGCTCTTCCAGCGTCTTAGAGAAGACAAGGATATCGTCTATATAGACGGAAACAAAGTCAGGACCATCTTCAGGATTGAGTCCCATCAGCACTTGTTGCATGAGTCGTTGAAAGACTCCCGGAGCATTTGTCAGGCCAAACGGCATGACGCGAAATTCGAACAATCCTTGAGGGGTTGTGAATGCTGTTTTCTCAACTGAGTCGGGATGAATCCTGATCTGCCAGAAACCGGATGAGAGGTCTAGCGTTGAGAAATAATGTGACTCTCCCAGCTGATCGAGAAGATCTTCGATCCGTGGTAGCGGGTACGTGTCTGGCTTGGTTACGGAATTAAGCTCCCGATAATCTATACAGAACCGGTGGGTGCCGTCTCGCTTCCGCACCAACACTACAGGGCTGGCCCATGGGCTTTTGGATGGCTGTATCACCTGTGCTTCCTGCATTCTCTTCAACTGCTTAGATACTTCCTGTCTTACAGCAAATGGCATGCGTCTTGGTCTCTGCTTCTTGGGTGGAGCATCTCCTGTATCGATCTCCATCTCCAAAAGATCAGTCTCACCTCGCTCATTCTCTTCCAGGCTGAACGCTTCATGGTGATTGGACAGAAACCGGAGAAACGAATCCTTTACAGGGTGTGGGAGGTCAATACTGGCCTTGTACAGCTCACGCAGCTTCTCCTTTCGCCACTCGGCTCCAGACTCAACTTGTTTTACATCTGGATGTGTGGTAGACAAGCGCAGCTTGGAAAGACTCTCCTCAACTGTCTCATCGTCAGGTTCACTCCCACTGCTGAGCATGGCATGCTCGGCATTCCCTACAGTAGCTCCTTCCTCCAGACGACAGGTGAATCCAGAGGGGTTTGTAAGTCTCAACACGGTGATACCATCTCCATCAGGGCAGACAAACGAATCATCTAGGTGTACACCGACTGTCTCCAGTTCAGGATTAGACTCCACAAGTACTGGGGTCTTAGGCTGATAGTCTCCCTCGAGGCGGACCTTAACATCTGTTTCGTGCTTCGGAAGAAGGCTCACAGATTGAAGTAGCTTCACATGTACTGCCGGCACTCTCACCTCGCGATTCTCTTTCTCTGGGACTTCAGAGTCTTCAGTTACTGCTTTCTCACCACTTTCGTCATCAGACTGAGGCATGGGCTCCAGCTTTGATCTGTTCCATCTTTTCACGTCAGGATGGTAGCTGATTATGCCTAACTGCCTGCATACTCCTTCTGAGAGCAAAAGTTGGTCGAATGCATCCATCTTCACATATATGGGCGTCTTCATTGTAGTATCTCCAAAAGTGAGGTCAAGATCGATTCGACCATGCAGCGTGAATGGTTTCTGATCGTACGTGCGAGGGGTGGTGTCTGGAGATTTGAAATCTCTCTTCTTGAGTCGACAGACGGAAGCGACTTTCTTGAAAAGGTCACTCCCCATGATAGTGATGTCTGCAGCACTATCGACTATTCCATAAGCAGGAACACCTTGTACTAAGACTTTAGCACATTGAGGGATACTGCCAGTGTCATTCACTCTGACCGTCTTGACAGCTTGCTTCTCTTCATCCGAATCGGAGTAGAGATAGTCCAAGGGGTTGTCACTAGCAACATCTTGTCCAGCTCCATCAGCGGTCACCTGTTTGGCGGAAGTAGATGGTGGATTTTTGTTGGTGTGTTGCTTGTTGCCAGTGCTTTCTGTCTTATATGGACAATCTTTCTTCATGTGTCCGATTTTCCTGCAATTATGGCAGCGAATCTTTGAGGTATGGTCTTGAGAAGGTTGTAGCTTGGAGTGATCAGTCTTAGCGAATGTGCTCTTCTTAGCAGGTGCTGCACCAGATGCTTGCGACTTAGATGGTTGGAGATATTGCTGGCGCTTCTTGAGCTCAGACTGTCTCTTCTCCTTGTTTTTAGCAGCCATGACAAGCTCCTTGTAGGTAAGTGCTCCGGACACACTCGGACTGCGCATTAGCTCGTGACGTAGCCCTTCCTGTAGCTGTCCATAGAGAAAAGCACCTCGCGTCTCGGGGCTTAGCTTGTCAGCACCGTAGGCGATCGAGAACGTACGCTCGAGTCTGCGGATGAAGGCAGATACAGCTTCTCCTTCGTTTTGAGTCGCATGGCGGAAATCCTGGGCTGCAAGTACCTTGCTGCCAGGGCCAAGTACTTCTCGTAGGGCCACAACTGCTTTCTCAAAGGTTGTTTTGTCAGTTTCCAGTAGCAAGTTCCACTCCTGCAAGGCCTTGCCACGAAGATGCCCAGCCAGCTGCATCAGGGTCTCCTCATCTGTCCACCTGTTCCAGCGTGCAGCTCTTTGCAGGCCTGGTAGCCAATCTTCAAAGCGAATTTCAGGGTCTTCCCCTGTGTACTGATCGATAGGCGGGGCTTTACCACGCCTTCTGGGAGGTTCGTGCGCCGTAAGAGAGTGTGAATCTCCAGGCGGGACCAATGGTGGGTCATCATCCAGGTCACTGTGGCTGGGAGGTGTAGGGGAGCCTCTGCTGCTACTGGTAAGCTTCTTTTTCAGCTCCTCGATCTCCCGGTCCTTCTCAGCCAGGAGCTCCTCCTGCTCAGCCGTTTGGTGGCAGGACATTTGCCACTGTTGCTTAGATTTCTCCTTCTGCTTCTGGAGGTCATTCTTTAGCTTCTTGACCTCTTCACTATCCGACTTGGTGTGCAGCTCTTCCTGAAGCCGAGCTGTCTCCTCCTCTTGTGCGGTTAACGCTCCTTGGAGTTTCACCAGCTCAGCTGTAAGGTTTGTATTCTGAGCTGTCGCCTCACCCAGCTTGCGCTCCAACTCAGCTGAGTCTACTGAGGCATCCAGAGGCTTCTGAAGGGGGTCTGCCTCTAGAAATACACCCTCCCCATCAGTAAGAGAGAGTTTGACACTCAAGAACGTGGATTCCTCAAGGACCACTTGTACATTCCTGACCTCACGCTCATCCCCAAGCTTCCCCTCTATTAACTGCCTCACCTCATCAGCTGATCCAGTTGACGGGAGTCCCATAGCTCCAGCGATATGCCGTAGGTGAGCAGCGGTGAGTCGGCGGGAGTTGAGTGGGAGGAGCTTACCGGCCAATGGCTCCACAACGACACGCCCATCGCCAGAGTCGCTATCGTCTGACATCTTAGACACTTGCTCTCAATCCAGCAGCTTCCACTAGACAGGTCCTCGAGTCGAGGACGGGCCGTTTCCCCACTCAAAGTAGGTATCTACTCACAGGCCCTCTAACCAAGACTCACCGTTGGACCGTAGCCTCGAACCCAGGCTCACTTTCGGGTGGAGGGGAAAGAGAGCCTGGTACACACTGTCTGCGCATGCGCCAAAATTCCCAGAAATCCTGGGAATTCGTATTTTTGTCCGTTTATCTATCCATAAACGTGAACCTTGACCCCACAAGTATGCCTAAAAATCGTCTATGTTGGCTGCGATTCGGGCTAAGGACACTTGTTGCGACAAGTCTAGCTGTCACAAGCGAGCAACATTGATAGAGGAAGAATAAAGAAGCTACGAGAAGGAGTTCTACTTACTTTTAGTGAACATTTTTTGGTGAACAACCGGGACTGTTGATACAGGCGGTTGTCCAACGGCAACGAAAGGACTTTGTCAGATCTTTGAAGCTCGTGAAGGTTTGCTTAAAGTGAGATGAGAGTGACTGAAGTCTTGCATACAACAGTCTAGAGAAATATCGAGTCTTTAAGCTTCACGGACTTCGGCTGCTTAGTATACCTTGTCCGTACATGTCCGACCGCGTGGTAGCGATAGTGTCCGGCGAATTATACTAGAAATTTCTCCGTAAACTTCGCGCATGCGCAGACAGTGTGTACCAGGCTCTCTTTCCCCTCCCCCCCGAAAGTGAGCCTGGGTTCGAGGCTACGTTGGACCGTTGCCGCTAGAACCAGAGAGCAGCTCTTCTTTCGGGCTAGAAAATCGCCAGAACCGATCGCAGAGCAACTCTTCTCCACTTTCGTTCCAACTCGCTCGCTCTGTTGGGCGACGGAAACGGATTTGTCTCGGCGGTGCCTCCACTGTAACGCAGTGGTTCTCCACGCGGTCTATATCTTATTGATTACATCAGCATTACAACATACATAGTGTACTAATTAGCATATTCATAAGTTCAGAGTACATAATCAGTTAGAGTTAAATAATCAACACTGTTACAATAATAATTATCTCCCCAGTAGCAATTTACTTTTCTGTGGTTATGAGGTAATTATAGTGTAATTATGATGAAACCTATAGTGTAATCTATGAGGTAATTATGAGAAAATTTAGGGCCTCGCTGGAGCCTTTCTGAGACTTGAAAATCAGTAAATATGTAGAGTATCTTACGCGTGTATCCAGCGAATAGATTACAAGCTGAGCGCTACTTTCTCTGAGAAGTACTGTTGGTTGAACTTCACGTGTTTTCTTGGCTTACGTAATGCCATGGATAAATAAAGCTAGCCTTGCACTATATATAGCACGCATCACTGCCACAAGGGGCTGGCCCGCGCGCGACTGCAGCAGCGTGACCAACCTGAACTTCGGAAGGAGTACTGTGTTGTCGAGTTCGTCTCTGTGATTGAAGCATCGAAACTTGTCGCTATCAAGGTTGAGAGTCGATCTTAGACGCCATCTCCATGATTTCTGGGGCCAGCATCGATCGATGTGTACGCATTCTATTGACGACCTTTTACCACATGCACCATTACACTATGCAGCTACTGGGGAGATGGTCAAGGGTTCATATTAATGTGTACATGTCCCCGTCGTTTCATGGATCCAACTGGCACATGAAGAAATGTTAATTTTTAATCATAATATGAAATTAGTTCAATGCAATTAATGCCACAAGTGTGTCACAGTGCTCCCAACATAATATGAGTTTCCCCAAGTACAACAGTGATGTACCGTACAGGATGACACACATACAATGATAATAATAATATTATGATGTCAATGCATGCTTTAATTGTTCTAGTTTCTCTTTTTGGATTCCATGCCTCTTGCCACTGTATCTGTCTATTGCACTAATGCATGATGGCAATTGTATAGCTGCCAAAACGTTTGTATTATCAAACTTTCACTTCGGCTAGTGTATTCGAGTGTCAATAATGTATCTACCTTACCACGCAGGCCTTTTTGCAATAATAATAATATTATGTTCCTGGCGGTCACGTATGGTATAGCTCAAGAATTGGAGTTGCATACTTTATTTGGTATTTTGTAGTATTATTACCCCGCGCGCATGCGCAAGGGGGTAAAGTAATCGGTTGTGTCGTTGTCGTTAGCACAAAAATCGCCATATCTCTATATATAGGCGTCTAAGCGACTCGTAATCACAACGAATCAATCGAATTCGGCGAAAAACTGGCTTCACGGTGTGCAGTATAATTAGTCTATGGGACTTTTGTATAGAGACAAATACTATATTATTATGATTAGAACAGATGATATAGTACTATTAAGTAACCAAACTAGAACCCATGCAGTTAATAAAAAAAACAGTAGTCATAAGACAATCAAAAATTTATTCACTTGGCCTCGTGCAAAACTTTGGTGAGATTCAATAAAAAAAAAAGAGCTAATTTAAACAACATGGATGCATGTGCATCCCTATGATACCAGTTGATCATTCAGATCACTATTCCATCAACATCTATATAATTATTGAAAGCCATTTTAAATTAACTACTATTATGGCAATTATGCTATAGTCACATTGTAATTTTACAGCATGTTACTGAGTCTGAACATTATAGAAGTCTATCCAAGACAGAAGATTCGTAACCGCTGGCTGGTGGCGTACACCCTGGTGAGAAACCCCTCACTGCTGAATTTGACCAGCACAAACCTGAACAAAAAGCCTGTCGTTTTCTTTGAGTCTGACGAAAGTGAGAACTGCATAGATGAGGTCGAAAAAGCTGTCTTGTAACCATCGTGAGCAAGCACAATAGTTTTTTGAATATTAGTAGGTATTATTATTATTTTTGATGGAAAACTACATTAGTAGCTATGAATACTCCTCTTTTTTAGAGTCTGTATCAAATTATGTTTGTGTACTGCAAAAAAATTTTATGATCAGGACATTAATTTTGCTGACACTACTTACTGGGGGGATTTACTCTTTTCACCCTGCTTTATGCCAGAAGTATGACCATACCCACCAATTAGTCTGAGTATGTGATAGCCTTTTACGATTAAATAATACAACACTTGATTCATTGATCATAGCTATAAGAGAAATACTGCAATTAATTTTGATTGGCTACTGACGGGTGTCTATGTGTGATAATCACAAGATTTTCATAGTCACCTATATTATACAAGTTTGCCCTCTGGCTCTAGCAGTGGCATGATATTATATTGTCTGAACAAGGGGGGCGGGCCTGGTGGATGCTTGCTTGATAAGTATATACTAGTTTAGCTAATAGCCACATACAAATTGACCTGGGATTAACTACAAGTTGAGGTCTTGAAAGAGCTAGCTACTCTAAGCTGCATAAACCCCCAGGCACTCCAGTTCAATTGATTCAAACACTGTTGCCGACATTGGCTGTTGATATTAAATTTTGATGTAGCAATTAGAAAAAATTAATGTTCAAGGGGAGAAATGTGCATAGAATGAGACATGGTTAACTTTAATTTGAAATATACTGGATTGCAGATGCTGATCTATAATTATATTTGCCTGGAAGGTGGCTGATGGGGTGGCTACCCATAGTAAACTATACTGGTGCAAGTGGGGTGGCTAATGGCGGGCGTCTCTTATGCTCTGTTGCATAAAAGAACTAATTAGAGAATGGGGTGGAATGTTTTTGACAGGGAGACTGTGCACCTTAATTATATAATTCATGGACATAACTGCAATCATTAAACCACACATAATCATTAACATTCCATCCTATTTAGACTAGTAGCTACCTGATGGTGACCTGTATTGTTGTGCCATCCCAGATATGAGGTAAAGGGTCACCAAAGTTAGCTACTGCAAAATTAATAATGACTGTGAACACCAATTTGGGCCACACAGGTAAGGTATTTCCCACAGAGTACATGTACTCAAGTGCACACACACACACACATGTGCGTGCACTCACACACATGCACACACACATGCATACACACTCACACACATTCACCCACACTCGTGGTTTCACACATATTTCATGATCATGATCATGCACTGAAACAACAGGACACTACGTCCTGTTTGCATGCTATTACCCTTCAGTGACGTTGTAACCTGTTGAGGCATGCGCCCAGTCTAGTGAACAGTGAGCCTGACCGATCGAATCAGTGATGCTGTGCACAAGCCAAATTATCAACTTGAGCCACCTGATTCAGGTAGCAGTGTAAATATTATAGCCAATGTTATTTTATGATCTACTCTTCAGAGTCTTCAACTAACCACACTCCTGAAGAGAATGCTTGCATCACTTTGAGCCACATGGGTACTGAGTATGCCATGAGTCCAGGTTAAAGCATAGCAAACTTGATCACATCAATGTAGTTTTTACCATCAGGGGCGGCTGAGGGTAGGTCAGTTTGGGGGGGGGCAGTCAGGCACCCACAAGTTTTATAACAAATGTCATATATTTAGTACAGTTCAGTAAACAGAGCTTGTAGCTAGCTAGTTAGGTCCGCCTTCATAATTTAGAATTTTGGTTCAACAAACTTGAATTGATGATAGTAGGTGAGATGCCAGAAATACAGTGTACATGCATCATAATAATAATGTAGGTCTAACTATAGCCATCCAGTTTGGGGGGGCAAGGCCCACTGATCTTAACTTTGGGGGCGATTGCCCCCCCCTGCCCCCCTGTTCCGCCTCCCCTGACCATTATATTTATAACTGGCTTATTATGATACCACTTGAGAAAGTCAACACGTACTTAGGTGGGGGGCACTCGTAGAGTAGTAATAATATGGGTGTACACCCATATTATTACTACTTTACGGTGTGCACACAATAAAACAGTGGAAGTGGTCAATTGCAATAGAGATGTGGCTGCTTTAAAGAGGTGCGTAATGTATGGAGTTGCTACTAGGAGTGGCTACCTGTAATACATGTACAGCGACCACTATACAGGTTCAACTGTAATTATTAATCTATAATATTACGTTAAATTTTGTTATGGATATAATTGTGTGTCAGAATATGCCTATCTCTTTGACAGGAAATAAGAGGACACATTGTCTCATGCAGTGGAGTAGTGGCATTGCTAGGTGCACTTAGTCTTGTATTACAGAGGTACAACTCTGCAGCTTGCAGCGCGCAGCAAGGCATGAGCATATATTTCATAATGAACATGGTGCCTGCTTCTCATTATGTTTCTGCACTCTTTTTGGTTGTGAAAGATTCTTAGAATAATAGTCTGAGGAGATCTGGATCCTTACATGATAAGATTTTGATCTAAAGGTGACAATCACACTGGTCCTGGGTGTAAATAACTCAGCAAACACCCTTACTCTTGTGTACTTAATTCTTGCTTCTTGGAAGGTGTGTGATTAAATACCATAGACATAGTGTCCCGGGGAAGTGCCCACTCCCGGGTAAGCATTGACATACCGCCCATTTCAAGGGGTCAGTGTAGCAGGAATTTATATCCCCGGTAATCGCCCATGTGGGCCAAAATCATGACACTACGTAATAGCTAACAACAGATTCTTTGTTTCTGGCTAGTTCACTAGATAGATTTCTGACTTCATATAATAACACTATGTGCATGCATGTATTATAGTTGCAATGTTTTATAAAATGTAGTTATAGGCACAAGAATTATTATAAAACTACCTTGAAGTTAATTATGTAGTTGGTATAATATCACAATAATAATAATATAGGCTAATGAGATTGCCTAACATTCCATCCCCTCTCATCTGTTACAAGAAAATAATATGATGCTATAAGTAAACTGATACTGATACTTCACTCCACCGGTACCGGTTACTTGGACTACTGATGATGGTGACCTGTAGTGTTCCCATCTCAGTTTGTAGTAAAGGGTCACTAAAGTTAGCTGCTACAAAATGAATGTCATTTTGGGCCACACTGGTAAGGTATTTCCCACAGAGTACACATACTCAAGTGCACCCCCCCCCCCCACACACACACACATGCACACTTGCACACACACACATACACACCATGTACAAACATGGTTTCACACTACATTTCATGATCATGCATGCAAATCCACACAATAGTATACTACGTCCTGTTTGCATGCCATAATATCCTTCACGTGACATTGAAACATGTTTAGGCATGCGTCTGGTCTAGTGAATACTGAGCCTGCTGATGCTCTGCACAAGCCAGATTATCAACTTGAGCCGCCTGCTTCAAGTGTAGCAGTGTAAATATACCCAGTGTTGACCCCTATGACCTACTCTCCAGAGTTATCAACAAACCACTTCTGAAGACAGTTACTGTAGTGGTATCACTTTGAGCCATAGGTATACTGAGTGAACCTAATTATGGGTGGCGGTCCAGGTTGGATAGCAACCTCACATCAATGTAGCATAATAATTAATAATGCATTGTATGATTTTTACCATTACATAATATTAGGCTGGCTAGCTTGACTGAGACTCCCAGTCAGGTGGGTGTGTACACAATAGTACTTTCTCTCTCTCAGCTTTGTGATTGGAAGGTGGAGCTTAATTCTTGCTGGTGCTCTTTATGAGTAGGTAGCTGCCATCCATGTAAGTTGGCTTGCATTTGCACACAACAGTACTCAATTTTAATTTAAATTGTTGTTTGATTGATCGTATCTGAATATGCCTATCCCTTGATAAGAGATGAGGGAATACATTGCCCCGTGCAATACCGAGAGAAATGTAATAGGCCATTATGGGTGGTGGATGATAATGATTACTAGGTGTCCTAGTATTGTATAGACAACCCTGCAGCTTTGCTGCAGCACTAGCATGCACAAGGGCGGAGCAAATGTAGGAGGGGGGCGGGCTCAGACCTTTGTCTGTGTACTGTGACAAAGTGCCCTATTTCTCCGCCCCTGATGCAGCAAACATGACTGAACATGGTGCATGCTACTCATTTTTGCTGCTGCACTCGTTTTTGGTTATGTAAGAATTCTGTTTAATTGTGAAGCTGGGCGTGCTAGTGAAGATGATTATTGTGATAGTGTACATTAGTGGTCATGTCCTAGTGTCAAGTTGTACACGGGATAACAGATATTTGCTATTCTGGAAGCCTTGAGAAATCCCATAAGACACCTGTTACATAATCTGATGGCAGCATGGAACAAGCATCAGGCAGGCTAAATATATGACATTATAATATCTTATTCTAGTATCAATGAGACTATTGCCGATCACATCTCCCTCCCCCCCCCCCCCTTCTCTCAAGTCTTTCTCTCTCATTTTGGTGGCAAAGGTGGACAATTTAATTATTGGTATAAGAGAATAATAATTGGTCTGACAATGGTACTATAGCTCATAATAATTAATGACAACAATATCATGTGTTCCTTAGATTTTGATGTATGCAAAAGAAATTTTTATAGTAGAGATTGCATGATATTGATCATTATCAGATATTAAAGATGCTTTTTGAATAATTAGAAGGGTACACCACTGCAATTCAGTGTTATTCTTTGAAGTTGGCATGTTTGACCTGGGCCAGACAAAATTTAATAGTATTATCTTGTACATCTCTTTACTTGTGGCGGCTGGAAGTATCAATAATTAATGTGTACATGTCCCCGTCGTTTCATGGATCCAACTGGCACATGAAGAAATGTTAATTTTTAATCATAATATTATGAAATTAGTTCAATGCAATTAATACCACAATAAGTGTATCACAGTGCTCCCAACATAATATGAGTCTCTCCAAGTACAACAGTGATATGCCGTACAGGATGACACACATACAATGATAATAATATGATGTCAATGCATGCTTTAATTGTTCTAGTTTCTCTTTTTGGATTCCATGCCTCTTGCCACTGTATCTGTCTATTGCACTAATGCATGATGGCAATTGTATAACGTTTGTATTATCAAACTTTCACTTCGGCTAGTGCATTTGAGCGTCAATAATGTATCTACCTTGCCATGCAGGCCTTTTTGCAATAATAATAATATTATGTTCCTGACGGTCACGTATGGTATACCTCAGGAATTGGAGTTGCATACTTACTAGCATTTCTTGGTATTTTGGAATATTGTGGTCAATTATGATTGCATGAGCAACTTTCAATCATGACATGTGCATCAGCCCCTCAACCACTTGGGGTAGGTAAATTATGCTAATTTTTTGGCCTACAATGCTATTCTCAATTGCTCAAAAGATCCCTAAGAAGTGCACCTATAATTCCCAATGCATTGCCCATTATGCTCAAGTCATTAAAATGATAACAGAAACTGATATTATGAGACATAATGAGTCTCAGTTACACTATCGTCGAGTGCAGCCATTTAGTTTTGTCATGTGCTTGGATTAAAAAGTGGGTACCAGCTGATTGAGCACTCCATAATATATTATGTAGTCCAGGCATTGTGACAAGAGTCTATTTACTCATGATTGTTAAACAGCTACTTGTTATTGTGTGACCTAAAATTCTCAAAATTATGCCAGTTGATGCCTATAATGCTAGCGTAATTCTCAAATTAATGCTTACATACACCTTTTAAGTCCAAAATATGCCGGCATAATTAATTTTATCTACCCCTATCAACCACCTCCATCATTACCATAATATGCTGGCGGCTTAAGTCAGTGGCCCTGGGTTCGATTCCCGGCGGCTGCCCAGATTTTTTCTCTTCCAGCTAGCTTTAGGGTGTAGATGGGGTGATGCATGCCTGTGGTGTTCTAGTACAGTTTGGCTGCTATCAACACAGGGGTCTGTGATGCTCTAGTACAGTTTGGCTGCTATCAACACAGACAAGTGAGAGTGTGTGCCCATCCTTGTTAAGCTAAGAACTATCATGTTATTACTATTGTTGGGGCTCTGTGCTTTGGTGATTTAATTATCCCGGCAGACTCCGTGAACGTAGTTTGGGTATAGGGTTGACTTTCGCCCTTAAAGCTGGAAGGGGAGAGTTCGGGTGCCTAAGGGTGGTCGTGGCTCAGTGGTAGAATGCTGGCGGCTTAAGTCAGTGGCCCTGGGTTCGATTCCTGGCGGCTGCCCGGATTTTTTCTCTTCCAGCTAGCTTAGGATGTAGATGGGGTGATGCATGCCTGTGGTGCTCTAGTACAGTTTGGCTGCTATCAACACAGACAAGTGAGAGTGTGTGCCCATCCTTGTTAAGCTAAGAACTATCTATAGTTATCATGACATTGTAATGTGAACTTTCTTATTAACTGTGTACTGCATGAGTATTGTATATTATAATCCATGCAGCATAATATTGCTATGCTTTCAACAGCCATGTCAATCCAACCATGGTGTCATAGGGATAATCGCAGCTACTTTCACACTGTTATTATGGGGCCTCTTGCTGTAGTAGCAGCTGTAGTAGCAGGGGAAGTTATGCACATGTCTCTGTGAGACCAATCAGTGCTTGCAGCATGCCACAGAGGTCAAGCCCACCACACCATGCATGCTGCACATGTGTTTTTGCTGAAAGTGTACATGCATGCTCCAGCCATGCAGATATTTGCACTCACAAGTCACTTCATGCATGAGTAGTGGTGGTGTGCCCTGGCCAACCCTCTGAGGGAACTTACACTTTCAGCAAAACTAAAACACATGTGCAGCATGCATGATGTGGTGGGCTTGACCTCTGTGGCATGCTGCAAGCAATGAATGGTCTCACAGAGACATGTGAATAACAATTTTATTTCCCCTGCTACTAACAGCAACAAGCCCTATAATAACAAAAAGTCACAATAATAATATTAGGCATGTCAGAATCACAAAAAATTTCCTATAAAAAACCTGCACACATTTAAATATTCTGAAGTTTTAGGGATCATAACTACTCACTACAATGTGCTACGAACACCAAACTTGCACCACAGGCTTCAGCAAAGATAGCACTACACTGCAGTATCCAAAGTGTTGGGTTGTAACCACTTCCGGCATTGCAGGGCTTCAGGAAAACTCCATAAAATACCACATACTCAACTACTGTGGCACACAAATATTGCTAATGGATAACTTCAACTTGCTCCATGCTGCTCACTTCTCCAGGGCATTTTATGCTTCTAGGGGTACTTCAAGGTGCTGATTTCAAATTTTTCAGTAGTTTCAACCATTTTTGAAGTGTTCGATTGAAAAGAGCTCAATCAGCATTTTACTTTATGTAAAATAACATGTGTACACATGAGAAAATGCGTTGAAAATACGAAAAATGAAATATTTGGCTCAAACTACCCCTATAGCTAGACTATTTCTGCCAAAAAATATGCTACATAGAAAGTGCACGCACTTTAAACTCTTTGTTGCTTCTAAGGAACTCGGGGCTTGTCTTACACTTTAAGAATAGATTCCACTTCAGAAAATAATATTAATATGTGCATAATGTGCATGTACATGTGTGAACGTGTGTGTACCACTGTGAGAGTTTATGTATATGTTTGAGTGGACATCTAAACTAGAAATTTCAAAAAATCATGCATAAAGTCAGCTTCTGGAATTCTGAGGCAGTGAAGTATTAGCTACAATAACAGTCAAACAGGTATGCACACCAAATTTTTTTATTCATTAATGCATGTTAAATTCATCAATACAATAAGCAGAGAGGTGCTTACATGCTATATTTCAAGTTTGGAGTCAATCAGTGTGTAGTTTTTGAGTAATAGGCCTCTAAAGCAATCAACATGTTACGTGCCATTCCCCTATTGGAATAGTACACACAAGCCTGGCTGAAAAATTGTGATGTTTAGAAATATTAAAACAGCCATATCTCCGCAACCACTCAATGAAATTTTACGGAACAAAGACTAAATTGTATCTTGAAGCCTCCTTTATTATTATGTGTAGCAAAGAAAGTGTAAGGGATAATCTGAAATTTTGATGTAATATGCCTAATAATATATACTGTATACTGGATGGTTTGCTTTGATATCACATAAAACTGTAGAATTATAATACGGTAATTATTATTATACACTGTAATAAAGTGATATTTCCTGATTTACGCTTATATATTATTTTACAGGAAATCCATAAATTTTGCTACTGCTAAATTTTCCCATATTACTTCCCATATTATCAGAGGTGCATATTGTCAGGAGTACAACCATCTCTCTCCAGATTTGATATCACAGAATATCATTAACACGCAACCACTAAAACCATAAATCCATGAAGTAGCCTTGTCCCCAGGCTCCTGTCATGTTCTCAATATGACGGGAGTCTGGGGACAAGGCTAGCCATGAATTGTGTTTAGCTTGTACCAAAGGATTTGTAGCATTATTACCCCGCGCGCATGCGCGCGGCGCATGCGCAAGGGGGTAAAGTAATCGGTTGTGTCGTTGTCGTTGTCGTTAGCACAAAAATCGTCATATCTCGAGATATAGAGGGATTCCGCAAATCGATTATCCCGCGGCGCTAATTAGCTAAGCGGCCGAAGTCGACGTTTTACGCCTACTGCCGTTCTCAGGCTTGTAAGGATCGTCTTGGATACCAATACCGACTGCTTGGAGCTTCTCTTTGTATCGATTCTTCGCTTTATTGCTCAGACCTTCGAAATAGTCGCTCGTTTTCGAAAAAAACTTGACACGTTTCAATACAACAACATGCAGCATTGGCTTTTTTGCCCACAAAAGGTGTGGCAGTAGGCGTGGTACGTCGACGTCTGCCGCTTAGCTAATTAGCGCTGCGGGATAATCGATTTGCGGAATCCCTCTATAGGCGTCTAAGCGACTCGTAATCACAGAATTCGGCGAAAAACTGGCTTCAGTGTGCATCAAATCGAGGGATACGGTCCACGAGCGTCACAATAGTGCCTTTTTGTTGGCCATCGTAGCGACGCCTATCGACAGTGCCCATCAATGCATATACAATTGTGCTTTCTGCTCATGCGCACAACTATAATATAA
Source organism: Cliona cf. orientalis (assembly GCA_963930775.1). Classification (NCBI taxonomy): domain Eukaryota; kingdom Metazoa; phylum Porifera; class Demospongiae; order Clionaida; family Clionaidae; genus Cliona; species Cliona cf. orientalis. Next base: position 6,912,840 of record OZ005695.1, read on the forward strand.
GTGGCCAAGCATATGACTGGTAAAGATCGTCGATGTTCTAATATTCATATCTTCCTAGTCTGGGCTAGGTATGGGTGCTTTTTTAAGTGTCACCGGAACCCCCAGTAGGCTAAGCAGCATTAAATTTTCTATTTCTCTGAAGTTTACAAAATTATAGCCATGCACCAAAAGTAAATCCATAGATTGCACAATGTGCGCGCGGGGTATGTGCTCTACAGAGCGAGTCCAAAGGATAATTATAACCCGCAAAAATGGGTCGCTTGTTTTTACGCGTTATACTCTATCTAAACGCGGCACCATAAAGTGACATTACAAATTTTCATGCCCACAAGCCAATTCTCGACCGTTTTCCATGCTTCGCACGTCAATCGGCAGCTCTTTTGCTGTACTTTCTGGATTTGGTAGTAAGAAACATCAATACATACTTTTTCTGGCACTTATTTCTGTGGTTTCTGCCTAGGTTTGTGAGTATTCATTACCTCCAAAACTTTTAGTGGTCCTTACTGTGACATATACCTAAGTTTTTTCTAGTGCTGATTTCAATAATATGCATCATTGCAAGTCATTGATGGCCTACTTTTTTGTGGATTATACTTTTTAGGTAATTTCATTCAGATTTAGTGATATAGAAATAGTTATATCTTGGTATTGTGGAAAGAAACTCACTCTGCATGCTGGGCTCTAAAGATAGTTAATATACAGAGGCCCCAGGTTCAGCAGTAACCTAAAGCAGTATTGAAGTCCCACCATCATGCTATTTGCAAGTGCTATCCAATACAATCGTAAATAAAACCATTGCAAGGCAATAATATGGCATACCCATCCAAACCACTTTCTCCATATAAACTTAATGCAAACTAAAATGAAGCTAGCGGCGCTTCTGTGCAACCAATTTACATGGTTAAGAGGTCAATTGATAGCTCATTCTGTGAGCTATCTGGTACAATTTGTTTCTTGATTGAACTTCTAACCAGAGCTGAGATATTGTAGATTATATGGGGGCCCTTGGTGGCCCATAGTTTGTATGGTGCCATGTCTGTAGTACTGTGCAAGGAGCAAAAGAGAGACAGTAGTGAGTAACTTCAAACAGTTGTAGAACCAAGAAAACGGAGTAAATCCCCAGCAATATGCATATTGTTCGGCTGCTCTAAGGTTGCTCTTCATGCCTGTAGCATCCTTGTACCAGTTTTCGGAACTTTTCGAAATTCTTTGGATACGCTACTATTAAGAAGATTTTGTTTACATGTAGTCTAGGAGGACTGATTCCTCTATCGATCCGTATCATTATATTGCCTGCGGCAAGTATTAAATTTTTTTCCTGCATAATAATTATCAGATTAATATCTGGGCCAGCACATTATAATACAGTTTTGTGATGGATGTTGATGCACCCCCCTATATATAGCCGTACATTCCCGCTTTTTTTTTTTATTATTTCAGAGATGAACTATAATTAATGACAACAACCTGCGCGCGATGGCATGCGCAATAAGTCAGTAATTAATTGGAAGGGCGTGTTGATGCGCAGTTGCATGAAGTGTTAATTAGTGCTGTAAAGTTGTGAAATTCCGACGGCGGTAGTACCTAAAAGTAAACCCATAGATATCATCTATGGTAAACCTAACCCCCCTCTAAAGCGGACACCACTGGGACCAAAACTTTTGTCCGCTGTAGCGAGGTGTCCTTAGCTTAGGGGTTAGTGATTGACCACGGCCCCTCTACAATCGTGGTCAGTTATGATAAAGCACTACTGTGGACGACAAAAAGATCGTATTGATGAGAGATCTGTCAACTGACAGCTCCTAAGCAAGAATTTGAGACATAGCTATTAAAATTTTAGGCTTTACTGTAGTTACTGGTCACTGATACCGACAGATTTAAATGGTAGGTTTAGCCTAACTGTCCATTATGCGAGGTTGTTTACTATTGCGCAGGCTGAATGGGACCAAAAACAGTGTCCATTATACGGAATAGCGGGGTGTCTGCTGTTGAGGGGTGTCCGTTAAGCGGGGTTCCACTATGCTTGATTTCTTATGGAGTATCACATTTGTAAATTAAATTATATCTCCATCGACCTGCATGCCTTCATGATATTATATCAATTTGGCACTATTTTGTACCCTTTGACAGACCTAAGCTATAAATTTATTGCTCTAAGCCGAGGCTCACAATATTATATCACAAGATCGGGTTTTGATTGCTAGATTCTTGATTGCGATTTACAATCAGTATTTCTAGGCCTCGCAATCATTAAATTTGCAAAGTAACTTGAGTGTCTTGTATACGTTATAATAATTTTAAGGTCGCAGTTATTAGACTCACAATGTGGCCTGGCCAGCCAAAAACACATCATTATATGCAATCAAAACCTGTTTTATACCGTATAGACAATGTCCATTTATAGCTCCTAGCTCTCTATTGCCTTTAGATACAAATGACTTGGGCCAGTCATAAGTACTATATTCCACACTAAGTCTTATATACCATTTTTACATTGCTGCCGAGTGGAATATACACCATGATAGTGCACTAACCGCAAAGTCACCCTCCCCTTCACCCAGAACTTGTCTAGGAAAGTGGCTTTGTGGCTATTTCAAGTAAGATGAGCTTGTCTTTTCTAATAAATTTGCTCAATCTTAATATGACTATTACATAAACGCAGAAATAAATGGAGTAAAGTAGTCAATACACAGAGGTATGGTTAGTGGCTACTGGAGCGCTCCATTTATAGTAGGAACCTTAAGATTGAGCAAATTTATTAGGGCCTTGAATCCCGTGCACCCTCCCCTCCACCCAGATGATCCTACACAACTTCTTTTCAAACAATCTCGAAGTGTCCCAGGTTAGTGCCCATGGGTGCTTAAACATATATAACTCACGATGCATATTATGTTTATATAGAAGCTGCTACAGTGGCCCCCCGAAGTGTGGTACATGGGCACTTACCCATAATAATAATAATATCTATAGCATTATTGTAGAGTCCCGGGCAAGCATCTACTCCCTGAGAATGCCTCCAAATCCCCCTAATGCATGCACACATAATCATTATTGTAAGGAAAATGCCACACCCACATTAATTATTAGTTTTCTACCTGAGCACTCACAAGTTTATAGCTACAGTCCTGTATGGCTAACTGTTGCTAGATCAAGTTAACAGTTGCTATATACACAATAGGGGGCACAGTCAATTCTCAGGCATGTATAACGTAATTTGTTGTAATGATTTAGATTATCGACTTCCTATTCCATTCCTTGGAGCCATTGCTGCTGTACTGATGCTACTTTATCCCATTAGTTTGCCCTTTTCCTTGTGTGCAAGATATTATTCACGAGTATGGCCGCTGTATGCCAATTATAAGACAAGCTTCTTGCTTGCGACTACTATATTGTCTGCTACTAACAAAGGAAGAATATTTTATGTGAAGCTCTTTTGAATACTATCGACTCGTTAAACATCACAATACTACCACCAGATGTCACAAAATATCATAGGAGGTATCTTTGTGGGGCTTCTATTGCAGGTATACTTATATAATTAAAACATGTTATTGGTATATATATCATTAAATTTATGTATATGCACACAGTCAGAGTGTAGTGTAGCCTCGTCCCCAGGCCTTCTCTGCATATACAAATCAGTAGAGATAAGTGCTGATGCACACGCATAATTATAGTACGTAGGCATGATGATATGACTGCTTGATTCATGATCATCATTGCGACTATTGGTATTGCCATGGGGGACACATAATTCCCTTGTAGCCTTAACTTGAGGGGACAAATTATGACAGTAAATCAGAGTCCCACCCTAACCTATGTAGAAAGTATAGTAGGTGGGATATTATAGACAATATGCATGTATTTGTAATGGTAAAAAACGTGCACTTCTGGATTCCACAATCATCAAAATTAATGTGTCCCAATATAGCAAAATGATGAAGAAAACATTGCAACAAGGATTTACAGAAAAGCTTCCTGGAACAGTGCAAAGAGTCGTAAGTTAAAATTAATAATTTACGGTGAAAGTTTTCACGTGATGCAAAAATTTTTACAGTGATGCATGGTTACTGAACAAAGAGCTGCAATGTACCTATTATCATGTTAAGGCAGCTATAAAAATAATATTATATATGCACTGGGCTTACCTTGGTATGTTAGGCATGTTGCTGCACAGTGTTGCCTCGCAATCGATTATGTGCATCCATGGTAGCCGTACCAGTGGGATATAAATCATGTACACTTGGGATGCACGGCATTTATTGCACTTAGCCCTCAGGCTGCTTTGCGTCCTCATGTTTCACCATAACATGTCTCTCATGCCTGTGATAATGTATTATGAAAGGTCGAGAGTATTTCTAAAAATTTCATGATACTAGTGAGAATTTCCTGCTATTATACCATAGCAATGCATGATAATCTTGACTATCTTCTTTCTCTCTGTAGCCATCTGCATGGAAATTTGTTGGCCTTCTTATTGGATTATGTTTTGTGGGTAAGATTATAATAATTATTATTGACAGTATATGTTTTAATTGCCGTAGTTTCTTCTGAGTACTCATAAACATAACACACACTTTCAACCACACCTTTCTCTCAGACGACCCTAGCTCCCTTACCATTTAACATAGGAGGGTTGGGACGGACAGATGGACAAAAATCATCAAAATTAATGATTGCAGTAATCCTCCACCTATATACTTTTTGCGGCAAGGGTTAATTAGAGCTCTATAGAGTGCATACCCCACACACTGCAGCGCGTTGCATATTATTGTAGTAAAAAGTTTGTGAGCACGAGGCCAGCTCCTGGGCGCCTACCACCACCCTTGATGTCAACAACAGCAGGATTATGAGCCATCTTCTCCACATTTCACTTCGTCAATCGATCGATCGCTCATGTCGTGCATCTTACCTTTCAATCAGCACAAGCACAGCGCGAAAATATTGCTTGGTTATGCCTTTGCGATGACGTTGGATTGACCAATCAGGTTTGAGCTTTGAAAACCAGGTCAGGAATTCAAAAATGTAGGCGGGTGGTTCGACTTCTGTTTCAGAATACCTTTAAATTTGATGCCATAATTACAACATAAATTGATTAGGAAAATTTTTATACCCAGTGTTACAGAGATTATTCAATTACCACAAGTAATATTCTTTTCTAAATAAAGTAGCACCTCTAAAGTTGTTATTTATGACACCCTTTAATTACCGTCCTGTTCTAATTAAGGCGCCTCTCTAGTGAACGCGCCACCTACGCCGGAGTCCTAATTTTCGTGCTCTACCTAAGTGCCATGTGGCCATTCTAATTTTTTCCAGGCATATTCTATTTAGAGTGGTACCGGTATACTTACAGTTGCCTGCTGAGTATCCCATATTGAGTACTGGAAGCCATATTTTCCACACTTTCGCTCTAATTACAATGCGCCTCTCTAAAAGATACGCCACCTGGATCAGAATGTTAGTTTCCATTTCTAATTATGTGCCGCCCAAGGTCGGTAATTATTTTTAGTGGCATGTTATGAATTCGAGTGCAATTTGGGAAAATAATTGCATGAGTTAGCTATGTATTAAAAGGAAAGTAATTGCATGAGGCATAGAACTTATCCTTCTTATTAGACTAATTAGTACACGAGTGCAATTATTTCCCAAATTGCACAAGAATTCATGTTAATCACAATAGTACAGTTAGCAAAGAACTGTAAGGCAGCCACTGTGTAGCTGAGGCACCTTAGTGAGCAAGGCCAACCACAAGAATGTTGCTGTATGGTCAGTCAGGTCAATGTTGGTAAGTGGTTGACGAGTTCAATAGTCACAAGAAGCTAGCTGAAATTCTGATCATACCTCACTGTCATAATATTATGCATGCACGAGTAGCTACATGGCATATTATTATGGAATAGTAATATGTGTTGGTCGTCATTTTGCTTGCTCATTCTAGAGCTCAGCTTTCTGATAGCAGAAAGATGCATAGATACAGAGAAGAGGAAGGGTCTAGCTCGATGACTTCCACGAAGCCTTCTCTGTCGATCTCCACAATGCCATGGTGGGCCAATGCCATGCCAGCTATCCGCCATTCAAAGACTCATTCATTGCTGGGCTAGTGCTTGTTGCTATTATCGTACATGCAATCTAATAGCGCGCATCACTACCGCGGTCAGTATGTGTGAAGTTAAGAAAGTAATTGCACACTTAATGAGTGCAGAACCCTCACCGCTACATGCATGCATGACTCATGCGCATGTTTAGCATGGCTCACTGTGTATGCTTGTTCAATATCACGAATATTGAACTACATACCCTGCACCTCAACATGGTTATGGTACTGTTCAAGTCTCTTGAGAGTCAGTGCATGATCTAGGATTAGGGGAAAGGCACCTGGCTATGTCACTATACAAACTGAAAGCTTCTGTGACAACCTAAACTGAATTATGCACTTGAGAGCCACCGCCTGTTTACACAGTCACGGCACTGACAACTGACCAGCAAGGCACAGAATTCTAATCAGTCATGTAGCTAGCCATGTAAACACAGACTGGCAACAGCTGCACACTACTATACCACTGGGCAGGACTTACATGACCACTATTCCTTTGTGTCCAAATTCGTACTTTCTCTCAGACGACCCTTACCATTTAGTATAGGAGGGTTGCGACGGACGACGGACAGACAAAAAAAATTGCAGTATCCCCTCCGCCTACGCTTTGCGGCGAGGGTTAATTAATTAGTCTATGGGACTTTTGTATAGAGACAAAAACTATATTATTACGATTAGAACAGATGATATAGTACTATTAAGTAACCAAACTAGAACCCATGCAGTTATTAAATAGTAGTCATAAGACAATCCAAAATTTATTCACTTGGCCTCATGCAAAACTTTGGTGAGATTCAATAAAAAAAAGAGCTAATTTAAACAACATGGATGCATGTGCATCCCTATGATACCAGTTGATCATTCAGATCGCTATTCCATCAACATCTATAATTATTGAAAGCCATTTTAAATTAACTACTATTATGGCAATTATGCTATAGTCACATTGTAATTTTACAGCATGTTATCTGAACATTATAGAAGTCTATCCAAGACAGAAGATTCGTAACCGCTGGCTGGTGGCGTACACCCTGGTGAGAAACCCCTCACTGCTGAATTTGACCAGCACAAACCTGAACAAAAAGTCTGTCGTTTTCTTTGAGTCTGATGAAAGTGAGAACTTTTTATACTAGTTTAGCTAATAGCCACATACAAATTGACCTGGGATTAACTACAAGTTGAGGTCTTGAAAGAGCTAGCTACTCTAAGCTGCATAAACCCCCAACCACTCCAGTTCAATTGATTCAAACACTGTTGCCGACATTGGCTGTTGATATTAATTTTGATGTAGAAGTTAGAAAAAATTAATATTCAAGGGAAGAAATGTGAATAGAATGAGACATGGTTAACTTTAATTTGAAATACACTGGATTGACAGGGAGACCGTGCACCTTAATTATATAATTCATGGACATCACTGCAATCATTAAACCACACATAATCATTAACATCGGACTGTGAGATGGCACCAATTGTGTATAGAACACTCAACTACAGCAGCCGCAGGAGTAATCCGGTGCAGATACAAACTTTATTTGCTCAATCATCCCAGTTTCAATTCTTTTTCTATCCCCATACCATTTCATTATGGAATAATTTACAACTAAGTAATGATTCTTTAGCATCACTAACAGTTTTTAAACGCTCATTAACATAGATTATTAATTTATATTATGTATTATATTCAGGTTACATGCTTGCATTAGTCTATGGCTACTCATGTATACCTTGTTGCTATTATGGTGGCATCAGAAATATTATAGACAAAATTACACACTAAGTAAAAAAAAAAAAAGAATTTAATGTAAAGTAAAGTAATGAAATGTTTGAGACTCTGGGAAAACATTTACGACAAATTATTGATATGAGCATGCAGAATGGGTCATAACTAAAAGTTTCTTGGAAGCGGAATTTTGATTCACACCTTAGAATTAAAGTTAGGGCCCTTTGAAGTTTCCCCATATGTTTGTACAGGGAAGCCATGCGTTTGCAATGTTTTCCGCCCACGCGCTACGTGAGGGGCGGGGCTTCGCGCGCACATAAACGTGACGACCTTTACCAAATTGTTGCCAAAATTGAAGTTCAGGCTGCCTGCTTGCATTGTATGGTTCTACTATGCATCCAGCTCAATTATATGGTGGTTTCCGGACAATTTTTTTTTGCTTAGTGTGTAGGCTTGCTTGAAAAAAAAAATTCCATCCTATTTAGACTATATAGTAGCTACCTGATGGTGACCTGTATTGTTGTGCCATCCCAGTTATGAGGTAAAGGGTCACCAAAGTTAGCTACTGCAAAATTAATAATGACTGTGAACACCAATTTGGGCCACACAGGTAAGGTATTTCCCACAGAGTACATGTACAGTACATGTACTCAAGTGCACACACACACATGCACACACACATGCATGCACACTCACACACATGCACCCACACTCGTGGTTTCACACATATTTCACGATCATGATCATGCACTGAAACAACAGGACACTACGTCCTGTTCGCATGCTATTACCCTTCAGTGACGTTGTAACCTGTTGAGGCATGCGCCCAGTCTAGTGAACAGTGAGCCTGACCGATCGAATCAGTGATGCTGTGCACAAGCCAAATTATCAACTTGAGCCACCTGATTCAGGTAGCAGTGTAAATATTATAGCCAATGTTAGTTTATGACCTACTCTTCAGAGTCTTCAACTAACCACACTCCTGAAGAGAATGCTTGTATCACTTTGAGCCACATGGGTACTGAGTATGCCATGAGTCCAGGTTAAAGCATAGCAACCTTGATCACATCAATGTAGTTTTTACCATTGTATTTATAGCTGGCTTATTATGATGCCACTTGAGAAAGTCAACACGTACTTAGGTGAGGGGCATTCGTAGAGTAGTAATAATAATATGCATATGGGTGTACTCCCATATTATTACTATTCTGCGATATGCACACAATAAAACAGTGGAAGTGGTCTATTGCAATAGAGATGTGGCTGCTTTAAAGAGGTGCGTAATGTATGGAGTTGCCACTAGGAGTGGCTGCCTGTAATACATGTACAGCGACCACTATACAGGTTCAACTGTAATTATTAATCTATATTACGTTAAATTTTGTTGTGGATATTGTGTGTCAGAATATGCCTATCTCTTTGACAGGAAATAAGAGGACACATTGTCTCATGCAGTGGAGTAGTACGTGGAGGATGGCATTGCTAGGTGCACTTAGTCTTGTATCACAGAGGTACAACTCTGCAGCTTGCAGTGTGCAGCAAGGCATGAGCATATATTTCATAATGAACATGGTGCCTGCTGCTCATTATGTTTCTGCACTCTTTTTGGTTGTGAAAGATTCTTAGAATAATAATCTGAGGAGATCTGGATCCTTACATGATAAGATTTTGATCTAAAGATGACAATCACACTGGTCCTGGGTATAAATAACTCAGCAAACACCCTTACTCTCGTGTACTTAATTCTTGCTTCTTGGAAGGTGTGTGATTAAATACCATAGACATAGTATCCCGGGGAAGCGCCCACTCCCGGGTAAGCATTGACATACCGCCCATTTCAAGGGGTCAGTGTAGCAGGAATTATATCCCCGGTAATCGCCCATGTGGGCCAAAATCATGACACTACGTAATAGCTAACAACAGATTCTTTGTTTTTGGCTACTTCACTACAGTGGCGTAGGAAGATGTTTTTGAGCAGGGGGGCTGAAAGTAAGCAGGTGAAGACTCACTTTACGCATGCGTAGCGTGCGAAAGCTAGGGGGGGTCTGGGGGCATGTTCCCCCAGGAAAATTTTGGAGTTTTAGACCTTCTGAGAGCTTTTCTAGTGCATTTTTGAGGACATTCTGGACTCTTAGCTTGTCACATGTGAACACAGATCAGTAGTGACTACTGATCTGCGTTCACATGTGACAATTATTATTGATATCTACACACTGTGGGGCTAAGATACACCACAATCATGAATAACTCAACCCTGATTGTGGCAACAGATGAAAAAGAAAAGTGCAAACCTCAGAGGGTGAGCCCCACCCCCTGGCTTGTACAGCAGTATAAAAATCAGAGGGGCTCTGCCCCCCCAATCTTATGACTGGGGGGGGGGGGGGGGGGGGGGGAGGCAATTGCCCCCCCCCCCCAGCCCCCCTGGTTCTTACGCCAGTGCACTAGATAGATTTCTGACTTCATAACACTATGTGCATGCATGTATTATAGTTGCAATGTTTGTAGTTATAGGCACAAGAATTATTATAAAACTACCTTGAAGTTAATTATGTAGTTGGTATAATATCACAATAATAATATAGACTAATGAGATTACCTAACATTCCATCCCCTCTGATCTGTTACAAGAAAATAATATGATGCTATATATAAGTAAACTGATACTGATACTTCACTCCACCGGTACCGGTTACTTGGACTACTGATGATGGTGACCTGTAGTGTTCCCATCTCAGTTTGTAGTAAAGGGTCACTAAAGTTAGCTGCCACAAAATGAATGTCATTTTGGGCCACACTGGTAAGGTATTTTCCACAGAGTACACATACTCAAGTGCACCCCCCCCCCCCCACACACACACATGCACACTTGCACACACACACATACACACAATGTACAAACATTGTTTCACACTACATTTCATGATCATGCATGCAAATCCACACAATAGTATACTACGTCCTGTTTGCATGCCATAATATCCTTCACGTGACATTGAAACATGTTTAGGCATGCGTCTGGTCTAGTGAATACTGCGCCTGCTGATGTTCTGCACAAGCCAGATTATCAACTTGAGCCGCCTGCTTCAAGTGTAGCAGTGTAAATATACCCAGTGTTGACCCCTATGACCTACTCTCCAGAGTTATCAACAAACCACTTCTGAAGATAGTTACTGTAGTGGTATCATTTTGAGCCATAGGTATACTGAGTGAACCTAATTATGGGTGGCGGTCCAGGTTGGATAGCAACCTCATATCAATGTAGCATAATAATTATGCATTGTATGATTTTTACCATTGCATAATATTAGGCTGGCTAGCTTGACTGAGACTCCCAGTCAGGTGGGTGTGCACACAATAGTACTTTCTCTCTCTCAGCTTTGTGATTGGAAGGTGGAGCTTAATTCTTGCTGGTGCTCTCTATGAGTAGGTAGCTGTCATCCATGTAAGTAGGTAGCCATCATGCTTGCATGTGCACACAACAGTACTAAATTTAAATTGTTGTTGAATGTAGGAGGGGGGGCCTCAGACCTTTGTCTGTGTACTGTAACAACAGCTAGACTGTGGGCATATTATGCTCACCTAGGGGGGTCTGGGGGGCATGCCCCCCCCCCCCCCAGAAAATTTTGGAAATTTCGATTCTCTGAGAGCATAATTATTTCTGATGCAATCTGGCAGCAGTTTTTGGACTGATTTTGTAGCAATTTTTATTATGTTGCTGTAATAATATTATTATGACAGAACTATGACAGAAGTATGTTGCTGTGATTTAGTAGCAATTTTTACTTGAGCACTCCTTTGCAAACAGCTATAATAATAGAATTATGACAGAACTATGTTGCTGTAATTTTGTAGTATGGGCATGTGATAAAATGGGCCGGGGGGGGGGGCCTTAGCCTTGTTTCCAAAGTGCCCTATTTCTCCGCTCCTGATGCAGCAAACATGACTGAACATGGTGCATGTTACTCATTTTTGCTGCTGCACTCTTTTTTGGTTATGTAAGAATTCTGTTCAATTGTGAAGCTGGGCGTGCTAGTGAAGATGATTATTGTGATAGTGTCGATTAGTGGTCATGTCCTAGTGTTAAGTTGCACACGGGACAACAGATACTTGCTATTTTGGAAGCCTTGAGAAATCCCATAAGACACCTGTTACATAATCTGATGGCAGCATGGAACAAGCATCAGGCTGGCTAAATATATGACATTATAATATCTTATTCTAGTATCAATGAGACTATTGCCGATCACATCTCCCTCCCCCCCCCCCCCTCCCTCAAGTCTTTCTCTCTCATTTTGGTGGCAAAGGTGGACAATTTAATTATTGGTATAAGAGAATAATAATTGGTCCGATAATGCTAACTAACTATAACTATAGCTCATAATAATTATTAATGACAACAATCATGTGCTCCTTAGATTGTGATGTGTGCAAAAGAAATTTTTATAGTAGAGATTGCATGATATTCATCATTATCAGATATTAAAGATGCTTTTTGAATAATTAGAAGGGTACACCACTGCAATTCAGTGTTATTCTTTGAAGTTGGCATGTTTGACCTGGGCCAGACAAAATTTAATAGTATCATCTTGTACGTCTCTTCACTTATGGCGGCTGGAAGTATCAATAATTAATGTGTACATGTCCCCGTCGTTTCATGGATCCAACTGGCACATGAAGAAATGTTAATTTTTAATCATATGAAATTAGTTCAATGCAATTAATGCCTCAAGTGTGTCACAGTGCTCCCAACATAATATGAGTCTCCCCAAGTACAACAGTGATATGCCGTACAGGATGACACACATACAATGATAATAATATGATGTCAATGCATGCTTTAATTGTTCTAGTTTCTCTTTTTGGATTCCATGCCTCTTGCCACTGTATCTGTCTATTGCACTAATGCATGATGGCAATTGTATGGCTGCCAAAACGTTTGTATTATCAAACTTTCACTTCGGCTAGTGCATTTGAGCGTCAATAATGTATCTACCTTGCCACGCAGGCCTTTTTGCAATAATAGTAATATTATGTTCCTGGCGGTCACGTATGGTATATGCATATAGCTCAAGAATTGGAGTTGCATACTTACTAGCATTTCTTGGTATTTTGCATATCTTTGGACTATTGTAGTCAATTATGATTGCATGAGCAACTTTCAATCATGACATGTGCATCAGCCCCTCAACCACTTTGGGGTATGTAAATTATGCTAATTTTTTGGCCTACAATGCTATTCTCAATTGGTCAAAAGATCCCTAAAGAAGTGCACCTATAATTCCCAATACATTGCCCATTATGCTTAAGTCATTATAATGATAACAGAAACTGATATGAGACATAATAAGACTCGGTTACACTATCGTCGAGTGCAGCCATTTCAGTTTTATCGTGCTCGGATTAAAAAGTGGGTACCAGCTGATTGAGCACTCCATATTATGTAGTCTAGACATTGTGACAAGAGTCGATTTACTCATGTTAAACAGCTACTTGTTATTGTGTGACCTAAAATTATGCCAGTTGATGCCTATAATGCATAATACTCGAATTAATGCTTACACACACCTATTAAGCCCAAAATATGCCGGCATAATTAATTTTACCTACCCCTATCAACTGCCTCCATCAGTACCATAATAATAATAACATATTTAATATGCATGTATAGTTATCATGACATTGTAATGTGAACCTTAATTCTTATTAACTGTGTATATACTGCATGAGTGTTGTATATTATAATCCGTGCAGCACATTGCTATCTTTTCAACAGTCATGTCAATCCAACTACAGTGTCATAGGGTTAATTAATACATGTAGCAGCTACGTTATTATGGGGCCTCTTGCTGTAGTAGCAGGGGAAGTTATGCACATGTCTCTGTGAGACCAATCAGTGCTGGCAGCATGCCACAGAGGTCAAGCTTACCACACCATGCATGCTGCACATGTGTTTTTGCTGAAAGTGTACATGCATGCTCCAGCCAGATATTTGCACTCACAAGTCACTTCATGAGTAGTGGTGGTGTGCCCTGGCCAACCCTCTGCACTTTCAGCAAAACTAAAACACATGTGCAGCATGCATGATGTGGTACGTGGGCTTGACCTCTGTGACATGCTGCAAGCAATGAATGGTCTCACAGAGACATGTGAATAACAATTTTATTTCCCCTGCTAGCTACTAACAGCAACAAGCCCTATAATAACAAGAAGTCACAATGATAATATTATTATTATATACTGGATGGTTTGTTTTGATATCACATAAAACTATAGAATTAATATTATTATACAGTGATATTTCCTGATTTACACTTATATAATTATTTTATAGGAAATCCATAAATTTTGCTACTGCTAAATTTTCCCATAATGCTTCCCATATCATCAGAGGTGCATATTGTCAGGAGTACAACCATCTCTCTCCAGATTTGACATCATTAACACGCAACCACTAAAACCATGAATCCATGAAGTAGCCTCGTCCCCAGGCTCCTGACGCGACGGGAGCCTGGGGACGAGGCTAACCATGAAAGTTGTGTCTGCACTGCCCTATCAGTGTTTTGATAGTAACTAGCTGCAGCTGCAGCTGCAGCTGAACAGAATGTGATCACCTCGTGGTTGCAACTTAAGTACCTTTTAATGATATTCAGGCCCATATACAAGGGTGGTTGTGATAATGTACGTGTCAAATCTGGAAAGAGATGTTTGTGCTACTGTTGCTCCTGATATTATTATGAATACTTATTACGATGTATTGATTATGTGTGAAATGCCACAGATAGTACCTACAAAGTGTCACACTGAATCATAGGTGATACAATGACACGTTGCAAACTGTTCAATATTATTGTCCTGCACCATTTTATATGGTTCCATCTACATCCGTAATAATTATCATAATTATTATACTAGGTGAAAATTTTTATCATACTAGTCCCGTCATACGCCCTGGCCTGGTGCAGAAACGTATTATTTAGGGGCACCAGATGAAGTATTATTCTCATAATAATTAATTACAATCTTTATCAAACAACATGATTATTGAGAATCATTGTTGTGATTAAATACAGTGATAAAATAACAATAATAATAATTATTATTATTATTATGCTAACTAGCTACAGTATTCAAGTGATAATAGTTACACTGTTCAGTCAGTGTATAGCCTGCAGGTGCCTAGTCTCAGTGACTAAGACTGTTCACTCTCTTTTGCCACAGGATTTTCACCTCCCTTATGAGCAATAGTTTGGGGAGGAATATCGACAAAAGCAAGATCAATGCTTCCTAGTGTACAAGAATACATGATCAGTATAAGGAAAGGAGGAGAGATGAAGAGGTAGAGAGAATTGGGGGGGGGGGAGGGGGGGGGAGGGATAGTGTGTTACCCTGATATTAGAGTGCCTCTATATATATTAATGAATTCAGTTCTAACAAAAATACTGACGATACCTCTAATCATAACGCTGTATTTATGTGACTATCTAGATATTAACAGCTAACTAGACGTAAATTAATGCAATCAGTGCTAAACTAGTGTATCTATAGTAGAGCAGTTTCACTGATTGTACACATACCTATTGGAGCTTCATAGGCACTAGGGTTGTGTGGACGGAGATTCCAAAGCTGGTCATACACAGCACCATCATCAAGACCTTTCATGAAATTCAAAAATGCCTTCTTAGAGTGGATAAGATCAACATCAACAGTGAACATCAGATCGTGCGGAAACACCTGTTTCCCTAACTTTTCCTTCTCAGAACTTGTTAAGTCATCATATTCAGCATCTAGTTTAACGACTTCATTGACCTTTTGAGCATCCTCAGAGACAGTTTCACTGAGTACATGTGTCCCAGCACCAATGTACAGTTCACGATAGTTGGTTGTCATCACTGTAGTTTCAACTGTCAAAAATTAGCTATATTATGGAGAGAGAGGTGTCAATTCCGTTTAACATACGTTACTGGACTGGAATAGCCCAATACAAATAGAAAGCACTATACCTTCAATACTGGGAAAAGATTATGGACACTGGATCGACAATCCCACCGTCTCAGACTGTCACCTGGATCGATCAACTTTCTTAATTTTCGTTATAGCAAAGCATTTCTCGACAGCTACCTTCTTTTAAAACAGTGCACATGGATCGTGATTATGCCATGTCATACACACAGGGTATTCAGCTTGGAGCATGCAACACAACACCGAACCTGCACGCTCACTTGACCATAGTGGTTCAGCGTGCCAAATCAGGTCCACCCACCTCAGACTGCACTTTGTGCGTGTGTTGAGGGTTAATATTGTTAAATCCCCAGGCCACTCCCACCCAGGACTATACATAATTTAGATAATGTATAGTCCCTGCACCCACGTTTTTCAATCGAAAAAAGGCCATGCTTAGTACGCTAGTTGAATGATCGTACTTCAATCGGCTGCACGGTTTAGAGCCTTTAATACCTCTGACTTCTGACGAACCGGAGCGCTGGCTCACCTCGCCAAGCCTGCAGGCCGTGTATAAACGAAAACGTGGGAGTGGCCTGGGGACGCCGATCCCCTGCAGAGCATTGTAAAGGTCGTCATGCACTCTTGACCCCCCCAAAGACTTGGTCAACCCCTTTCAGATTCTGTTACTCAATTCACTCTTGTTAAGGACGCCTGAATTTACCCTCATGCAAGAAGTAATTCCCTTTGCGCTATATAATCCATGATAATAATATCTTTGGATCCATGGGGAAGCAGTGGATTGGACTGAGACTACTAATTTTCAGCAATGGACCTACATGGAAATATTAATTACCGGTTTAATAATAATTATTATAATTATGACATTGTGCATGTGGTGAATGACCCATACTACCGAAATTAAATTTATTGCTGGCTTACGTACATGCAGGTATGGCATATCTAGCCTCATTCCAGCTCTCCTCACTTTCAATAATAATTATGCAAAAAATCAAAGAAGGAATTACGACATCAGAGAGACTTTAAACACCAGGTACGATGGCCGATTAGTGAGACACTTGGATGGTGCCATTGTGGGGAAGGGTCCCATGACGCTCTTTTATGCAACCCACATATAATAATATTATAGTGACCCTAAGGGGACTATTAATTATTGTAATTATGGCTTTACTACTGCTTCAATTGCATTCACACTTTACCACAATAACTACTGGGGTATGATAATTACGTTGTGGGGCTTGCCCCAATTATTAACAAAAGTATGATAGAGTTATATGGGCCTAAATACACAGACTTATTGTAGCTAGTGCTTCTTTCATTGCATGACAACATTCCAAGGAGTTGGCTGTGGTAGAGGCTTGGGCTGGTGCACAGCTGAACCCAGCGTTGGATACTCCTCATGACTCAATCGTGCTGTAGACATGGTGTTGTAATTACTTGTACGAACAGGGGCAACTGGCCCTGTTCCCCACACGGATGGAACACTAACTGGGACTCGTTTTCGAGATTTCGCATAACTAGTGGCAGTGGCATTCTTCGCAACTCGTGAACGAACACCAAAGGAAGACAGGAGTTCATTTTTCTTCTCTATATTGGGCATCATCTCCGCTACTTCTGGTCCAATCTCCCTCCATTGGTTGCTTCCAAAGAGGACCAAGCTCTGCGCCTTGAACTCCTCAACACTAATCTCATTATTCTTATACCATCCCATTAACGTTTTAAAGCGAGTGAACTTGTCTTTATCGTAGTCCAGTGATTTGCGTACCTTCTCAATTAACTGAGACTGCTTGCTCCTTTTAGTGAAAGATTCAGCAGATACGAAAGTTGACTCATTTCGGTTGGCACCTCCAAGAATTTCTCCGCCTCCAACCACATGACTTGATGTCATGGGTGGAAAGTTTTGAGAAGAGAAATCCGAGAAACCCACCCGAGTGGTAGGGGGCAGAGGTCGCTGGGGCACTGGAGTAGGTGTAGGGGCACCACCATAATTACTTACACTACTGCTACTATTAGTAGCTGCAACAGCAAACTTGAGCAATTTACTCCGTTCAGAGTGAGGAGGGTCTGGTACAGTTTCCAATGCAAACTGCCAAGTCTGGTCGGAAGAAGCTGAAGAGGAAATTGGTACGGAACGTAGTGACGGAAAGGACGACTCGCTTGGCAAGTTTGGTTCTCGATTCTGATTAGCATTCATGACAGCAGCAGTAATGTTGCCCAGAACAGGTTCCGATACACTCAGAGGAAACATATTAACACTAGGGACAGTCCCACCGGTCAAATCTGGCCACTCAGTTTCACTTGTCTCAGTGGTCTTAGTGTCTTCAGGGCGAGAAAAATTAAACCCAGGAGGTGGGTTCGTAGTGGAAGTCATAAGGTCAGATTTAGGGGGGCGTTGGAAAGTATCAGGGAATCCTCCACCCAATACTAGATGAGGTGTCTCTGAGGTCTTGGCTATATCTCCATAAGGATCAAAGCTACTCCAGTTATAACTCTGTCCACTGGAGAGCAGAGCCAAAGGCGTTGTGCTGTGCTGTGTGGCACTACTGATCGAGGGTGGCTGTGTAGGGTGAGTCAGAAACCCAGGGGGAGGGGCTCTAGTCTCCTCCACCGGGGAAGTCTTTGCTGGTAATGGTGTATCAGACTTTTTAGGCTTAGGAGGGTCGGATGGTTTAGGTCTGCTCTGCTCTCTACTCCTGCATTGTATCATAAAAAAGTCATTTTTAAATCCTCTTGTACCTTGACCCATAATAATATCAAGCTCAAAGAATTATATAATTGACCCCTTTTTTTGAATTCTTTTGTACTTTGACCCATATTAGTGTCAAGCTCCAAGCTCGTGCACACCGAATGCCACCATACATGTGCTGGCATGCTTGATTTCCACCCCACAAGGCATCATGTGATCATGCATAGCACCACAATTGGCAACACCAGGCAATGAATACTTTGAAGCCAGACTAATTTGCAGCCAAATTATGTAACCTGACTGCGACAGTGCAAGGGCTGTCCTCACACCCAACCACAAATCCACACTAGTTATATTCAGCCACATCCTTGTTGCACCATACAGGTTCATTTTCCTTTGGCTCAGGACAATCTAGAGAAGCTTGGCTTTTCAAGTTATAGGATAATGGTTTGCCCACGCACTTAAATCACTTAAATCGTGCACATCCAAGTACAATGCGGAACATGAGCGAGTAACTAATGGGTACAAAAGGTAATATTGGTACTGCTCTAGTAGTAGTATCGTAGGAAACTTGCAGTGAAGTTTTCTGGCACTAAGATTTAATACATGGTTCAAATGGCTGCCAGGGGCTGTCTCCAACATAATCTTGTCCTTAGACCCCGCCCTCAAGGAAGCAGTATACATCGAGGGGGGGGGGGTCTCTGAATTCTGACGTATCAATCATATTCATACCATGTGGCTTACATGTGATTATCATGTGACACTGCACTAGAGTGAGCTTTTGCATAAGAGCAGTTGATGCATTGCACATCATAATATACTACATTCTGTGGTGCGCGCTTGATGTATACCAAACCCTTTCCCTCCATATTGGGGAATATTATATACACAACCCTGCATACATAGTAGGGGTAGGTAAATTATGCTAATTTTTTGGCTTATAATGCTACTGCATTTTTCTGCTATTAAGCGCATGCGCTTATATCTCTACAGGAAGAAAACCTGCGATTAACAGCGAAGTGCGCCTAACAAAGAATAGCTGCATCCAAGAACGCATGTGCGTTCGTGGTATCATTTAGGGACGTAGCCAATTGATCGATCGCACAATCATTCGTGTTGCTGCAATCCGTCCAGCTCGAAATGGCGCTCATAGCTCAAAGTACCTGAGAATCGATAGTTGCCATCTCCATTTCGAGTAACTTGAAACGGCTGGAACTTTGGGCTAGCAAGAAAGCATGCAAATATCGAGGTCAAGGATCACATATGCGCTTATACGCAAAATGCGCCTAACAACGAGTACTTAGGTCAGGAAAATGGCATGCGCTGATGCGCCTAATAACGAGAAAATACGGTATTCTCAAATGCTCAAGTGGTGCACCTATAATTCCCAATACATTGCCCATTATGCTCGACTATATAATCGATATTGGATAATATGATAATGAGGAGACTTGGTTACTATCATTGAGTGTAGCCATTTCAGTTTACATGTGCTCGGATTCGATAGTGAACACCAGCTGATTGATCAATCCTTTATGAGTCCATAATATGTAGTCCTTGCAGGAGATGTGACAAAGGTCAATTAACAGCTACTTGCAATTACAATACTCTAAGATTTCAAAATTATGCCAGTTGATGCCTATATATAATGCTAGCGTAATTCTCAAGTGCTTACACACACCTACTATGCTCAAAATTACTCCGGCATAATTTACCCACCCCTAATATATACATAGCTCACCTTACAGGTCCATTTCTACCCCCTCTGTTGTCATAGTCCCCACCCCTACCAGTAGCATAACGAGGTCTACGACTAGGGGCCGACTCTTCATCATCTCTCTCCCTAGAGTAGGAAAATCCCACATCCAAATGTCTAAGTTGCTTGGCTTCTGCTTTGGAAAGGCCCTTAGAATGAGTGCTAGCCCTGTGTGCTTGGAGATCCAACTTGGAACGGAATACGGACGTAAATTTCTCATTTCTACAGGGGCCCTCCTCACAGAGAAAGTGTTCTTCCTTGAAGTGTATACGTAGCAATGGATAGTCACTGAAATAGTCCTGTTTTCCATCACTTTCACAAAAGTGACACCAAAAGTGAGTCTTGCGCAAGTGGGCATGAAGCTGGTCATTGTCTAAGAATCGTTCATCACAGAAACGGCAAAGGGGATGCCCCTTGTGTGATGAGTCATCTTTGTCGCCCTCCCTGCGGTGTATGGTAAGCTCCCTACGAGTATATGCTTTAAACTCAAACGGAAACAGTTTAAGATTGTCCACACATATATCACAATAGTGCAAGTCGTGTGCTTTAATCATGTGGTCACGAAGTTGCTTGAAACTACGAAAAGCAGGTTCTGAACATTTTGAACACTTGTTTTCCATAAGAGAATAGTAAGCATCTTGAAGGCTTTGATGTTGAAAGAAAACATTGTTTTTCTTATCACAACGCCATCGATGGACATTGACAAAGGAAGAATAGGGCATCACACGCAGGACACATAACACCTGGGTACAGAGAGAGACAAAAAACCCAATAAGTACGATCGAGTCATAACACATCGGACATAGAGCAACAATGAGGGCACATAATACAAGTGTTAACCAGTACACACACACACACACACTCATACATCTAGAAATTTAACCAGTACACTCACACTCATACCCCTAGAATGAGTCTGCGTGTGTGTGTGTACTGGTTAACACTATTATACAACATTATAGGTTAAATACCATAGAACATGGGTGGGACAAAAAAAATACTAGTTGACAAATCACTCTGAGGCAACGGCAGGCACCATAGGGTGTGCTTTAGTTAGGGGTGGAAATGAGTAATAGTTACTACCGGCCTAATTGACCACCTATGTCCACAGCCACAGCAGTATGGATAGTAGGCGCAAACTATACAAAACACGCTGTTGACTGTACCATAGATAATTTAGACTACGTACACGTAGTCTAAATTATCTATGACTGTACACACCTTCTTGAGGGTGAGTCGGCAGACGGGGCACTCTTTCTGTCCACAAAGGCGGCGTATCTTTGTCAGGCATCGTAGACAGGTGGGATGGTCGCACTCGCCAACGGCCCAATCCCTAGTGTCGTGGTAGCACAGTTCACAAACGCCTTTCTCAGACACGGAAGACATTTTGACGATAGTAGTTGCTTTAGCGTTGAATGTTCTTTCGCTAGCCATCGTAGAGGAAAGTAATAATCAAATATTCGGACTGTATAGATGAAAGATAGTATAATGCTCGTGGTGGAACAGTCAAAACTCTCTTGGATCCTGTCGAGCAGCAGCTGCTGATTTAAAAGGCTCAAGAAATCCTCCGAGTACATGCAACCGCTGTAATTACGTAACTAGCATGCAAAGCGCTAGCGCTAAAAATAGCACCACCAATGACGTCATTATTCCACTATATATAGCACTCGTGATGATCGATGTGGCCTTATTGCACCACTTTCACGTACATTTGCAAATGTATGTTTACATAACTATTATTGCAAGATAAAATTAACAGGATATGACTGTGGAGTCATGATTTTGTTCTCTTCCCTTGTAATTTTCTACGCTTTGCTGTAAGATCTTCAACACTATCACCACTACGATAGCAAGAGAGAGAGAGAGAGAGAGAGAGAGAGAGAGAGAGAGAGAGAGAGAGAGAGAGAGAGAGAGAGAGAGAGAGAGAGAGAGAGAGAGAGAGAGAGAGAGAGAGAGAGAGAGAGAGAGAGAGAGAGAGAGATGATGGGAGGGAACAAGAGCACCATAATTATTCACAAGGTCATATTGGTTCCCTGCTGATATTCTCACCTTCTCTTTGCCCTAGCTTTGGGTCCCCAGTTCGCCTGAGGGTTCTCGGGAAATCGTGCCAACTTCAGAAGTCTTGAGGGAGGGTTAGCATCTTTACGGATAGCAAAGGAAGCTTCGATTCTACAATGGATGTGGTAAGATTATTACATCACATGATAAATGGGTCACATGTACTAAATTAGATGGCTACATGTACATGAACACGGCATTGTGCATGTATTATTATAATTATATTATTCAGAAGAAGTACAAGGAGTTATTAGGACTAGGCACCAAGGCAGTACACCTGAGAGTAAGACCAGTGTCATGATTTCGCTGTCGTACAGAAAATAGTATCTCATACACTCCGTACAAGTATAAAATAATATTATGTGCCATGCATGTACGCTGTACTAACACATACTTTGGCTGTTTGTTGAGTATAGCTGCTGCAGGAGTGTTGGGGCCAGGCGGCTTCACAACGCTGCTACGAGCCTGTATTACACACACACACACCACAAGATATTTTGACAAGCCATCCTGACGCATGTACATATATAATCATATTCACATGCTAATATTATAAGCATAAATGTTTAATAATTATGTTCATTATCACCCCAAATGCAAACTGTAGCAGGCTACTGGTTGAACATAAGGCAGCTGAGAGCTATATAGGGCTGGTATATATACAAGTATTGAATTTTTAGACCACACAAAAGATCTGGACACACACAATACACATAATCTGTAGATGGAGTAAAGGGTTGAATGGCTCATTGACAAACAAAAGAACAAAAGAAACTAAGTAAGTCAGAGACTATCGTCTTCAAACACTCTTAGACTAGTTACATGTAGGAGACATACACAACTTACCCAGCATCTCATAATGTCCCATACGACATGGTGGGGGGCGTCTGTCTTGATGGCATTGGCACTGGCATGAGATATCGATACTCGATAACCTGCATTCAGAATCGCCGACCTGAAATGAAACAAACAGCATAATAATTATTATTGGGTAGATCTTACAGTTTATGACTAGAATGCTGATAAATAATATTACAGTATACATAGATTAAGAGCCTCATGCTCTAGTCTATGCTTAGCAGTGGCAATTTATAGAGTATACATGGTACATGTACATGTATCTGTACCGTGTATGTACATTAATTTTAATTGTACATGTATTAGCTATGGGATCCTGGGAAGGTTCAGCTAAAGCAGACAAGATCATTATCTTTCAACTGTGTATGCATGGGCGATTTCCATGCACCTACATGTATACATGTATGTAGCTGGACATTTTTGCCAGGAGAAAATCATTGCCACCTTTCTGATTTGTGACAATTTAATCAGTGGTTTTCTATCCTAAACCAATGAAGATAAGCTAGGTGATCCCCTACTGCATTGGTGAAAATTGATATTAATTATTTTTAGTAATACAAAGGTTGGCAAAATTTCTATTCTGCGAAGATTTTTGACTATACAGTATGTAATCACTGTATAATATGTATGCACGCCTAAATTTAACTTATTAATTGAGTTGCTAAATATTGAAAACTGGGAGTGATAACAGCTACATGTATAATGTACATGTACATATACACTATAGGAAGCTACATGCAGTCACACATCTGCAGCAAAGTTTAGTAATGATGCAGCAGCACAACTATGCACTAGGACCATGCATCGACAGTACACGTACACACGTTGTGCACTGTACAGAGATATACGTACATGTACAGTGTACATACAATAATACTATGCATAACATGCGTGAACAGAACACTACGACTAGCATGGGCCTACCCTATGACCTCATGCACACGTACACACTGGCAGGGCTCAGGTGGGCAAGTCATTGTGCATGGCCAGTACAAACACCATGCACACCATATGATGCACACAGCTTGGAAGATTCCACACGAATGTGGTATCTGTGCTTAATGTTGGGTACATGTGTACATGTGATTACCTCATAGCCAGCATCTTTGGGGTGCTAGAGTGCATTGTGGAGCTGATGCTGTCCAGGACATAGTAAAGTGGAACATCAGGGAGCTCCTGTGCATGAGTGTCAGGGTACATATTATATAGTCGATGCTATCAGTGCAATACAGTAATACCCGGTATATTAGGTCGGACAACCACTTCAAAGGAATACCTAAAGGAGCTACTTTAAAATCAATAGCTTTGGAGTTCCAACTTAGTGCGTGGAGCTCCCAAATTACTTTATATGGCCAAATTAGCTAGGCTTCGTTAAGAATTCACCCACAAGCATACAATTGTACAACAGTTGAATATTAATTTTGTGTGTATAGGATCCACACACACACACATACACGGATATCCTACAATTGCACAAATGTACATGTACAACAAAGTGGAGGTCGAGTATTATGTTCTTCAAATGTGCTATTAGTGAAGCTATCACATGCACGTAGAGACATTATCATACGTGTATGTGTGGGTTTTTAAGCACACCCAGAAACCATAAGCATATACATGTAGCTATAGTTCACATAATAGTTAGACACTGCTTAGGAGGTTTCTACGTGATTTAGAAGACCGAAGGACTCTATATAGAACCCTGAGCATGCACGAATATTTCTTATATCACACACTAGCATGTACAATGTACATGTACATGTAGCTTCAATTGCATGCATGCACATTAACTAAACTACTGTACCTCTGATATGACAGTGAGCAGTCCATTGATTCTCTGAATGGTGTGGTATGTTCCGGAGGGGGCAGCCTTAGTCGCTGACAAGAGACCACGCACAAATTCACCGTCATGAATAGCATCAGACCAGATAGGACCTCCCAGCTGCATTGGGGGGGGGGGGGGGGGGGGGGGGGGGGGAGGCGGCATTGGAAGGAGGAGCAGAAAGACTAAATAACAGTATTCAATGAAAGCAGATTTACAACATCAATAATACTGATGAAAAATTGTATTGAAGCAATCAATTAGGCGTTGTGCCAACTAAATAACTGCTTGATACATTTACAACAGCAAAAAGGCAGAAATTCTATTTCACTCCATTACCCAGTACCTACACGTACATACATGCATGCACATATTCAGGCATACTTAATGCAAAGACAGGAATCCCAATGAAACCATGAAGAGAAGAGAAGGTCTGCTCTTGTCTCAGTTATGATGAACGTACAGGTGCACATTGAACATTAATAATTGTTTTGTACATAGAACGATAACCCAATACATTGTATACAGACATCTGTGCACTGAAGCAGGACGAGCTAGTACACATACAACTGGAACTTGAGCTAAACTTCCTACAGTAACATTACATGTGCACAATGTACAGTATGTAGAGGAACTCCCATCCACCCAATCACCCATGAAATGGAGAACACCTGGATCAAGCTATGTACATGCTGACTAAATCAAACGGTGTCCAGTACAGCAAGCTACGTAGGACTCCACTACATGCACATCAAAGCATGGCATGGAGAGTATTATGCAATATTATACTTGCGACAGGAACTAAACAAAGCAGATCGGATGAGTCTTCATGTACATGTACACAATATGACACTATGTACATGTATATTTTGTACAATGGGAATTTAAAATGAGCAACAATACTTATGAATCTTGCGAATGCGTGGGTGTCAATGTTGACATGTCCATAATATTATTGTAGTACAGGATAGGAAGTTTAGAACTCCAACAACAATAATTACTATTACTGGAAACCTATAGTTCCAGACACATGGAAATTTAAGGATACATGTACATGTACATCATGATTTCCCCATGTATTTACGCTAAGTACTAGGGAAATGCACAGCATTGTGGGGCGAGCCTGAGCGACCGTGACAGTGAGCGTGTAACAGTGATTTATGTTGCACCACGCCCAACTCTAAACTATGGGCTGCAGGATGCACGCTTGCAGCCTGGCCTAGCTCTTTCTCTTTTGCCGACTCTGTAGCTCTCCTACTATTGGCCGCTGTTTAGCTGAGGCTCCGATTGACGACGAACTCCGTCTTGCTCTTGCCTCGTTCATAGCGATAGCCTAGCACACATGAATGTAAATTTGCAAGTCATTGAATTACAGCAGCATATATACGGAATGATGGACGTTGGGCGGGGCGTAACTAAGGACCGATGTACCATATTATATATATATGTGGCAGTCCCAGGTAGAAATCAAATATTATTCCTAGTCAATTTTGACCACTTTTTTGAATTTGAAGCTTCATAACTCAGGAATGGTAGCATCCCAGAACTTCATATTTAGTTTAGAGATACTACAATCACCTTAGAATAAGTGTCTAAAAGTTAGGACTAAACGATCAAGAGATATTAAAAATATAATTGATTTAATTAACCCAATTAAAAACGGAATAATCTTCCATTTCTACCTGGGACTGCCACATATATATATATATATATATCTCAGTCGCGCAGTGCATTACCGTTTATGTGGGGCTCGCTCAGGCTCGCCCCAACTACAATTTCTACATGTACAACTATGCATTTGTACATGGGATAGCTACATAGATTAGTGTAGTAATGGGACAAATGCTGTTAGCTTACCCTAAAGACAGACCCACATTGGTCACAGTTCCTGTCAACAGGTGGACCAGTGCTGGCCGGGTATTTCTTCCTGAAATAAACACACAAATAAACAACAATAATTATTATGGACTTATTAGGGTCCCTTCATATGTATATTGCACATACATGTACATGTACATGCACATAAATAACTACCATCCCTGCTTTATCCTTTAATTTTCAATTGTATAATCTAGCGCTTCATCAGGGATTGGATTAATTACCCTTATTAATCTGTATCTCAGCTACAGGTACCGTATCTGATCTAATTAACGCGCCTCTCTAATTATATAGATGCGCCACCTCGGCCTGAAGTGCAACTTTCACGCTCTATTTAAATGCGCCCACCCACGCATCCCTATGCTTTTGTGTACAAATTTTGCGCGCCACCTGGTCGCGAAGGATAATTTTCAGGCTCTAATGGCGCGCCACCCAGCACTCGTAATTATTTTTCATGGAGCGTTAATTAGCTCAGATACAGTATACATGTAATTCCATGCACATTAATAATTGTAACTTACGATCTTCCCTCTTCAATCCTTTTGCCAATAGGTTGGAGGTGGAAGCTCTCACAGCCAATACACTGATACACCATAGCCAACTTGCTACAGACACGATATAATACGTACATACACATAATACTATGATTAAAAATAATAATAAAAGGGAGAAAAAATAAGCCTCGCACCTGGCTGGGCTCGAACCAGCAACCTTTCGGTTAACAGCCGAACGCGCTAACCGATTGCGCCACAAGTGCTTGCTAACATACTGCCCTCAAATGCCATCTCTAGCTGAATCACTTTAAGCACGTACACTGTATGTGTACATGTGTATAGAGGAAATTGGACAAGATCGTATGCCAGAATGTCACATGCCAACGTAAACACTCCCTGTCAGCCAAAATTTAATGTCCATGCAAGTACTAATAACAGTTATTATAGTATTATACATTGAACACTGTCACAGTAGCTACATGCAATTAGCTGATTACACATACATATACATGAAAGTCAATTCAAGACGGTTGATCTAGTGAGTGAGCCGAGCACACGCAATGTAATTGTCTCCACTACCAACACTGACGTCAGTACCAAGAAATTCATAGTACATGTAGTACATGTACATAATGCATGTGACCGGTTGACCTTGTGGTAACCCCACAAACTATCCCAGATAAAGTCATTATGGATTTCACAATGGGTCCAATTCAATTCATGCAGGAAGAAAAGGGAATCCTTGCATGTGCTATAGACGTACATGTACATGTGTGCATGCAGGCAATACATGCAGGATGTGGGCCAAGCCACACAATCAATAATAATAGATCCCATCTAACAATAATCTACATATACATGTACATGTATGTCATGCCTGTACATCAGCAGCATACTTGTGTATCAATAATTGCAATTGTTTATATGGATTATGAATCTTAGATCTATAGAAAGGAACACACATACAATGCACCGTATTTATGCTAATAAAACGCACGATCTAATTAGCGCAAGGAAATTTTATGTTCTAGGATTTTCCATAGTGTATAATGGAGCGTGTGACGACCTTTACCAGAAAATCGCACGCAATTTAAAATGTAGTTATTTTTTAGCTTGGCATAAACACGGTACATACATTGTACACTCAGGGGTTCATGAAGCTTATGCAATCTTATAGTCATGTACTTACCAAAGATATAATCAACTATTACAGTACTGATCTGAAGTGGAAATTTTCACTGATAAACAATTTTCAAGCCCAGCTACATGTACCTTTTATTTAAACTTTGCCAATCAATGCGGTAAAGGTTGCGATATCCTCTACGCAATCATCAATGGAGGAAATTTTTTTTTGGTTACATTTACTTGTACATGTACTGCATCTAGCTGTTGTGCAAGGACGCTGAGCATCTGTACATCAGCTAGATTAAACTTATGACATAATATTATGGAAATGGTGAGGATCTAGGAGTAGAGTTACCTTGGTGACCTTTTGACCTCTGCGGCGCTAGTGAACACCCTGACAAAGAGTCTGATGTAGAAGTCGATGGAGCAGGAGATGAGGGGAACAATGTAGCGACGGTAGCGGTTTGCGTGGGATTCCAGCGACGCAAGTACAATCCGAAGAGCCTGTAGATGGTACATGTACATGGATGAACAGATAGTGTGTTAGAGGTATGATGATCTTTACTGCATTGGCAAAAATTAATGTACATGTACATTGTACACGTAGAGAGACGAAGATACAGTACGGACAAGAACTTACATATACATGTACGTTGTATAGTGCAAGAGGCCTAATAATATCCTATTGGGATTCTATGGTGGTATTATACTGTACATGTACATGTACATGTGTATATGCATGCATTATGGGTATATACATGTACGTATGTACATGTAAATGCACATCCGCACATTATGCACTCTGCCAATGACACTTGGAAGAGTGTGAGCATACAGTGTACATGTATGTGATACTACCACTAACCATCTCGTGGCAGAACTTTGCCTTGAGTGACATTGCTCCGTACTTGGAGTGGCAGCTCTCGCTGTGGGTGCCACACAGGACACTCATGTCAGTGCACGTCACACACAGCAAACCTGCATGGTCAAGAGATATAGCAGCTAACATGATCTTTTGCATCAAATCAGCTACAGGTATGCATACTGTACATGCATGCAGTATTCACTTACACATACAAGTACATATACATATACATGTATATGCACTCTAAGCTTGCAAAATAGTTTCCTACTCAATCTTTACGCAGCTCATGTGGATAATGAGTACTTGATAATGTTGTGGGTAGGGAGAGGCTTGGTTGAGTGGTAAAGGGTCATCAAACTTGCATATGACAAAATTAATAATAATTATATATTATTATTACCGTAAATCTGGAAATTTTTGTTGTAAAAATATTTTCGTAGTCGATGGCGGCTACGAAAATTAATCTTACGAAAATTAGCATGCACTATTAATGCTAATGCGATAAGAGGTCGTTCCTACGAAAATTTTTTTACACGCAAATTTATCATACAAAAGTTTCTTTACACGAAAATTTCCAGATCTACGGTATGTAAGAGGAATACCTCCATCCTTGACAGCCTGTATGGCGGAGTCCAGAAAGATCGATGGAGATCCATAGGGGTCAAGGTCTATCACATCAAACCGGTTTGTGAATGGCTCACGATGCTCATACATCAACATGCTGCAGCCAGGACACACCGTGGAGCACAGTAAGGTACATGTATACGTGTACATGTACATGCATTATGAATGAATATCATATGGAGAAAGCATACAGTGTACATGTAAGTCACGTTTCTTCACATCATAAAATCTAGTCTTGTGCCCAGCCCCCTTTCACGCACGCAGAGAGAAGGGGTCTGGCCAAACGTGTATAGGGGCCGTGTCGCCCGTGCAATGTACAGTATGCGTCAATCAGATGCACGGATCAAGTCACATGACTGCGCGCGGGCATGAATGGAATGCACATTAATGATTGTGCGTGTGCGCATTCGTACGAAATATAACCCTTGGTGCCCAATGGAATGTTAATTTATTCGCATTTTTTATTCACACACACCAGAAATACGTGACGTCATACATTCCTCGGCGACACGGGCCCTATACACATTTGGCCGGCCAGACCCCTTCTCTCCGCGTGCGTGAAAGGGGGCTGGGCACGAGACTACACAAAATCCTGCGCTCATAAAACGTTGCTGCATATTCAGCCAACACTTCCCGATAATTAATTTATAACACATACATGTACATGTACATGTACATGTACATATGTATAGTCTCCATAGATTTGTTTGTAGCTATATAATCATCCAATAACGAGACACATGTACATGCATTTATATTTGTTACCTAGGTAACTAGTGACAGAATATTCTCTAATACAGAGGAACATCAATATTATTATAATCTCAAACAGGTTCATGTTAGTGTACACAGTGACACTGTGGGCAACATGCTCAATGTAAAAGAATAGGTACTATGTCAACATCTAACGAGTCAGTTATATGGCAGCAACTGTCTTTCGGGCCAATACAAGACAGATGCCTGCCATATAACTATAACGTACATGTATATACACATTTGTTGGTAGTTGCTTAGCAACCAAAGTTTTTATAGGCAATTTGCCGGCTATGGGAAGGGGTTGGGTCATCATAAAGTAGGCCAATGATGAACAGAGGTCAACTACATGTACCAACAAAATAGTTACCGTATAGCGGGAAATTTTCGGATGGTGCTAATGTTCGTATATTTCGTATGCTCCATCCCTTATACAAAAATAAAAACTGCGAGAATTTGAACGTATGAATTTTTTTTTTCCTTTCGCGACTGACCTTTGACCTATACGCCTACCACGGCCACACGCGGTCGTTAGTGGCTGGTGCTACATGTAAATGCAAGGCTAGCTCACTGAACGATGTCTCTTTATCGGTTCTTTTGCCAAGGCGTCGAAACAGAGTGCCCTCTCTGGTCCCAGTGGACCGCTATCAGCATCGATTTACAATCAAGGAAGCCAGTGATGCTAGCGTTACCGTATACCGCACGTAAGTGTGAGCGCTCTCAGCTGCGCATGCGCGCAATCTCCAGCAGCAAGCATACGAAATTAAAAAGTACGAAAATTTATTCTAAGGGTGTTTTAGTCAATCATACGCAGGGTTTTATCTGGCCCAAAAATTTTGCGGGGGAAACAGGAGTAAAGCTGGGCTAATGGACAACCTTGGCAGCCCAAAGGGGGTGGGCGTGAGATGGGATTTGCTCCCTCCCGCGCAAAGCGCGGAAAGTTCAAGCATTGCTTCATATTAGGGTTCACTAAAAGCCACCTAAGCAACGCTTTAGACCCCATAAAAAGTAATGAACGGGACAAAAATTATTACAAAACCAAACACTGATATGAGAACTGTGTTATGTAAATTTTCCTGTAAATTCTAGGGGGGGAAACTGAGCCTCTTGGGGGGGAAACACACCCTGCTGGGCCCTATGCAGATAAAACCCTGATACGAAAATTAGCACCAACAAAAATTTCCCGCTATACGGTATCTGCCAGTAATTGGGGTGCATTCGACCATGCATCTCATGCACCCCAATTACTGGCAGATAACTATTATGTATATGTACATGTACACAGCAATTCAACCAGGTGAACATGCTGCTGTCCACTGCACGTTCAATTCAACTACATGTAGCTATAGGAATATTCCAGTACATGCCCAGTTCAACTAGGGACCCACGTGTGAAACATACTGCTATCCACTATATACATGTACATGTACGTGTACATGTACATATACCGTAGGTCGGGTTTTAATTG
Organism: Cliona cf. orientalis; assembly: GCA_963930775.1. Taxonomy (NCBI): domain Eukaryota; kingdom Metazoa; phylum Porifera; class Demospongiae; order Clionaida; family Clionaidae; genus Cliona; species Cliona cf. orientalis. The sequence continues at coordinate 6,945,003 of OZ005695.1, forward strand.
CGAGTATCTATTAATTGCGAATTGCGAGTTTTTCTACATTTCGCAATTAATAGATTCGCAAACATAAACATGCACGTATACTACAGTACGGTATGGGGTCGTCCATCGCAATTATTGGATTCGCAATTTGGTCTGACTTGACTAGAACACAATTATTAAACTACGCAATTAAAACCCGTCCTACGGTATGTACTCAGTTCCTCAAGCGTGAGATCCAAGTTGCTGTCGATCACATACTACAGACCAGAGTGTGAAATATGTCACAGTCCAGTACTGTCCATGCTCAGTTTACCAAGGAATGGAAGTGTGAGATCCACATTGCTGTCGACTACATGCTCAATTCAACTACAGACCAGAGTGTGAAACATGTTGCTGTCCAGTACATGCTCATGCAGTTCAACTAGGGACCCAAGTGTGAGATCTATATTGCTATCAAGTACATGTACACATGTACATACTCAGTTCAATTAGAAACATATTACTGTCCAGTACGTGCTCAGTTCAACTAGGGACCCGAGTATGAGATCCACACTGCAAGTGTATTGTACATGTATGTATACTAGCTGTATTTTCTCGAAATGTTGGGCATCAAGATTTAAATTTCAGGTGCTATTCCAGGGTGATATGTTGTATAGTGCAGGGCCAGGGATTTATGGCAGCAAACTGACCTGAGTCCAAGGGAGATAGCCCGAAGATAAGGCGAAATTTCTGTCCACTGCAAAGGATTGCATAGAGGATATGATGACCGCATTTGGAGATAAGTTATTACATGTACACCAAATTCTATTGCAATTGGGCTTGGCTTTTTGTTCAATGAAAATTTTCACGTATACAGTAAACTGTACATGTAGTTGGGGCAAGTTATGATGTTAGTTTACAAAACGAATGCCATTATATAAGCTACATGTATACTACTGATAGTGATCCAAGCAAATCTGGGAGTCTTAGCAGTCACACTAGGGTCCCTAGTTGAGCTGGGCATGTGCTGGATAGTAACATGTTTCACACTTAGGTCTGTGTTTCAACTGAGCATGTACTGGGCAACAATATGGATCTCACACTCTGGTCCCTAGTAGAACTGAGCATGTACTGGACAGTAACATGTTTCACACTTGGGTCCCTAGTTGAGCTGAGCATGTACTGGATAGTAACATGTTGCACACTTGGGTCCCTAGTTGAGCTGAGCATGTACTGCATCGACAGCAACAAGGATATGTTTAACTGAGCAATAATACACTGCACAAATTCCATAAGATGGGAACACTGTAGTTAATTTTGTGGTTCTCTGCTGATCTTTGCGCACAAGCCGTATTTCTTCAAATCTCGTCACATCACAAAATCCCGTGCTCTTAAAACTATTCAGTAAATGCTCAGTTCAACTAGGAATGGAAATAATATGAAACACGTTGCTGTGCAGTACAAGTACATGCATGCACATGCTCAGGGACATCTCAATCTAACTACAGTACAAGTGTACAGACTCAAGTGTGAAACATGTTGCTGTCCATGCAGTACATGCTCAGTCAGTTCAGCTAGGGACCAAAGTGTGAGATCCATATTGCTATCAAGTACATGTACACTCAGTTCAACTACATGTAGAATCATGTTGCTATCCATTGTTAGATGTTACCTAGGTAACTAGTGACAGAATATTCTCCAATACAGAGCAACATCAATATTATAGGTTCATGTTAGTGTACACAGTGACACTGTGGGCAACATACTCAATGTAAAAGAATAGGTACTAATTAAATTCCTATGTCAACATCTAACAAGTCAGTTATATGGCAGCCACTGTCTTTCGGGCCAATACAAGACAGATGCCTGCCATATAACTATAAGGTATATGTACATGTGTACACATGTATACTGTATTTTCTTGAAATGTTGGGCATCAAGATTTAAATTTCAGGTGTTATTCCAGGGTGAGATATGTTATAGTCACATGTATAGTACAGGGTGAGGGATTTATGGCAGCAAATTAAACTGACCCATACAGTACACTGTAGTTGGTTAACAAAGGGCAAATTATGCATGATGTCAGTTTACAAAACGAATCCATTACATGTGTACACTACATTACTGATAGTAATCGGAACAAAATTTAGGAGTCGTAGCAGTCACACTTGGGTCCCTAGCTAAACTGAGCATGTACACTGTACTGGACAGCAATATGGATCTCACACTCTGGTCCCTAGTTGAGCTGAGCATGTACTGGACAGCAATATGGATCTCATACTCTGGTCCCTAGTTGAGCTGAGCATGTACTGGACAGCAATATGGATCTCACACTTGGGTCCCTAGTTGAGCTGAGCATGTACTGGACAGTAACATATTTCACACTCTGGTCTGTGTTTCAACTGAGCATGTACTGGGCAACAACATGGACCTCACACTCTGGTCCCTAGTAGAACTGAGCATTTACTGGACAGTAACATGTTTCACACTCTGGTCTGAGTTTCAACTGAGCATGTACTGGGCAACAATATGGATCTCACACTCTGGTCCCTAGTAGAACTGAGCATTTACTGGAGAGTAATATGTTTCACACTTGGGTCCCTAGTTGAGCTGAGCATGTACTGGACAGTAACATGTTTCACACTCTGGTCTGTGTTTCAACTGAGCATGTACTGGGCACAACATGGACCTCACACTCTGGTCCCTAGTAGAACTGAGCATGTACTGGATAGTAACATGTTTCACACTCTGGTCTGAGTTTCAACTGAGCATGTACTGGGCAACAATATGGATCTCACACTCTGGTCCCTAGTAGAACTGAGCATGTACTGGATAGTAACATGTTTCACACTTGGGTCCCTAGTTGAGCTGAGCATGTACTGCATGGACAGCAAAAAGGATATCACACTAGTTTAACTGGGCAATAACACACTGCACAAATTCTATAAGATATGGGACACTGTAGTTGGTTCTCTGCTGACCTTTGCACACAAGCCGTATTTCTTCAAATCTCGTCACATCACAAAATCCTGTGTTCTTAAAACGTTGCTGCATATTCAGCCAATACTCCCCTATCTAATTAATTATTAATACACATACATGTATTATAATTATGTACATGTACACAAATGTATCTGTACCTGTGTACAGTCTCCATATATTTGTTTGTAGCAATAGCAAGCTACAATGTACATGTACATGTATATCCACAGTTCCATGTCATGACAAGGCTGCATATATGACATTGTGTATTTGGCCCTAAAATTGCTCCCAATTTTAATAATCAACAGTAAACTGTTGAAGATAAATAAAATATAAATATTTATACGAAATTTCAATTATCTATCCCTATACGGTATCGTGATCACGTGGCCTAAGGCAGCCTAAAATTAGTCAACACAGCTGCAAACAATCAGCGTTTTTCTAACAACGCCGCATGACTCGAAGAAAAATTAGATGTCAGAAATGCAGAAGTAATGGTCACACAACAACTGGTAAACATACGACGAAGAAGGATGAGTGACCTTTCCAGTTAGCTCCGGCCAGGATCTAGGCCAAATACACATAATGTCATATACTTGCCTTGTCACTAATGGAATTCCGATCTCACTGCACATCCTTCGGATGCTTGTGAGATCTACAATTCAACTAGGGACCCACGTGTGAAAAATACCGCTGTCCACTACATACATACCGTAATGCTAGAAATTTTTGCGTGTATAAAACATTGCGATTCTTTAAATTTTCAGTATTTTTCTTAGCAATGTGAATTTTAATAATGCGAGTTTCTCCTGAGTCCAGGTAACATGCTAGCATCACTGACAACGGTGACATGCACATGAAGCTTTCAGCCTGCCTTGCCAGCTAGTCTAGTGCTCCTAAGTTCGCCATGCATAGATATTATAATTTTCAGAATCTAAAGTCATCTGACTCACCGGCACTACGGTACTCAGTTCAACTAAGCACTCAAGTGTGAGATCCAAGTTGCTGTCCACCATATGCTAAATTCAACTGTGGACCAGAGTGTGAAACATGGTACTATCCAGTACATGCTCAGTTCAACTAGGTATGGCAAGTTGTGATGTCAGTTTACAAATAAATGCCATTAAATTTTATGAGCTACATTACTGATAGTGAAGCAAAATCTGGGAGTCTTAGCAGTCACACTTGGGTCTCTAGTTGAACTGAGAATGTATTGGACAGCAATATGGATCTCACACTCTGGTCCCTAGTTGAGCTGAGCATGTACTGGACAGTAACATGTTTCACACTTGGGTCTGTGTTTCAACTGAGCATGTATTGGGCAACAATATGGATCTCACACTCTGGTCCCTAGTAGAACTGAGCATGTACTGGATAGTAACATGTTTCACACTTGGGTCTGTATTTCAACTGAGCATGTACTGGGCAACAAAAATTAATATGGATCTCACACTCTGGTCCCTAGTAGAACTGAGCATGTACTGGACAGTAACATGTTTCACACTTGGGTCCCTAGTAGAACTGAGCATGTACTGGACAGTAACATGTTTCACACTTGGGTCTGTGTTTCAACTGAGCATGTATTGGGCAACAATATGGATCTCACACTCTGGTCCCTAGTAGAACTGAGCATGTACTGGATAGTAACATGTTTCACACTTGGGTCTGTATTTAAACTGAGCATGTACTGGGCAACAAAATATGGATCTCACACTCTGGTCCCTAGTAGAACTGAGCATGTACTGGACAGTAATATGTTTCACACTTGGGTCCCTAGTAGAACTGAGCATGTACTGGACAGTAACATGTTTCACACTTGGGTCTGTGTTTCAACTGAGCATGTATTGGGCAATAATATGGATCTCACACTCTGGTCCCTAGTAGAACTGAGCATGTACTGGATAGTAACATGTTTCACACTTGGGTCTGTATTTCAACTGAGCATGTACTGGGCAACAAAAATTAATATGGATCTCATACTCTGGTCCCTAGTAGAACTGAGCATGTACTGGACAGTAACATGTTTCACACTTGGGTCCCTAGTAGAACTGAGCATGTACTGGACAGTAACATGTTTCACACTTGGGTCTGTGTTTCAACTGAGCATGTATTGGGCAACAATATGGATCTCACACTCTGGTCCCTAGTAGAACTGAGCATGTACTGGATAGTAACATGTTTCACACTTGGGTCTGTATTTAAACTGAGCATGTACTGGGCAACAAAATATGGATCTCACACTCTGGTCCCTAGTAGAACTGAGCATGTACTGGACAGTAACATGTTTCACACATGGGTCTGTGTTTCAACTGAGCATGTATTGGGCAACAATATGGATATCACACTCTGGTCCCTAGTAGAACTGAGCATGTACTGGATAGTAACATGTTTCATACTTGGGTTTGTATTTCAACTGAGCATGTACTGGGCAACAAAATATGGATCTCACACTCTGGTCCCTAGTAGAACTGAGCATGTACTGGACAGTAACATGTTTCACACTTGGGTCCCTAGTAGAACTGAGCATGTACTGGACAGTAACATGTTTCACACTTGGGTCTGTGTTTCAACTGAGCATGTATTGGGCAACAATATGGATCTCACACTCTGGTCCCTAGTAGAACTGAGCATGTACTGGATAGTAACATGTTTCACACTTGGGTCTGTATTTAAACTGAGCATGTACTGGGCAACAAAATATGGATCTCACACTCTGGTCCCTAGTAGAACTGAGCATGTACTGGACAGTAACATGTTTCACACATGGGTCTGTGTTTCAACTGAGCATGTATTGGGCAACAATATGGATATCACACTCTGGTCCCTAGTAGAACTGAGCATGTACTGGATAGTAACATGTTTCATACTTGGGTTTGTATTTCAACTGAGCATGTACTGGGCAACAAAATATGGATCTCACACTCTGGTCCCTAGTAGAACTGAGCATGTACTGGACAGTAACATGTTTCACACATGGGTCTGTGTTTCAACTGAGCATGTATTGGGCAACAATATGGATATCACACTCTGGTCCCTAGTAGAACTGAGCATGTACTGGATAGTAACATGTTTCATACTTGGGTCTGTATTTCAACTGAGCATGTACTGGGCAACAAAATATGGATATCACACTCTGGTCCCTAGTAGAACTGAGCATGTACTGGACAGTAACATGTTTCACACATGGGTCTGTGTTTCAACTGAGCATGTACTGGGCAACATCACACTCTGGTCCCTAGTAGAACTGAGCATGTACTGGATAGTAACATGTTTCACACTTGGGTCCCTAGTTGAGCTGAACATGCACTGCATGGACAGCAACAAGGATATCATGCTAGTTTAACTGAGCAATAATACACTGCACAAATTCCATAAGATATGGGACACTGTAGTTGGTTCTCTGCTGACCTTGCTTCTCTCCAGCTTGGTTTGACCTTCTCCTGCACCTGGTTATGCTGGATGTTCCTGCAGATGGAGTGGTGAGCCTCCTTGCTGAGGTCGTTGGCCACCACTGTACCCACGCTAGGGATCTCCAGGGCATAGCGAATCGACCGCAGACCAGACGCAGCCAGAGCCTCAAGAATCTTCAGACCAGGCTGCAGAAATGATTTCATCAAAATAATACCGTGTATGCAATCTTATATGTGCATGTAGATTATATACATGTACATGTACAATGTACACACCGTATAGCAGGAAACTTTTGAGGGAGAAAACTTTCACGAATTTTGCGATTTTACAATTGCAACCACCCGTGAAAATTTCTGCACGAAAATTTAGGCACGCCACATCCATTATGCAATAAGTTTAACATTCCACGAAAGTTTTCTCCGCAAAAATTAATGCTCCCTTCCTACCGATCCGTGAAAGTTTTCTCCCTCGAAAGTTTCCTGCTATACGGTACATGTACATGTATGGCGCAAATTATTAAATTATAATATTGAGTAATTTCATAATGCAAATTAAGATACTGTACAAATGTACATGTACATAGCGCTGGTGAGAGTGTACAGCTAGCGTACCTGAGCCTTTCCAATAGACACAGTTTCACCTTCTTCTCCTCTTTGCAGATCAGTCTCCATCCCGGGAGCTCTCCTATCCTCTCCTCTCTCCTCCAGCTCCATCCTTTCTCCTTCCTCCCTTCTCTCTCCTTCTCCCTCCTCCTCTCTCTCCCCTTCTCTCTCAGCCCTACACTCACTATCACGTTCATCAACTGAGGCCTCTCCACTACTGACAGCTTTTTCTGCTGACTCAGCAGTTTCAGTTCCCACTTCTTCTTCTTCTCTTCCCTTCATTGATCCATTGGAACTACCAGTAATCTCTGCTTTAACTTCAGTAGATGGCTCTCTGTCCTGGTCCATGGCATGATTAATGCTTTCCTGTCTGACTGGCTCACTCTGGCAGTCCACGCTACTGTCCCTCGCTGGCACAGCTGCAGCATCAGTTGAATCCAGGTCCCTACTCACTGCAATAGAATAAAAATGAAATGGAATGTCAGTTAATATACATGTACATGCACACCAATCTCGCACAATAAAGCAGCATGCACACTTATTAAGGGCTTTGTGCATACTACACTATTTGCAAAAGCTGTGCAGGCCATGAATACACATTGTAAGTTTAAAGCGTAGAGTTGTAAGTGGTAAGAAAAAGGCAGCAAAGAGTGTCTAAATCAATAACATGTACAGGTGACTTTGAGGTACATGCACAGGTGCAGGTACATGTACATGTATGCATGACATTGTGCATTAATTTTGTGTGTTGGACGTTTGGATAGAGAAGGCACTACCTTTAGGTTTAAGTTTTTTCTTTGTTGCTGTAGGATTCCATAGATGCTCTGAATAATACTTGATCACTGCAACGCTGGGGAAAGACAATTTCATGTACAAGTACTTGTGTACATGATCTAACTCCAAATTAATTTTCTGTTTCTCATGAACCACCCACTTCCCTTTTAACGATGGTGCCTAATTGCCGGTTATTTCGTACATGATTGTTGACTAGTCCGTATTCTGCTTAGTATTAACAAACATATCCATAATGTATGTCCTAAAAGCAAAAATAATTGTGTTTATCAACGCTAGCATTGATTTTAATGACCAGTGTTGCTCCCAAACTGTTCTATCATGCTTAATTCTTGATCTGGGAGAAGATGACAGCTTTACCCTGAGCGATTCTTACCAGTGTTTTATTTCGAGATCATGAATACCTGCTGGAGAACCATGAACTCAGGGAAGCTCAAGTGGAATGGTCCAAGAAAATCTGGCTGCTAAAATGTAAAATTGGAATTGCCCTCCCGCCCGCATGCCTATACAATGAACTAGAGGATGGCAAACAGAAAATAGATTTGGAGTGACGTGTACACGTAGGAGTTTAATATTCTTCCGTAGATTAGTCGGTCCATTATCTCGAACAATTCCACTTATTTTGCAACTACACACAACTTTCCATATGCATTGAGATCCCTGTTGAGCAATATCATACCTAAGATCCCTGTTGAATTCCTGCACTGGATTATAAAACACCTGGTTGCTGTTGGGGAAGAGAATCCTGGCCCGGCCTTCCTGGATCTCCACATGCCCACTCTGATCACCTTGCTCCTTGATCGTTCCCTCACTGCTTTCATGACCAACTTCAGCTTTTCCTAGTGGTGCTCCAGTACATACTCCTGGTTGGTGCTCGGACTCAGAATGTAGTGACATCGTGCATCTGAATGTGCCAGTTGAGATTGGAGTTCCACTTGCATAAAATTGGAGGAGAGGTTGAATATGGATGATAGCTTTTCTAAGTGATGTCAGTCCAGCTGATGCATATACACGTCTGGCAAGCATTCATATGTGAACTGAAGAAAGGCACAGCTGTAAGATGTTCTTGCTAGCTTTCTAATTGAAGCGCACGTCAACCACATGGCGCGAGGTCAAAGTTCACGCAACTAGAACTGCAATTTTCTAGCTCGCACTTGTGACGACCTTTGCCTATTTAATATTGGATGCTTTTCACATGTAGAGAAGCACTGTACAATGACTATGTTATACAGTTGCAGGGCTATTGTAGGGCCAGAAGGATTCCATATTTACATAAACCGAAAATATCTGACCTCTCCGGACTTGTAGTAGAGGGTTAGCAGGAAGCAGGGTACCGGCCGCGCCGGGTGGGGCTGCAGAAAGCGCCTAATTATAAAGGTGATTCCCCTTATCCGTAGAGGTGCAAAGTAGTTAAAGCGGGGCACGTGGGGCGGATTTGAGCTGAGCTAGCAGTCAAGATGGCAACCGGAGTTGGAGCAGTCAATTTGAACATTAACTTACGGAAGGATACACGTCCAGAGCAGCTGCTGAAAGAGCTAGCTCTATCTCCGCTCATCTACATCAGGCTAGCTGGAATTGTAAGTCAATTAATGCTAACTGAGGCGTGGCCATGCATACAGGACACAAGATTTTTGTCATAATTCATTGGTGCTATAACAAGTCAATTGGTCCCCCATGTCTGATGATGATGACCACTTGGGTCATCATTTTAAAAAGCCCCCCCCCCCCCCCCCCCCCCCCCCCCCACCCTGGCATTGCATATGTTCCCCATGTAAATGCATTTGATATTTGACCTATTGAAAGATCAAGCGCTGATTGGGCTTTTTGTTAATGTAGCAAAGCTACTGGTATCTTCTAGCTGTACCTGGCGTAATAATTACTATGCCAGTAATCCCACCAGTGGTCGAGTAGAGTTGGTGTAGCATGCTAGTGGTGTAAGCACGCCCCAGGGAGTGTTGATGACGCAAGCGGACTTATCAAAACTGTTAGCTTGCTACTGTCATCATTGGATTAAGGTCAGCTGGATCTTTAGTACGGTTGAGGTGTCTAGCATGAAAGCAAGATCTCGAGCATGGTCATGATGGAAATAGACAGCTAAGTAGTGTCCTATTCATGTGTCACAACATTTGTCTTTGTAGAGTGATCAATCAATCCTTGGCTGGGTGGGGGCGATTGTATTTGTAGAGCGACAAGGTGGTCTATGATATACATGTACCATAATATTGTCCTGCATATCAAAAAAAATCAGATAATTAACATTAGTTTCAGTTTGTGTGGTTCATGGGTTCATACACATGTACATGTAGTTGTGAGTAAGGGATTTGGTTGAACTACACTGTGTTTTACAGGTCAGTGATCTAGAAGGAACTAGGGCCAAGAGGGAGGGGGGAATCTTCTCCCCCCTCCTTCAAAGTTTGTAGGTCAGTTATCCAGTGGAAAGGGTAAATAGGCGGTGGCTCTAGCTTTCATGTAATTCAGTTTAGGTACATGTACAGGTCACACAGGCTTTCACAATGACATAGCCAGGTGCCTTTCTCTTGGTTTACGTAATGCATGCTGGCCTATTAAGCCTTTAGTAGAGATGTGGGAATGAGAGTGTCTCTAACCTTTGATGTGCCTGTACGCCCCACCCTGCCTGGAAGTTTGTTTGCTGAGAACACTTTACGTTCTCTAGTTGTAACAAATTCTGGCATTTGATTGATTGGAACCAAGTATCTACATGTAAGTCACTTAGAAAGCCTATAACATAGAAAGCTTACAACTTGAATACTTACAACTCAGAGACCCAGTTTTTGATACCTAGAGCAATAACTTGCATCATGTTACTCAGTAACCTCATGCTAGAGTCTAAATATGTTAGACACTTAAGCCAATGGGATCTACAGTCTCTAGAATGCTTTAGACACTTACAAAACCCTCAGGCTTAACCTTTGGGATATTCTAGATCCCCTTGGTTTCAGTGTCTGACCTATAGTATATAGAGTCCCAGACAACTCCCAGCTGTGGGTCAGACATCTACATGTACATGAATAGAGAGCATCCACTCTTGTAAGCATCTAAGTTAGATCCTCACAGCCATATAGCTTCTGCACACCAGTATGCCAAAGAATAATGTGCTGAGGTACAATGTAGGTGGTACCATAGATCTGCAGCTTCAGTGAAACCATGAAAGAAGAGTCGTAAGTCTAACGAAAGAGCAACTACATGCACATTATTGAGAATGCAATAGTAGTATTCTAGCTAGTGTCATGGGATCAAATTGCAATCACTATCGCAATTGGACATTTGACCCCACCCACTAATTTGGTGCTTGATTTGGCACATGGTACAATGTAAGTGCCCAGAGCAATGAAAATAACATTTAATTTTGATGGTTATGGTGGAGTACCCACGCATGGGTGCCTACTCAGGGCTCTGTCCTCGAGTACAGGCATCAGGAGAATTGTTTATAAGGACCCTCTCCAGCCTAATTGGCTATTGAATACCTTGTTTTGTCAACTGTAATGTGCATTTGCAAACTAGTGGATACTGAGGCTAAATCTGTTCATGATTATGGGATCAACCATCGCAATTATTGGCTTCACAATGTTGCCTGACTTGTCTCAAATGTAATCATTAAACCACACAATTAAAAACTGTCCTATGGTACATGAATGTAAATGTACATGATAATGGCGTGAGAATTTTAATTCACACCATCACAACATTACCCTACCGGATCGTGTTTGTTATGGGGTTCAATACTCTTATCTAATGCCTCGATGCATGCTTGAAGTTCGCATGAGTAACTGATTACATATATTTTCAGTCTGTGTGCATCCATGATCTTTATGTAATCCTAACCACAGCTAAGTAGCCTGCCTAATGTCGAGTGAGGTCAAGGCAAAAATTTAGTATTAATATTATCTTCAAGAATTAAAGCAGAAACTTGAGTTTCTTTGAATCTGGAAATGGTCATGCAACATTAATCTTGTTCATCTTTCGTATAGAATTGTTTTATAGTGTACAGGGATTCCTTTAGTGTGCGATTATTTTGCATGCGAATTCTATTCCATAACTATGCATGTACATGTACATGTACATGTACTTATTATAATAGTGTACCATAATAATATTATACTTGGAAGTTTTCACCATGGGAAAATTTTCACCAATTTCACCACCTGCTCAGTCTGCTCTCATCAGTGAAAATTAATTTTGATCCCACTAATTTTTTGTTGTTTGTCAATAGAGCATATGGCGCATTGGTGAAAATAATTTTCAAAATTGATCTTTGTGCAATGCAAAGGTAGCTGCATGGCTTGACGAAATTCTTGTCCAGGGAAACTTTCCATGTATACCGTACTTAATCTCTCTCTCTCTCTCACACACACGCATGCTGTAACACACACTTGCTCATATGCACTGCAGCTATTCTCCATTATAGTGTTTGGATGTGTAGCAGACCAAGTATATCTGGACACTGCTGATGGTAGATTTTGTCTATACGGTATTAACTCCAATGCGTGCAGCTTTGCTATTGCTGTTGGTGTGATAGCATTCCTCCTGTGTCTCACCTTCCTGGTCAAGGATGTGCTCTTTGTCATCATTGACTACTCCGACACTATTGTGGTGAGTTGCTTGCCAGTACTACCATATCCCTTCTAATTAATGTGTCACTAAAAATATAATTACCGACCTTGGGTGGCGTATAATTAGAGCACGAAATTAACGTTCTGGTCCAGGTGGTACATCTTTTAGAGCAAAAGTGTGCTCAAGTAGTATGGTATTCTATTAATAGCCCACCCCACATGCAGCCTCACAAGCCACTCCTCTATAGCTAAGATTGAGGGCAATTTGAAATCATTAGAATCGCAATCTGGCTTGTATAGCACCATTCACAATCGTTTAGCTATGCATTCAAAACCCGAACTACGGTACTCAGTACTATCAAACTATTGTCAACTGTAAGTACCGTATAGCTCCAAACTTTCGTGGCACAATATTTTCGTGAATTTTGTGATTTGACTTCTAATCACGAAAATTTCCTCACGAAAATTTAGTATTATTGTGGGCATGGCTACACATGCACATTGCGATCGCGATCGTGCATAGCTTACATATACGCATGCGATACTAGTGAACGTGTGAACTGTCTGAAACGAAGTGTTAAATCGCTGCAATGTACAAGGACCTTTGTCCAAACAACTTCCTTCTTGTATCAAATCCGCCAACAACCATGTTGAAGAGATGGCCAAACAAACGACAGCAGAAGGTGCTAAAGGCGGAAAGAAAGGCCCCTATAAGTCTTGTCTAGTTTCTTTCCACTAACATGCTAGCCCAACGCTGAGCCACGTGCAATTGTGGGCGGGGCGACAATGTTAATTGTCCACATGGGGGCTGCGGCGGTATTCACAAAAAAAGGTGGTGATCACAAAATTTTTATTATGAAAATTTTCATTTATGGGATTTTCGGCAATTTCACGAAAATTCTGAAACACGAAAATTTGGAGCTATACGATATACTTGCCGGTACCCGGCGCTCTAATTAGAATGCGCCTGGAAAAAATAATTAACATGCTCACATGGTGCATAGTTAGAGTGTGAAAATTAGGACTCCGGCATAGGTGCATGGCGCAATTATTAGAAAGGTGCCTTAATTAGAATGGGTGTGGTACATTAATTATTTAGCACTCTAAATTCAGGTAGAAATTTTCTGAAGTGGGGGGGGGGGGGATTGCTCGAAAGGCATGCTCACAAATACAAAAAAATCATGGATGTTGGCTGCTTGACTATGTACATGTACATATATTATATTATGTAGCATCCTGAATTGGGGGGGGGGGGGGGGGGGTGGAGATTCCCCCTCTTGGCCCTATGTAGAAAAATTCTGCAGTTCTTTTAGTCAAGTACCGTAAAGTCTGGTTAATAAGTGCATATACTTATTAAGTGTATATTTTTTAATAAGCGCATGCTCCTTTAATTCCTTCCTATTGTTAAGTATTGTCTAATAAGCGCATGTGCCCAAAAAAGACGACAGTAATATTCACCGTTCAATCATGAGTTTTCCATCCTCTATATAGCTAGAACGAGTTTACCAACCTATTTTTGGATAGCCAGCTGCATTAGATTGGCTATATTCAACACTACGATGTTCCACTGAGACGGGTTCGGACTCTTGACCTTGACTTCGAAGCGAGTCTCGCCAAAGAAGTCGGCTATTTTTCTGGTTTTCTTCCAGTGATGGCTTCTGATCATACTCCTGTGAACTATTACAGAGCTTATTCCATGAATTTTTGTGTTCATAACTTGCTAGCTTTATGATCGAGCGCTTGAATGTGCTGGCAGTGGGTGGGGCCAAAACTTCACTCTCTATTGAGCACACATTGTCTAATAGGCGCATGTTTCCTTACCACTGAGAGTGATAAGCGCATGCGCTTATTAACCAGACTTTACGGTAATGTAAATGTACATGGACCTCTGCAGGGTTTTACATGTTTCTGGCCCAAAATTTGGGGGGGGGGGGGGGGGGGAGGGGGGACAAGCGAGATATTCTAGACTAGACGCCTTGGTGTCCCAAGGGGGTGGGTGCAGGAGGGGATGTGCCCCCTCCCGTGCAAAGCGCGGGAAGCTATTATAATAGCATAAATTGATATTAGTGTTCCCAATTCAAGAAAGCCATATAAATTTAAATCACACTTTATTTGGGGGGAGGGGGAAACAAAACCTCTTGGGGGGTGGGGGGAACACACCCTGCTGGGCTCTATATTAGTTAGACCAGGGACTATACATATCTTTTCAGATGGACTGGAAACGCTACATTATTATGCTCGCGAAAATTCTACAATCATCGTTACGCCCGGAAGTGTACCCGGAAATGTCTGACAGTATTGCTGCTATACTGGACTAGGGTGCCAAGACAGTCAATATGGCCGTCTAGTACTTCTATGAAGGCTTGTAGGAAACTCTTAGATTATGTTTAGCACACCAAATGTTGTTTACCCAGTGAAGCAACGGGTAAACTTACTTTTTATGTTTGAATAATGCTCATGTCTGTTTTAGTTCGTGAGATTATCCAGCACAAAAGGTGTCCATCTTTGTCAAGTAAATTTTTAAACTTAGGGGGTCTTGTGCTCCTAGAGTACCTTCCAGCTCAAAAGAATACTGTGCACCCAGTAAAGCAAGATTAGGGCTTACTACTCGCGCTGTGTAGAATCCTATGAGAGCTTCACTTTCTGAGCTAATCCAGCACAAAGTATTGCCAGGATATGAAAAGTAGCCATATTGAGCTTTTTCATTCATGGAGAGCGCACTCAGAAGCACACTCACCACAAAATGGCTTTCAGCACATTGTATTATGACTATGGGCTACTGTAGACACCCTCACAGACGCTGACTCCGTTATCAGGTCGACCACCGTTGGTGTTTCCGAGCAGCCTTTGTAGCTTCTTACCGCTTCCCGATATATTTTACCCGTAACGATGATTGCAGAAACGGAAATGTGTACTTTGTAATAGGGCGGTGCGCGCGTTTCCAGTCCATCTGAAAGATAATGTATAGTCCCTGGTTAGGCACTGTTTAGGAGGTTTCTACGTGATTTAGAAGACTGAAGGGCTCTACAACAAGTTTAGATCATAATAGTAAAACACTGTAATAGCCCGAGGATACAAAGTTGTAGGGATTCTATCAAATCTTGTAGGGGTTCTATCAGACTTGCAGGGGTACTATCACATATAGATACCTGCTAATGACCAATCAGATTGCAGTATTTGTTACAAGTATGATCTAAATGCAGATAAACCCCTGCTCTGCTGTCCCACCGCCCCCTCCCCCTCCCCCAGTACTCTGTGTGTAGGATAAGGCATGGGTGCTCCCCATACTTTGGTTATAAGATGTACATATAGCCTGGGCGTTCTTCATTCATGCACCTGGGCACTGTCCATTCTATTGCATAGCTAACCAAGCACCTAGAGATCAGTGGGTGCTTGCCCAGGACTAACAGATCGAGTCCTTCAATACATACATGTACATGTACATGTGTGTTGTTCATGTTTAATAGATCAAGAAAGTTCTTGTTCTGGTTGATGCCATCGCCAATGGCCTCTGGGGCTTCATGTGGTTTGTCTGCTTCTGCTTCACTGCTGATCAGTGGAGGCGAACTACAAAGAGTTTTTTGTCTTCATCTGAAGTGAGCTGTGGCAACTCTGGTGTGGCATTCTCCTTCTTCAGCATCATAGTGTTTGTAAGTCACAGGGATACTTTATACATCGTAATATTATGTGTGTGTACATAGTATAGATGTGTGGTGTACCGTATGGCGGGTAATTTTCGTGGGGTGCTAATTTTCGTTATTTTCGTGGTTGACTTGGCAGTCACGAAATTTTCCACCCACGAAAATAAATGCCTACGGTGATATGGTATTATGTGAGTCCATGATGATGGGCGTGGCCACAAACATCATGGCAGTGCGGCCAACACTTTCCAGTATTAGCAAGCAATAGTAGCCACTGTCATCCAGCTGATAGCGTCTGACACTAATATTCTTCTATCTCATGCTATTTGTGTCTCTGTATGCATATATGGCTTAGTAACAAAGAAGATTGCGAGCGCCTGTATCGATTACATCATTGTTTGTGCAGCAGTGCCGCGCCCCTGCGGTACTGGTTGCTGTCACGAAATTTAAAACCACGAAATTAATTTTGAGGGCCTTTTCGGACGTTCCACGAAAATTAGACCCCACGAAAATTACCCGCCATACGGTATACGTACTAGAAGCACATGTGCATACAGATACATGTGGCTAATGAAGTATTATTTACCATTAGTCTTATCTTCATTAGTGTATAGTTCATTGTTCACGTTTCTTGTGCCATACATGCATGATTACTGAGCATCTTAGCACGTATCATCTTATTCTATTGTCAGATAGCGCATCTACATGTATGTATATCCCATTTTATGTCAAGTGGGGTGGTGTATGGTACTGGTCCTTACCCCAACAAGTCCATGTACATTGTTTAAATGTTTTGACTGTAGTGTGTATAAAGAGTGTATTAGGAAGATTACATGTATGTACATGTACATAAGCATAATACTACTGGGTAATATACAGGAGATACAACAGTTTTGGTTCATTAACACATTGTGTGTGCGGCTTTAATTAGCAGGCAATCAGCATTAATTTTAATTATAGTATGAAACAATACCATTCAATCATCCTTTGCCATGTACATATAGGTTCACTTGACATTGTGTGACAACCTCCTACATACATTATTATTACAATATTATGCTGCTAGGGAGATGTGCATGCATTGTATAATACTGCACCACATTACATCTGCAGGGCAAGGGTTCTGTACACTAATGTGTTCTTTACTATACACATATTATATATAGGGTGCTATAGTTGGTGTGAATGTGTTCTACTTCATTCGTATCATGCGTGGTTCAGATGGGAGCTCTCCCCCTGGAGGAGGGTACGCCTCCTTCCCCGAACCAACGGGACAGTCTGAAGGCGGCTCCAGTGACTACACTCCTCCCGAATATTGACGCAATTAACACACTCTTCTTAGTAGTAAGGGCCTAGGGTTCAAATGATTGTTAATTTTCATGGTCCTGAGTGCTTGTTTTGTTTGTCGTGTCTTTCCATCCCCTGATAAGATAAGGTACCCTTGTTTATTATGTTATGACTGTTTGCCTTTTGAGGATTCGATGAACTGTGTTGTATTCAAAATTTCACTGTGTACATTGTCATGTAAATGTACTTTAGTAGTACATTGTACATGTAGTATTGTGAATGTAGTGATATTATAGTTATGTTCCTATATATTATGTGACCTGCTATGAGAAAAGGGACCATTCATGGTAGTATGAAACAAGACCAATGTTGATCATGATAATGTCCAACTTACTTTCTACAAAACTAAAATTTAATAATGTAGTGAATAATTATTACTCACTACAATATTTAACGCTCGGCGCATGCGCGAGGGTTATGGTAGTTGTTCTGTCTGTCTGTCTGTCTGTTACCACGCTAGCTGCTACATACCTCATTTGCAAGTCCAATTTGCGGTGTTGTAAGGTTGCTTATGGCATTCCAAACGCATGATTTGTGTGGATTTCACCGAAAACTCTTTGTTCGCCAGTTTTGGCGTCATTTGCCGATTCTAAGCTGACTTAATGTATAAATAGAATGTTGTGTATTGCGCGCTATATATGTCTATTAACCCTCAGCACATTCGCGGTTGCATCAATCCCGCCGCTCAGTCCACTGGCGAGCTTTTGATGATCATGGGATGACAGTGTCTTCTTTTCAACTCTAAGGCTTAGCTGCCAATTGCCATGTGCATTCTTGTGGTACCCTTTGATTCTCTGGCTTGTATGCATTACAGTGCTTGAACCCAAGTAAGTTGCGATAATATTGGACATGCAATATTGCTCGGTGTACATCAGTGCCAAGGCTTTGCATCGTAGTCCTTCAAGTTAACATGCATATAGCTAATGCCATGCAACGCACCGAGGGTTTTGTGCTCAAGAGAGTTCTAGTTAGTTTTGTATATAGAATAATTACTCACTACATTATTAAAAATTAGTTTTGTAGAAGTAAGTTGGACATTGTATCAATTACAATTATTATTGTACTCTTGGTAGTATACATATGATAATGGGAATACTAGTACGTAGCTCTAGCTTCGCACGTTTTATGCGGGAGGGGACACATCCCCCTCTCACACCCGTCCCTTTGGGCCACAAGGATGGCCAGTTAGTCCAGCTATATCTCCCTTATTCCCCCCTCCCCCTCCCCACCCATGCCCATGCAGATGTTGGGCCAGAATCTGATAATATATAAAACCTTGCTTTAATTATGTACCCTGGTATAGTACATGTCTGTTGGTTCTTAAATAAAGATATGCATTGTGGTATAACACACAGTATTATGACCATAATTAACAGTATGTTGGAAATATTAATTATCTCCCCCATCTCCATGATTTCTGGGGCCAGCATCGATCGATGTGTACGCATTCTATTGACGACCTTTTACCACATGCACCATTACACTGTGCAGCTACTGGGGAGATGGTCAAGTGTTCATAATAATATTATTATTATAATTAGCTAAGTGGGATAAATTGACATAATACAAATTACAATGTCATGTATTCTTCACAGTGTCATGATTATCTTTGAAGTTCACTTTTTCACACAGTCATAAGCTATGTTTTTATCCATAGATGAATCAACCAGTGGTGGCAATTCTATCTCATCGTACAGTACATTTGCCTTAACTTGCCTTAGCTCTGTCTGAAGTTTAGTCTTCATTCTAGCCATAATAACTATCACAATTATGAAAACGATGAGCATTATGAATAATATCGATCCCAGTGAAACGATTGTTGCAACAAGTGCTAGTGTAAGGCCAGTAATGCCACCTACATCACTACGAGATAGGCCAGCTGACACATCTATAATTATTAAAAATCGAAGTATACATAAAAATTAATTATTGTATTGTATGCTATACATACCACATTCACAATGAGGAATACTTCCATTCCATTTTCCATTTGGTAGGCATACTCGAGTCATTACATTGGTAAACAATATTTGTGAGTCACAATTGAAGCACGAGTAGAGAGCAATGGCTCCGGTATCAATGCTATTGTAACAGACAATGCCATTCCTTATTCCAAGAGAATGCAGAGGGGCACTACAGCTGACACCAGTGGGTAATGGTGTGTCGTCACTCAGCTGCTGAGGATCACATCCTGTATTAAAACAATGTAACCATAGTGGCAGTTAATCGAGCTTATGACTTTCGTAAATGGGAAGTCCATGTATAAGGCTCTTGATTTCATGACCTATCACTAACACTTTTGCACATAAAATTAATAATAATAGTGAGAACAATGGGATCGCGGATGTAATCTGTTTTTGTACCTGTACTAAATATTCCCTGTATACTTGTTGAGAAAGTCCCATCAAAAGCTGTCAAAACATAGCAATAAACACTTTCACTTCGTGGGGGAGGAAGTAGATGATAATCAATAATCACAACATTTGATGTGGTAGACTGACTTCTACTAGACAGTGATAGATTTGTGCACATCTCTCCGGGCCCATAGACCATGCTGCATGATTTACCAGCGCTGGTTGGTATTTGTTTTTCGAATATACAGTGTACTGATGAGGAGAGTAGGTCAAACTCAACATTGACTAGTTGATTTGCACTTCCTGTAATACATTGTGAAGATGCACATGCAGAAAACTTAGCTAATCTACAAAGTCATGTATACTGCATCATAAACAGACCTATTGTCAGTGGATCAGTTATGGCTCCATTTCCAAGTATGTTGGTAGCATAAACAGTGACATTGATGTCTACGCAAGGAGGGCAGGATGATAAAGTGACTTCAAATGTATGATTGCACATCCCATCGATGCACCAAGAAGCTGGTATAGTTGCTGAACTGCAGAGGTCACCAGAGATGGAGTCCACGTAAGTAACGGTATAGGATATCGTGGAACCATCAATCCCATTAGATATCATAAACGACTCCTGAGTACGCATAAAAGAACAATAATACAGTCAAGAGACTGTAAGGACAGTTCAAACAAGGCCATTTTGTTTCCATAATCATGCACATATTCAGAGCTGTATACAGTTATGCAGGGGCATAGCCAGCGCATGAACACTGGTATGGCTGTAGTGCATCAAAAAGGGGGCACAACCAAGAACATGTTTAACTTTTGTATACAGCCAAGAATTAGCATTGTTCACACAACCTCAAAATAATATCTTGTGAAGGCTGGTGTGATGAGAGCCACACTCTGCCATACCCTGGCTATGCCACTGAGTTGTATTATGCCATGCCTGTGCCTACAGTTGTGTCTCAAATTTGTATTTTTATTATCATACAGCTGATTATTCGTGAGGTGCTTTTTCGTGGTTGACTTGATAACTGTACTTCTTTGCAGAAGTAAAATTAATAAAGGAAGATATTGAAGATAAGGAGGAGGGCGCTGAACATAAAATTAAATTTTTGTGATCATGCCTACTCGATTTATTTTTGCATGATCGAGGCAATTTAATAGCCATGAATTTCTCAATGAAAGAAAATACATTTGGTATAGTAGCTACTGAGTCACGTAATCAGGTTAGACCCCCCCCCCCCCCCCCCCCCACCCTGTACCCCTCTGGCTATAGATATTCCATCAAGATACATGTATTATGCCATGACCTGTTTTTATTCCTCAAGAATCATTGAAATGGCATAAACTTAGATCCCTGTGAACTATTATGGTTCTTCTGTGGGGGTGTATAATTATTATAATATGGACTATATTATATTATTATGAACCCTTGACCATCTCCCCAGTAGCTGCACAGTGTAATGGTGCATGTGGTAAAAGGTCGTCAATAGAATGCGTACACATCGATCGATGCTGGCCCCAGAAATCATGGAGATGGCGTCTAAGATCGACTCTCAATCTTGGTAGCGACCGGTTTCGATGCTTCAATCACAGAGACGAACTCGACAGCACACTGTGACAGTATTCCTTCCGAACTTCAGGTTGGTCGCGCTGCTGCAGTCTCGCGCGGGCCAGCCCCTTGTGACAATGATGCGTGCTATATATAGCACAAGGCTATCCACGGCATTACGTAAGCCAAGAAAACACGTGAAGTTCAACCAACAGAGAAAGTAGCGCTCAGCTTGTAATCTATTCGCTGGATACACGCGTAAGATACTCTACATATTTACTGACTTTCAAGTCCCAGAAAGGTTCCAGCGAGGCCCTGGGTTTTTTCATAATTACCTCATAGGTTGCATCATAATTTCATCATAATTTCATCATAGATTACACCACAATTACCTCATAATCACAGAAAAGTAAATTGCTACTGGGGAGATAATGAACAACTTAGAGACTACGTCCAGAGTCCCTCACGAATACGCCGCCATAAATTCGAACTAGGACACATCGACAAACTGCGCATGCTCCGTATACGCGTACAATATTGGGGCGCGCGGCTTGAGCCGGTTGACCTTCACCTGCCATGTGCTCGACTGAATAGGGAAATCCCCCTGCCCTGAAAGCAAGCTCGCTAGAGAAAGCGAACTGAGAGAAACGCCAAAAGGATATCATCGGATAGTCCACGATCTCTTCAACGCTAGGTTCGAATTCTGGGTCCCAACAATCTTTCATGAGCGCTAAACATTTTGAAACAGTTTCACAGCAATTACATCATAATTTCATCATAGGTTTCATCATTATTCATCATAATTACCTCATCGCGAGGCCGAATCGATTTGTTAATTGGGACTCTGGACGTAATGAACAACTTAGAGACTACATCCCGAGTCCCTCACGAAAAGTAGCCGCCATAAATTCGAACTAGGACACGTCGACGAACTGCGCATGCTCCGTACACGCGTATATTGGGGCGCGCGGCTTGAGCCGGTTGACCCGAACGTGACCTCCACCTGGCCATGTGCTAGACTGAACAGGGAAATCCCCCCGAGTGCGAGCTCGCCAAAGAAAGCGAACTGAGAAAATCGCCATATCTCATCGATAGTCCACGACGTCTTCTACGCTAGGTTCGAATTCTGGGTCCCAACAACCTTTCATGCGCCCTAAACATTTTGAAACAGTTTTCACCACAATTTCATCATAATTTCATCATAATTTCATCATAGGTTTCAATAATTTCATCATAGGTTTCATCATAGGTTTCGTCATAATTACTCATCGCGCGGCCGAATTCTTTTTTGCGGATTGGGACTCGGGATGTAATAATGAACAACTTAGAGACTACGTCCAGAGTCCCTCACGAATACGCCGCCATAAATTCGAACTAGGACACATCGACAAACTGCGCATGCTCCGTATGCGCGTACAATATTGGGGCGCGCGGCTTGAGCCGGTTGACCTTTACCTGCCGGCCATGTGTCCCTCACGAAAAGTAGGCGCCATAAATTCGAACTAGGACACGTCGACGAACTGCGCATGCTCCGTACACGCGTATATTGGGGCGCGCGGCTTGAGCCGGCTGACCCGAACGTGACCTCCACCTGCCATGTGCTAGACTGAACAGGGAAATCCCCCCGAGTGCGAGCTCGCCAAAGAAAGCGAACTGAGAAAATCGCCATATCTCATCGATAGTCCACGACGTCTTCTACGCTAGGTTCGAATTCTGGGTCCCAACAACCTTTCATGCGCGCTAAACATTTTGAAACAGTTTCACAGCAATTACATCATGAATTTCATCATAAATTACCTCATCGGTTTTCATCATCATTTCATCATCAATTACTCATCGCGCGGCCGAATTGTTTTTTTTGCGGATTGGGACTCGGGACGTAATAATAATGAACAACTTAGAGACTACATCCCGAGTCCCTCATAAGTATTGCACCGCGCTTACTGTACGCCGCCATAATTCGAACTTGGACACATCGACAAACTGCGCATGCTCCGTACACGCAGTATATTGGGGCGCGCGGGTTGAGCCGGTTGACCCGAACGTGACCTCCACTGCCATGTGCTAGGCTGTATAGGGAAATCCCCCCAGAGAGCTCGCTCGCCAAAGAAAGCGAAC
Organism: Cliona cf. orientalis; assembly: GCA_963930775.1. Classification (NCBI taxonomy): domain Eukaryota; kingdom Metazoa; phylum Porifera; class Demospongiae; order Clionaida; family Clionaidae; genus Cliona; species Cliona cf. orientalis. The sequence goes on from OZ005695.1 coordinate 6,968,331, forward strand.
TGAGAGAATCGCGGTCCTGTAGAAGTTAGTGTAAAATAGAGTTTTATCCCTAGAGTAACTCATGGGACGATTTTACACCAGCAAAACCTAGAGTAACTCATGGGACGATTTTACACCAATACAACCTAGAGTAACTCATGGGACGATTTTACACCAGCAAAATTAGTGTAAAATCCTGAGTATTTATTGTATGCCAAGCATAATATAAGGGAGGATTTTACACCACATCAAAATTAAGGGGCTTACTCATGTAAAATTCTCCCATATAACTTACCTCTGCTATATATAAGGGACGATTTTACACCAGTTGCCACCACAGGTACTGAAGTGGTGTAAAATCGTGCCATATAATACTGATGGCTAACAGTAACTGGAGCAAAGATTTACATGTGACCTTTGACCTCACTTAAAATTCTCCCATAATAATAAGAATGTACATCCACACTCTGCTAAAACTTTAAGTGTGAACTTCGACCTGGTATAAAATGCTCCCTTGTATATAGCCACTGAATCCAGACTCAGGTGGGTTTTTAAGTGCGTTCCGAATGCTCGCTTGCTATGGGTGTGGCTGCATATAGTGCAGAATGGTAGGTGGGGCTCACTATGTACACGAGTTACAATGCATGCAATATAGAGTTCCTCATCAGGACATCTCTGCTTCGCGCTCTTGCTAATAGAATGGTAGCTACTCACCACGTGCGCGATTGTTCGTGAAGCATGTCTGGGAGTAACCCATTGTGAATTGGTTGAAAGAAGATGAGTATGAGAAGGAAATAATTATAATTATGAATAGAGTAGCTAGCTATTATAGTGTACAAGATTAAGATATGAGACACTTAACTATTGACTGCTTTTAGACAGTTTTTTTAGGAGTATTTTATGTGGGTTTTTAGCTCAGACTACCTATGGCCATGGCCTCTAATACACGGATTAGAGGCCATAGGTAGTCTGAGCTTAATAAAACACACATGAAGGCCTAGCTATTGGAGTACCAACCCCATGTGCACATATGTGCCTGTGTGTTTTCAAAGAAATCTTGTAACTTTTGCAAAGGCTCGCCCCGCACAGATAATAATTATTTTCAAATTTGTGATCATTAGTATTATGGGATACCTGTCCCTATTATGAGACACGTACCACATGAGGTGTTTTATTTAAAATTGATATCCTAGCCTTGGGTGTTTGCTAATGACAAAAAATAGCTAAGTAGCTAATTTGATGTGCCAAATAAGCAAATTTGCAAAATTGATACACCAAAAATCGTATTTTACCACAAAAACCCATATCAAAATAAGATAGCTAGCAAATCCAATTTGTAGGCAGGTAGCTAGCTAATTATTAGGTATAATACAATTACCCCCAAACCAGAAGCTTCCATCTTCGTTAGTATGGATGTCCGATAGTCTCATAATAACTATCTGCATATAGCTACTTTAATACCAAACGCATGAGTGAGCCGTGCTGGTGATGCAGTACATCCAATGCTGCGGAAATAGGAGGGTCTGGGTTCGAGACTATAGCCATGAGTGATTCCTGATAGCAGCTACTATAGTGATTTAGCTACATCTTTTTAATGTGATAGCTATTGCTCTTTGAGTGAAATGTGATTTAGCTATAATAATTATAGCTATATTATTATTATCTATGTATTCATTAAGCAGAGTAAAACACTACCAATAGGGTGCAATTGAGTGAGTTCACTCCCATGTATATGGTATCTAGCTACAGACAAACTGAAGAGGCATCTTTTGATGATGAAGACTTAGAAAGATTAGTATAAATTAGCTACAATAGCATCCAAGTGAGAGAATGTACTGGCATTTATACAGTCACAGAGTCATGATTACTATAAACTCTAAAACAGTAAAATTAAATACCCGGTATTATAGCTATAAGTCAATGGTGATCATAATATTAGCTATCATCATTTCTACCCTTATCACTCTAAACACAAGGTTGTACTGCAGAAATTACCCTGACATGCTTTACAAAGAACTCTAACTCATGCACACAGTGAGCCCCCGGCCTACCATTCTATTAGCACAAGCCCAAAATAGTGTTGCGGCTGCAGGATAGCTCCACCCACCAAGTGCATGCACTACAGCCATACCCACAGCAAGCGAGCATTCGGAACGCACTTAAAAACCTACCTGAGTCTGGATTCAGTGGCTATATACGAGGGAGCATTTTACACCAGGTCAAAGTTCACACTTAAAGTTTTAGCAGAGTATGGATATACATTCTTATTATTATGGGAGAATTTTAAGTGAGGTCAAAGGTCACACGTAAATCTTTGCTCCAGTTACTGTTAGCCATCAGTATTATATGGCACGATTTTACACCACTTCAGTACCTGTGGTGGCAACTGGTGTAAAATCGTCCCTTATATATAGCAGAGGTAAGTTATATGGGAGAATTTTACATGAGTAAGCCCCTTAATTTTGATGTGGTGTAAAATCCTCCCTTATATTATGCTTGGCATACAATAAATACTCAGGATTTTACACTAATTTTGCTGGTGTAAAATCGTCCCATGAGTTACTCTAGGTTGTATTGGTGTAAAATCGTCCCATGAGTTACTCTAGGTTTAGCTGGTGTAAAATCGTCCCATGAGTTACTCTAGGGATAAAACTCTATTTTACACTAAAATATGTAGGACCGAGAATCGCCATATGTCATCGATAGTCCACGATCTCTTGTACGCTAGGTTCGAATTCTGGGTCCCAACACCCTGTCATGCGCGCTAAACATTTTGAAGCAGTCTTCACCCCAATTTCATCATCATTTCATCATAATTTCATCATAGGTTTCAATAATTTCATCATAGGTTTCATCATAGGTTTCGTCATAATTACTCATCGCGCGGCCGAATTGTTTTTTGCGGATTGGGACTCGGGATGTAATGAACAACTTAGAGACTACATCCCGAGTCCCTCATAAGTATTGCACCGCGCTTACTGTACGCCGCCATAATTCGAACTTGGACACATCGACAAACTGCGCATGCTCCGTACATGTATACAGGCAGTATATCGGGGCGCGCGGGTTGAGCCGGTTGACCCGAACGTGACCTCCACTGCCATGTGCTAGACTGTATAGGGAAATCCCCCCAGAGAGCTCGCTCGCCAAAGAAAGCGAACTGAGAGAATCGCCATATGTCATCGATAGTCCACGATCTCTTGTACGCTAGGTTCGAATTCTGGGTCCCAACACCCTGTCATGCGCGCTAAACATTTTGAAGCAGTCTTCACCCCAATTTCATCATAATTTCATCATAATTTCATCATAGGTTTCAATAATTTCATCATAGGTTTCATCATAGGTTTCGTCATAATTACTCATCGCGCGGCCGAATTCTTTTTTGCGGATTGGGACTCGGGATGTAATGAACAACTTAGAGACTACATCCCGAGTCCCTCATAAGTATTGCACCGCGCTTACTGTACGCCGCCATAATTCGAACTTGGACACATCGACAAACTGCGCATGCTCCGTACAGGCAGTATATTGGGGCGCGCGGGTTGAGCCGGTTGACCCGAACGTGACCTCCACTGCCCATGTGCTAGGCTGTATAGGGAAATCCCCCCAGAGAGCTCGCTCGCCAAAGAAAGCGAACTGAGAGAATCGCCATATGTCATCGATAGTCCACGATCTCTTGTACGCTAGGTTCGAATTCTGGGTCCCAACACCCTGTCATGCGCGCTAAACATTTTGAAGCAGTCTTCACCCCAATTTCATCATAATTTCATCATAATTTCATCATAGGTTTCAATAATTTCATCATAGGTTTCATCATAGGTTTCGTCATAATTACTCATCGCGCGGCCGAATTCTTTTTTGCGGATTGGGACTCGGGATGTAATTATTATAGCTCAATCAGCATGGCATAAAAATCTGAGTACCATAACTTACTGCTTGTTCAAATGTTGTGATAATCCTTCTCAATGCTTTTGTTTCTTCAGAGTACCGGGGCACACTGTGTACATTTGAAGGATTTGGCGCTGTAAAAGTTTCAATATTGGGTTAGGTACCAAACAAAGCAAGCTAATCGTTATAGCAGCTATAGAAGTTGATAAAGTTAGTTTCATTGTGAGTTTTGCAACAGATAAACAATAGTACAATGTCATAAGCATTGGGCTGGGATCTTTCTGTGCTGGTACAGGACACCTGCACCCACCATCCTGAGAATTAATGACAGTGAATTTTCTGAGAAGGGATTGTAAAAAATCTACTTGTTATGATAATTATAATTTAGATCACATTACGTGCATGCATACTTTTTAAAGTGACGGAGACAGAAATGCTTGGATTTCCAGTCATTGTTCCACAGGCCACTGTACGTACAGCAATACTGCACACACGACCAGCAACGACACTATGGCAAGTGATGCTAGTGTTGGTTGTAGTAGGTGGACATATCCCACAATCAATGGTAACTATTTGGTAGTGTATTGCAGGGCAGTTGGTAGATACAGAGCTCCAGCTAAAGGAGATGTGGCCAGTGTCAAGGTTAATGTCAGTGACATGGACATCATGAGGTGCATCAAAAAGATCTATGGTTGTGCACGTATTCGTTATGTTAAGTTGATTATCAGATTTCTGTTTAATTTTGATAATAATACTAAAGAATATTATTATAATATACCTGTTATGATATCTATTATTCTAGTCCCAATTAGAGTATCTCTTGATCTGTTGTTGTGCACACACTGAACAGTCTCACCATCCATACTGATAGTGGTTATTACACTGAGTTGGGAAGTGTAGCAGTTATCGTCAACAACACTTAGACTGCGCCCAACTATTGCTCCATTATTGCATTCATCTCTTGTGCCAGATGTAAACTGACTATGACTCAATAAGATGCTGCCTCCTGCACATTGGAATGCAGATCCCTCCCATATAGTTGTCCCAGGGCCAATAACAGTGCATTCATAGAGCAGTTGTTGCCCAGCACAAATACCACAGCTGCTGTTAATTCGTTGGACTAGAATTGGATCTCCATTTCCAGTACATTCTATACACAGATATCAGTGATTATGCACGTTTTATTCATAACTTTAAATCTGTACCTATAATACCTGATAGTGAAGTAAGTAGAAGGCAAATTAATAGCCGTACTCTGAAGCAGTACACACCAAACTTTTGCATGTTGAGAATAATATTACTAGAATCATTGAAGCATGTTGAAGTGATGCAATCATCAGCTGACGACCTGTACCAAGTACCTGTTTGTCCATAATAAAATTTAATAATGACGACATAGTCTAATTAACGGAATTGAAATTTTTGACTTTGCTGCGTCAGCCAAATCTGACTACGAGCTTACCACCCGAAATGTCGGTTAACAGTCGCAAATTATTCATGCTCGTTTATCTGCTCCAGTTCCTCGGTTTATGTAAGTGCACTTCAGAGTTGGCGCATAGATTATGGCGGGTGATATGTAATCTATGGTTGGCCCATGGTTGGCCATAATCAGATTTTTATTGTAAATTTAGTAGGTGCATGTAGATGTACATGTACATAGCTGTTTACTCAAAGTTTATATTTTGATCTAAATACAGCTACACAGGAACTGGTACCACTTGAAGAGTATGACTCGTGTGGTGTATGCCCCGGTACAATAATTCTGTATGAGTGTGCAATACTTGATTCTACCGCTACAACCGTCTATCAAATCACTTTACCAGACTCCACAAACTGCACACTCAAACTGGTGAATAGTCGATTTCTTGGTTCTGAAGATGGATGCTTAAATAATCTGGTTCTTGCACGTGCCAACAGGATTGATGGAATCAAGTACATATCCAACATCAGTATTACCATACCAAACACCACCTTCCCTACCTCCTCCTCCATCATTATCAAGTGCTTAAGTGAGGACAGTTCTGAACCAGTTGGAACTGCTACTGTTGAGATCATATCAAGTGGTAAGAACCGATTGTATTAATGATAATAGTGTCCACATAGTCTTGTGACCCAGCCCCTAAGTGCACATGAAAAAGGGGTCTGGTAACATTGTTTACAACGAACCTACGTAAATATAGACTCATTGGAATATAATTGATATTCACGTTTGCGCAAGAGACTAATGATGGCTTTATCTACTCCTGTCATCATGGTGTGGTAATAAAGTGACTTTCCATAGCCATGGCAGTAGGTACATGTAAGCTAACCAACATATCTTTAGTAAATTACCGTAGAAACTGGTTGTTAAGCGCTGCTCGCTGTTAAGCGCATACTTTTTATTAAGCGCATAGTTTTGTGCGAGCTTTACCGCTCTTTGTTAGGCGCATATGCCCAGCAAGCCAGCCAAACGACGAGCGATCGGTTACATGAGCCCAGAAAGAAGGCTAGAAGTAGGCTGGAGAAGAAAACGTCGAGAATTACGCTCTCTGGTCGCTTCTTGGCCACCGTTGTAGGCCTATCTACCCTCGACACGTTCTTTACGCACGCCCCACCTACCGTGTTTTAGCACTTTTAATTAAGCGCATGCTTCCTGTTAAGCGCATACTTTTTGTTAAGCGCATATTTTCTTGCTGCCGCGTGCTATAAGCGCATGCGCTTAACAACCAGTTTCTACGGTACCTCCAACAAGTACATGTATGTTTGATGTCACAATCATGGAATAATGTGGCTAATATGCATGAGTACTTACAGTATTAAAGCTCACATACATGTACTCAGAGAAAATCTAAACAGTATCATCTCCCTAGTTGTACGTATGTCAATCGTTAGTACAGTGTGCATGCAAGCATAGCAGCATGAACTTTTGAACCTACTAGCATATTACTTCGTAGACCACACCGCTTGATGGAGGTCAACAGCTGCTGCTTGAACTCACTACTGCAATGGCGACGTTCTCGCTCTGTCGAATCTACCACCAGGCTATGACAAAGAACAAACCTCGTCTCTCACTTCGCTTGAGGCTCGGTGGCCTGCTGAGCTGGCTTCTCGAAACGCGCTGTGCTTTGTGCCATTTGTTCAACAATGCACCTCTAGCTCTATGGCCACCATTGTTTGTGTACACGGCACTGCAATTCTGACCAATCGTGGGACTTCTGAACTTATAAAAGAGCGCATCTTTACATGTACGTCCTCCAGGTTAGGATATGGACTATACGAAAAATGATCGTCTGAAAAATATTTTTCGTTGTATATAGTATAATGAAGGCTTAAAGCTTAAAAATTAACAAATACGGGCTAGAGAAGTCTTCTATGTTCACTGTAGCCAAGAGATGATGCACCATCACTCTAATATCACAGAGAGGCGATCGCTGGACTGACTCAATATCTTCTGCATGCTCTAAGTCACCATAGAGCCCTTCTGGGCACGAGCGCCACCATATGGCGCATTCATAGATATTATAGACTACGTAAACGTAGTCTATAATATCTACCATAGTTAATCGAATACAACGTATGATCCAATCTAACGTAAGAAATTAGCATTAATTTGTATGAATTCTCATAACGGAGTGATTGACGATCTTTACCAAAAAACGCGCGTTTTTTAAAATTGAAATTATTTTTTTCCATATGTACTATTAGATTAAGTACGGTATGGCATATTCATACGGCATTCTTTGTAAAAAATATTTTCATGATAAATTATATGCTTTGTATGCACGTTAATTGCAAAAGGAGCAATCTGATTGGTCGCGCCACATTCCAGAGTTTGGGACAACTAATACAACACAATGTTACCAGACCCCTTTTTCATGTATGTTTTGCTAGGTCACGTGACTAAGTGTCAACATTGCCGGGATTTCCCCCCCCCCTTCCCCCCTGACTCACAACACACATGTACATGTACATGCATGTATGTGTGTATGTCATGCTTTGGAATACAATTTTAATTATCCCCACATGCATGCACAAAGATAAGGTAATTGGTGTACAATATACATGTAACTCTATTGTCGTCGGCATGAAAATTGCCAGTTTTTGAGATCTAGGCATTTGAGCAACTTATAAAAGTGCATAGTATAGGAAGCTGGCTTTATTATGCTTTGATTCAGAATTGTTTGGTACTTGTAATTAACGCCCATAGTAAGCACACAAAACACTGTATGCATACAATGTCATGTGGTGTGATATCGATTTGTAACCCTTATGTCGTCGTCAGCATGAAAATCGACAGATCTGGAGATATAGGCATCTGAGCGACTGATAAGCACAATGAACGGTCAAGATGATTGACAAATTGTACATGTAACTGTAAATTTTTGTATGAGGCACTCACACTCAGTGTATACATGTACCTCTACAATATACATAATATATACAGTGTACATGTAGACTAACATAAATCACAAATATTTCGTGTCCAAAATATTTCATGCAATAATTCATTGCATTAAATAATTTTTGGATAAATGATCCTGTACCGCATTATCGTTGATAGCGCACATGTCTTTCGTGTGTTTGATTTTTGCATAAGCAAGGCTATCTGAAATTATTCTGATCTTTTGAATTTAATGAGGTATTTAAAATAGTGTAGATACTCAGAATGGAGTAGTTAAATTTTGTTAGAAGACCTGTCATGAATTTGAACAATTGTATTAAACAAAATGTATCAAAATGAAAGAAATAGGCAGAAATTGAGTTTTAATTATTGTCTGTATGATTAATTTTAGGATTGATGGTAAAATTTGTAGCTCTATCAAGGTTTAAATTAGCAAAAACATCGCTTTCCGGCAAAATTTAAACGGGGACTGAGCTGAGCCCACTGACACGTGGCACGAGTGCCAGTACTGGTGGCTCTTTTGAGAGCCATGTAGTCTCTCCTTCACTATCAATAAAAACTGTTGTGAGACAAGTCTCACACGTGTAGAAGGGGGTGTTGCATGAGACCCGGCTGAGACAGTTGCTCCTCAGCTGCTTGAAGCATAGAATCACCTTCATTCCTAGTGCAGTCCAGATCTCACGGTCAAAAAGTCGTAGAAAAATTTTTCCTCTGGCTTTATAGCCAAGCTTTGGGTGTCGCAAACAGCTTTAGTAGCGAATAAGAGACCATACGTGGCTGTCAATAGATCTATAGAGCCACCAGCACTAGCACTACATTACACAGGCATTGCTTAATATAATACTGAATAATGCACGTGGCTGGCTTGTTAGCTTATATACGCGAAAGAAGTGTGACATCATTGCTGCATACTTCCTGCTCTGCAACATGAATCTGATTGGTCATTTTTCAATGCAGCACAGTTACTAAGCAACTATCCACAAAACCATGCTCACACAGCAGATTGGTAACCTAGCAACAGGATGCACTATAGCATGAGCAGGCCACAAATGCACAGCGCCGCACGCCCCATAGTCTAAGCCGGTTATCGCCCACGCCTCAGCTCTACGGCTATTATATTAGAAACCACTCGGGATGTTGCATAATCGCCTCGGGCTCCACCCTCGGCTATTATGCAACATCCCTCGGGTTTCTAAAACGCCGTAGAGCCTCAGCTTAGGGCAATAACCTATACTAAATGGGGAACCTTATAAAACAGTACTATATTCTATGCACGAACCACAATCAATCTGTACTATGCTGTCGAGTTTGTCTTGTCACTATCCAGAGGTCCGAATACGATTAAAGTAAACTACACTGTGTATGCATTATATTGACGATCTTTACCATATTCATTACCCTACGTGAATGCACTAGCAGTAAAGCAATCAGTTCTGTCTGTCTGCCTGTCATCCACTTTGCCAGATCAGAAGATTTAGGCATCTACACATACGTAGTCTATAATGCCATCAAAATAACCAACATTATGTATATACATGTACCATGCATCAAACACACCTCAGGGTTTCATCCAATGGGGGAGGGGGGGGAGACAGGGAGGGAAGCTTCCCCTCCACACTCCCTAGCTTCTTCCCTCCCCCTAAAAATTTAACTTTAATGAAATATTAAGCATCATAACATCGCAATAAGTCACCAAAATCAAATTACTAGCATTTGCTTTTGATCAAAAATTACCCAAAACAATCTGAACAAATTCTCCTAAAAAACATCCCAAGGAACTTGGTGTGCTGAATATTTCTACTCATTTATCGCACTTCCACTCCAAAATTTTGTTGCTAGATGAAACCCTGATTATGCTCTACTAGCTAGGTACAAGGCAGTCACTCTTTCGTTAAATACTGTATACCCTATAGCCAGAAATATTGGCGGGAATTAAATTTGGCAGTTGAGCCCAAAATTGCTATTGCAAGAATATTGGCAGATTTAAATTTGGCGGTTCGGTACAGGATCACCGTACGTATATATGTGAGTAGGAAATTTTGGTGGATTTTAATTTGGCGGTTGTAATATCTATAGACCGCCAAACCACCAAATTTAATTCCCCGCCAAATTTTCCGGCTATACGCTATTATGTATACAAGCAACATACCGTACGCACATTATTTATTAAGCGCATGCTCTCTTCTCATTGTTTATTAAGCGCATGCGCTTAATAGGCGTGGTGTTCTATGAACCTGACCTTGACCGGCTGAAAAGTATGTGGAGTCCAGATATCTTTGGAGAAATGATGGCCGTATCATGCAAGAAGATTGAGTTTCAGACAAATCGCCAGCATTGGTCGCCCTAAGCGACAGCTGTAAACGCTAAAGCGCTCGATCGATCGAGCCAGCTAGCACTAGCGCGAGCGGGCCTCGCATCCATCATGTGCCCAAACGTTTGTGGGCGTGATTATGTGCCATATAAGCGCATATCCTTTATTAAGCGCATACTGTCGTTCCGTTTATCACTATAAGCGCATGCGCTTATATTAACCAGATTATACGGTACACTAAATTTGTGACTATAATAATATGTACAAGTTGAAGTACATGTGCATATACATGTATACTGCCACAAGTCATCTGTTTGTTGTGGATAGGATTGATACATGATCAAGCAAACTGTCAACATTGAACTGTGCTTTTGGCTTTGTGTGGATATGTTTGATGGATGTGTCCCTCGATGCAAGCGCTACTTTGCTTTTGGCATACATATTAATTTTTACTAGGGCGTTTAAGGTTACGGGTGACAGTTTGTATCTAGTGAGTAACAAGCTATTTGTATCTCTACAAGGGAAGCAGCTATGAAGCTGAAATAAAAACGAAATTATAGCTAACATGATGATAGAGACAGCTGTCACAACATTGAAGTGACCTTCCTGTTGCGAAAGTCAGGCAATGCTGCTCAAACTCACCGTGCAATGGTGACGTTCTCACTCCGCTCGAACGTCGAATCTACCACCAGACCATGACAAAGAGCAGACATCACCTCTCGCTTCACTCGAGGCTTGGTGGCCTGCCGAGCAGGCCTGTCAAAATGTGCGGCGCTTGTGCCGCTTGCTTGAGCTCGAGAATATCGAATGCATCTCTTGTGGCCCCTAGGCCCTGGCAACCTCGTTTGTGCACACAGCACAACAATTCTGACCAATCATGAGTCTTCTGAACTTGTAGGAGAGCACACTTTTTATGCCCTCCAGGTTAGGACACAGACTATGTAAGAAAATTATCATATTTTTCGTTGTATATACCGTATTTCTTCTAAAAATTCGGCGTGAAAATAACAATATTGCTTTAGCTTCGCCGAATTTTTAGAGGTTAATAGTCAACATTCTGTCTGTATCCGCATTCCATTCCCGTTTATAGCATATACACATGACGACCTTTGCCGAAAAATTAGAGACTATATTCAATCATTCGGTAAAGGGTGCCGAATAATTAGAAGGGCCGAATTTTTAGAAGAAATACGGTAATATAGTATAACTATGTTGTACCGAATATTTCATTAGGCAACATACAGCCTTCTATTTATAATATGTAAAGTCCTGCACAAGCAGTGCACACATGTAACCTTCGGCGCATGCACGAGTCTGTGTCCCTGGGGACAAGGCTACCATGCTAGCTCACTGTACTTGGTTTATATGTTGAAAACAAGGTACCGTTAGACTTGTGGTATTTCAAGATATGTGTTGTGTGGATTTTGTTGAAAATCCTTTATTCAAAGTTCTGGTGACATTAATTTACTGATGCTTCTCGACAAGCTGTCGATGGATAAAAGAGATGGCAGTCACTTCATTTAAAGAAGGCTAGGTGTACATGTAGGTCTAGTGATAGTTTTTATATCTGGACTGACTCATCACTGGTCACAGTAGGCTTTCAAGTACACTTCTTGGCTTTTATTTTCTTTGCGTGCACTAGATCTGCTGATCTGCCATGCATATTGTACTATTGCGTTACTAACATTTGATATGTAATCGATATATTATGCATTCTTATGGTTGCTCTAGCTCTAGCTACAGCTAACAGTAACAGTTGCTGGCTTACGTGTACAAAAACATTCAACGGTGCCAAAGGTTTTGTACGATAGTGCTTCATTACCCATACACATGTGCAAGGGGATAAAGTAATCGGTCATGTTATTGTCGTCGTCGTTATGAGCACAAAATTCGCCAAATCTCGAGACCTAGGTACCTGAGCGACTAATTAGCACAACAGATCTGTTGCTTCGAATCAAGGGACGCGATCCACGAGTATCATAAATAGTGCCTTTTTCTTAGCCATTGTAGCCACACCTATATGGACGCTCCTGATGCATAATGTATAGCTTTCTGCTCATGCGCATAACTATGAACTGGTAAAGATCGTCGACATGTTCTGCTCGTGACTATACTCTATGATCTGGCTGCTATCCCCTATGGAACCGAATCTGATATTATCAATACAACAAAAAATTTTAATGCGCAATGTCATATAATAATATGTAGTAGCAGTTTTGTAATCTTCCTAGTCTAGATCTGGTGCAGAGAGAGAATCGGTGTTTTTTTGGCTGACATCACAACCAAGCCATTTCTACTAGCTAGTTCTTAAAGTTACCGTAAAAATAGCCACGCACACGAAAGTTGACCTACAGATTGTGAAATGTGCGCATAGGGTATGTGCTCTAGAGAACTCTAGTTTATACTTGGATTATGTAAGCCAAGGAGTGCATGAACCATAGAGAAAAAGTACAGTATAGGCTGGATACACGTATACTGATTATCAACGGAAAGGCTCCATCTAAGCCATAAATTTTTTTCATAAGTACCTTCTACATTATACCATTTCATCATGGATTATATCATATTAGATTATACAGAATTAACATAAAACTACAGAAAAGTAAATTGTTACTGGAGATGTACAATGTACATGTAACTGCTGTATACATTGCAGTTTCCTAATCTGAAGTATTTACCTTGTGTTTATTCCTTTTGTACAGGTGGATTTCCCTTTCCAGGGAAAGTGGCCTTGGCTACCAAAAATCCTGAGAAAGAGGTGTGTGTGTTTAGTATTGACTCCAACTGCTCTGTAGAAAATTATATGTACCACAACTCACCCTCTACTAACTGTTCTAACTGTTTTTACAACGATACTATCTTTATCTGCGATAATGTATCACCTGGAGAAACTTGCCACTTAAGTGCCCTGGCTAGTTTGAATGATTTCACCAGTCTAGAGAGTGATCCTGCTTTCTGTAGTGGAGGTGAGTATATTATACATTATAATATTATGATTACTATAGAATCTTAAATTCAATCTTTTGAAGCCAATGCAAGCTAGTGATCATATCATCACGGCATCGTCATCTTCTCAAAATTTATATAGGGGGTTGGTAGACTGTACTTACATAATAATATTGCTGAGCGGACTAAACAATTAATTCTATGCATATGAGAGAAATTTATGGATAGTCAGTGTTGATTATTTTATTATTCGTTAGTTTATTCCTGTGCCTCATATGGCTACTCAAGAAGCAAGCATACAGTATATTATATGAAAAATTTAACCACATCCCCAGTAGCTGCATAGTTTTTACCCCGCGCGCATGCGCAAGTAGTAAAGTAATCGGTCGTATCATCGTTGTCGTTGCTGTCGTTAACAGAAAAATCGCCATATCTCGAGGTCTAGGCACCTGAGTGACTGGTAAGCACAATGAATCAGTCGTATTTGACAAAAAACGGGCTTCAGTGTGTTTTAAATCGAGGGATATGGTCCACGAGCGTCACGAATAGTACCTTTTTGTTAGCCTTCGTAACCGCGCCTATCGACAGTGCCCACTCAATGCATTATGCATACAGGCCTTGTGCTTTCTGTTCGTGCGCATAACATTGAATATTATGGACTGGTAAAGGTCGTCAATAATGCTAGTGGCACACGTTTGGCTGCAGCAACAAAAGCAGATCTGTAGATTGCGCGATGTGCATGCGGGGTATGTGTTCTATAGAGCTCTATTTTTTGTCACGGTGCATCATATGGTAAAGATCATCAATATAGTGTGTATACAGCCTATAGGCCACATCGATGCCGGCGCCTGAATTGCAGAGATGGAATCTGAGACCGACTCTCCCGACCTCGATAATGACGAGTTTCGATGCTTCGATCACAGGAGATTAACTCAACAGAGCCGTACAGCTTCCAAACATCAGGTTGGTCGCGGCATTAATGTTGATGTATTTGTGGAAGACATTCAGGTTGTTCTCTGGTTGTCACGATGGTTCAGGATAGTCAGATTTGATTCAGTTGCATTATTTTTGCACCCCTCAAAAAGCAAGCGTAGGGATGTATAGCAGATACTTATGCCTTACAAATCTTGTTTGTGTACTTTTTGACCCTGCCATCCCTACTTCATCCTACAATTTTATTGTTTTTTATACTTGTTTCTGCTCTTTTTTTATTGCTCTTAGCATAATTTAAGTCAATGCCATCTTATATGGCTTGCTCATTCAACTCTCAGTGTAATTAAGTAGCTAGTAGATCATGGGGGAGGTACCGAAGTTTGCACGTGCGCGCAAAGTCTTAGCCACGCCCTTCAAGGTGACAAAGAAGGCTGCCCAGGTAGCGGTGTGTCTCTTCAAGTTAATTGTAAACTGGCTGTTATACTGACTGCTTAGGAGCCTCTTGATACCTAGTTCACTGTATAGCGCTCAGCTCGCACTGGCCTAGTTAACTAAGCTATAGTTAGCTCGTGCGTGAGAGCCTCAGGCTGGTGCCTAGCTCGAGGCTAAAACTGAGCGCCGCGAGTGTCTAAGCGCTGAGTGATCGAGCCAGGCCAGTTATGTTTTACGTTTGCGCGCGCTGCGCCCCTGACCATAGTCACATAATTTCACCATGGCAACACATTCTGAGCATACACACTGTATGACAAAATGGCGTATCAGACACACCCATTAGTTAACACGCCGTACACACCCACCATTACGTATAAATGTCAAGATAACGCCAAACAAACGTGCCATAGACCTGCGCGCTACAAAATAGAGTGGATTTATGCGAGAACTAAGGCGAGCGGTCCAGACAGTCTTGAGTTAGCCCTGATAATGAAAAAGAAAGAAAGAAAGAAAGATTGACAAATGGGCTACTTTTCAAACATCTGGTTCTGGCATGTACAATTGTTTTGATGAATGATCTTGGTCTTGCAAGATGCACAATTTGCTGGAGATTCTGATTTTCATACTTATAAATCTCACAAAATAACCTATTTTGAGATTTTTGGGTATTTGTAATGTATTACATATATGGCATATCCGGGCCATCCCTACTTATAGAGTCTACCGACTCTATGATAGCACACACCATGTGCATAATAATCGAGAAAGCAAGCGAAGGGATGTATAGCAGATGCTTATGCCTTACAAATCTTATTTGTGTACTTTTTGACCCTGCCATCCCTACTTCATCCTTCAATTTTATTGTTTTTTATACTTGTATACTATAGCACAAGGCTAGCTTTATTTATCCACGGGATTACATGTACATCAGCTAAGAGAATTTTGGCCAGTGGTACTTGTCGGAGAAAGTAGCTCTCAGTATATTCGCTAGATATACAGGCATCAGATTCTCTACATACATGTACCGTACCCTTGCGAAAGAGGGCCCATGGGTGGTGCACCTTACATTGGGCCAAGATTGGGGGATGGGCCAATATTCGAGGTATCAGTATCGCGTTTATACTCGAAAGAGCGCCCAGGTATATTACACACGCTAGCTTCACATTTTGAATTGTAGCAGCGGCTACTATTGATTTCAGCCTTTAAGTTATTCAAGCACGGTTACCAATCCAGGGCAAGGGCGGCTACGATACCTTACCGTGTGTTGTTGAGTGCAGCCATATTCAGTGGGCGTGGCTACGATCGCTAGCCATGTACGATCATTTATTTGTGCTGAAACGTGGCATAAAGTTAGCTAGGCTTAGTTTTACGGCTGTTTAGCACGTTACTTATCGATCTTACGTAGATTATTCGAAGTACAGTCCAGCCATTTCATGCATTTGAGCTGCACTTTCAAGGGCAGCTACGCATGGGTGCATATTCGAGTAAACACTAGACCTTGGCAGGAAATTGAGCCCAAAGTGGGGGGGGGGGGGGGGGGGGGGGGGGGGGTGGGCCGACATTCCGTAGTGGGCCCTCTTTCGCGAGGGTACGGTAAATGTACTTACTGATTTTCAATACTCAGAAAGGCTCCATTGCATATTGAGCCTTGAATTTTCTCATAATTATCACATACATTACACCATACATGTATAGGTTTCATCATACATTAATTACACCATAATTATCTCATAACCACAGAAAAGTAAATGGCTACTGGGGATGTAAAATGACCACATCCCCAGTAGCTGCATACATGTAGCTCTAATGGTACATATGGTACAAAGTCATCAATATAGTGTATGCACAGTCTACAAGCCATATGGATGCCACACAGAAGTGGAATCTGAGACCGATTCTCAACCTCGACAGTGACAAGTTTCGATGCTTCAATCACAGGAGATGAGCTCGACCGCGCAGTATAGCTTTCGAACTTCAGATTGCTTGTGGCATCCAGGAGATTATGTCAGCCAAGAGAACGCGTCAAGTTTGGCCAGTGGTATTTGTCAGAGAAAGTATATAGCACTCAGCTTTTAATCTATTCGCTGGATATATGCATCAGATACTTATCGATTTTTCAAGTCTCAGAAAGGCTCCATGGAGAATTTTCGGGTGACATGATTACCTCATAGATTACGTCATCATTACCTCATAACCACAGAAAAGTAAATTGCTACTGGGATGTAATATATACCAGTATAGTCAGGCCTTCATTTAGAAAGTTTCCCAGGGGGGGGGGGGGTGGGCATGGCGAGCAAGTATGAGATCAAGGGGGAGGGGCAAGGTCATTTTCCATATGCATAAGTACACAATCTGTAGGGGGGTCTGGAGGCATGCTCCCACATTTTTTTTTTCGACTCCCTGAGATTGCTTGACTGTCAATTTATATTAAGTTATAGATGACGGGAATGTCTGATAAAAAATTGTCTAGACTTTACAAACTGTAAGTCCATGGCTAGACCAGTGTGATCATCATGTGGTCATCGATCTTTATTGCTGAAATAAATGTACATGTACAAGAGCAGCATCAAATTAGTGCCTGAGAGTGCACCATGTAAAAGGTAGAAGGATAGCACTTTAGGTAGACAATAATGTAGTATTGGTGATATTTCGATTGCTCTTTAAGTTAGTATCTTATCATCATTACTACATAATTTAAGATGATTACTTGGTTTTATGCATATAATAATACTAGCTTTATGAGGGGGGCAAAGGGGGGGCGAGCTCCCCTCCCCCCTAAATGAAGCCTTGATAGCATGTATGTATGTGGATGTGATAAGTTACCCCTATAAATCTGAACTGAATGGGAAAACC
Organism: Cliona cf. orientalis; assembly: GCA_963930775.1. Taxonomy (NCBI): domain Eukaryota; kingdom Metazoa; phylum Porifera; class Demospongiae; order Clionaida; family Clionaidae; genus Cliona; species Cliona cf. orientalis. The sequence goes on from OZ005695.1 coordinate 6,986,054, forward strand.
GTACCAGGTGTCATTGATGAATTAACCAGAGAGCAATAAAGAAAAAGTACATGTATAAAACAATAATATTAATGGAAGATGAAGTAGGGATGGTGGATGGTACCTATTGCCAAAAAGTACATGAACAAGATTTTCTCACTATTAGGTGCATTTCACTTATAAATGCATGCTTGATCTTGATATCTGTGTGCTTGCTTGCTTGGTAGCCCAGGGCTCCAGCTTTCTCAAGTTTAGTTGAAATTATGATGGCTACCGTTTGCAATTGATTATCAGGTTTAAGTAGTGTGTGTCATTTCAAGCTGCATGGTCGGAATACAGTAATAAATGCTCACGTGATCGATTGAGCAATTGGCCAATGTTTCAAAACTCTACATGTACATGTCGTGTGATATTCAGATAGCACTCTAGTTGAATGAAGGTAATCACATGGGATTCTACAATGTCATGTATACATGTATATTATCACTATGCAGCGGCTTTCACAGATGTTATACCACAATCTAAGAATCGTGTTGCTATTGCTGTTGGTGTTTCGATGACTTTGATTGCAGTTGCATGTACTGTAACAGTAATCATCATAATAGTTGGGAAACTTTACTGTGATAGGTATGTTGATATGTGTGTCTATAGTATATAGTATATGTAATGTAATATGTGACCAGATTAGAGAAAATGGGTATAACTGCATGAAACACGATTTTTGTCAACTTCACATTCCAAGGTTGGGGGGGGGGGGGGGAGATAGGGGGTGAAGAAGGCAACTTCATATTGGGTATTGGAAATGCCAATTTCCATGGGGGTGGCAAGTCAATCCCAAGGGGTTCTACTTCACAGATCCAACATAAAGTTATCCAGACTGAGTACTTGCTAGTCAGGTAGGCTTACAATTTATGGGTGTAGACTGAAGTGAAAATGGGTGATGTTCATGATTTGCAGAGAGTATAGTAGGATGATGGAACAATATTTTTAAGTTCATAATTGGTATAATTCCAAATGTGCAAAGTTACCCCTTTTCCAAATCCGCTCATTGTGTGACACATACATACAATGTGTATAATAAGTACATTTGCTGCTACAGAAAGAAGAGGGTAAAGCAAAAGGTGTATAGTAAGTACTTTTGCTGCTGCAGAAAGAAGAAGGCAAAACAAAGGGTACGTGATAAACATGTTAATACTTGAATATATTGTTCATCCTTGCAAGCCATTCACATAATATTACACTGATATACCTGTTACATTATGTCACCTTCACTTTGATACTCATCCCAACACAATGTGCGTTGATAATGTAAATTAAAGCTCTGTAGAGCATATACCCCTGTACAATTTATAGATCTAGTAACTTTTGTGTGCCTGCATGGTTATAATTTTGTGAATGTAAGAATAGTGCTTTTTCCTGGTCACTGGATGCATGTCAGCCACATAAAAGCATTCTTTCTGTACGAAACCTGGATTACAATATTAACTAACTCTTTACATTTAGTAGATAGGTTGCGTGCTTGTATTAGCAGTTGTGCTATTCACGTAACCCCTGTTGCATATCGGCATCAGAAATTATTATAGAAAAAAAAAATATATATATATATAACTGGAGCTCTGTAGAACATGTAGCTACCCCGCGCGCACTTTGCACAATCTATAGATTACTTTGACTATAATTTTGTGAATACAAATAGTAGAAATGCTGCTTGCTTGTACTGTTGTAATAGTTAATGGGGTCCTGGTGAACAAACTTAAAAGCACTCTCAGTGCACCGGACTACCTAGACTAGGAAGATACATGTATGAACTGATACTTTGTTGTAATACATTATGATTTGGTTCTATAGGGCTTTTGAGATTTCAGCCCGGCACTGTTAATAGGTGCGGCTACAGTGGCCAACAAAAAGGCACTATTTGTGATGCTCGTGGACCGTGTCCCTTGATTTGAAGCACACTGAAGCCAGTTTTCACCTAATTTGATTGATTCGTTGTGTTTTCGAGTCGCTTAGATGCCTATATCTTGAGATAATATGGAGATTTTTGTGCTCACAACAATAGCAATGACGATAATACGACTGATTACTTTACCCCTTGCACACATACATGCGGGATAAATATACGTAGATTTACTCATATCACCAACAAATGCAGTGCTAGGTGCAGTGTTATGTTATGAACCGGCTTTTACTGATAAGATAAAGTTTAACTAGCTAAGAGCTGTAGCTCAAGAGAGCACATGTCTCACAATGCATCTGCATCCTGCATCCATTTGCATATAGATGAGAGCTGCAACAGCATGCATGCATGCACCTGTAAATAACCTTTGCCTTCATAATAACTGTGCTAGATTGTACAAATGAGCAAGAAAGCAAATGGCCAGTAGTGAGTGTAATTGATAGGTGTGGCCAATGAAGCATATGCAGTATTTATGACACTCTTACAGTTTCTGAGGGCGAAAATTTATATTGAGAATCAATAATAATGAAGCACTATTAATAGTGGAAAACCCTCGGCGTAAGTGCATGAACTGAGCAGTTGTATGTCTAGGGGACCACTACACTGCAATGCAAGCACATAAATGCTATTAATTTTATAGCATTGATGTGCTTCCTTCATAGGTATTTTCCTTATTCTTTATCATAGCCTGGTGGTAGATTCGACAGAGTGAGGACGTTGCCATTGCAGTTGCAAGTTCGAGCAGCTACTATTGACCTGCATTGAGGGGTGTGTTCTACAAAGTAATACTAATAGTTCAAATTTCGTGCTGCTGCAGTTGGCATGCGCACTGTACTAACGATTGACATACGTACAGCTAGGGAGATGAGACTGTTTCTGAGTATGTGAGCTTTAATACTGTGAGTAATTCACGCATAATATTATTAGCCATTATTCCATGATTGTGACATCAAACATACTTGTAGTAATAATTATAAGGTAACTATCGTGTATGTAGAAATTTTCACCGGGAGGAAATTATCGCTTAAATTTTTAAATTTTTGTCATCTGTTGAAGATTGCATAGAGGATATAGTGACCCTTACTGCATTGGTCCACCAATTTTTTCTGTAATACAAAGGTAGCTGGCCTTGGTGAAATTTGTACCCAGCAAAAATTTTCACATGACATTGTACGGTAATTTTGCAGGTACTTTTTAAATATTTGATATATCTGCAGATTGGCCCAAAAAGCAAATGTTTATTGCTCACAAAGTATAGTTTGAGCCAAAAAGTGTACCTGCAATTAATCATCACCTCCGTGTAATAGAAATACCAAAAGCTTCTGGCAAACTGCTTAAAGGAACTGCGTTCCTACATAAGGGTCATGCATTACTATTTTTATAACCGAATCAACCGCAAAATGTGACAAAGTGGTATGTCACATGCGTGCAAGCGGCCAACCACGTGCCGTGTACCACACCCACAGCTATTGATCAATTGAGCCCAATGCACTTTGTGATGGCAGCTAAGCCCAAAAATGAACACTAAATATCGAAGAGAGAAGTAAGTTCACCTTTCTACTTCGTTTAGTATCCTCGCAAAGTCGATATCACCGAAGTACACTCCTGATTGCAGGTGCAGTGTTTAATCTGCCGGCCAGGCACGAAGAAGTGGCATGATTCTGATACTAAAAATACGCTTATGATATGAAACTTGACCATGCCCTCAGTAGCTGCATAGTGGAAATGGTGTATGTGGTAAAGGTCGTTCATATAGTGGGTTCACTGTACAGTATGATGCCGGCGCCTCAGTCGCAGACTAGCCTCGGATCATTGGGAATCTGTGAGTGGCTCTCGATCGCGACCTCGATAGTGAAAAGTTTCAAAGCTAAGAAGAACTCAACAGTGCAGTACAGCTAGATTTATCTGGTGGCATGCTACTCATGGTGCATGCTTTATATAGCGCAGGGCTATCTATATATATCCATGGGATTACGTCGGCCTAGAGAACGCGTGAAGTTCTGCCGTCACTGCTCGTCAGAGAAGGCAACACGCTGCTTGTAAGGTATTCACTGGATACACGCACAAGATACTCTACATACTTCACTGAATTTCAAGTCCCAGAAGGGCTCCACCGAGGCCCTGAATTTCTCATAATTACCTCATAGATTACACCATAGGTTTCATCATAATTACCTAATAACCGCAAAAAAATAAATTGTTACTGAGGGCATAATGAAAAACTTAGAGACTACGTCCAGAGTCCCCTCATGAATATGCCGCCATAAATTCGAACTAGGACACATTGACAAACTGCGCATGCTCCGTATACGCGTACAATATTGGGGCACGCGGCTTGAGCCGGTTGACCTTCACCTGCCATGTGCTCGACTGAATAGGGAAATCCCCCTGTCCTGAAAGCGAGCTCGCTAGAGAAAGCGAACTGAGAGAAACGCCATAATGATATCATCGGATAGTCCACGATCTCTTCTACGCTAGGTTCGAATTTTGGGTCCCAACAACCTTTCATGCACGCTAAACATTTTGAAACAGTTTCACAGCAATTACATCATAGGTTTCATCATAGATTTCATCATAATTTCATCATAGCGAGAGCCGAATTCTTTTTTTCTAATTGGGACTCTGGACGTAATAGTTCCTTTAACCACAGACAACATCTAGTACCTCACCCTCTAATTGAGAACCCCTCCCATTCACCAGATATTTGGGTCAACTCTAGCACATGGTGATGATGTGGCCATGGGTGGAACAAGTGGTAGAGGTAAAGATCAAACAGATGATCAGCTGCCTGAAGATTCTCATGCAAGTGGTGCAGTAAGTGGTACTAGCATAGTACACATGTATTCATATCTTGATGTTAAGAGTGCTGAAGATATGCATTGAAAACATACATATATTGTCATGTAAATAATTATAATCAACTCTTTGACAATGTGTTGTTTTCCAGCTTAGGATTAATTTTAATATGGGTAGGGGTGACTTACACTATACCAACTTCAGTAAATGGTTGTTAGTCTGCCCATAGTGAACCAACAATGCTCAATATCATTATGTAGGGATGTCCCAGACTGTTATGCATAACAAAAAGCTTTATAGTATGCGTAAGGGGTAGAGCAAGTACTTTTATTCTTGTTTTGGAACCCGAGTAACTTGGAAGCACAAGCTGTTCCCACAATGATTAAACACAGCGACATACTTTAACACAAATTATTCTGCATCTATTTTATACATTATCAATTACAGCATGGCTATAGATGTTTATCTCAGAGAAAATTAATCATGATATAATAATATATCATTGAAAATATGGAAGTTGCCTGGGAACAAGGCTATACAGTATACAAGTGAACTTAATTATTCCAATCTGTGGATGTATATGTGCACGTGTGTATAACAGGAAACTTTCAAGAGAGAAACCATCACAAATTTTGCGATTTTTCAGCCATCTACGAAGGTTTCTCCACGAAATTTTAGGCATGACACACCCATTATGCGACCAGTTTTAACATTCTGCGAAAATTTCTCCGTGAAATGCTCCCTTCCTACTGATCCGAAAAAGTTTTCTCCCTCGAAAGTTTCCCGCTATACGGTACATATACATCCGGCTTAGCATGTATAATATGCACATTGTACACTGATCATGTAGGAATCATCTGACACAAGACGGCTCGTTTCACAGAACACTGTAACAGTTGATCAATTTCGTCAGGAAATGGAAGAGAAGGTAAAAATCTCTCCCATATTGACTTTTGATGACTTGATTTAACTATTACTATTATACCATTTACATGTACATGTATACGGTAGTGACACAATCACAACATGGAGCCTAAATAATTACAATTAAATAGCAAATCTCGCTAAGTGCCCCCTCTGAGAATTCCCCTATCTAAAAATCACATCACTCCAATTGGTCTCCGTCTTTTCCTAGACAGTCTTCAATTGGGTTGAGAATAGCCGACACCTCTCCCGATAGCAAATTCCCCACGTTTCATGTGCTCCTGCTGCTGCTTGCTTGGTAACTGCTGCTCCAAAGGCAGTGTGTCAGCACTTCCTTTTCTATTACTTCCATTTGTCATTGTTCTCATGTGCCCTCACATGAATGTCGACTGCAGTTTGAACTTGTTTATGCCATGGCAATGTTGTTCTCAACCTCTTTTTCTAGCCTCAGCATCTGGTGGAAAGCACAATTCGTTTGCTCCTGTTTCAACTGTGACATTTCCTCTGAGTCATGCCGACAGTGCTCCCTTAAACTCTCACTCAAGTCTATTCCAGGCTGCCCAAATAGCCACTGTTGCTCCTGCTCCTCCAATGAGCCTTCCCATGCACAGTAGCTTTTTTATGATCGTAGTCCGAGCTCCAAATCTTTTGGTAAGCTCCTTTCCCCCTCTTTTAAACTCCTCAGACTTGGCTTTGTTTCCAGCTCTAGTGCCGAGTCCAGCTATTGCTTTTCAGTAATCTCCTGCTGCTCTCCTACCTTAAAGCTATTCCTTAGCTCCTCCTTACTCTGCTGCATGTGTTCAAGCCAACACTCTAGGCTTGATTTTGGCCCGGAACCTTCATACTCGATGTATCCCTTCAGGATGGCCTCTGGTACATCACCGTGGCTTTCACACTGTTGGTGCTGGGGGATCTGCATCATTTGGACCGTACGTGCAGTCTATTCCTTCTGTCGATGTTTCTCTGTCTATCAGGGATATAGAAGACCGACTATTGCTTATCAGTTAATTCATCAGATATCCCCTCTGCCTCATGCAGCTCCTCAGATGATCTTTCTGCTTGCTGCTGAACCTCATCCTGGGACAGCTCCATCAGCTGACCGTCCATCTCATAACAATGCTGTCTGCACTCCTTCAGTGATAGTATCTCTGACAGCCGTCTCTGGTGTGATCTCCCGACTCCTGATGCCATCCCACTCCTGACATCAGTGCAACATTTCTTCTCTATGAGACATAGGCAGCAGGAGTCACTTCACCAAAGGCAGCCTAGCAAGCTGTTCAGAGGGTGGCACTTGGCCTGATAGATACTTGCACTGCACTAAGCTTAATTAGGTGTAGAATAGATGAGGATTTAGTTCATATTACCAGATCAAAATACGAGGTATTTATAGGACAGATCATAAAATTAGGGATGGTGCATTTAAAACAATAACTGAGAGAGGGGTGCAGCCTACGTACACTATAACAGTGAGCCACTTTCATCTACGCGGATGTGCACTAATCTAATGGGCCATCTTGACATGCAGGTAGGGAGAAATGACAATTAATTTAGATTTACTCTGAGCATGCACTGTAAATAGCTCATATAGATTAGCCACATTATCTTATGATTGCTACATCAAACATGCTTGCTCTGTCAACAAAATGTTGTGTATGATCACAATTTAGAGTCTTATTGAGATTTCTGTTGCATAGTATGATGTGCCCATACACATTCCATAATTACCCCACACGCATGTGCAAGGGGTAAAGTAATTGGTCGTGTCGTCGTTGTCGTTGTTGTTAGCAGAAAAATCGCCATATCTCGAGGTCAAGGCACCTGAGTGACTAGTAAGCACAATGAATCAGTCGCATTTGGCAAAAAATGGGCTTCAGTTGCTTCGAATCGAGGGATATGGTCCACGAGCGTCATAAATAGTGCCGTTTTGTTAGCCTTCGTAACCACACCTATCGACAGTGCTCACTCAATGCATTATGCATGCAGGGCCTTATGAGCTGGTAAAGGTCGTCAGTAATGCTAAGTGCTAGCCAGTATTAATATTAGCAATGCCAATAGTGGCACACGTTTGGCTGGCAGCTGTATATATCCGCAGACTGGAATGCAAAGCCCAGTCAAATCAGAATGATGTCTACCTAGTCTAGATCTGGTGCAGAGAGAGTTAGTGGTGTTTTGGCTGATATCATATCACCAAGAGCCCTATATTATACAACCAAGGGCTTATGGGTCTATAAGCCCTTGATACAACCATTGGCAAGCAGCAACAAAAGCAGATCTCTAGATTGCGCAATGTGTGTGTGGGGTATGTGCTTTATAGAGCTCTACTAATATTATTATAGTTAATTAAAGTGAAAAATTATGCATCGTATACACTGTAGGTGCGAGCTAAGCCAGCAACACTGGCTATGAGAGAAACAGCAGATTTTTTACATGCAAAGAAAGTAAAGCCAGCATAGTTGATAGCTTACTGTGACCATTGATGAATAAGTCGAGTTATGAGAATTATCGCTGGAGGTTCACACTCTCTGTGTTATCTGTAGAGAGCTCGTCAAGGAGCAAAGAATGCAGAGGTGGTTTCCAGAACATTTGAACATAATATTATCTTCAACTAAATCCACACAATGCCTTAAAATACCATAAACAACCATGTACCTTATTTTCAACATACATGTAGGTATGTAGTGACACAAACAAGATTTGGATAACGTATCACATCCACTATATATCCCTTGCTTTTCTCATGCACACGCACCTGTTGATTGATGTTGATCCCAATGTGGGGACTCCTCTGCTGTATATCTGATTCTGTATGTAAATATCGCTATACTTTGATATCTACATGTATGCGTGTGGGAGAAATTCATGCACGGATAGTCATGTAGTGATTGTCAGATTATTGGTTAGTTTATTCCTGCATGCACCCCTTAGCTACACCATGCACAATAAATCAAAACATAAAGTGTAAAGCAATGCATCCAGATTACCAACACAACTATGACAGGGTTGCATACAGAGGGGGGGGCGCACTGGGATCTCCCCCCCCCCCCCCCCGAATTCCAAAATAATATACATGTAATATATACAACACAAATAATATGATGACATACACAAGCAAAAAGAAATCGTTTGTTATCACAGCATTATTGTATGATTTATTTACTAGTATATACGCATGGCAGCAGCGCATATACATACGTAAGTCATCCGTGAGATCGCCCCTCCCCCGCCAGAAAAAAATCCTGTATGCAACCCTGTATGATATCTGGTAGATGCTCATTGCTTACGTCTATTATTATTAATCACTTTTAGTTAGCTTCTTGTAGCAGAAAATTTCAACAATCATTAACATTAAGCTATTGTTTATATTGCAGAAATTTCGATGAAATAAATTTTTGCCAATGTGGTAAAGATCACCATATCCTCTATGTAATAAACAAATTTCACCATTGAGAGCTGATGGCAAAATTGGCGAAAATTTCTGCATATATTATTATGGTACTCTAATTTACATTTTCCTTATTTTGTGTTAGATTGCTATTAGTGAGCAGAAGTCTGCAGAGGAAATAAAATCTCTAAAAAAACAGTTTGATGACAAGCTTGAGGTTATCACTACTGATGCGACAAAGAGTGTAAGTGAGATTACCTGGATCACTTCAGCCTGATTCATACATAAAGTGCCAGACAAAAATTAATGATCTTTACCATGTGAAGTCCATGTGTGTACCGTAGTCTCCCGGCTAAGCGCCCACTCCCGGGTAAGCGCCCAGGTAACTGTTTTGCCCAGTCGAATGGTAAGCGCCCACTCCCGGGTAAGCGCCCAGGTAGGCTGCGCCTAGATCAATATGGCAAGCGCCCATCAAGAAAAATTTACAAGATGGCGAAATCAGCGAGTTACGGTAGAGCGTCCAAGAGCGTCCATGAGCGCTTACCCGGGAGACTACGGTAATGATTTTGTATCAACACAGTTTATGATATTCATTGACATTGCTAGGAGTGTGTGAGCTGCCAAAGGAGTGTGTAATTTGCATGCCATCGAAATACAAATTCACACACGGAACTGAATGCGGCTATACATGTATATTTATGGACTTGGGCATTTCCAATAGAAGTACAGTTTCCAAAAATTCTACATGAATTTATATAAATATATAATAATATTTCGATGGCACCCGGGCGTTCATAAAAATTGCACGCTCCTTCGCCGCCTTTGGTGGCTCTTAATATTGTGCTCCTGATATCACTAATTATTATCATGGCCTATAACCACAAGTACATGTGTATTTTCTTACATGCTCATGTATTCACAGAAAGAAGAAATTGCTTCCTTAAGGGAGATAGTTGGCCTAAAAAGTCAAGAACTGATTTCGATGTCATCACAGCTTAAGGAAAAGGACGACAGAATCAAATTTCTTGAGGATGAGGTAAAAAAGAAAGATGTTGAACTACAAAAGAAGAACGATGAGCTGCAGCAATGTATTGAAGAGGTACATGTAATAGATTTTTGTTTAATTCAATAGGAGCTATGCATGTGCTGTAATAATGAAAGCTCCCAAAGCATACCTACCTATGGAACAAGCCTGGCCTGATAGATACTTGCACTGCACTAAGCTTAATTAGATGTAGAATAAATGAGGATTTAGTTCACATTACCAGATCAAAATACGAGGTATTTATAGGACAGATCATAAAATTAGGGATGGTGAATGACTAGCTAAGGGCTGTAACACTTAAAACAATAACTGAGACTGGCGACGCAATCACAACATGGAGCCTAAACAATTATGATTCAATAGCAAATCTCGCTACAGTGGCTGACCACTGCTCCTTGCATAGGTACTTCCGCCAAATTTTCAAACTATTACTGCATGTACAGCCGGAAAATTTGGCGGGGAATTAAATTTGGCGGTTAGGCGGTCTATGCTACAACCTCCAAATTAAAATCCGCCAACTCACATATATGCGTATGACGATCCTGTACCGAACCGCCAAATTTAAATCTGCTAATATTCTTGCAATAGTGATTTTGGGCTCAACCGCCAAATTAATTTCCACCAATATTTCCGGCTATATGGTATTATAAAATTAATGGTTAATGGTTATTAACCCCAATAATAATCAGGGATTAACGTAGGATTTTTTCATAGAGGGGGGAAATTTTAGCGGCATGCAGTAGGATACGTAAACTTAGGAGTCGAAAATTATGACCACTGAAACCGTTTCTTTTAATACATAGTTTTGTGTGCTAAGCTTTACTGCTCTGTGTTGCATACATATATACTGTATCAGTATACCTATATAGCGGGCAACATGATCGGTCAAAATTGGCTTGTGCTATATGCTGTGGCAGTGTTCTCTCTGCCACTGTACATACCAAATCAGGCCAGTGTAAATTCGGCATACCCGTCAGCGTAATTCAGGGCGAGCCTGAGCGAGCCCCGAATACACGAGGTACAGGAAGCGGTTTTATGTGTACTTGTATGTATGTTTGTTGGGTGATCATTTCAGTGAGGAGAGAGTAAAATTTTGAATGTGTAAGGTAATGGTCGTCATGCGCATGCGCATACGCCCGCACTGCACCATCGATCTGAGAGACAACTCGAGTGTAGGCATGCAAGGCATAAAACTGGAAAGGTGAGTGCTGTACCACTTTGGCAAGGCTCAGGTCCATGATTAACATCACTGCATGGTAGACTCAGCCACTTTCCTGAGCATGAAGATGACTGCATGGAGGCTTATCCTCTTAGGGCCTGGTTTCAAGTACTTGGACTCGTGGTCATGGCATGTAGACTGCTAAATATAGTATAGGTGATCAGCATTATTGGACTATAGCTACTATACTATAGCAATCTGTGATACTTTCACTGTTGTGGTAGCTTCCTAGGCCTCAGGTATACCAACCCCATTGTGCGCATACGTGCCTGTGTGCTTTCAAAGAAATCTTGTGACTTTTGCGAAGGCTCGCCCCGCACAGATGATTTTCATCACCACTAGTACTACAACTGTTACATCACATAGACAGCACAAGTTTTGATACTGTGCTATCCTGTACGTAATATTATAGTGATCTATATCTACCCACATTCAAATGGCATTTTTATAATGGAAGCTGCAATAGCGAACTTAGTCTGCCGATAGCCTCCCAAGCTATAATATATAGAACAGATAAAAATATGTAGGTAAGTTCTATTGGTTACCAAGATTGTTGGAATTTTAAATTAAGATATGCGTAATAATAATATAATGGACTTACATGCATGCACCTGTATCTTATCTTTAACACTTCAGAAACAAACGCTAGAAGATAAGGTGGCACAGCTCCATCACGATGTTACTAGCCTAAAAAGCCAAATGGATGTAGTGAAGAACAATCTGGTACATATTTTAATATTAAAAATGTTCACTATTATTTCCAATGCAATCCTGATAATGATTATAGTGTTCAGATGCCTTTGTCCACAAAGCTAATTAACGCTGGAAAATTCAATAAGTTAAATAATATGATATTCCTTAATGGTAGACATCTGCGTAGGCAATAATATTCTGAAAGTCCAGATCGTATCTCTATAGACTTTGAACAATATAATTGTATTCATACCCTCTCAAGCTCAACAGCATGCACACTTACTTTGGTCCACTTTGAGCCAGAGTAGCAGTGAATGACCTTGCATAGCTAGTGGCCAATTAGCCACACCGCTCAAGCCTGGGTATAAGGCTATTATACCCACCATAAAGTATCACTACCTCCCTTCTTTTAATCCTGGACATACCCCTGAAGTGAGCGAAAACTACAGTTAGAAATCTGTCACCTAAGATAGCTAGTCTAATTCTGAAAGATATAATACTTACAAAGGTTAATGAACAAATTGTATGGTAGATGTCAGAAATTGAGACAATAAACCCACTAAAATTGTAATATCCACTAAACCGAAACTTGTACCCGCAGACAATTTATTTTTGTAACCCTAAGGTACCTCATAATTGACAGCAATAGGCAAAATTTGGAGGTATACAAGGTATCTGGGTTTGCTGTAACAGTTAAAGGTTAGTGCCGAGCCAATTGTGTGCGTGCAAATTTAGACATGCCCATAAAATGTTGACCATGCCCCTCATTAACGCGTTCTTGAAGATAGCTTATTGACAAAGAAGGCTGTTTTAGGCCTAGTAACGATGAGAAATTGCCTTTTAGGAGCGATTTCAGTTGGTCTTAGCTACCAGTTATTGCTTATCAGTAACTATTATTATAGTTGTCACACAGCCACTGACACAGAGTTGGCTGTTGTCCCAGACCTTAGAGGGGTGTTCAAACCCCTGACCCCCCCCCCCCACTGGACACGCCCCTGCACTTGGTAACCATGTGCTCACAGTTAATATTAAATTTTTTCTTTGCGAAAATTTTGCCTTCTATTGTACTATTATTAAAGAATTTATTGCAATTCGCTAAATTTAGTACCCGCTAAGGCCAGACCAAATTAATTTGTTGTTGCACAGATTCGCCTGGTTCAGCCTTACTTGAAGTTCTAATTTTTAAATGTGCGTGTGCGTGTGCAGTGGGACCCCTTACCAAACATTAAGAACTTCATATCCAGCCATAATGGACAAAGGACACTACTAATGGTAAGGCCATGCCTACTTAATTTCATGCTTCTTGGATAGATGGGAGGCTCAGGTAGGATCGGTCGGTAGGCAATAAAACTATGAATCTCATTAAAACAGTCATGAATATCATTAACGTTCACCGTGCTCTGTGCTTCCTTCATCAAGACTGGACCAGGACACACAGGATACTGAGTCTTGGCAAAAAGTGGCGATCCTTCACTGACTGGGGAAGTGACACCAGATACTTGGACCACTATTTTAATAGTCGAACTAAAAGAACTGAATGCTGCTGTTGGAGTGGTATACTCACTCGATCGAGCCTGAGCATGCTGCATGGTGGTCACATGATTGTGGCCAATTTTTTTTTTTCAAGGAGACTACACACTAAGCAGAAAAAAAATTGTCCAAAAACCACCACATAGTTGAGCTGGATGCATAGTAGAGCCATACAATGCAAGCAGGCAGCCTATACATCAATTTTGACCAAAGTGGGTAATGGTAGTCACATTGATGTGCACGCGTGGCCCCGCCCCTCACGTAGCGCGTGGGCGGCAAACATTGCAAATGCATGGCTTCCTATACAAACATATGGGATAACTTCAAAGGGCTGTAATTCTAAGGTGTGAATCAAAATTCCCCAAGGTCAAATCCTTAGTTTCGACCCATTCTGCATGCCCATATGAAAATTATGGCATAATATTATGCTTTATAGAACCCTAAGACTTTTTTCTTCCCTATTCCTTTTTCCTTTTTTCTACTTAGTGTGTTAGCCAAATAAGCATAAAAAAGGCTAGGGAATGACAATAAGGACCACGATCTTTCTTTCTCTCTGGAAAACTCTTCCGTTATTGTGGCAAAAATATATCGTGTCAACATGCAAAACCGTTTAATTTATATTTTCTAGTTAATTCCTTTTTTCAGTCACTCAATCCAATTAAAATCCGAGCAATAACAAATTAATTTGTTCAAGATAACAATAGAGGTATCTCCTCAATGCATCATCATTACATGTTTACTATAGATTAAGAGGTTTTTTTGGTTAAATTTTCAGGATTCCAAGAAAGAAGAAAAGCCAACACAATTACCGGTACGATGTTCATTGTCTAATGTATGTGTAGTATTATCATTGCCTGATGCTGCATGTATTATATATAGGATGAAGTGAAGAGTATGGTGCAGCTTGCTCTATCTGAGTTTCAAACTACTCTAGGGAAAGCTCTACAAGTTAGCTTTCGTGAGTGATACATATCGCTTGTTTTCTGTACTATGCTTGACAATGTGTTATGTTATGATGATTAAGAGTTTCACAAAGATTGTTGATGCAATCCCATGATAATATTATGCATTTTATTCACCAACTATGTACATATTACTTGCTAACTATATTTACATCCCTTTTACATAAGTTTTAGGACAGTTATTCTTAATACCGTAGAAACTGGTTGTTAAGCGCATGCGCTAATAACACGCGGCAGCAAGAAAACGTGCGCTTAAGGTTACGGGTGACAGTTTGCATCTAGAAATTTTCGCGAGTAACAAGCTATTTGTATCTCCAAAAGGGAAGCAGCTATGAAGCTGAAATAAAAACGAAATTATAGCTAACATGATAATAGATACAGCTGTCACAACATTGAAGCGACCTTCCCGTCGTGAAAGTTAGGCAATGGCCGCCATTGTCACAAACTTTTGCGTCAAGTTTTACCTAGACAAAGGGGTCTAGTCTACTATCTACAGCTTATTTATGAAGTACTTAAGTGCTGGAGTTGGTTCCCAAGTTCATAGAGCCTCCACAAAGAGAAAGCTATACAAAAGAAGGTAATGTACGCCAAGCGTAATGGCGGACCAGGTCGTCAACACGGCTGTCTAGCTGCTTTCTGACAGGTGGCCTTCAAAAACTCCAGCCCTGCCCACATGTCTGAGTAATAAGATAAACACTTCCTTACGGTCAAAATAGAAGCCATCTACGCGAAACTTGACGCAGAGTTTTCATTTGCGGTTCGCCTTGGTATGCTCCATTACTCACTATGGGAAATGCCCGTGCGTGGGCGAACTGTCACCCGTAACCTTAACAAAAAGTATGCGCTTAACAGGAAGCATGCGCTTAATTAAAAGTGCTAAAACACAGTAGGGTGGGGCGTGCGTAAAGAATGTGTCGAGGGCAGAAAGGCCTACAGCGATGGCCAAGAAGCGATCAGAGGGCGTAATTCTCGACGTTTTCCTCTCCAGCCTACTTCTAGCCTTCTTTCTGGGCTCGTGTAACCGATCGCTCGTCATTCAGGTGGTTTGCTTGGCATATGCGCCTAACAAAGAGCGGTAAAGCTCGCACAAAACTATGCGCTTAATAAAAAGTATGCGCTTAACAGCGAGCAGCGCTTAACAACCAGTTTCTACAGTATGTTACTGCTAAGTGTTACACAGGTACAGGAAGCATACACACGCTAATTGACACCACACAGGATACAATTTTCAAGCAATCCTTCAATTGATGCCATGTGCAAGAACCAGCTAGTTAGCTAGCTAGTTCAAGAAGTTAAAAGGACGCCAAATAGCTCTATTATTGTTGACGCTGGACTAAATTATGCTAGTAATACAGATAGCTATTCTAAACACTCGTAGCTAGCTAGCTGGACAACAGCTAACCTTTTGCTGTTAGCGAGATTTTTCGAGTTGGATATAATTCTTCATTTTAGTAGTAGCCCTATCATCACCTCAGTTACTATAGCAACAGATGGCTATGCACAATGTTTTGCCCTTTGGGCTTCTTCAGGTGCAAAACAACACAAACATAAAACATTGTGAAGTACTGTGGAACCCTCAGAAGAGCGCTTTGAGCAATGAAGGATTCTTTATCTTGTCACTGTCAAAATCAAATCTATGAAGAAAAGCCATTGACCGATCAATGGTGGGATAGAGCCCTGCACGGGCCACTAGCACTGTTTACTGCACTGTTTTGGATATGAATTAGTTATTATTATCACATGCACTTGGGGTCTATGATGATATATCACACTCTAGATCTGCCCTTGGGCGCAAAGCTTCTATTGTATAGCTATATACCGTATGGCGGGTAATTTTCGTGGGGTGCTAATTTTCGTTATTTTCGTGGTTGACTTGGCAGTCACGAAATTTTCCCACCCACGAAAATTAATGCCTGTACGGTATTATGCGAGTCCATGATGATGGGCGTGGCCACAAACATCAATCATGGCAGCGCGGCCAATACTTTCCAGTATTAGCAAGCAATAGTAGCCACCGTCATCCAGCTGATAGCATCTTCGACACTAATATTCTTCTATCTCATACCTGTGCTATTAATTTTGTCCAAGTCTCTGTATAGGTATGGCTTAGTAATAAAGATCGCGAGCTAGCCGCGTGTATTGATTACATCATCGCTTGTGCAGCAGTGCTACGCCCCTGGACTGGTTGCTGTCACGAAATTTAAAACCACAAAAATTAATTTTGGGGGCCTTTTCGGACTTTCCACGAAAATTAGATCGCACGAAAATTACCCACCATTAATACGGTATATACCGTATATAGTTACTGTCTAATAATTGTAGGTGCCACTAAGAATAATTACAGATTGCGAGCAGGTCAAAGGGTGGGGAGACGCCTAAAAGCTGCGATTAGTCTAAGAACGGTTCTGAAAGTTTGCCAGAGCACAAGCACTATCACTGACCGGTACTATTTAGTTGGCAATGAGTATGTCGGTGGCTGCAGAAAACAACAAAAAATATTATTTCACTCTGATTGCTGAATGACTCTCAAGTTGCTGGTATACTGTATACCCATCAGAACAATTTTCTCTAACTCCAGAAAGAAGTGGTCAGCCTTGCAATAGAGTGCAATAGCAAAAATCTTTGATCTTGGTTTTTCATAACATAGAAGACCAGCTACAAAGTTTAGCTATCTGTTCCTGTATACATAGTGAATGAAATTAAAATTCATTGAAATGGGTGGAGCTCAACATGCTTGTAGTTATGCAACTCAGAGGAGGTTGGTCACGATTGTCACGGAATTTGCGTTTTATTATCGCACATCATATTATGTAATGTATCGTTTTGCTGACTCAGCAGGTTGACCTGGATTGCGTGGGTGTATATTGCAGCCTATGGCAAACGCGTTCTAATTAGAATCTGTAACCAACCTCCTCTGTATGCAACTCAGTAGTCTCGTGCCCAGATCCCCCCCCCCCCCCCCCCAAAAGGAGGAAAGGGTCTGATACATGTTGAGGGCTTTTTAAATTGGGTCTTGCTGACTTGGCATGTCTGAATTCTATTGCACTAATCAGAGTTGCGCCAAGTGGGTAAATTTACACACTATAGCCAGCTATTGCTGCTTGTGAGAGCGTTTGATGCGATGCTATTCCAAAACAATGCATTGTCATGACAGTCACCTGATGAGCTGCAACCAGAATCTTTCCTCGCGTGTGTGGTGGGGTCTGGGAACAAGAGTAGCAACTCAATAAAGCAGCCATCTCAATAATATTATAGCGGCCAGCATACTCTGGTTCCATGGTGACCGCTATATAATGGGGTTTCACTGCCTACCATGGGTGTACATTACTATAATAATAATATAATGTAATATTATAGATTGTGTGCTTGTTAGCTATCTGTTCTGTATCCATTACTATAGTGGACAAGATATCAGTTGCTAAAGAGGCTGGTACTAGCAATGGCTCTGAACCACTTTCCAATACAGCATCATCGGATAATGGACAATCCTCTCCTCCCATCAATAATTTCAAGTAAACACTTGTAGTGAACATTATCTTCTGTAGCTTCATCTTTACTATAATTATAATCTACACTTATCCTACTGATCAGTGAGTTCTGTACACTATCTTAGGTGATACTTTTTGTTATTAACACTAGTGCATGATTAACTTCTTGTTTGCCCTCAGTGGTCACACCTTTATCATTCATTTATGCCATACTTTGTGTCACACACGCACAATTCTGTACCACTTCACTGAAACTCACTGAACGTTGTTGTAGAGTGTATATTATAAGCTGCAGGTATTCCATGCAAAATCAGAGTTATAATAAGAATCTTATTAACAACCGTTTGTAGCAAATCTACAACACACTCATCATGCGTTTTAATGTTCTAGTTAGCTGTTCTAAGTGTCATTGTAAGCAACAGTTACTGTTGCGTGTTTAAGTTTTGATATTGTTTTTTTAATGTTCTCCCTACGTTCACTTATAAGGTTGTAGTGTAGGATAAGGGGTCGTCCAAAATATAGCTCATATATTTTTCAGATGATCAGCATCCCTATATACCTGGATTGAGGCATTACGTACTGTGAATAACTCATGCATAATATCCCATGATATTATTATATCAAACACACTAAAATTAAATTTAATAGTATAATTGCCAAGGGTGCATTTGGGGGTGTGAGAATTCAGAGAAAGTACATTAATTTTTTGAAATGATTAAAATTAATTTTGATGCACCAACTCATAAATGGATGCTAAGTACTAGTGCTGTCCAGTGGCCATGCATGGTGTACGTATCCAATTCCCCTGCTGTGTAGTAGGCTATAATTATGATAATCATGTATACTGCTGTAGCTGCTGCCTGTCTATGTTTACATTGCATTACAGTCGAGCCTCTGAACAAAGGACACTTTGGGAACGGGCCTTTTGTCCTTTGTTCGGAGGTTGTCCTTATCTCAGAGGTTTGCCGCATTTTGACCTTAAAATTAATAATCTTTAATAGGGCAGAGATTCATTGAAATGTACTAACTATGACAATTGAATGTTCAAAAACTAATAATATTATGTATTATACTGTGAGTGAATCATTGCATGATAATAATATTAGGTTACTGAATAAAGTAGTCACGCAATGTCGCTTGTCTTGCAGATGCATGCTTTAGGCAAGCTTGTCAATACAGACAAGGCTTCATGTCCATGTCCTTTAGCTATACGTAGCTACTTCCTTGTATTAAAGTTGTCATCTGCAGAGGGGTTCGTAGATAGCAGTAAAGAAGTGGGGGGGGGGGGGGGGGGGGGGGGCATACAAACCGACGCAGAATAGGTTGGGGCCAAAGGCCCCTGCATGCTGCTTGCAGCTCTCCTAGGGGATCTGGGGGCATGCTCCCCCAGAAAATTTTGAGATTTTAGGTATTACCAGATACTTTCTGAGGCATTTTGGGGACTAAAATTTGAATCAGTTATTCTTGTGTAATTAGGCTCGTTCAGGCAGTAAGAAAATTTACTTCATGATATAAAATACACAATGAATTCCTAAATTAGCTAATTAGTATAATATAAGAAAGTTCAGACACAACTATACCCCCCCTCCTAGAAAAGGGGGGGTGGGGCAATTGCCCCCCCTGCCCCCCCTTGCTCCTACCCCTCTGATCTGGGAAGGAGTTCTTGTTGATCAACCCCGGTCATCGTCCTCATCCAGCATCATCACCATCTCCTTCCATTTCCTGAGGAGCTGGTTATGGACTTGAAATACCATGATAATATTATTATTAAATTTTGTGTGTATCACCTCTATGGACCTATGCCTTACATAGGCAAGGTGAAGGAGTTGCTGGACTAATTATCATCATCTGGCCTTGTGTAAATAGCTATCATTAGCAGTAATATTGTCCTTTTTGCTGATGACATAGCGTTATACAGAGTGATCACTTCACCTGTTGACTACATGCAACTTCAGTCATAGCTAACTGGACAGAGGTATATCACCTTATCTTACATTCTGGAAAATGTTGTGCCATGTTGTTTACCAGGAAACATGCAACCTCTTACCACCCACTGATGCTCAAAGGCATTCAGCTCAATTATGTTGATCAGTACAAGTATCTTGGCCTCATTTTTTGTCCCGGCACCTCAATCAAGAGACTGAGTCTGAGACTGACTATCGATCTCGATAGTGACAAGTTTTGATACTTCAATTACTGAGACAAACTCGACAGTGCAGTACAGCTTCTGAACTTCAAAATGAATCAGTTGTGGCATGCATACTGCATGCACTCTTAGAAATTTTGCTTAATTTTGAAGTCTGGTGCTCTAGCCCTTTGTATGAATCGAATAAGAAACACCTGTAGCTAGCAACTTCAACAATATTCCGCTTATCCCAATACTGATGATGGCTTATCACAGCTCAATTCGCGACACCACATAGTGTTCAGGCAGAAGCATAGATGTCTCAGTAATATAGGCAGTAGCAAAGGGGATACAAATGGAGTGAGAGCGATAAATACAAGGATCGACATGATATAATTTTGCCCCTGTAGTATGAAGCAACTTACTTTAGTCGTGGTAGGGGGCCGCCATAGCCAATCGTATCAGCAGGCTATTTGTTGTGATGTCCAACTTGGGGCCGTTCTGCAATACAAACTTAAGGTAGCTACATTATTAGCATCACTTGGTGAAATTCTTCTCTGCGCATGCTATATAGCTACTTTATGCAATAATTTAATAGCTGGCTAAAAGGGAATAAAAAAGAATAATTTTCTCCAGGTGAAACTTTACTTTCAGGTGACTATTTTTGAGTGTACCGTGGCATGTGCAATGGTTGATATTTCTGCAGATTGGCCCCAAAACACAAAGTGTATGATAAGTTCCCCCGCCATCCCCCTCCCACATACTTACATAATAATCATCAACTAGTATTCCAATTTGCACTCACTTTGAAAAAGTCAGCTGCCCTGCGTGTATGTACACCTCAAGTGATCAGGAAACTTAAAAGCATAAATTAGGAAATGGTCGTCAATGTGTTCACCTTTTGCGCATGCGCAATCTTCTTCGCCAGGGTACCGATCTTTCTATCAGTTGGATAAGAGATTCTTGGCTCCATCTAGGCTTTAGAATATAGTATCGAGTAACGATAGATGATAAAAATTTAATACTAGATAGTTGGCTGGCTAGCACCCCGAGGCTTGCCATTACATGTATCATCATATAATGTCATAATAATAATTATTATTGTCAGGTAAAATTCAATGCTGATAATGGTAGCAAGCTACTTTAAGCAATAATAATATTATTATCACGATCATTACAACTTCTGAATCATTGCAGCTTGTTGATATTCACGACTTGTCAGTTCTAACGTGAATCGAATGATCCGGCCTGCTGTTACTGTACCATTTCTTTCTTGGGGGCGTTTGATGATGCTGGATCACAGGGATGGTGCACCTCAACCACAGAGTAGGTGGGTTCCTTTGGTTTCTGCTTGGAAGACACTGTATAGTCATCTGTATTAACAGGGCGATCAATCAAGTCCAGCAGCTCACCAAATCGGTGAATATCATTATCAGGCGGTGGAGAGATTTGCTTTCTAGTTTTACACTTTGGTTCCTCTGCATTAGTAAGTAATCCGTTGATTAATATGAGAAGTTTTGTCTTCTTAATCTTTGAGAAAACTGTAGTGTACATGTAGATATGGTAGAGGATGATGAGCAGTAGTACAATGATTGTGATGATGACTGAAATGTAGGCAGCTGCTTCCTTGTTTCTACACTCCCCAAGGCAGTACCACGTAAATGCAGCAAAACTCAAAATATTCAAGTAGAAAATTGTTTCCAACACATCAATGAACCATTTCTTGTACAATCTATTTCCCATAAATTTATTGAGCGCAAAAATACAACTCATTGAGAAGATAATAGCTACAAGGACAATCCCAGGATCATTTGAAACATTTACAGCGCTTACAAGATACATGGCAATACGAGCAATCAGCAGTAGTCCAGTCCAGTAGCGATGCTTGGGAGTGAATGGTGCATGGTAAGTTTCAATGAAAATTTGTATCCTTGGATTCCTTGACCACCTGAAAATTTTCCACCCTGGAAGGTAGAGGAGCCACTGCCATGAGAAGAGAAGAGCGGTGTAGACCAGACCTACCAGGAGAATGAGAACAGCTACAATGAATAGAGGAATGTGCTTTCCGGAAAGATATTTGACAGTTGCATCAGGGAGCCATAGCATTTCACTAGAGCCATCAGGATACTCAAGTATGCCAACTGATAGAGATTTAAAGCAGACTTCAAGAAGCTTGGCATAGGAAAGCAAAATTAATGTAGCCAGAGTTGCCACTGGATCTTTTCTTCCAATGAGATTTGAGAATCCGGTAGAATAGGAGCTGATGATGATAACTAAGATTACAAGAAGAATGATGTATGTAGGAAAAGCTAACTGTAGCTAGCCATGTTTTGATGTAAGAGTCCATTCCTGAAAAGTAGCAGGTATCAATTCCTACTTCCAGATTTAGCCATAATACAATTATGGTGATGAAGTTTTTTGTCTCTTGGAATGGAAGCAGAATACTTCTATTTGCATACACAACGTTAGCATAGAATATCAATCCATTTAAAGTTCCAACTGCAACTGTCATATTGAGTATCAGCAATAAAGCCACCAATGCTATGCCAGCCAGGATTGCAGCTATGGTGATGGCTATGAATAGTGCAGGCCAGTAGTTAGGGCATGGGAGGCAGCGTGAACTACCAAGAGAGAGGCTGAGACCAGGTTGGCAAGATCAACACAACAGAGATGACCGGTTGAAGGCACACTGAGCATCAGCTCCATTTGGCTGGTTGAGGTCAACTGGTGGACTGGTTGATAAGCAGTAGTCAAAAGGACAGTTGGAATAGATTAAATAACCAGCAACGCCGGAATTATTAAAGTAAGAAATCCAGGATCGTAACTGAGAAATTTTAACGAATGATCCATGATGGGTATCACACTGTTGCACATACTGACGGATACTATTGTGACATTCACATATACAGTTAGTTTCATTCAATTCAGAGATCTGTAATCCGATCAGACAGGTGCAAGGAAGAAAGTGAATTTCTACCGTAGTCCTAGAGAGTTGAGCATCCTTGCATGGGCCATCTGAGGCATATAGTGTCACGTTTTCCTGATCATGAGGAGAGACGATATTGAATGTCAAGTCAGTGCACTCTGCAGGTATTTTGTTTGTTAGCTGTCCTTCAGCTAGACCACTCTCGGAAAATTGGAGGGAGGTTTGGATGGTTGCACTAACTGGTTGGCCTATCTGATCAACAGCAATAAGTGATACAGTGAATAGCCTTCCCTTTTGAATGTCAGTACTTGTTTGATGGGTACAGTTGGGTTCATTATTGATGCAAATGCACACTCGCACTGGATTAGATGATATTGAGATGTTTGTTCTGAGCTTTATGTCTGTGACATTGTAATATTGTGAATTATAAGGAGTTGATACATCGTAAAAGTACATAATTCCATTGCCATCATTCTCAAGGTCATATTGGCTAGGCTCATCAAGTGGATGTTTGTTGCGTACTTCAGCAAATAGACTCACAGTACATCTGTCTAGTAATCCTCCATAGAGAGTAGACGCTGAAATGGCAGCGTAGTTATTTGAGAAATGCATGCTCTGTGTTCTGCCAGTGAAAATATTGCTATACAGACTCTGAGCTAGATTAATGTCCTACAGAGCTAGCACTTGAAAAAAACACTCTGCATTTGATTCACTTGAACATGATGTCCCCGAGTTGCTGTTATCATCCACATATACTGCTCCACCATACTCAGCGATGTTAGATATGAATATTGATGTGTTGGTTTCGTACGTATAGGTAGGGTAGTGACTGTATTTCAGTATGTAGAGTTTGGTATTTGCTTCCAATGATAATCCACCACCTCTTTCTGCTCGATTCTTCATAAAGTACAATCTAGATCCAGTATAAATGCGTATTCTGGGGTCCCTTATGCAAGAACATAAATATATATGATCTGAAGCAGCCTTGACAGATGAGCTAACTGCATGGATTCCTCCTCCCTTATATGTTGCTGTGTTATTGACAAGTTTAAATATGCTTAGCGTTTGGCAGTTGATTTCACTGTTTAAGAGGTACACACCTCCCCCATTTCCAGATGCTTTGTTATGTTCAATTAAAAGTAGACCATTCACGACAATTTTGCTCTCTATAGAACGTATAGCTCCACCATTATTGGCAAAGTTGTATTGAAAATAACAATAACCATCAAAGAACATGTTGCTCTGAAGCAAGGTCACTGCACCTCCTTCTTCAAATTCAGGCATGGTACTTTGTGCTGGTTGATTGTTCTCAAATGTAACGTTATAACCGGCCATCAAGGTGATATTACTGTTGAATGCCAATAGTGATCCCAAGTTGTTTGAAAGTATAGCATATCCTGAATAGTGTGCTCTAAACGTGGAGTCAGTTACATAAATGATAGCGTATCTACCAGCTGAGTTGTTAGCTACTCGAAGGGTATTTCGATATTGCAGCACTGAGTCACCCTGAGCATAAATAACAGCTCCAATTGGTGCACTGTTGTTAAAAATTACACCATCATCAATTTCTATAGTGCTATTGTCAATATAGAGTACACCTCCATGCTGGTTGGCTTTGTTGCTGTGAAATGTAGTAGATTTTATTCCAATTATGCTATTGTAAGAGCACAGAGCTCCCCCATACTCGTCAGCAGTATTGCCAAACAGTTTACTCTCTTCAATTGTCATATCACTATATTCTGCAAATATTGATCCACCAAAATCTGCATCATTGCTTTCAAACATACTTTGAATGATTTTAATCTCACAGTGTGCTGCAAAAATTGCTCCACCAACACTGTCAATGATGAATGCTGATACAGATCCAGGTATAGTACCTTGGAAGTGAAGTCTAGTATTTGCTCTCACTGATCCTCCTTTATTGGATACAAAAGTGCTGTTGACAATCTGTGCTCTCATTTGAAAGAGTATCAGTGCTGAATTTCTGATTAGCTGCCGTTGTGATGATCTTTCACTGATTCCAAGACCTCTGAAAGATGCAGTGCTGACTACAAATTTGTTTACATTCTCCACTCGATTGCCTCTGCATCCAACAAACTCCAAGTCATTAATGTGAATGTATTGTAATTGTCTGAAATAGAAATTGTGCGACCTATCTGTACATACAATTTGAGCGGTAGTGTATTCGGAGTTCATCATAAAGCTATTTTGATTTGAGATTTCTAGCTTGGCATTGAGATAGTGTGTTCCAGGGAGGAAGATCAGTGTGGTGTTGGAGTGGAGAGAACGGCTCGAGTTAGCAGCAAATTGGGAAAGGGTTAGACATGGCTGCACAGAGCAAAGGTCAGTTGAGTTTCTTGTTATGTACTGTATCTCACCGTTCATTTGCTTGAGAGAGCGGAGGAGGAACACTGCTATGTATAATACAAAGATACTAAACTTGGGATAATACATGCTGCTCTAGATTTTTAGCTTGTGTTACTACAGTACATGCATGTATATCACAATTGTCGCACTGTCTTAGTTCAGTTATATCAATAGCTAGGTATGTATAGCTATATGAAAGATAATGGACTGTTCATCGTATAATATGTACTACTTGAAAATTGACAGATGTGAGGTGGATTTCTGCTTCTAGTAGCTGAATGATGCCCGTCAATTGTCCAACTTGGCAGTTGTATTCAGATATGTCAGTAAATAGCCTTGAAATCTAGAAATAACAATAATATTAATTTTTAGGGTAAAATTAGGACACGAGACAAAATTTACATGACAAGTTTTAATCTAACAATCAGGTCTCCTGATGTTATTAGTAAATACTTATTCAACTTAGCAAAGATACATACACAGTCTACACTCTCAGTGCACTTAAGGACTGTCTCAGCTCTTCTAGCGCGCGCCCGACTAGCGGCCACTTATCATGCATGTTTGTGGTCAATTAGAGCTTGTACCGTGACGTCACCCCATATCAACCACATACAAGCCACGGCAGCAAAGCCGCACGGCTGCAACAATCGAGCAAAATTCGTTGGTCAGCGAGTTCCAACATTGTTCTCGGGGAAATTTCGAAAGTTAAACGACGAAAAGCTAACCTTAGGGATGATTGTCGACGATCTGCCGCGGCGATTGTTCGTAGCTGCCTTGGTCTTTCAGCTACATGCGAGAGATCGTGCCGTCAGAAGTGCTGAAATGGCGTTTTTTGCGATTATCTACTTACTACAAAGTTGTTTGCAAATTCGCCGCGGGGAGAATTAAGAGTATCATCCTAAGTTTCATTTGCCCCTGTTAAGGTCAGCTACATCTGGCTGGAACAATGTTGGAAAATTTGAAATAGTGTTTAAGAGGGCGTGGCTAATCGCGGTTGTACCGCCTAATTAGATAATTGGTTGCGGTTTATTTTCTGAAATTCTTGAAGTACTAGAGTTATAGTTTCATTTCATCACCATGATCAGCTTCTCATATCTTGTTTAGGTACCTGTATCAGTGGTTGAAAATGTATAAATTTTATGCTTAATTGTATCTGAGACTGTCCTTAAATACACTGAGCTAAGGTGCTTGAAGTTTATCAGAAAAAGGAAGTTGTAGCTGGCGTGCCACAAAACATCACACATTGTAATTGTGGTTACCTGATGCGGACTACTCCCATATACTCCTATAAACAAAGGGCGCGGGCCCCAGTGCTACACGTAGAAGTCAGGCTGTTCAGTGAACTATTTTTTCAGATTTTAAAGGCTTCATTCTCAGAGGTTTACACAGTATCAATTCCACGGCACTGCTACAGGTTAAGGACATAGATGGATCATAAATTTACCCTTGTGCTCATTCTAGGATGTCCATTACTGATTTGCATAAAATTCAAAGTTCATTCCAGACATATATTTTCTGTTGTTTGAACGCAGTGAATTAGAAGAAAAATATTCTCTTATCGTTTCTGTGTATGCATGCATGCATTGTGTCTGGAAGATAATTGTTTGTCGTCATAGTGGAGACGCTGGATTGTGTGTTTATGTTGCATGCATGGACGGTTTGGCTCAGCTGGTGGGTACTTAAAGTGGATGCTTTGAGTAGTAGTCACTCTCTCGGCGACTCCTATTCACAGTGCAGAGAAGTTTTCCCCAGGTATGTACATGGATGCTATATATCAGTGCATTGACTGCTCCATGTCTGTTTGTTTGAGTATCACATGCAGCTCTAATTGCAACTTACTGACGGAACAGAGCTAAGCAGAGATCCACCTGACCGGACTAGATCTATACTCTAATGGACAGAACTCACCCCTTTTTTGTTACCAGGGATGTTGTAATTCTTTTTTCTTTCCGGGCTTTTCCTCTCTCACAGTTTTTCCGTAATCAAAGGTTTTTTATGTGTGAGAGGTTTTTTCCCATGGGTATAGTTGGCCGCATACCCTAAAATTGTGTACAGTCTGGTACACAATTATGTTTTCATTGGCCCATCCCTGCTTATTCCAGCTAGTCATTTTATGTAGCTGTTCGTATGTGATACTGTGTTGATGTGGTTGTTGTGTTATTGTGTTGTTGTGTGGTGGACTTTTTCTGCACTCTCTGTCGCCCGATACCAAATTATAATTGATTGTGAACATGTTGGTGAGTGGTTGCATGGGGTGCCATGCATGTAGTGGGATTAGATGAGAGAGCAATTTGTCCATAGTCAGCAGACAAGACAGCTCACCACAAAAAATCTACTTGCCACAACTTGGACTGTAGCTAGTAGCTACTAGTACTAAAGTTTAGCCTGATTTGTGTTTTAATAGCTTAGATATGTTGTATTAATTTTTGGGATGGAATCTGTCTAAAGTCATAAATTATTTGTTCTTTTAAAGCGTGTTTGATGTTCAACAGGTACGTCCAGTACTCTCCAGATTGTACTTAAAGATAGTTCTGATACTTATCTATTTGTAAACCAGGGCCAAGAAGTATAGCCTACCCATTTCTGATTTGCCACAAAATTCAAAGTCTGTCACTAGCCAGCTGCAGGCGCTGGTTGACCACTGTGGCTGCCATTGTCTCTAGTGAAGACCACTTCTTGATGATCTTGATACCACTATAAAAAGCGCTTTTTGTGCTCTCTTCAATGGTACCTTAGACAGAGTCATAGCTTGTTCATAACAAAAGTTACAAGAATAATGTAGCTATCATTTTACCGCCACGTATGCAGCTTCCACGTCATTAACCCCCAGGATCCAAGCATCAAACCAATCCTTGAGTGCCATGGAAAAACGAGAGTGCCACTAAGTCTCCCTGGACTGTAGTCCCTCCTGAAGGAGCATGCACAAAAGCATAATATTATAATTGGGCTCAATGGATCAGCCTCGACATCAACAATCTATTGACACGGTTTCATCCAGTGCTGAGGAGGGAAGCCTCCAACCCAAACTCTCTAACTTCTCCCCTAAATTTTGACTTTAATTAGGAAATATTGACTCTGGGAAAACACGTGACAACGAATCATAACACAACTAGTTCTCCCAAAGCCACTCCAAAAGCAAGCATTCAAGCAGCTTCATGAAGCACCAACCGCTGGGCACCTTGGAATAAATTGGCCATATCCGGCAAAGGTGCAATGATATCAGTTTGTGACACTCATGGGCCTTACCAAACAATTCGAAGCATAATGATGCCAGTTTTTGACAATTTTGATGGATTTGTACGTGTGTGTGTTGTGCTTATAAGTAGCTCAGATGCCTACATCTCCAACACTGGGCAATGTCAATTCAAAATATACAAACAAACAGACAGAACTGACTGCTTTACCCCTTGCACATACACGTGGGGTAAAAATATCCATGCAGACATAAATCTATGAGCAGCTAAAAACATTTTTAATTTTAAGTGCCTGAAGTCTGCCAGTGGTTATGTGGCTTTGGGTGGTGCTACCAAACTGGTTTACCCTATAACCCACACCAACAGCCCAGTACATTACCACAAGTCACCTGTGCAAGCTGCCACTGCTATAATATAGCATTTGTATAGCCACTATGTCTGGATATTATAGGTCGAAGTATAAAATATTATTTTTAAGCGGAAATTGTCCAGTTGTGGAATATTAATTCAAGCCCTGCCATATTTGTTTAGGACCATCAAAGAAATTGACTTATCCCACTACTGATGATGGCTTATCACAGCTCAAGTCCCGACACCACACAGTGTTCAGGCAGAAGCATAGATGTCTGATATAGGCAGTAGCAAAGGGGATACAAACAGAGTGAGAGCGATAAATACGAGGTTGATATGATTTAATTTTGCCCCTGCAGTGTGAAGCAGCTTACTTCAGTCGTGGTAGGGGGCCGGCATAGCCAATCATATCAGCAGGCTATTTGTTGTGACGTCCAACTTGGGGTTCTGCAATACAAACTTCAGGTAGCTACATTATTAGCATCACTTGGTGAAATTCTTCTCTACACATGCTATATACTTTATGCAATGATTTAATAGCTAGTTAAAAGGGACAAAAAAGAACAATTTTCTCCTGGTGAAACTTTAGTGACTATTTTTGAGTGCACCGTGGCATGTGCAATGGTTGATATTTCTGCAGATTGGCCCCAAAACACAACGTGTATAATAAGTTCCCCCGTCCCACATATTTACATAATAATCATCAACTAGTATTCCAATTTGCACTCACTTTGAAAAAGTCAGCTTCCCTGCGTGTACGTACACCTCAAGTGATCAGAAACTTACAAAAAACGGAAATTGAAAAGCAGAAAATAGGAAATGGTCGTCAATGCGTTCACCTTTGCGCAGGTACAGTCAGTTGGATAAGAGATTCTTGGCTCCATCTAGGCTTTAGAATAATATTTTTATAGTATCGAGTAACGATAGATGATAAAAGTTTAATACTAGATAGTTGGCTGGCTAGCACCCCTAGGCTTGCCATTACATGTATCGTCATACAATGTCATAATATTAAATAATTATTATTGTCAGGTAAATTCAATGCTGATATTAAATGGTAGCAAGCAATAATGATATTATTATCATGATCATTATAACTTCTGAATCATTGCAGCTTGTTAATATTCATGACTTATCAGTTCTAATGTGAATCGAATGATCCTGCCGTTACTATACTGTTTCTTTCTTGGGGGCGTTTGACGATACTGGATCACAGGGATGGTGCACCTCAACCACAGAGTAGGTGGGTTCGTTTGGTTTCTGCTTGGAAGACACTGTATAGTCATCTGTATTAACAGGGCGATCAATCAAGTCCAGCAGTTCACCAAATCGGTGAATATCATTATCAGGCGGTGGAGATATTTGCTTTCTAGTTTTACACTTTGGTTCCTCTGCATTAGTAAGTAATCCGTTGATTAATATGAGAAGTTTTGTCTTCTTAATCTTTGAGAAAACTGCAGTGTACATGTAGATATGGTAGAGGATGATAAGCAGCAGTACAATGATTGTGATGATGACTGAAATGTAGGCAGCTGCTTCCTTGTTTCTACACTCCCCAAGGCAGTACCACGTAAATGCAGCAAAACTCAAAATATTCAAGTAGAAAATTGTTTCCAACACATCAATGAACCATTTCTTGTACAATCTATTTCCCATAAATTTATTGAGCGCAAAAATACAACTCATTGAGAAGATAATAGCTACAAGGACAATCCCAGGATCATTTGAAACATTTACAGCGCTTACAAGATACATGGCAATACGAGCAATCAGCAGTAGTCCAGTCCAGTAGCGATGCTTGGGAGTGAATGGTGCATGGTAAGTTTCAATGAAAATTTGTATCCTTGGATTCCTTGACCACCTGAAAATTTTCCACCCTGGAAGGTAGAGGAGCCACTGCCATGAGAAGAGAAGAGCGGTGTAGACCAGACCTACCAGGAGAATGAGAACAGCTACAATGAATAGAGGAATGTGCTTTCCGGAAAGATATTTGACAGTTGCATCAGGGAGCCATAGCATTTCACTAGAGCCATCAGGATACTCAAGTATGCCAACTGATAGAGATTTAGAGCAGACTTCAAGAAGCTTGGCATAGGAAAGCAAAATTAATGTAGCCAGAGTTGCCACTGGATCTTTTCTTCCAATGAGATTTGAGAATCCGGTAGAATAGGAGCTGATGATGATAACTAAGATTACAAGAAGAATGATGTATGTAGGAAAAGCTAACTGTAGCCATGTTTTGATGTAAGAGTCCATTCCTGAAAAGTAGCAGGTATCAATTCCTACTTCCAGATTTAGCCATAATACAATTATGGTGATGAAGTTTTTTGTCTCTTGGAATGGAAGCAGAATACTTCTATTTGCATACACAACGTTAGCATAGAATATCAATCCATTTAAAGTTCCAACTGCAACTGTCATATTGAGTATCAGCAATAAAGCCACCAATGCTATGCCAGCCAGGATTGCAGCTATGGTGATGGCTATGAATAGTGCAGGCCAGTAGTTAGGGCATGGGAGGCAGCGTGAACTACCAAGAGAGAGGCTGAGACCAGGTTGGCAAGATCAACACAACAGAGATGACCGGTTGAAGGCACACTGAGCATCAGCTCCATTTGGCTGGTTGAGGTCAACTGGTGGACTGGTTGATAAGCAGTAGTCAAAAGGACAGTTGGAATAGATTAAATAACCAGCAACGCCGGAATTATTAAAGTAAGAAATCCAGGATCGTAACTGAGAAATTTTAACGAATGATCCATGATGGGTATCACACTGTTGCACATACTGACGGATACTATTGTGACATTCACATATACAGTTAGTTTCATTCAATTCAGAGATCTGACAGTGTAATCCGATCAGACAGGTGCAAGGAAGAAAGTGAATTTCTACCGTAGTCCTAGAGAGTTGAGCATCCTTGCATGGGCCATCTGAGGCATATAGTGTCACGTTTTCCTGATCATGAGGAGAGACGATATTGAATGTCAAGTCAGTGCACTCTGCAGGTATTTTGTTTGTTAGCTGTCCTTCAGCTAGACCACTCTCGGAAAATTGGAGGGAGGTTTGGATGGTTGCACTAACTGGTTGGCCTATCTGATCAACAGCAATAAGTGATACAGTGAATAGCCTTCCCTTTTGAATGTCAGTACTTGTTTGATGGGTACAGTTGGGTTCATTATTGATGCAAATGCACACTCGCACTGGATTAGATGATATTGAGATGTTTGTTCTGAGCTTTATGTCTGTGACATTGTAATATTGTGAATTATAAGGAGTTGATACATCGTAAAAGTACATAATTCCATTGCCATCATTCTCAAGGTCATATTGGCTAGGCTCATCAAGTGGATGTTTGTTACGTACTTCAGCAAATAGACTCACAGCACATCTGTCTAGCAATCCTCCATAGAGAGTAGACGCTGAAATGGCAGCGTAGTTATTTGAGAAATGCATGCTCTGTGTTCTGCCAGCGAAAATATTACTATACAGAGTCTGAACTATATTAACGTCATACAGAGCTAGCACTTGAAAAAAACACTCTGCATTTGATTCACTTGAACACGATGTCCCCGAGTTGCTGTTATCATCCACATATACTGCTCCACCATACTCAGCGATGTTAGATATGAATATGGATGTGTTGGTTTCGCGCCTATAGATAGGATAGTGACTGTATTTCAGTATGTAGAGTTTGGCATTTGCTTCCAATGACAATCCACCACCTCTTTCAGCTCGATTTTTTATAAAGTACAATTTAGATCCAGTATAAAAGCGTATTCTGGGGTCCCTTACGCAAGAACACAAATATATATGATCTGAAGCAGCCTTGACAGATGAGCTAACTGCATGGATTCCTCCTCCTTTATATGTTGCTGTGTTATTGACAAGTTTAAATATGCTCAGCCTTTGGTAGTTGATTTCACTGTTTAAGAAGTACACACCTCCCCCATTTCCAGATGCTCTGTTGTGTTCAATTGAAAGTCGACCATTCACAACAATTTTGCTCTCTATAGAACGTATAGCTCCGCCATTATTGGCAAAGTTGTATTGAAAATAACAATAACCATCAAAGAACATATTACTCTGAAACAAGGTCACTGCACCTCCTTCTTCAAATTCAGGCATGGTACTTTGTGCTGGTTGATTGTTCTCAAATCTAACATTATAACCCATCAAGGTGATATTACTGTTGAATGCCAATAGTGATCCCAAGTTGTTTGAAAGTATAGCATATCCTGAATAGTGTGCTCTAAACGTGGAATCAGTTACATAAATGATAGCGTATCTACCAGCCGAGTTGTTAGCTACTCGAAGGGTATTTCGATATTGCAGCACTGAGTCAACTTGAGCATAAATAACAGCTCCAATTGGTGCACTGTTGTTAAAAATTATACCATCATCAATTTTTGCAGTGCTATTATCAATATAGAGTACACCTCCATGCTGGTTGGCTTTGTTGCTGTGAAATGAAGTGGATGTTATTCCAGTTGTGCTATTGTAAGAGCACAGAGCTCCCCCATACTCGCCAGCAGTATTGCCAAACAGTTTACTCTCTTCAATTATCATATCACTAGAATAAATACATATTGCTCCTCCGTAACTGGTTGCATTATTGTTCATAAGCACCGTACCATTCCTCACACCAATGGTGCTATATTCTGCAAATATTGATCCACCAAAATCTGCACCATTGCTTTCAAACACACTTTGAATGATTTCAATCTCACAGTGTGCGGCAAAAATTGCTCCACCAACACTGTCAGGGGCGAATGCTGGTACAGATCCAGGTATAAAACCTTGGAAGTGATATCTAGTATTTGCTCTCACTGACCCTCCTTTATTGGATACAAAAGTGCTGTTGACAATCTGTGCTCTTGTTTGAAAGTGTATCAGTGCTGAATTTCTGATTAGCCACCACTGCTGTGATGATTCTTCACTGATTCCTAGACCTCTGAATGATGTAATGCTGACTACAAATTTGTTTACATTCTCCACTCGATTGCCCCTGCATCCAACAAACTCCAAATCAGTAATGTGAATGTATTGTAATTGTCTGAAATAGAAATTGTGCGACCTATCTGTGCACACAATTCGAGCGGTAGTGTATTCGGAGTTCATCATAAAGCTGTTTTGATTTGTGATTTCTAGTTTGATATTGAGATAGTGTGTTCCAGGGAGGAAGACCAGTGTCATGTTGGAGTGGAGAGAACGGCTCGAGTTAGCAGCAAATTGGGAGAGGGTTAGACATGGCTGCACAGAACAAAGGTCAGTTGAGTTTCTTGTTATGTACTGTACCTCACTGTTTGTTTGCTTGAGAGAGCAGAGGAAGAACACTGCTATGTATATCGTGAAGAGACCAAACTTGGAAAGATACATCCTGCTCTCGATGAATGTTTCAGCTTATGTTGCTTTCAAGTGCCAGTATTTATCACTACTATCACACTGTTACATACTGATACAGTAGCTGGTTATCTAGGAAGGTGAAAGGACCTTATGCCGTATTAAATCTGAATTGGATTTCTGCTTCAATGATGCCTGTCAACTGAATATCATTGGATCGGTAGCTGTCTTTTAACTGAATCAGACATACCAAATGAGAGCTTAAGTAGCTAGCTAGCCTTGAAATTAATGTGCTATTGCTATCAGATTCTAGAGATTACATTTTCGTGGTAAAATTAGGACATGCCATGGCAACAATAATAATATTGTAGGTCATTTATCACAAGCACACGTATGGATTCAAGTTTCACAAGCTCATGGTGTGCACATGTACTGTTTATTATGTCATTGGGTTCTCCTCCACAGCAGAACATTTCAAAATAACGAACACATTATAGTAACATCCAATTAACTTAAAGACCAGTAAATAAATACCGTTAGTTACTAGCTAGCTATAAGTATAAAGAACGTTATAATATGATTATAATATTATTGGCAAGTGTGGACCACCGTAGTGTCCTGGATTAGTGCCCATGGATCCTTAAACATAGCTACATTGCGATTTTGGCCCGCATGGGTGCTTACCCGGGACATAATTTCCATCCATTTTATAGAAGCTGCTACATTGAAATGAGGTACATGGGCGCTTACCCGGGAGTGGACGCTTACCCAGGACACTACGGTAGTACAGTAGAACTTCCGAATAACGGACACATTGGGAGCAGGCCTTCTGTCCTTTATATGGAGGTTGTCCCTTTACAGAAGCAGAGACAATTTACATAATAATATAATATAGTCTACACAAATTAGCGTTTGCAGAGGTGACTGGAGAAAGAATCAACAGGAAAGCAGGATATGAGCTGGATTTGAGTCTACTTCAATTTATTAAAGTACTGTGTATACACTTGAATTGTATCATGCATTGATACATTAGTCTTGCCCCAGACCCACCTTCAAGATAGCACCCCTCCTACAAAGGGGGAAGGGCCTGGCTAGGCTATCATGATTACGTCACTGGCCGCGAAAAGGGGTGTGGCTTCCTGGCCGTCCGCTATTTAGAAGTAAAATTATACTGAGCAGGTTCAATCGGGTCCGAACAATCCGTCCGTTATAGAGAATTGAGAGGTTGTCCGCTCCTCGGAGGTTCGTAATGTACTAAGTCTATGGCAAATTCAATCCGTTCCATAGCGGTTGTCCGTTATATAGTGGGTGGTCGCTCCTGGGAGGGTCCGTTATGAGAAGTTCCACTGTATCTAGTCCACATTTGCCAATTAGCATTAATTTTTAATGACTTCAGACTTTTTTCAGAAATCTAAGACTTTCTACCGTTTTCAAATTCAAATTTTTTCAGATTGGTAAGACTCTTTTAAGATTAGCTACATCTTAAAGTACCACTTTCAACTTCAGACTCTCTTCAGATTGGTAAGACTCCTTTAAGGTACCATTAAATTGCGTGGGCGTGAGGTGGGGGATATGACACCTAAACCACATCAAAGTCATTAGTGAGGTGCATGTTGTGTAACCACGCCCTTTTAATTGCACAGGTCTCAGGGGTGTGGCTGCTAGAGCCGGAAGTGTTCATTTAATATCCTCCATGGACCGGAAGCCGAGCCGGAAGGGAGGGGCCAGGCCACGCCCAAAACAGCCCCACCCTGTTCCCCAAGGACCACCATTCTCAATCAAGTGCCTACTAACCACCGGATGTCCACCGGAAGCCCACAATCAATCCCAATTAAAACACACAGCTTCCTCAAGGCCAAAACACACACAAACACTTGGAGGCCGTTCTGCCACACCGCCCACGCAAGAGCTCACCTCATTTCCTGTGTGGGCGGAGTAACAACACGTCATCGCAACCACATCCGCTTCAAACCATCGTCAGCTTCCGTCCAGCCGTACAGGCCCCTCGATCGCACCGCCGTACAGTGCCTCATTAACAGACATGGCCTCACCTTTGACCTCCTGCCACGCCCCCAAAGCCTCCTCGCGGGGTTCAAAGGTCACCACCGCTTCCGGGACACGCCCACCTATCGCCGAGGCCAAGTCCCAGGCGCCGATGTCCAAGCACTGGCCCGTGAAGCCACGCCCAATCGGAAGCAATAAAACCTGCATTAACGCACACGCACACACTCCACACAGTGCCAGGAACACGCCCACATGCTTAATTAGGCCTAATAAGCTTTTTTTTTTTTTTTTTTTTTTTTTCAAGGAGACCACACAACAAGCAGAAAAAAAATTGTCCGGAAACCATGATATAGTTGAGCTGGATGCTTAGTAGAGCCATACAATGCAAGCAGGCAGCCTATACTCCAATTTTGGCCAAATTGGGTAAAGGTCGACACGTCTATGTGCGCGCGTAGCCCCGCCCCTCACGTAGCGCGTGGGCGGAAACATTGCAAATGCATGGCTTCCTATACAAACATATGGGGAAACTTCAAAGGGCCATAACTTTAATTGTAAGGTGTGAATCAAAATTTCCCGCCATCAAAATTCTAGTTTTGACCCATTCTGCGTGTCCATGTAAAAATTATCCCCCCAAGTGCTCCCAAACCCCCCATGAATTAGATTATTTAATTATTTAATTATTTAAATTTGCTTTTTTTTTCTACTTGTTGTGTAATTTGTCGTTGCGGTTAATAGTTAAGAAAGAATGCTTTGATCTTGCTTTGATGTGGGCAATTACCGGCCTTTTCTTCAGGGGCCACTTCCGGTCGCTAATTACACGCGCATAATCATCCCTGGCCGATTCTGGACACGCCCACCTTCGACCAAAAGCACTCGTATGGCCTCTTCGGCCACGCCCCTTCACGATTCGCTAATTGAATTAGCCATTCCTGACGCTCACGCCCACGCAATTAAATGGTACCTTAAGACTGTATTTTAAAGTACCGTGTAAAACTTTAAGACTCTTGAGAAACCTAGTCAGAGATCTAGACCTTCATACACTGCGGGTGGAAATCATATTATTTCAAATTTTTTTCTGTCCAGTAGTGGTAGTTGACAAATAATTACACACTAATCTTCGACTTGATGTAGATTACACATGCAAGCTAATTAATGCATACACAAAATATCTTCGGTCATTGAATCAGTGTGCTGTAGTCTGCAATAATAATATCTGCTGACCAGTAATGATCGACATTTGACATAATACACATGGACACGTACAGATTAACTAGCTACTACCACTACGTATACACATTCTGAGAATTCATATTATAGAGGAACTTCATGAAAAGGAAATTGTTGCGATATTCTCCTCCACAAGTTATGGCATTGCAAAATTATGATAAACGATATCGTATTTCTGCATGTGAGCAGATATCGATTCCCTTACACTGCTTTTTGCAGTGTAAATTAATACCCTTACAAGCAAGTCTAAAGGTCAGTCCACAAAGTGACACAAGATCTTATGTTGTAATTTGCAAAACGCTAATATTTCAGCGATTTTTGTACGTTCTGACGCAAGAACGCAACACAAAGGAGAACAAGGATAGGATCCGAGTCTATATATCCTACTATCGCGTTACATTCCTTCAAGCATTGATGCAAAGATGATGCAATATACATTGCATAGTGTCTTATTGTGAACCAGCCACCAGCAAAACTGGCTAATACTTCATGTAAGAGTCACAATTAATGAATATCATTAAACTTTACTTAATTTGTTGTAATACTCATCTACTACTGCATAATTATGTTAATATATTATTGCAATTATGTTACGTCAATAACTACAGTCCCATCAATAACTACAGTCTCAATAGTCACTACTGTCTAC
Organism: Cliona cf. orientalis; assembly: GCA_963930775.1. Classification (NCBI taxonomy): domain Eukaryota; kingdom Metazoa; phylum Porifera; class Demospongiae; order Clionaida; family Clionaidae; genus Cliona; species Cliona cf. orientalis. The sequence goes on from OZ005695.1 coordinate 7,024,212, forward strand.
TACAGTACCACCAGTCTCCATTGTCACATCAATAACTACAGTCTCATTGGTCACTACTGTCACATCAGTAAGTACAGTCCCATTGGTCACTACTGTCACATCAGTAACTACAGTCTCAATAGTCACTACTGTCAACTACAGTCCCACCAGTCTCCACTGTCACATCAGTAACTACAGTCCCACAAGTCTCTACTGTCACATCAGTAACCCATTGGTCACTACCGTCTCATTAGTAACTGCAGTCCCATCGGTCACTATTGTCACATCAGTAACTACAGTCTCAATAGTCACTACTGTCAACTACAGTCCCACCAGTCTCCACTGTCACATCAGTAACTACAGTCCCATTGGTCACTACTGTCACATCAGTAATTACAGTCCCATTGGTCACTACTGTCAATTACAGTCCCACCAGTCTCCACTGTCACATCAGTAACTACAGTCCCATTGGTCACTATTGTCAAGTCAGTAACTACAGTCTCAATAGTCACTACTGTCATCTACAGTCCCACCAGTCTCCACTGTCACATCAGTAACTACAGTCCCATTGGTCACTATTGTCACATCAGTAACTACAGTCTCAATAGTCACTACTGTCATCTACAGTCCCACCAGTCTCCACTGTCACATCAGTAACTACAGTCCCACAAGTCTCTACTGTCACATCAGTAACTACAGTCCCATTGGTCATTACCGTCTCATTAGTAACTGCAGTCCCATCAGTCACTATTGTCACATCAGTAACTACAGTCTCAATAGTCACTACTGTCATCTACAGTCCCACCAGTCTTCACTGTCACATCAGTAACTACAGTCCCACAAGTCTCTACTGTCACATCAGTAACTACAGTCCCATTGGTCATTACCGTCTCATTAGTAACTGCAGTCCCATCAGTCACTATTGTCACATCAGTAACTACAGTCTCAATAGTCACTACTGTCAACTACAGTCCCACCAGTCTCCACTGTCACATCAGTAACTACAGTCCCATTGGTCACTACTGTCACATTAGTAACTACAGTCTCAATAGTCACTACTGTCAACTACAGTCCCACCAGTCTCCACTGTCACATCAGTAACTAAAGTCCCATTGGTCACTACCGTCTCATTAGTAACTGCAGTCCCATTGGTCACTATTGTCACATCAGTAACTACAGTCTCAATAGTCACTACTGTCAACTACAGTCCCACCAGTCTCCACTGTCACATCAGTAACTACAGTCCCACAAGTCTCTACTGTCACATCAGTAACTACAGTCCCATTGGTCACTACTGTCTCATTAGTACCTGCAGTCCCATCGGTCACTATTGTCACATCAGTAACTACAGTCTCAATAGTCACTACTGTCAACTACAGTCCCACCAGTCTCCACTGTCACATCAGTAACTGCAGTCCCATTGGTCACTATTGTCACATCAGTAACTACAGTCTCAATAGTCACAACTGTCAACTACAGTCCCACCAGTCTCCACTGTCACATCAGTAACTACAGTCCCATTGGTCACTATTGTCACATCAGTAACTACAGTCTCAATAGTCACTACTGTCATCTACAGTCCCACCAGTCTCCACTGTCACATCAGTAACTACAGTCACATAAGTCTCTACTGTCACATCAGTAACTACAGTCCCAATGGTCACTATTGTCACATCAGTAACTACAGTCTCAATAGTCACTACTGTCAACTACAGTCCCACCAGTCTCCACTGTCACATCAGTAACTGCAGTCCCATTGGTCACTATTGTCACATCAGTAACTACAGTCTCAATAGTCACAACTGTCAACTACAGTCCCACCAGTCTCCACTGTCACATCAGTAACTACAGTCCCATTGGTCACTATTATCACATCAGTAACTACAGTCTCAATAGTCACTACTGTCATCTACAGTCCCGCCAGTCTCCACTGTCACATCAGTAACTACAGTCACATAAGTCTCTACTGTCACATCAGTAACTACAGTCCCAATGGTCACTATTGTCACATCAGTAACTACAGTCTCAATAGTCACTACTGTCTACTACAGTACCACCAGTCTCCATTGTCACATCAATAACTACAGTCTCATTGGTCACTACTGTCACATCAGTAACTACAGTCCCATTGGTCACTACTGTCACATCAGTAACTACAGTCTCAATAGTCACTACTGTCAACTACAGTCCCACCAGTCTCCACTGTCACATCAGTAACTACAGTCCCACAAGTCTCTACTGTCACATCAGTAACCCATTGGTCACTACCGTCTCATTAGTAACTGCAGTCCCATCGGTCACTATTGTCACATCAGTAACTACAGTCTCAATAGTCACTACTGTCAACTACAGTCCCACCAGTCTCCACTGTCACATCAGTAACTACAGTCCCATTGGTCACTACTGTCACATCAGTAATTACAGTCCCATTGGTCACTACTGTCAATTACAGTCCCACCAGTCTCCACTGTCACATCAGTAACTACAGTCCCATTGGTCACTATTGTCACGTCAGTAACTACAGTCTCAATAGTCACTACTGTCATCTACAGTCCCACCAGTCTCCACTGTCACATCAGTAACTACAGTCCCATTGGTCACTATTGTCACATCAGTAACTACAGTCTCAATAGTCAATACTGTCATCTACAGTCCCACCAGTCTCCACTGTCACATCAGTAACTACAGTCCCACAAGTCTCTACTGTCACATCAGTAACTACAGTCCCATTGGTCATTACCGTCTCATTAGTAACTGCAGTCCCATCAGTCACTATTGTCACATCAGTAACTACAGTCTCAATAGTCACTACTGTCATCTACAGTCCCACCAGTCTCCACTGTCACATCAGTAACTACAGTCCCACAAGTCTCTACTGTCACATCAGTAACTACAGTCCCATTGGTCATTACCGTCTCATTAGTACCTGCAGTCCCATCAGTCACTATTGTCACATCAGTAACTACAGTCTCAATAGTCACTACTGTCAACTACAGTCCCACCAGTCTCCACTGTCACATCAGTAACTACAGTCCCATTGGTCACTACTGTCACATTAGTAACTACAGTCTCAATAGTCACTACTGTCAACTACAGTCCCACCAGTCTCCACTGTCACATCAGTAACTAAAGTCCCATTGGTCACTACCGTCTCATTAGTAACTGCAGTCCCATCGGTCACTATTGTCACATCAGTAACTACAGTCTCAATAGTCACTACTGTCAACTACAATCCCACCAGTCTCCACTGTCACATCAGTAACTACAGTCCCACAAGTCTCTACTGTCACATCAGTAACTACAGTCCCATTGGTCACTACCGTCTCATTAATACCTGCAGTCCCATCGGTCACTATTGTCACATCAGTAACTACAGTCTCAATAGTCACTACTGTCAACTACAGTCCCACCAGTCTCCACTGTCACATCAGTAACTGCAGTCCCATTGGTCACTATTGTCACATCAGTAACTACAGTCTCAATAGTCACAACTGTCAACTACAGTCCCACCAGTCTCCACTGTCACATCAGTAACTGCAGTCCCATTGGTCACTATTGTCACATCAGTAACTACAGTCTCAATAGTCACTACTCTCATCTACAGTCCCACCAGTCTCCACTGTCGCATCAGTAACTACAGTCACATAAGTCTCTACTGTCACATCAGTAACTACAGTCCCATTGGTCACTACCGTCTCATTAGTAACTGCAGTCCCATCGGTCACTATTGTCACATCAGTAACTACAGTCTCAATAGTCACTACTGTCAACTACAGTCCCACCAGTCTCCACTGTCACATCAGTAACTACAGTCCCAATGGTCACTATTGTCACATCAGTAACTACAGTCTCAATAGTCACTACTGTCAACTACAGTCCCACCAGTCTCCACTGTCACATCAGTAACTACAGTCCCATTGGTCACTTGAAATGACTATTAAAAGAATGAGATGGGAACACTACATGCAAAGAAAGAGAATGTATCAGTGCGCAATTGATAATTCGAAGAAACTGAGAGACACAACACTTGAACATCCAGTATTTGCTGAGCTTAATATCATTGTAGAGAAACATGTTCCGAGTAATGACATTATAGCCAAATGTTTTTTGTCAAAATTTCTAGAAAATGAAGCACACTACAGACATAATATACATTCTACAAACACAGGGCATGCACCTAGCTTTGATCACACATTCAAAATTGCAGCTAATATCGGCTATTTACGTGCAGATAATAAATGGATACCACAATATGACAGTGCCTTTTTTGTTTTCAATTCTCAAGGTAATATTCTCACTTGGCAGTTTACTAAAGGAACAAGCTTTAATCAAGTTGAACCATTACTAATATCAATAAAAAAAACAAGCAGAAAGGCAAGGCAATGTTATAGAGACTATTTATATTGATAACTGTTGCCAATGGAAAAAATTACTTCAGAAGGTTTTCGGTGCAAGTGTGAAAGTGAAATTAGATCTATTTCATGGGGTTCAGAGGATTACAAGGCACATGAGTAAGCGACATGAATTCTATGGACAGTGTGTGAGTGATATTCGATTAGCATTTCGCAAAAAAGAAGATCAAGGTAAAAAAAGAACACAGTTAACTCCTGAACCCGATGAAATTGCAAGCAATCTTGATCAATTTTTAAAAAAATGGCAAAGTATTAATGGTGACCATGGCAAAATATTATCAAGTGAAACTATCCGTGAGGTGCAGAAATTGAAACTCCATGCAAGTAAAGGATGCTTAAGTGGGATAGAGGTTGGAGGAGGGACGAACAGGAATGAAGCCTTTCATAGATATATAAGAAATTTTTTCCATAAAAGTAGACTGGGTGTACTTCTTGCCTATGCTCTTATGATGGTGATAGTTTGCAATTTTAATGAAAAAGGTAATGTAGGCAAATATTTTGATATTAATCAGACATGCATTGGAGAAGACGACAACAGACGGCAAGAATTCTTAGGACCCTATAATATAACTGATTGTGATACAATACACAGTGACAGTTACACTCAGGATGTATCCTCAGATTCCATAGATACTGATAATGTAAAGTGTATCGTCACAACTGCAGTGTCTCAGTATGCACTATCAAACTTGATTCAGCAACAAACAAACACAGCAAGTAACTTCTTCAAGTACGCTCCATTTAGTAAAATAATGAGATATCAAGATATCATGACTCCAAATGAAACAGAAGACAGGATTCAAGGTGACAAAAGTAGATTAGAGAGCATTCTCAAGTCATGGAATTTCATTTTAGAACCGGTAAGAGGTGATGGAAATTGTTTTTTTGTAGCCATAGCACTAAATATTCTTCATAATATTGACAATCGAGCAAATTTGATGAATAAACTTAATGTGGATGAAAGTGAACCAATAAGTATTTTAATACAAAAATTAAGAGAACTATTGGTACAGGAATGGTTAAGCCCCAACAGAAGTGAATATGATTTTTTATGTGAAGAGGAATCGTATGAAGAAGAGGCAAGAAAGTTTCTCAGTGATGGTTATTATGCAAGTGCTCTTGGCGATTCGATGCCATTGGCTATGGCTAATGTGCTCAATAGCAATATTGTGATATTTCGATCAACCCCTGCTGCCCCAATTACCTACATTAGTCTGAAAGAGAGTCCAGAGTTTGTTATGTTCCTAGCATATACAGCTAGTGGACCTGGACATTATGACAGTGTTTTGTATGCTGGAACTCAGATTGATAATTTTCAAACAACACACTCAGATACTAAATGTAGATGTGGAGTGAATGTTAAAGACAAAACTACGAATGCTTGCATTCATACGACCCAAAGGCATTCAAAGTGCAAATGTTTAGCTGCTAAACAGCCATGCTCTAACTTGTGTGGCTGCAAAGGCTGCACTAATCCATTTGGTAATAGAGTTGTGCTTGGGAAAAGAAAAAGAGAGCCGCACAGCTGGCAACAGATTGATTGTTGCAATGAGTCATTCATGTTAGAGCGAGGACAAGTGAAGGTTGATGGTTGCTGGTCCGATTTTGAGACTATAGTGTTAATTAATGTAATTTGTTACTGCAATATAGAAGATTTGGCAACATCTGCAAGTGAAATTCAGGCTATGTATAATGAAGTGGTCGTATTTGTCCATGCCCCATATTGCTCTATTCAACTTCCTCAGGCAGCATTACTAAGGAAAAAATCAGAAAGGCAAATGAAGTCAAAGCTTGATCACCTACTTAGTGAACTGAACCTGTTGAAGCGGTTTCAATAATTAATATTATTCAGAAACAACAGAAATTATACCAGCTCTGTTCTCCATTGTCACGTACAATACTAATTAATTATATCTGCATGCATGCATGCATGGTGAAAGAGGGATAATTATATATAATATACAGTATCCATTGAAGATCCGGAGTATTTTTTTCCGGATTCTGTAAAAATTTACACTTTAATGAACCGAGGGTAGCTTAGGATCTTACCATCAGCTTAGGATCTAAGCCAACCTCCACTTAGCTTAGAATCTAAGCCATGGCAGTACCATCACTTTAGGATCTATATAAGACAACCTCCGCTTAGCTTAGAATCTAAGCCAGTACCATAAGCTTAGGATCTAAGCCAACCTCCGCTTAGCTTAGAATCTAAGCCAGTACCATCAGCTTAGCATCTAAGCTACCAGTATTTAAGCCACCGTCCGCTTAGGATATAAGCCAACCTCCGCTTAGGATATAAGCCACTAGTATATAAGACAACCTTGGCTTAGAATCTAAGCCAACCTCAGCTGCTTATGATCTAAGCCACTAATATCTAAGACAACCTTGGCTTACAATCTACATATAAGCCAACCTCAGCTGCTTAGGATCTAAGCCACTAGTATCTAAGACAATCTTGGCTTAGAATCTAAGCCAACCTCAGCTGCTTAGGATCTAAGCCACTAGTATCTAAGACAACCTCAGCTTAGGATCTAAGCCATTCTCAGCTGAACATTTTATCCAGTTCCATCAGCTTAGGGTCTAAGCCAGTCATGACTTGGGAATTACAGCTGAGGATCTAAGTCACCACCGATGTTGGCACAATAGCTTGCCTTATAATTAAGCCACAAACTACTTGAGCATAACCACTAGCCTACTTGAGATACAAGCCACGTGGTCAGCAGCTCATCACCAAGACCATTAATTAAAGTATGTACCTGAGCACTATTGTTACATTGTATGCTGTTGACTTCTATGCACGGATTTTTTTTTTGTTCACTTGCATTAATTTTACTATAATGTATTTTCAAGTTATGTTATGAACATACACCAGGTCCTATTTTGGTGAATTTTAATAAAAATCCCTTTTCTTGAAATCAGTCAATTGGCAATGCATGATGATACAATAGGGGACAATTATGATAACTACAGTAATAATATTAAAACTTGCAAGATTTAGTGTGTTGAATGATGCTAATCAATAACTAGAAATAAATCCATAACAATTAGTGCTTATTAAGTCTGTTCAATATACACATGTAGAAGAGGATTTTGAGTTTAACTATTTCGGTATAGTACACATCTTGCAGCATTTTTGGTCTCATTTGTACACCCCACACTTTCTAGGTACCAAACCCATACAAGTACTTTTGTTCTTGTGTCTATAACCATAGTCTAGAGTGGTGTAAACAGTAGGCATGGCATTAGTGACTTCTGTGTGTGTGAGGATGAGCATTTGTATGTACTTCAATGTTATTGTACACATCTTGTAGCTTTCTTGGCCTAATTTGTACACCCCACACTTTCTAGATACCAAAGCCATACCAGCACATTCGCTCCTGCGTCTGTAACCACAATCTAGAGTGGTGCAAACAGTGGGCATGGCATCGATGACTTTTGAGTGTGTGAGGAGCATTTTGTGTATACTTCATGTCAATCGATACTGTACACATTTTGTAGCTTTTTGGTCTCATTTGTACACCCAAAAGTTTCTGGGCACCAATATCAAAACATTACCTTTGTTCTTGTGTCTATAACCATAATCTAGAGTGGTGTAAACAGTGGACATGGTATTGGTGACTTCTGCGTGTGTGCATTCTGAGAATTTTCCATGCAATCATCTACATGTATACATAGTACATATTTCTAAGCGTTTTAGCTCTCAATTCTTCACATGGCATCCCTTAACTTCCAAACTTGAACAGTACCTTTGTCTTGATGTTAACAATCATACTTCTGAGTTATATTGACTGGCGATGTAGTTGAAGCATGTTCTGTGCATGTGAGTATGAGAATATCTTGTGCAGATGCATTCACAGTAATCGGTACAATTATTATAGCTTTTTAGCTCTCAATTTCACATACAACATCTCTGGAGTGCCAGACTTGATCAGTATCTTTATTTTGATGTCTTTCACCATAACCTAGAGTGGTGTAAACAGTAGGCATGGCATTGGTGAGTGTGTGAGGATGAACATTTTGTGTGTACTTCAAGTTAGTCAATACTGTACACATCTAGTAGCTTTTTTGGTTTCATTTGTACACCCCACACTTTCCAAGTATCAAATACCTTTATTTTGATATCTATATTCATAATCTATAGTGGTGTAAATAGTGGGCATGGTATTGGTGACTTACTATGCATGTGTATATATTCTAAGTTTCCATATTATGTGCGTACATCAGTAATCCGTACAATTTTTATAGCTTTTAAGCTCTAAAATCTTCACACATCATCTCTGAAGTTCAAAATTTGATCAGCAGCTTTGTCTTGATGTTAAAAATCATATTTCTGAGTTTTGTCATCTGGCGATGTGGTTGAGGCATGTTCTGTACATGTGAGTAAGAGAATTTCCTGTGCACCTGCATGCATTCACAGTAATCGGTCCGATTTTCACAGCATTTCAGTTCTAACATCTTCATATAACATCCCTGAAGTTCCAAACTTGATCAGTACCATTGATTTGATGTTAATAATCATATTTCTGACTTTCGTTAACTAGCGATGTGGTTGAAGCATGTTGTATGCACATGTGAGTATGAGAATTACCTAATATAGCACATGCATTCACGGTAATCGATGCAATTTTAGTAGCTTTTCAGCTCTCAATTCCACATACAACATCTCTGGAGTACCAGACTTGATCAGTACATTTGTTCTTGTGTCTATAACCATAATCTAGAGTGGTGTAAACAGCAGACATGGCATTGGTGACTTCTGTGTGTGTGAGGATTAGCATTTTGTGTGTACTTCATATTAATCGGTACTGTACACATCTTGAAGCTTTCTTGGTCTCACTTGTACACCCCACACTTTCTAGGTACCAAAACCATACCAGTACAGTTGTTCTTGTGTCTATAACCTTAATTTAGAATGGTGTAAACAGTGGACATGACATTGGTGACTTACTCTGCGTGTGTATTCTAAGAATTTTCCAGTGTACACACATTCACAGTAACCAAGGTACAACCTTCATAGCTTTTTAGCTCTTAATTCTTCACATATCATCTACAAATTTCCAAACTTGAACAGTACCTTTATCTTGATGTTAACAATCATATTTCTGAGTTTCGTCAACTGGCGATGTGGTTGAGGATTGTTCTGTACATCTGAATATGAAAATATCCTGTGTACATGCAATCACAGTATTCAGCACAATTTTTTAAAGCTTTTTAGCTATCAATTCCACATACAACATCTCTGGAGTGCCAGACTTGATCAGTATCTTTATTTTGATGTCTATAACCATAATCTAGAGTGGTGTAAACAGTAGGCATGGCATTGGTGACTTTTGAGTGTGTGAGGATGAACATATTGTGTGTACTTAGCATCAATCGATACCGTGCACATCTTCTAGCTTTTTTTGTCAAATTTGTACACCCAACAGTTTCCAAGTATCAAAACCAGTCCACTACCTTTATTTTGATGTCTATAATTATTCATAAACTATAGTGGTGTAAACAGTGGACATGGTATTGGTGACTTCTGTGTGTGTGAGGATGAGCATTTAGTGTATACTTCATGTCAATCAATACTGTACACATCTTGTAGCTTTTTTGGTCTAATTTGTACACCCCATACTTTCTAGGTACCAAAACCTGACCAGTACCTTTGTTTTTATGTCTGTATTCATAATCTAAAGGGGTGTAAACAGTAGTCAAAAGGAAAGATGGTTTATGTATGAGAATTCTAATCAATGGAGAATTTTTTGTCAGTATGTAACGAGAGAGAAACACAAGCAAACTCATACAAATCAAAATCCAATTAATAAATCTTTGAACCTTAAATTAATATGTGTATTATAATATTATCATATAATATTATGATAGGTCCAGCGTTAGATCATACACTATGGTGATTGAGCATCTATACATTATGTGGTTTTACTAGTAGATGTACTTCACCTAATCAGTGTATAAGGCACTTGAACTACACCATGTGTGTGTACTCTGTGGTGACCACAATATCATAATCATAGTATTAAGAGGGGCATATGCTCTGTGGAATTATGAAGTACTGCACAGAGGAAAATTACTACCATGCAATCACTAGCTAGCTCAGTACCACCATACATGCTATTATTATGGCTGGTTCATTTTCCCTATCACTTACTTCTTAGTATGCCTACCTTTTGGTTACATGTAGGTGTTAATTAAATTAGAGGGCATTGATCATTTACATGATCATGTAAGTATGTATACATGTGTACATGTACACATGTAGTGTATCTATAGACACAGAATTGCATGTGCATGTGTAAAACACATGCCATGTAATATACATGCATATGATATGAGTGTGAATGTAAGCTATGTGTGTACATGTAAATACCTTAAATCAAACCAAAACCCAACCCAAACCCAAACCCACTCACGTCACACACACACACACAAACACATGTACACACAACACTACTAACATACACACACATGCACGCACTTCATAGCTTAATTGGAAACATCCTCTCTCACAGCCTATTTAACACAACATGTGAGCACATACAGAGGTATAAAGTAAAAATGTGGCGTGCACAAATGAGACTAAGAAAGCTACAATAATAATATTATGTGTACAGTACAGATTAATATTATATGAAGTACACACAAAATATTCATCCTCACACACACAGAAGTCACGAATGCCATGTCTACTGTTTACACCACTCTAGACTATGGTTATAGATATAATAACAAAGTTACTGATCAAGTCTGGTGCTCCAGAAATGTTGTATGTGGAAGTGACACCTCAAAAGCTAGTACTAATTATACTGTGAATGCATGTGCACAGGAAACTCTCATACTCACATGTGCATAACATGCCTCAACCACATCACCAGTCAATGAAACTCAGAGATTAACATTAAAATAAAGATACTGATCAAGTTTGGAACTTCAGGGATGTTGTGTGAAGAATTGAGAGCTAAAGAGCTACGAAAATTGTAGGATTACAGTGAATGGGTGTACACATGGAAAATTCTTAGAATACACACACACAGAAGTCACCAATGTCATGTCCACTGTTTACACCACTCTAGATTATGAATATAGACACAAGAATATAAAAGGTACTGGTATTGCGTTGGTACCTAAAAAGTGTGGGGTGCATACACGTACACACAAAAGTCACCAATGCCATGTCCACTGTTTACACCACTCTAGATTATGAATATAGATCTACAAGAACAATGGTACTGGTCTGGTTTTGGTATCTAGAAAGAGTGGGGTGTACAAATGAGACCAACAAAGCTGCAAAATGTGTACAGTACAGATTAACATAACTTAAGTACATACAAAATGTTCATCCTAACACACACAGAAGTCACCAATGCCATGACTACTGTTTACACCATTCTAGATTATGATTATAGACACAAGAACAAAGGTACTGGCATTGTGTCTGGTGTACGTACTCCAGAGATGATGCATGTGGAATTGAGAGCTAAAAATCTCTAAAAATTGCACCCATTACTGTGAATGCATATGCACAGGATAGTATCATACTTACATATGCAGAACATGCCTCAACCACATCGCCAGTCGACGAAACTCAGGAGTATGATTATTAACATTGAGATAGAGTTACTGATCAAATTTGGAACTTCTGGGATATGTCGTGTGAAGAACTTAGAGCTAAAAAGCAAGAAATGTGTATACGTACTACATGTAGCTGATTGCATAGTAAATTCTTAGAATACATACAAAGAAATCACCAGTACCATGTCGGACTCCACTGTTTACACCACTCTATAGATTATGAATATGGACAGGTACTGGTCTGACTTTGGCACTTAATAGAAAGTGTGGAATGTACAAATGACCAAGAAAGCTACAAGATGCATGTGTACAGTATCGATTAACATGAAGTACATATAAAATGCTCATCTTCACACACACAGAAGTCACCAATACCATGTCCATTGTTTACACCACTCTAGATTATGAATATAGACACAAAAACAAATGTACTGATCTGATTTTGGTACCTAGAAAAAGTGGGGTGTACAAACGAGACCAAGAAAGCTACAAGATGTGTACGGTATCATGACATTGGTGATTTCTGTGTGTGTGTGAGGATGAGCATTTGTGTACATACTTCATGTTTACTTAATCGATACCGTACACAGAGCCCTGAGTCTTTTAAATCACGTAGAAACCTCCTAAATGCAGTGTTGTCTAACTTTAATATTACATAGTATACCATGCACTCTAATAATTATAGCTAATATTATAGACTCTAGTTTATGAATAATACTACACAGTGTCTAGAGTGCCGGCAAATTTATGTAGAAATTTATATTGCCATATGCAGGAGGGGGTGGGGACTATATAGAGTTACGTAAGAGTATACAGTATTTTATATGGACTTACCGGAACTATATATAATGCTTAAATTGCGGTGCCGGTATACCGGCACTGTTACAGTAGACACAGAGATAATAATAATATAGACATAAGATCAAAGGTCTGTTTATGGTATCTAAAAAGTATGGGGTGTACAAATGAGACCAAGAAAGCTATAAGATGTGTACTATATATATAAGATGCCATAAATTTTTATTCGAAATGCTCTTCTAAATTGAACAGACTTAACAAGCACTATAAGTATTTGTATATACCGTATAGCGTGAAATTTTCAAGGGAGAAAACTTTCGCAGATCGGTAGGGAAGGAGCATTTCACGAAGAAAACTTTCGCGGAATGTTAAAACTGGTCGCATAGAATTTCATGGAGAAAACTTTCACGGATGCATGGCGGGAAAATCCCGAAATTCGTGTAAGTTTTCTCCCTTTGAAAGTTTCCCGCTATACGATAGTTATTGATTACTATCATCCAATACACAATTCTTGCTTGCTTTAGCTATTATAATATTATTATATTCTGTTAATTCCCATAATCAATAGTATTATTGTATTATTGCATTATAATAATATTTTATAGGTTATTAATATAATCATAAAATTAATTGTCCCATGCAATATCTTCATGCTATTATAGTATTATTGATGATTTGGAGTTGTATTATTAATTCTCAAAATTAAAAAGCTACAAAATGTGTACAGTATCGATTGACATGAAGTATACACAAAATGCTCATCCTCACACACTCAAAAGTCACCAATGCCATGCCCACTGTTTACACCACTCTAGATTATGGTTACAGACACAGGAACGAATGTACTGGTATGGTTTTGGTACCTATACAAAGTGACACTGTGGGGTGTACAAATTAGACCAAGAAAGCTATACAAGATGTGTACAATAACATTGAAGTACATACAAATGCTCATCCTCGCACACACAGAAGTCACCAATGCCGGCCATGCCTACTGTTTATACCACTCTAGATTATGGCTATAGACACAAAAACAAATGTACTCTTATAATTTTGGTACTGGAAATTAAGTGTGCAGTGTACAAATGAGACCAAAAAGCTTAGGGCCTACAAGATGTGTACAGTACGGATTAATAATATGAAATGCACACAAAATGCTCATCCTCACACACACAGAAGTCACCAATGCCATGCCTACTGTTTACACCACTCTAGACTATGGTATAGATGTGATAAACTACCGTGAGCATGCAATCAAAGATAATTTAATTTAATACTTTAATATTATAAATTTAAAGCAGTAAGTATTATGATGCAGAAATCAGAATGATAAAGTAATTATACTCTTGGATTAGACACTATTTTGCAAACACAGTCCATTAATTACAATAGATACTTGAAGAATTATTATATAATATCCATAACAAAAAAAGTTATCTCACAAATATAATAATAAGTTTGAATAAAGCAAAGATTCATTGCAGCAGACAACTTAAATGTTCGGTAAAACTTGCCGACGTTTCGAATAGATGCTCTAGTCATCCTCAGTGCATGTAGCTATGTAGATTATAACTGAGAACAATGTCACAATATTAAGTTTGATAAAGTTTACTATGACAACAAAAATTAACATGATATTATTAATAGTTCACTAGTAATGTCACACTCCCTGCATATAGTAGACAACAATATAATTATTATTGTTATAGAGAGTTATCACATGCACCTCAATGATCTTGGTGGTGAGTTGCTGATCATGTGGCTTGTATCTAATGTAGGCTATTGTTTTTGCTTAAGTTATTATGTATTATAGTTTGTTGCTTATAAGTGGAGAGTAGCTTTAAATAATTATTAGCTTAGATTCTAAGGCGAGCCACCCTTGCCTTAGGATCATCCTGTAATTATTAGCCGAGTGTGGCTTGGATATACTAGGATCGTGAGCTGAATGCCCTCGGATTACTAAAGAGTAATTTTACAGATTCTAGAAATACAGTTAATGTCGTGTATTTATCCCTGCAGTTATTATGATTGTAGTATTACATGCATGTACAGTCACAATAATAATAATTATATTACTCCCATAGCCAAGAGTGTTTTTTGTGGTTGGTCAATAGACTAAGTAATATGTTATAGCACTTAATATAGTTGCTATTTTGGCTGCACCTTTGCAACTGCATGCATAAAATGTTTAGAGGTTAGATATTATTGTTTAATCTGTGGTAGCTACTTGATTTAGAAAACCTCAGGGCTCAGTAGAAACCCTAGCTCGTGAATATGTTAATCCTTGCAAAAAACAAATATTATATATACTGTCTCTATGTATTTTATGTCATTACTTCAGTAACTATACACCAAAATAATTTATATATTCTGTTACTGTCTTGTTAAATTAAAAGATCATTTTAGCTAGACTAAGTGTATTAGTCACTTTTGTAGCATCAATCTGTCACTGCATGTATTATTGTCACCTATCATTCGCTAATGGTATTTCAGTCTAATAATATGAAATTGTATAACAATTAATCATACACTTCAAAGTACAATAGTAATTATTAGGGCAGTAATCAGTACGCTTACGTATGGACTACTGCTGCTGTACGTAATTAATTAGACCAAAGCAGGAGTATACCGATTACAGAATGAGAGTACAATTATGAAATATTAGCGTAGGACAAACTCTATACTATTATTCACAAGTTTTAATCCTCATAGAATTAGGGCAGCATAATTGTGTTCTCATAGTACTCACTGTTGCTCATGCTATTATTGACTGTATTAGTAATTACTGCTGGGACAATAATATTATTATAGTGACTCAATTAAGGACTGTATTTATATACTGATGTGACAGTAGTGACTGATGGGACTGTATTTATGCATGATATGACGGTGGATACTGGTGGGAGTGTAGTTCCTGCATGATACAAAAATATAGTGACTAACAGGTCTATTAGTTACAAATGTGACAGTAGTGACTATTGAGACTGTAGTTACTTATGTGACAATAGTGGCTGATGGGACTGTAGTTACTTGTGTGTTTGTAGTTACTGATATGACAATAGTGACTGATGGGACTGTATAGTCACTGATGTGACTGTATAATAGTGACTGGTGGGACTGTAGTTACTAATAATATGATAATAGTTACTGATGTGACTGTAGTTACTGATGTGACAGTAGTGACTATTGGGACTGTAGTTACTGATGTGACAGTAGTGACCAATGGGACTGTAGTTACTGATGTGACAGTGGAGACTGGTGGGACCGTAGTTGACAGTAGTGACTATTGAGACTGTAGTTACTAATGTGACAGTGAAGACTGGTGGGAGTGTAGTTGACAATAGTGACCAATGGGACTGTAGTTACTGATGTGACAATAACGACTGATGTTACTAAGGTGACAGTAGTGACCATTGGGACTGTAGTTACTGATGTGACAGTGGAGACTTGTGGGACTGTAGTTGACAGTAGTGACTATTGAGACTGTAGTTACTGATGTGACAATAGTGACCAATGGGACTGTAGTTACTGATGTGACAATAACGACTGATGTTACTAATGTGACAGTAGTGACTATTGAGACTGTAGTTACTGATGTGACAGTGGAGACTTGTGGGACTGTAGTTGACAGTAGTGACTATTGAGACTGTAGTTACTGATGTGACAATAGTGACCCATGGGACTGTAGTTACTGATGTGACAGTGGAAACTGGTGGGACCGTAGTTGACAGTAGTGACTATTGAGACTGTAGTTACTGATGTGACAATAGTGACCAATGGGACTGTAGTTACTGATGTGACAATAACGACTGATGTTACTAATGTGACAGTAGTGACCATTGGAACTATAGATACTGATGTGACAGTGGAGACTTGTGGGACTGTAGTTGACAGTAGTGACTATTGAGACTGTAGTTACTGATGTGACAATAGTGACCAATGGGACTGTAGTTACTGATGTGACAGTGGAGACTGGTGGGACCGTAGTTGACAGTAGTGACTATTGAGACTGTAGTTACTGATGTGACAGTGGAGACTGGTGGGAGTGTAGTTGACAGTAGTGACTATTGAGACTGTAGTTACTGATGTGACAATAGTGACCAATGGGACTGTAGTTACTGATGTGACAGTGGAGACCGGTGGGACCGTAGTTGACAGTAGTAACTATTGAGACTGTAGTTACTAATGTGACAGTAGTGACCAATGGGACTTGAGTTACTGATGTGACAGTGGAGTTTGGTGGGACAGTAGTTGACAGTAGTGACTATTGAAACTGTTGTTACTAATGTGACAGTAGTGACCAATGGGACTGTAGCTACTGATGTGACAGTGGAGACTGGTGGGACCGTACTTGACAGTAGTGACTATTGAGTCTGTAGTTACTGATGTGACAATAGTGACCAATGAGACTGTAGTTACTGATGTGACAATAACGACTGATGTTACTAATGTGACAGTAGTGACCATTGGGACTGTAGTTACCGATGTGACAGTGGAGACTTGTGGGACTGTAGTTGACAGTAGTGACTATTGAGACTGTAGTTACTGATGTGACAATAGTGACCAATGGGACTGTAGTTACTGATGTGACAGTGGAGACTGGTGGGACCGTAGTTGACAGTAGTGACTATTGAGACTGTAGTTACTGATGTGACAGTGGAGACTGGTGGGAGTGTAGTTGACAGTAGTGACTATTGAGACTGTAGTTACTGATGTGACAATAGTGACCAATGGGACTGTAGTTACTGATGTGACAGTGGAGACCGGTGGGACCGTAGTTGACAGTAGTAACTATTGAGACTGTAGTTACTAATGTGACAGTAGTGACCAATGGGACTTGAGTTACTGACGTGACAGTGGAGTTTGGTGGGACAGTAGTTGACAGTAGTGACTATTGAAACTGTTGTTACTAATGTGACAGTAGTGACCAATGGGACTGTAGCTACTGATGTGACAGTGGAGACTGGTGGGACCGTACTTGACAGTAGTGACTATTGAGACTGTAGTTACTGATGTGACAATAGTGACCAATGAGACTGTAGTTACTGATGTGACAATAACGACTGATGTTACTAATGTGACAGTAGTGACCATTGGGACTGTAGTTACCGATGTGACAGTGGAGACTTGTGGGACTGTAGTTGACAGTAGTGACTATTGAGACTGTAGTTACTGATGTGACAATAGTGACCAATGGGACTGTAGTTACTGATGTGACAGTGGAGACTGGTGGGACCGTAGTTGACAGTAGTGACTATTGGAGACTGTAGTTACTGATGTGACAATAGTGACCAATGGGACTGTAGTTACTGATGTGACAGTGGAGACCGGTGGGACCGTAGTTGACAGTAGTGACTATTGAGACTGTAGTTACTAATGTGACAGTAGTGACCAATGGGACTTGAGTTACTGACGTGACAGTGGAGTTTGGTGGGACAGTAGTTGACAGTAGTGACTATTGAAACTGTTGTTACTAATGTGACAGTAGTGACCAATGGGACTGTAGCTACTGATGTGACAGTGGAGACTGGTGGGACCGTACTTGACAGTAGTGACTATTGAGACTGTAGTTACTGATGTGACAATAGTGACCAATGGGACTGTAGTTACTGATGTGACAATAACGACTGATGTTACTAATGTGACAGTAGTGACCATTGGGACTGTAGTTACCGATGTGACAGTGGAGACTTGTGGGACTGTAGTTGACAGTAGTGACTATTGAGACTGTAGTTACTGATGTGACAATAGTGACCAATGGGACTGTAGTTACTGATGTGACAGTGGAGACTGGTGGGACCGTAGTTGACAGTAGTGACTATTGAGACTGTAGTTACTAATGTGACAGTAGTGACCAATGGGACTGTAGTTACTGATGTAACAGTGGAGACTGGTGGGACCGTAGTTGACAGTAGTGACTATTGAGACTGTAGTTACTGATGTGACCGATGGAACTGCAGTTACTAATGAGACGGTAGTGACCAATGGAACTTTTGTTACTGATGTGACAGTGGAGACTGGTGGGACCGTAGTTGACAGTAGTGACTATTGAGACTGTAGTTACTGATGTGACAATAGTGACCGATGGAACTGCAGTTACTAATGAGACGGTAGTGACCAATGGAACTTTAGTTACTGATGTGACAGTGGAGACTGGTGGGACTGTAGTTGACAGTAGTGACTATTGAGACTGTAGTTACTGACGTGACAATAGTGACCAATGGGACTGTAGTTACTGATGTGACAGTGGAGACTGGTGGGACTGTAGTTGACAGTAGTGACTATTGAGACTGTAGTTACTGATGTGACAATAGTGACCAATGGGACTGTAGTTACTGATGTAACAATAAAGACTGATAGGACTGTAGTTACTAATGTGACAGTAGTGACCATTGGGACTGTAGTTACTGATGTGACAGTGGAGACTGTGGTACTACAGTAGACAGTAGTGACTATTGACACTGTAGTTATTGATGGGACTGTAGTTATTGATGTAACATAATTGCAATATGATTAATATAATTATGCAGTAGTAGAATATGAGTATTAAAATATATTATAAGAAAAGTTTAATGATATTCATTAATTGTGACTCTTACATGAAGTATCACCCGCAAAACTATACTTAACTCCTTTAGCTACAGGTAAAGTCAAAGCCAAAAGAGTGAGGCTAACTTAAGATTCATAGCACTATAATTATAATAGTTACTGTAGCTATGACTTAGAGTAACTATATAAAATTCATCATGAGGTAATTTGATTGTGATTACAGCATGAATGCAAGGACTCAAAGTCCAACGCCCAATGACAGACCAGTATTAATGAATCGTGCTTTTGGTGTGTTTCTCTGCAGTCATTCGCTGCTAAGCACCATTAACATTCACCTATAGCAGATTGGACTACCTGTAATCAATATGCTTGACAATTTGTTTACAAATTAGCAGCAACGTGGACTCCAAATTGAATTGATATTATAGCTATAAGATTAACGTTTGTTGCCCTAATTAGGAAATTAGTACCAGTGGCTATTAAATATGAATTTGCACAAGTTTGTGATGTATGTGACGTGCATTGCGCGTAGCTATATTAGTGCACAATAGTCGTGATTAATGTCATAGCAGTCACCATGCAGTTCTCCTACATACGTTCTCAGAAGAGAATGTTATCATTAGCAGTCGCCAGTTTTCCTACGCATTCTCAGAATGTGGCGGTATTATTAGTTTGTGCCTCAGTCTGTTACATGTTTATTTTATTCATCTCAGTCATGCATCATTATTATTAATACATGATTTAATCTAAGCCCTTAGTGGTTAAAAAACATGTCATTGACATTGTCAGACTCTAAGCCCTTAGTGGTTCAAAAACAAATTCAGCTGCCCAGTTATATGTCAATAATTAATTGTGTGCTAAGCATGATATCAAGTAATAATATTATCATATTTTGTTTACGAAAAACGTGACTAGCTGTTAAACCTCTGCTTAATAGCTCAACCTGTCTGCAATTATCTTTCACTCTATTAATCAGCTCAAAAATGTTGATTTCTATCAACAGTAAAGAATCTAACAGATTGGCAATTATATCGCTCACTAATTGACATACATATTTATGACATGGTACATCTAGAATATGGAAACCACTATAATATAGTTATATTGATAAATAACATGATATTGCGCGGTCGTTAAAAATGAATTTACAACTCATGATCATTATTATATTATGTTTACAGTAAAATCTCTCACTGCTTAGTAGTTAGCTACCTAGCTGCTATTAACAAAGCCCAATTAATATGCTGTTATCAAATTAGCCACTTCTAAGAAGTGTCCAGTCTGCTATCTATCACATACAGCAGAAAGCCTAGCAGATCAGCATGTATATATACCTATAGACTACATGCTTGTTGACTGCAATGCAAAATGAAAGCCATGCATTAGCAGCCGAAACGACAGCATCCAATACCAGCACACAGCAGAACTTTATAGTACATTCTTGAGAAGTTAATAATGAGATTTCTGTTGGAGCACACCAGTACATACATGTAGCCGTGTTCCCACACTAGCTACCTGATCTTTTCAGCATGGAATGTTGAAATTGATAGGCTAGGAGTAGGATGTGGGAGTGATGCTAGGTACAGCAGTGGTTAGTCCCCCCCCCCCCCTTACTCTGTGCTTTTGACCCTCTTTAAAATTTGGCATTTTCCTGCTTTCCCTTGTGTTGGATAGAGACTGAGTGCATATACGAGTCAGAAAACTATTTGCCAAGAATAAATCAGATAAGTGTGTTAAACTCACATAATATTATGTATCGTAGTATCTTGGTAACATATCTCGTGATTCTGGCCCACATGGGCGCTTAATACCTGGGACACAAATTGCATGTGTAGCTAACATTGTTTGTACGGAAGCTGTGTAGTATATTGTGATGTCACGCATTTCAATGTTATGTATGTTCGTGTATTTAGAATGCTTTGTGCCTATTTTTGTGTATGTACCTGGGTATTAAAACAGTTGATGTACTATTGTTGAGTGGCTCACTAACGTGCGCAAGCCGGCACTTCTACTATTTACTCGGCTACCACAAGCTGCTATATACCTTATCCCCTTAAAATGCAGTACATGGGCACTTACCCGGGAGTGGGCGCTTGCCCGGGACACTACGGTATACTATAAAAGTTTGGGGAACATTCCTACAAGCATTGATGCAAAGATGATGCCATTATAAAATAAATCATGAATCATGTTTTTGGTGTGTTTCTTTGCAATCATTCGGTGCTAAGCACTATGAAGAAATTCACTTAATAGATTCTATCTGTTACATAGTCGATATGCTTGTTTACACTTAATTATTAACAGCAACATGCACAGACTCCAAATTGAATCAATACTAAAGCTATAAAATTGTTTTATTGCTTTAGAAAATTAGTACCAGCAATAAATTTGCACAAGCTTATTCTGTACGTGGCATGCATTGCACGTAGCTATTATAGTGCATAATATTAAATCATGTATCATGTTAATAATACATGACTAAGATGAATAAAGTAAACATGTAACAGACTTACTAATAGGCACAAACTAAGAATACCACCACATTCTGAGAACGCGTAGAAGAACTGGCGACTGCTATAATATTTTCCTCTGGGAAGGTGCGTAGGAGAACTGGCGACTGCTATGACATTAACCACGACTCTAACCCCTTAGTGGTTTGAAAACAAATTCAGCTGCCCATTATTATGTCAATAGTTTGTACTGAGTTTGACGTCAAGTAGTATTATCACACTTGTATACGAAAAACATGACTATTAAAGCTCAGCTTAGCTCGTCTGTGCAATTATCTATCACACTATTAATTAGCTCAAGAAAATGTTGATTTCTATCCACAGTAAAGAATCTAACAGATTGGCAATTATATCAATCACTAATTGACATACATGTTTACGACATGGTACGTCTAGAATAATAATTATGAAACCACTACATTTTTGTGAATAGTTATAATTATGATATTGCAGTCGTTAAAAATAAATTTACAACTCATGATCATTAATATTATTATTATTATTATTATGTTTAGCTACAGTAAAATCCCTCACTGCTTAGTAGTTAGCTACCTAGCTGCTATTAAAAAAGCCCAATTAATAATATGTTGTTATCAAGTTAGCTACTTCTAAGAAGTATCCAGTCTGCTATCTATCACGTACAGCAGAAAGCCTAGCAGATCAGCATGTATGGCATGTATATATTATACCTATTGACTACATGTTTGACATATTGACTGCAATGCAAAATGGAAGCTATATGCATGCATTAGCTGCTGTAAAGCCAAACGACAGCATCCAATACCAGCACACAGCAGAACTTTATAGTACATTCTCGAGAAGTTAATAATGAGATTCTTATTGGAGCACACCAGTACATACATGTAGCCGCGTTCCCACACTAGCTACCTGATCGTTTCAGCATGCAATGTTGAAATTGACAGGCTAGGAGTAGGGTATGTGAGTGATGCTAGGTACAATCCCCAACTACTCTGTGCTTTTGACCCTCTTTAAAACTTGGCAATTTCCTGCTTCCCCTTTGTTGGACAGAGACTGAGTGCACACTCGAGTCGGAAAATTGTATAATTCACATAATATTACAGAGGTATAAATAATGACTTTTAGTTGTTCTGACATATTGTCCTAGCAATGTGAGTTTTGGTCGGCCATCTCCGAGCTTTGGTCAAACACAAGTGTTTGCCATAATTTTTCTGAATACATTTCACTATTGCATGGTGCACAAAATAAAACTGAAGGATTGTCAAGATGTACAGAAACAAGATTAATATTGTAGGGATACTAAAGTACATCCACTAGATTTATACATCCCTATGCTTGATTTTCGGGCTATCTCCCATCTATCATCCCTTATCCCCTTAAAATGCAGTACATGGGCACTTACCCAGGAGTGGGCGCTTGTCCGGGACACTACGGTAATACTATAAAAGTTTGAGGAACATTCAGATAGAGCAACACAAGATTTAGTATACAGAAAAAATTCAGTAGTGATGAAGTTGTAAAAAAAATGTATTACTGTCATGCACATAAAACACCATTATTTTAAAGTTTTGTTCTGTCTATCTAGGTACATTAGTTATTTATGAAAGTGCATGCACTTTTATGAGTTACCAGTGAATGATATCATACTATCATGCATTATTTTCATCGGATGTGGTTCGAATTCGGTGTACAGTACCGTGTGTTGCTTCATCATGGCCGTTGCCATTGTTAGGTGCTACTACTTGATCATTGTTCGTGTCAGAACTTTGGTGGCGTCCATTCTCACCATTCTTATAGCTCGCCAATGTAGCCTCCCCTATACATACGGTCATGGGTTGTCTAACTGATGATGCAGTGTATAAAAATCAAATTACCTTGGGGTTGCATTAATGAGCTGACGTTCTGTACGAACTCCATTGCATACTTCTCCAAGCTGGCCACATCTTTGGGCTACATATAAGAGCAAATTTAAACAGCATGGCAATGATATAGCATAATGTTCACTTCTTGCATCACTAGGGTGGATCTTGGTGGGAGGGGGTTCAGGGGTTGCACCTGCGATCCCCCCCCCCCCCCCCCAACATGGTCAGAGTCGGAATGAAGTAAATATTAAATACTGCTGTGCTTTACCATGGAGAAACTACAAGTATCTTCCCTAAAGTTATAAAGCCACTCTCCAGACAGACAGTCTGATGCAATAATAAAGTTTTACACTTGTTGGAGTGCCTGCTAACAGTGCTAATAATAATATTATGCTCGAGGTATATACCATAGGATTAAAAATCCTATATCTATCCATGATCAATGAGTGATGTCGTGTAAATACCCTGCAATACAGTTGCAGATACTATGAGTGAAGGTTCGCCCAATCTGATGATAATATCATCTCCTAGTATTTTTAATAGGCAGGTGTCATACATTGCTACTATTCAGACACACCAATTAAATTTGGTCATATCAAAGTATTCACCTTGGTATTAGCACAGTCTCTGTTTGATAGCCTTTCAACCTTATGCTGCAGCTGTATGTTTAATAGAGAAGAGTGAATAATAAACATACACATGTATAAGTATCGTGAAAAAGGGCCCATAGGCGGTGCACCTTACATTGGACCTAGACTGAGGGATGGGCTGATATTTGAAGTATCACTGTGGCAGTTAGACACAAAAGAGTACCCAGGTAAACACCTATGCAATATACATAGTTAATTTTGAATAGTAGGCGCAGCTATTGATTTCACCCTTACTTAAGTATTAACCGAGAGGAGGGCGGCTGGATTTTATTAGCATCAGGCATAGTGCCATTGACAGCAACTATATACCATGTATGGCGGGAAATTTTCGAGGGATCCAATTTTCACAGAAGGCTCATATTCAAATTTTTGCAGATGGACATTCCAGAGTTGCTCCACCCACAATATCCATTAGGCTCTGCTTCTTACTGCACGCACGCAGCAGCTAAAATCTTGTTAGAACCAGCCAAAAAAGTTGTGAAAATCCAGCAAGCGATCGATTGAGTGTACTTGTGCTTAGCGGAGATCGAGAAATGGCACGAGAGTTGCATATGATTGAGGCTAGAGACATTTGTGTAGAAAAAGGTCAACAATTAACAATGAACTGGTGGGAAGTAAACCACCTGTTAGATTGATTCAGCAGTGTCATCATGATGGCCATGCCCCCTGTTATCACGCATGCACACACATGTCGACATTGCAAGAACATGCGTTTAGGCTTTTTATTTCGCGGATTTAATCTTCATAGATTGCCAGTCAACCACAAAAATTGGCTCCCTTGAAATTTCCGGCCATACAGTATAACTCAAATGGCTGGTTTATGGGGACTGAATTTAATGTCAAAACTTGATAATCGGGGTAAGATTAAAAAATAACCTGCCGAACTAGGGGATGAACAGACAATTCATAATAACTCCTCTTTCACGAGACTAAAATATACGATAGTGGAATGCAGATATCAGGGGTGGGGGATCCTGGGATTGCACTAGGCAGTAGGATTGGTTGTGGAACCTGAAATTGTGATTACAAATATACTCCTTTTGTATGATTATGGGAAGATGATATCATCAGGCGGAGTGAGCCTTCGCTCATGGCAGGTATGCAGCCAGTGTGACGACCCTTACCTTGTATATAATGTTATGTATTATGACTATCCTTTACCTCGTATATTATATTATAGCATTATGTAATGTTGTGCAAGTCAGTCCAACCGGTTTGTCGTGGAGTATCTGGTTTGTCCAGTCTTTATCATATTCAAGTATGAGTGCAATACGTGTTGGTCAGTCTAGTCTCAGTCTCTCATTTTGTCAGTGTCTGTTCATTTGTGCTATATTTAATAGCTATTACATGCCGTCTCCACGAGTATAATGAACTTACCGATTAAACTTGTGTGATTGATCTTTGTTTAAGTACATGTACCAAGCACATAATATCAGAACATTTGATCTAGTAAGCACAATACATGTCTATTAGTTATTAAGCAATGCGAGGTAGGATTAATTTGGGCGTAACCTGGGTCATTGATGGCAGCTAGGTAACTTGACTGTATGACTGTAAGGTCAAGGTCACTGTGTTTGAGTACCAGCGTATGAGTCCTGCCGTTGAGGCCAGGAACCAACTGGCGAGTAGGCTAGTACCAGCGTGGGAGTCCCAACCTGAGTCAGGTGCCAACTGGCAGCTAAGGCCAGCGTGGGAGTCCCGACCGTGAAGTTGAGTACCAACTGGAACTAGGACAGTGACATCCAGCGTTAGAAAACAAAGACATTGCTGGCGTGACCGATAAGTTACGTGTGACATTCAGCCACCAATCAATTCCCCCTATCTACTCTAACTACATGTGTATTGCCTATTGATTGATTGACGTAGTGTGTTGAATGGACTGAATATAAACCTATCAGGGTGGGAGAGGTGGGAGATTTTTCCACTGCGATGTTCTTCTTGCTTGCAGGAGTTGTTGCGCAGTTAAAGTGTGCTTTATTTAGAATAATTGTATACTAGTGTGACGTATGCGCATGCGCCATACGTCATAGGCAAACGTGCTCTTTACGTCGGCCTGATGCTATTAACTATAGTTTATGCATGCATAAACTTCATGTACATATCTCGCTACTCTCATGACTCCTGCCTGTGATTGGTTGCATATTGATGAACAAAACATTTCTATGAACTTCAGCAACCACCATTGGGCAGTATAAATGCATGTTCAATGTGCGGCGTCATACCAGTGCTAAGGACACAAATAATCAGCAGCCAAGCTCTCAGTTTGGCCATAGCATCATCCTTGAGTATAGTCATAAAGCTTTATTTATCTCCTACATTGTTACAATGAGCTGGAGAACGGTGCAGTTATGGCCTTGAGCTCGAGCCATACTGCACTGTCACGATTTGACTGCGTTGATGATGACCCTTACCAATCACGGTACATGTAAGTGATCTACCACGTGGCATCTGAGCATGCGGTACATGTAAGTGGTCTACCACGTGGCATCTGAGCATGGGCATTGAGTCATTGCTATGTATGCAAGATCACGCACAAATAAAGAAATGTATATATACTCCATTTCCGGTTTCTTGTGTATTCGGGACTCGCTCAGGCTCGCCCCGAATAACTATATGAACTGCTATTATACCTCTTCAAAATCTTCAACAGAAGCTTTTTGGTTGTTCATAAGTTGCATCTCCTTTTGCATGGTACCCATCTGATCCTTCAGGCCTCTGATGGTCTTCTGAAGCTCGTCCTTCTCCCGTTCTAGCAGTTCAATCTAAATAATAATAGCATAACTGAGCGGTGGGTTCACTGTCCACCCTCCACATACGGTAGATATACTAATGAAAGGAAGTGTATTACCGGGGGGAGGAGGGGATAGGGAAAACCTCGTTGGGCAGGATAGTAAAGTTAATTATCATTTAAGGCTTATCTTAGGCTACAACATGCATGTACAATGTAGTCTCACAGGCCAGCCCCTTCACAAGAGAGGAAGGATCTGATCAACTTTACATTGTGATTAACATGAGCATATAATTATGCCACTATTTTCTTAGTGGCATTGACATACAGAAGAAGGAAGGTGCTAAGCCAATTACAATTCATACGAACACTAGTGTACAATGCATTATACACTGTAATTGTACATATTATAATATTATGTACTTTGCGATTGAGCTCTGTCTCCATTCTCTGACTGCTCTTTCTTTCATGTTCAAGATCCTCATCCTTCCACTGCAGTCTCTTTATGAGATGATTCCTCTCCTCTCTCGCTTCACTCAGTTCGTCCGTCTTCTTTGACAGCTCCTCATTCTTTGAGTCAATCGCCTCTCTCAGCCCTTTAACCTGTTATAGCGTGCAATGTCCAGCCTTTATAGAGGGGAGCTAAATTAAATGGTCTTTAGAATTAATGAAGGCAAACTACACTTCTAACTAGGGATAGGTACCCGACTCATAAAATTATGTTAAATCATTGGTGCATATAGCATGAACATAATATTATTGTACTTTATGATTTTTGTTAGGTAACATGCATACGGATTAAAATTTAATTTCAATGCTGCCCATCCCTACCTTAACTAAAATAGCTGCATAGACCTCTCAACATGAATGGGAATTATTAAAAATTCTCAGAAGATGACTATAATTATACAATGCACTTGTACGACCTTGTGCATTCCACATCATCATCCTATACCTCAATCTGTAGTCCTTTAAGAACCTCTCTCATTTCTCTCATTTGACTGTCATCATGGCAGCCTGCCCCAAGTGATGCTGATGCCTCCTGTAACAAGAGGAATACCTTGATTTGTTTAATTATGTCATGCTACTACTGCCTATGAAGGAGCATGACGTGTAGTTTTATGTGCCATATTGAAATATAAATAATTCATGTGCGCAACTGGGCATGGCTAGGCATGTATGTATATGTACACAATAGATGCATGGTTTCCCAATATGTATAACAGTAAAAACTTGTATTTCGATGGCTCCTGAACATACACGGATTTGGGGTAGTGTACCATGGGAAGCAGACATTCATGAAAAGTCCAAAACCATGAATAAAGCAGCCCAAATTCACCATAGTACATAGGTATCCTTAAGTGGTTTGCAGATGAAGTATCTGGTTGCTACTCACCTATACTTACGTAGCTTGTAGCAAGCAGAAAAGAAGTACGCTCTAAATTGGAAGGACTAAGATAATAATATATAGTAGTTTTATGGTATGACTATTGTAATTAATTGCCTGTACTTTTGATCAACTATCCGCCAAAAGTTTCACCACTCTATGATGATCATAGACTTCTAGTAGCTTGCTTAAAGGCACTATGTCACAATATAAGCAGTGATTGTTACTAAATTTAGATCTAGTATACGGACTCGCGTTGTGATAAATTGTGCACATACAAAAATATCGTTGCGCACTCCTCGTGGACTCCAAAACACCATCGAAGGACAAGGCAAGGACTTAGCTATACTCGTGGCGCTGCAAGAAGATTGGTATATACCCCTGTCTGTTTTTCGATCAACTCTCACTTGTTAAAGGTAATATAAAATCTAAATAATGACCGCCCACTCACTTGCAAATCTCGTTATGACAATAACTGAGATTAATAACACCCTGAGTACAGAATTATACAAAAAATGTACTTAACAACCAGCATCTACAGAGGGTGCATCACATGAATGTAACTGCACAGCCACCTGACCCAGACGAAGTAAACCCTACTAATCTTCAACAGTATTTAATATACCTGATGTTCATAGGAGTCCATGCGAGATGCCTGAAAGTCAGTGAGGTGTGTTCCAACCAGGAGTTTCGCTCGATCTTTTTCAGAGCAGTCTGAAGCCTCAGAGCATTGGTGCTCCAGTATCAGTCGCTCTTCTGAGTAGGGAACACCTGCCTCAGCAGTAGCCTCATCAGTGCCGTCATTACCTCCGACTTCCCTTGCTGGGAATCCAGGCTGCCAGGGAGTGGGATGGGAGCATTAAATTAATGATTATTTATAATATCATGCGTGCTCATGGGTCATCTGGGTGGTATCTCAGTGATCTATGAAGATACACTGAATATGACCGAGTCATCGAGCCATATTTGATAATTCACAGGTTTATTTCCCACTATCTAATTCTAAACACCCAGGACAAGAACGATTGCATTTAGACTACTCACCAGGCTTTGGTCACCACCAGTAGCCATAGTTGTAGTTCTAGGGTAAGAAGGCAAGGTTCAACTTCGGTAGAGGTCATAGGGTGGGGAATTCCCCTGGTCTCGTTGCACCGTACTATAGTGTTTTAGAGTCTGTCCACCCTGTGCGGTACCGTTATTACCCCGCGCGCATGCGCAAGGGGTAAAGAGCACAAAAATCGCCATATCTCGAGATTTATACGTCTAAGCGACTCGTAAGCACAACAGATCAATCGAATTTGGCGAAAAACTGGCTTCAGTGTGCGTCAAATCGATGGACACGGTCCATGGGCGTCATAAATAGTGCCTTTTCGTTAGCTAACGTAGCCACGCCTATCGACAGTGCCTACAATGCATAATGGATGCCCATTGTGTTGTCTGCTCATGCGCACAACTAAGTATATAGCCAAGACCAAGAATAATAATAATATTATTATGACTGGTAAAGATCGTCGAAATTAATACTTGAAATCTATATAGATCTATACTCCATCCGAATCCGCTGACGGAGCTGAAATCTGCAGCCTTATGGAACCAAAACATAATGTAAGACGGCTATAAGCTTACTATTACAACAGACTATTGGACGTATCAGTTCATATCTCCTAGTAGTCTAGATCTAGTACAGAGAGAGTGTTTTTTTTCACCGGTACCGGGACCTCCGGTAGCTATGACATTATGACAATTAAGCATTTCCACTAATTTTCTGAAGGTCACAAAATTATAGCCATGCACACAAAGCAATTCTATAGATTGCGCAATGTGCGCGTGGGGTATGTGCTCTGCAGAGCTCTAGTTAAATTTAGTATGTGTGATTATTTTTATCACTCCCGATCATCATGCAACAATGATGCTCTTCAGTACTCAATTATAGCTAGCTATAGGATTCTAGATAAATGAACTGAACCGGATATAGAGTAGCTAGCATACTCAGTATGTGCAGGGAACAGTTCGAACAATCATGATTAAGTTGCATGAAAAGAACATTAATATTATGCTGATTCCTGTTTGGAATGGTGCTGGCTAGTATCCTGGACCAATGTAATAAATATTAATTAGGTTTCGATCAAGTTAACAAACATCATTTAGTAGCATGAAATTATAATATAAACGATAAAAAACCCAGTCAACTGTAATAATTGTTATTATATCACACACTCTTAAGCAGCACAGTTCTTGAAGAGCAGTAGGTTAGGGGTGTCTGGATCAGTAATACCCTCAATCTTGTCAGAAGTAGCACTACAATGGCGTACAATGTCATTTTGATGACACTTAACGGTCGGATAATAATATTCTATTTCTTACGTGTTAATAATCTCCCGCTTCAGTTCAGTTGGAGTGTAGTCCTTTGTACTGAGAAGCTTAGCCATCACACCAACCTACGACACAATAATGAGACTATAGGTACTAGTCTTAATTAAAGATGCACAATAGATTTGGGATTCAGAAGGGATCATACAATCACTAAAGTATTCATGCATTGTCAAGTCATGCTGTGATCGAGCTACGTCTCCATTGAATTTATGCTGTGCAGAAAATAATATTAATAATGCATGAATGCAAAATTGTATCCATTACTGCACAGATGATCAATATTCAAGCTAGAATCATAATAATAACTAGAGCTCTGTAGAGCACATACCCCGCGCGCTCTGTAGCCACTATAGCGTACGTAGTATTGCAACACTCTGAGGCATATATGTAGCTGTTTTCATGACGTGACGACCCTTTCCAACAGCGTGCTTGAGCATGCGCAATTGCATCCGCATTTTATTATGCTAAAAGAGTGGGTGTGGTCGATAAACCACAGGCATGCTGAACAGAAATGCACAATTTATAGCACTAGTAAGCCTTTTTGAGAAATTCGAAGCGCGTACAAACCAGTTTTTCACCGATATCTACCGATGGGTTGTGCTTATAGCACACACAGACACCTAGAACTCGAGATCTGGCGATTTTCGTGCCGACAACAGACGGACAAACCGATTGCTTTACCCCTTGCGGGGTAATTATTATTATTATGCTTACCACATGTGGTGCAGCCATTGACGTGCCTGAAATTGTGTTAGTGGCATCAGGGCTTCCCTTCCAGGGAGCCTTCACATTCACACCCTGTATCAAGAGTACATCTATTATATTGATTATTAGCCTAGGAACACGATGGCTATAGATTGAGCCTAAGAGCTACTAGTCCATGCATGCATGGGGTCTTTCTTTCAATACTATTAACCTTCAGTGTATGCTGGGAGACTTCTTGGAGTGAGATTACGTCTATAAACATGCACTGGCCAGTGTAACTATAATCTTCCTCACCGGTGCAAAGACGTCCACACATTCACCTTGGTTACTGAATGATGCTTTCTTGTCATCAATATCTGTTGCACCAACAGTAACACTGCACACACAAATTAAAAGTGAAATTGAAATCACCACGATGTGCCTTATTCAACCTTTGACTTACCAATGCAGAGCACTGGCTGGTGACTTGTTGCAGGCACTGCCATAGTCATTTCCTGCTGAGACACCAAAGTTAACTCCCTTGTCAACAGCAGCATTGACGGCATCGTTGATGGCCTCATCAGTTCTTGTACCCAGGGACATGCTGTATAATGAGTATTATTGCTATTCGTTATTCCTGTGGCTACCACACTGCTAACGTCATCTGTTATGAATACATACACTCATGCACACACATAATATTATACCGATTATTATGCACACACACATTATTATGATAATGCATAGCCTCATTCTCAGCTAGGCTCTCCCTTAGGGGTAGGTAAATTATGCCGGCATAATTTTGAGCATAATAGGTGTGTGTAAGCATTTGAGAATTATGCTAGCATTATAGGCATCAACTGGCATAATTTGAGAATTTTAGGGCACACAGTTGCAGGTAGCTGTTCAACACAAGCAAATTGACCTTGATCATAATACCTGGAATACATAATTATTGTGGACTAGTAAAGGGTTGATCAATCAGCTGGTGCCCACTTTTGAATCCGAGCACATGTAAAACTAAAATTGCTACACTCGATGATAGTGTAACCAAGTCTCCTTATGTCTCATATATATCAGTTTATGTAGTCAGTACAACTTGAGCATAATGGGTAATGTACTGGGAATTATAAGTGCACTTCTTGAGCATTATAAGGGAATTTTTGAGCATTTGAGAATAGCATTATAGGCCAAAAAATTAGCATAATTTACCTACCCCTACTCTCCCTTTCCTTTTTGCTCAAAACACATAAATTTTGCTTTCATGTTTAATGTTTCCCTTAATAATTATTATAAAACTGAGAGGAGTGGACTTGAGCCTGAAAATGAGGCCATGCACGCACACAATCATACATGCATGCACACAATAAGTTGCTTACTTGGCGACAGATTTCTTCCCGTTAGAGTGCTGGTTAGCCACCCAGTCAATTCCTGCAATTATCCCGCTATATATGCAAATTTATGGCATAATGATAACTGGTATCTGAAAGGCACAGTTAAGTATTACGCTGATGATCCACTTCCAGAATCAGTTAATACTTTAACGGCAATCGCTGTGGCCTTTTTGGCAAGTCCATATTCGTCCCCCAGTATGGTTCCTGTGGATTGATCAGATGAGTACCTCTTATAATGCAATTAGCCATAATCAGTAGCACACTGCAGGTGTTAATTACCAGCAACATGAGTGCCATGTCCATAACCATCAGTTTGAGGATCTTCAGGATTAAAGACATCGTAACCATACCTGGCACGCCCAGAGAAATCACTGTGCTCAATGTAGATACCACTGCATGGTTGATAAGATCAGTTGATTTGATGATAGATCACTTAGCATTGTACTCTAGATCAATGGCAACTTATCATGCAGTCTACTCACATAGTTCTCACTAATAATGGTAAGGACTACAATAAGGGTGTGAGTACTATAGAGTAGCTAGTAGCTATCTCAGCACGATAGTGCACCTGTCAACAGGATGCCCCTCTATCCTCCTCCCACATGAAACCAAGGGGTACCAAGGGGTCTTTACAGAATAAGCAGGACCTAGGGTGGGGCATTTGACTTTTCTGTACACATTGATATGAACTAGAGGGTGTGGCCTGTGAGACTACGATTGCCACATCACAATAGATGTAGCATGAATGCAATCGAAGCCCCCTATGTTCCCCTAGGATATTATACTGGATGCTAAATAGGGAATTTGACTTCAAAGGTTGCTCTGACCCTGGGGTGATCATTGTCAAATCCCCTAGTGTGCCCCTATTTGGAGTGGGAGGGAGATACTGGGGTATAGACGACTTAAGGCGTGAACGTTTATCTCATTAAAAGGTATGAATCGCACTATATCACACGTATGCATGCGCCCACTGGTGGTCAAAATACACTATGGGTATGGGAAGAAATGCTCTAAAACACTTATAAAAATTTAATAGCAAGGACTCTTGCCATTCATCTATTGCTACAATTATGGATACTTTAGTGGCCGATCTTACTGCACTCAGGCTCTAGAGTGCTGCTCGATTTTTATCGTGTTGTAGCAACTGAGAGTATTTCTATTCCCATATACGACTACGGTATAGCACTTAAATTTCGTGGGACTTAATTTTCGCTGTTTTCGCGGATACAACGGCTTCCGCGAAAATTATTCAACGAAAATTTTCCAATGCCCACGAGCGCGCGCCCATACCAGGCCAGAACCGCGAAATTTATTCAACGAAAAGCTTGTAGAGAGCTATCCATGAAATTTAAGTTCTGCGAAATTAAGGCGTTATACGATAATACATTTGAGGCAGGAGCAAAGGTGCGAGTCGCGCCTGGTCACACCTCCTGGTGGTCATCTAATCGGCTAAATATTCACACCTTAAGTCGTCTATACTGTTCAATACAATACAAATATTATGATTTTCTGTTGTATTTCTTACATACGTGTCAATGATATAAGCATCCACCCCTTCTCCAGAGCCATCTATATTATTATGCACACACACACAAAAATAATAATATCACTGGATTCTATGACAACTTCATACAAAGCACTCACCTAAATCATAGACGTAGTCTTTAATGGTCGGCTTTTCCCTGGTGGTTGTCCTGACAAGACCCCACTCAGCATCTGGTTGATTTGTACACTCTTCGTCTAGCTGAACAACCTGTAAAAAATTTTATGAAGGGCTAACTTACTTCGATGATGGAGTTAACGGTATAACGTTGAGACGAGCATGTGACTGTACCTGGCTTCTCTGAATGTAAGCAACATCAGCCATTGAAAGAATCATCTCTAGCTCTCTGTAATGGTGTAATATTTTGAATGCATACATATGTAAGCAGCTAGTGCTGTGTGTGTGTTTGTGACATTATATGACAAGTACTATATTAATTTAATTTATTATTATTATTAAATTAAAATTAATATGTGTATGTGTGCATGTGTGTGCATGCGTACGCACACACATGCATGGCATATATTATATTAGATTATAGGTGTGTGTGTGTGTGTGGCAATAGATGACTCACTGAGCGCTGAGTAGTGCTGCATATCCCATGAACTCCTTGCCGATGTGGTACACATACTCAATCTTGGACTGAGTCCCATTCAACATACTCTGTACCTTGCTTCTGTGCAACTCAGCTATCAGTATGGGAACACATGTTCTGTTATAGGTTACTATGGTCGTCATTCCGTAAAATTAGTTACCTTGGTCAATTGTCACTTCATCCCTGAAAACAACAATGTACTCTCCCTCAATGGCAACAGGGGAATCAGCAGCAAGCAGGGGGGCTGTGTATTGATCAATAGTTCATAAAATCTATAAGCACTAGGTGTACTGAACATCAATCTCAGATACATGTATATATTATTACAACATAATAAGGAGGCACTACCATTGTATACAGTAACAGTATGCTATTATTACATAGCATAGCATGCATGGTAGCACATTATTATGTTATGCAGCTCAGGGGCAATAGTACCGTAAACTGAAAGTTTGATGTCATCTCATAAAGATATAGCTCTCCTTACCTCTTCTGTGTGGTGCAGTCAGGCCAGCAGATACCCAGGACAAGAGAAGAACAATCAGCAGCTTCATGTTTGACTCTCTAGTCTACAATAGAAAATTTCTCACCAGGGCTATAATGAATCACATGACCAGCTTGGATGACTACAAGTCTACAGCTTGCACCGTCTGTGGAGCAGGGTGGGTGGGGCTCATGAATAATCTTTATCACACACTGACATTCCATTGTAACAGTCAATAGCTACGTATGAAATGGTATGCATAATAATAATATTATTGCATTGTGTACCCTTCCATAACTTTTTCACTAAGGGGCCTTGTCCAAAGTCCTTGTGGAAAAATTAACGTCATTATGACGTTAACATTTTACCTCCTTCCCCCCCCCCCTCTTAACGTCACAGCAATCCAGCATAGATTCAATACTGAAACTCTGATTCTGCTCCATTTAGCCTACACAGTCGATATTCACTTGTACAGTGGAACTTCTCATAACGGACCCTCCCAGGAGCGACCACCCACTATATAACGGACAACCGCTATGGAACGGATTGAATTTGCCATAGACTTAGTACATTACGAACCTCCGAGGAGCGGACAACCTCTCAATTCTCTATAACGGACGGATTGTCATGATTGTTCGGACCCGATTGAACATCTCAGTATAATTTTACTTCTAAATAGCGGACGGCCAGGAAGCCACACCCCTTTTGCGGCCAGTGATGTAATCACGATAGCCTAGCCAGGCCCTTCCCCCTTTGTAGGAGGGGTGCTATCTTGAAGGTGGATCTGGGGCAAGACTAATGCATCAATGCATGATACAATTCAAGTGTATACACAGTACTTAAATTGAAGTAGACTCAAATCCAGCTCATATCCTGCTTTCCTGTTGATTCTTTCTCCAGTCACCTCTGCAAACGCTAACTAGCTATATAGCTATCGTAATGTGTAGACTATATTATATTAGTATGTAAATTGTCTCCGCTTCTATAAAGGGACAACCTCCATATAAAGGACAAAAGGCCTGCTCCCAAGGTGTCCGTTATTCGGAAGTTCTACTGTATTCTACAGTGCTAGCTATGTCTTCATGGATTCATTGCATACCTGTGCTTCTTTAACAGTTTCTTCCTTGCCTGTAGCTACATGCACACTTTCAGCTAGGTAGTGCTTGATACAGCTGTCACAAAAATGCAAATTTTGACACTGATGGAGGTGTGTCCAGACTTGTTCAACCACAAGAATGCATAATCACAACTAAAGAAAAAATCTGCTG
This sequence comes from Cliona cf. orientalis, assembly GCA_963930775.1. Classification (NCBI taxonomy): domain Eukaryota; kingdom Metazoa; phylum Porifera; class Demospongiae; order Clionaida; family Clionaidae; genus Cliona; species Cliona cf. orientalis. The sequence goes on from OZ005695.1 coordinate 7,060,979, forward strand.
ACAATGCAGTTGTAAAACGTCATGGACCAAGACCCCCTCCCCCCCCCCCCCCCCCCCCAACGTCATAATGACGTTAATTTTTCCACAATGACTTTTGGACAAGCCCCCTAAGATTAAATTTCTGTCACAGCATTTGTGACTATAAAGTTAATACACATTAACTGTACACTTTCGTTTGATTTGAATAGATAACAGACATTGTAGTTAACAAAATGAAATCTGATATTAAACCACTATGCTTGCAAACCTAAACTGTGCCAGTTTAATGTGGTGCCACCATCAAATAATATCAGTTGCTTAATTATAAACATCAGTCTGAAACTCAAAGTATAGCTACTGTAACAGCGGAGACCTACAATTCCTAGAATCAATTGCAAATCAAAGGTAGTTACATTATAACAAACAAGTATGCACGTTGTACTATAATAATAATATTATACATGCATCATGAATGGCCATCTGGATAGTGTCCACAACAAAGAATAGATTACAATAACTTGGGAATGTAATAAAGAACAAGTGACAATGATGATTAAGCTTCTGTAGCCATTATTATTATAAACATAGTATACATGCATGTCTATAATTCCAGTCAATCACATTATTGATTATCATGTAGCTCAATAAAATTACATAGCTAGCAGTCAACGTTTGGATTTCAGGCTTCTTTAGTGCATTATCATGAGAGGAAGAAGACTCTTGAGTAGCTGACAGCTATTCCCTCACACTCTGGAGTGATGCTCACTCTGTGTCGCTCTCCCTCCAGATCCCTCAGCATCAGTGGGTGCTCACCTACACATCCGAATAAACCTATCATCATCGCACATTAATAAATCTAATATCTACTCTTGTATAGCTCTATAGCCTATGTAAAATTTAATGATCATTGATCTTCAGCCACCTGTATTAACTTTTTTGTTGCTATAATACATTATTTCTACTCATTAAAATTAATGCAGCCTTGCCCACAACCCTATTCCCCATGCAGTGGTAGCACAATGTCCAAAGGTGTCCCATTTGAGACTGGAGGCTATATCGATGCCCTAAAAGGTATACAATTATTATCCTATCACCCATTAATTACTGGTCATACTTACAAGGGAACTCCTGTGAATCCACTTTGCACCTGATACCAGTGACAGGGAGGCCAGATGTGGTAAACTCCACTTTTGCATTGTCTCCATAGACACTCAGTCCAGAGTTGATGAGGTGAACTGCACAGTGGGAGCCATTGCCAATGAAGAATCCTCTGGAAACAGATGTCCTATCGTCCTTGTCATTTCGGGCAACAACTCTCAAAATGTACTCTCCTGACTCGAGATTGGAGAAGGACACCCTTCCAGAGGAACCTGCATGCATGATGTTAATTTGCAGATTGCCCTAAACTATGAGTCTTAAGAATTGGCTCATGATCATGGGTAAGCCTGCCATGGCTATGCCTTGTCCCCAGGCTCTTTTCAATGTTGCCTTGTTCCCAGGTTTATATACATGATAAAATTATAGCATGGGTCTGGAGTGGTCTGGAGACAAGGTTATATACACAATAGTAATGTGCATGCAGCCTTGTATTCTTTGATGTCACAATTATAACAGTTGGTGTGGATTAATTGTTACATCAAAGAATACAAGGTTGTGCTTTGGTTTCCATGCCAGATAGAGTCCTACTGCCAAACAATACCTTACAGCTGGCAGATAACGGATGTTGTCATAATAATGGTTAACAGGACAGATGGTCAACATAGCTACAATGCTAACTACTAGCTACACCTTGAGCAGTACAGATACATATCACTTACAATTGACTCTTTCCACTTGTCTCTGTCCCTGTCTTCTGATGCTGCACTCAATCAGCTTGGCTGCTCTCGACACAATGAACTCAGCAGTGGTAGAATTTCCTTCCAGTTGAGGCGAGTCATTGACAAACGTTACTGCACAAACAGCATAAAAAAAATTAGTTACTAATTATATATAATTTTTATGTTACATAATAATTATAAAATTGCTAATAATATTATGTCCTTACTAGTGAGAGGACCAAGAATTTCTTGCATGATACGTTCACCAATTTGAGTACCATGAACTAATGCACCGTGAGCGGAAGAATGGAGTGCAGGTATGTATGCTTCACCAGCCAGGTAGAGCTGACCAATTGGGTGGTTTAGCTCCTCAAAAGTGTTGTCTGAAACCCCAGGAGTTGCAGAACTAAAGTCACCAAAAAAGTAGCGATTGACAATGAAATCGTGCATGATTATGTCCACTGGGTCACTGGCTTTTTCTCCATAAATGTTTCGCATCACCTCTGCTATTTGTTCCTTGGTTATTTCTAAATCTTGGTAGGCAACACGTAGAGCAGCATCTCCAAATAAGTATGCTTCTAGGATTGGAGGCTTGTTAGGTAGAAATTCACCCCATGGTGTGAATGCAGGGTAATATTCTCGACCGTTAATTTCATCCACATAGTAGGTAAACTCAACACCAGTATCCCAAAACGTTTCATTAAATTCAACGTAAATCTTGAGAAAATTGGCCATTTCGAGTCGCTGCATTTCTAATCGTTTAGCTAGCGGTAGCTCTGGAACAAATGTGACTACATTATTAACAATTTCACCAACACTGAAGGTGAGAATTGCATAAGGAGCACAGTACTCCCCCTCTACTCCATCCTTGGTGGCCGTGACACACACACACTCATCTCCCCATGCTACGGTGCTAACTGTGGTCTCCAGAAGAAGTCGCTCGTCATTTGAAGCAAGAAACTCGTCAGCAAGGCAATCAGCAATGTCAGAGTATGGATCAAGGACAATATAACTCGCTATGTTTGTTCCAAACGAAAATAGCCTTTGGATGTTTACTTGGGGGTCATATGTATCTCGATAACTGCCAGTGTCGGTCGGACGTCCAACTACAAAGTCAAAAGCTGTGTATTCCACCAATTCTTCAATTGGGTTACCTGCCGCAGACCATCCAGCCTCTCTCAAAGCAACAGCTGCTGGTAGGTCTGCTCCATCACGCAGACCTTCTAACACACGGCTCACTGCTGGAAGACTAGTGCTTTCCGCATACCTGGCGAAAGCATCAAGGAGCTCTGGTGATTGAGTAATATTCTCACCCAGACTTGTGTAGGCAGTGAATGAACCTCCAAGAGGGGGATCCCGCAGGGAAATATTGCATTTCTGTATGAGAGGCCAGAGTGGTTGCTGATCTTCCTCTGGTACTGACTGATCAACGAATAATACCCACTGGGGTCCAAGCTGGACGATGCCCCCGCCAAATTCTGCAGCTTGGAGTCTTCCTCCCACTCGATCACGCTGTTCTAGTATGAGGAAGTCGGTGATTCCGCTCTCACTGAGTCTTCTTGCAGCTCCCAGACCAGCCAGCCCGGCTCCTAGAATGAGAACCTGTGCATCTGGTTCACGATCACAGTTAGGCTGCTGCACATCAGCGCCGCCGAATGCTGGTTGCACAATTATCAGCAATCCCAAAATAACAACGCACGGTGACAACATTGCCAGCTTGTATATTCAATCGTTGCCACGATCTTCCTTGAAACTACGATTCCGATATACGTAGCTTTCTTATCCGTCTATAGCGTATATGCAGCCACAAGTTAGCAGCCACTCAACGTGCTGTTATCTAACCACAAAAGTAGACCTACGGTGGCCGTACAAAAAACCCCACACGCTTACGCGCGCGTACAAATGAAGTTTGGCGCATGCGCAGCGTTAGTGGAAGGAGTTTACTGCGACTACTCCGTTCTTACTAGATACCAGTCAGGAGTCAAAGTTTCTATAATAATAATACCGTGTTTATGCTGATAGAACGCAAGCTAAAAATTAATTTAGCGCGATTAGGCTGGTAAAGCTCGTCACACTCTACATGTCCTAGAACGCGAATTTTCTTGCGCTAATCGTTTCATAAACACGGTAATAACAGAAGAACTATTGGGGCGACTCTATTCTGGGCGTCTCTTTTGGAAGCCTTGCGTGATAAGCTTCAATTTATGCTGCAACGGGCTAGTAGCCACCGGAATACTTTTGTATATAGCTTTCCCTAGGGCTACAAAATTTAATGCCTCTCAGGATAAATTTAATATGTAGCTAATTAAAATGGAGGCTATTATCAGCCCAGGACAAGTATAGCTACACCCCATGCAAGACTTCATTAAGACTGGTCTCCCCTCCCTCCACCCCCTCCCCCCAATTAAGATGTAGCTAATTACCGTATTGTTTATTTTAATATGTTATCTGGATTAGTCCAACAGTTTTTCTAGATAATATAATATATAGAGAGTGATAAAGTCACATGATCATGATCAGATTCAATCAGCCAGGATGTGCACATATTCTGTAAGCACATGCGCAAGTAGCTAGCTACATGGTAAAGTCGTCATGACATGACAACAGGTGCATATAGCTAGCTACTGCTGCAGCTCTCAAAAGCCTGCGGAGGATTTGGCAGAGTGTATGGCTCTTGCGACATTCACCTGAGCAAAGCAGCTAGCTATATTCATTGCTATAGTCAAAAAATTTATGAAAACAAACGGACATTGAGTACTGGTCCCAAAGACCCATAATACTATACGGGCTCTATATATATAATTTTGAGGCATTAATATTTTACAGCTGAGGATTCAGTTCTATAGATCTAGATCTTCTTCTATTATACTTTGGTTCAGTAGATGCATGACTTCTCTGACTCTGAGAGTCATGGTTATTGTATCTGTGAATTCCCATACTTATAGTTTGTGGCTCATTTAGATATAGCTGCATGGCTATCCATGCATGCATGCATATAACAAAGGGTAGATTAATAAATTCAGAATATTGGGAATTGATCAGGTGCGTGTTTTGTTATTAACAATAGTAAACTACGATGCAAGTCATGCGTGGTAAACACCCTAGTTAAATAACATCATGACAGCTGTATAGAGGAATCTATCCGCATTTGTGTCACAGTCTCACATAAAAATTAATCATGGAGAAGGTCTTAACATTAATTTTAAAGTATTCTTATTCTGTATAATATTGGCTAGTCTTATTGCTAGTGATGTCAATGTGCCAGTATCAGTTACAAGACGAATAGGTGGTGATATATATTATGTCACTTCAACAAGGCATTTCGTTTGTAGCAATGACAATAACGTCACCTTTCTGGTCAGTGAGAACAGATGCATCAAGAATGAAGACTTGCTCAATGGTAATCTTGCTCTTATAATCATAACAATAATATTATGGCTATAGCAATGTAACAGTAATAATGCTTTCAACAGATTAATATAATTATTGTATTATACAGCCTGCAGCTTCAGTATTTCTCCCATCAAGGAATGGTCCACATTCAGAGTTGCACTATATATACTTGGTCAAAATGGAACTGAAGTTGATCATGAACAGACAGCTACTTTTACATCTAATAACTCATTATCAAGTGCTGTAATAACTTTTATTAATACCAGTCAGCCAGTGACTGGCTCATTCTGAGCTGTCAAATAACAAGCCTTGAAGTGTACAGAGGAAGAATGCACAGCACTGAAATCAGCCATCGTGGATTCTCCTTGAGTAGTGAAGGAATACTTGAGGTGAACCAAACAATTAAATGCACGTCGAATGCAAGATGTAGCTATACAATTAAGTTAACAATATTAATGTATGATATTGTCATAATTAATTTTGGGCACATACAGATGAAAAATATGGATTTCTAAAGTATTATAAAGTTCTCATGGTATACATACTTGTTGCTTTAAATTATTCGTATTGATTTTAATAATGAGCAGTATCATCAAAATATCAACATCTTGGCCTACGATGCTGATGAGTATAGGGGAGAGCTCTATCGAATGAACATATCATGCTCTGCTGAAGGACTACCCAGGAGTGGATGTCTGTATTTCAAAGTGATAGGAAGAGCCGAAGTAAATAATGGTGAAAAAATTAATAATAATAGCTATTGATACTGATGACCAAGTGTTATATTTATAATATCTTGTAGCTAAATTTAACTTCACTGTTCAAGGGACACTTGACAATGATAATGCAATAAACTTACCAACCCGATATACAACAACTCAGGAGCATTCCTTGCCTATAGAAACTGATGATGATCTGAATACCACAGAGAACACCAAAGAGAGCCTTGAAACAACTCTAGGTGGTTTTCAAGTCGAAATGACTCAGGAGCGTCCTTTGCCTGTGAAACTGATGATGATCTGAACACCACAGAGAACACCAAAGAGAGCCTTGAAACAACTCTAGGTGGTTTTCAAGTCGGAACGACTCAGGAGCGTCCTTTGCCTATTGAAACTGATGATGATCTGAACACCACAGAGAACACCAAAGAGAGCCTTGAAACAACTCTAGGTGGTTTTCAAGTCGGAACGACTCAGGAGCGTCCTTTGCCTATTGAAACTGATGATGATCTGAATACCACAGAGAACACCAAAGAGAGCCTTGAAACAACTCTAGGTGGTTTTCAAGTCAGAACGACTCAGGAGCGTCCTTTGCCTATTGAAACTGATGATGATCTGAACACCACAGAGAACACCAAAGAGAGCCTTGAAACAGCTCTTGATGGTTTCCAAGTCGGAAGTTTCCTATTCTACATACTGATAGGAGTGGGAAGTAGCGTAATAGTAACTCTTGTGGTTGCTATCACTATTGTGATCATAATAATAAGACATACGAGAATTATGATACCAAAATTTTCTTTGACTGCCAGTCAATTACGCGGATGGAGACAAAGAAGGAGTAGTAATGAAGAAATTCCACCCCCTGACATCACCACTCCACCTAACCATGATGAAGACCTTTTTATATATGATAATTTTGCATACACGCAAGGACACATAAAATAGCAATGGCTAATACGAGTATGCGCCTTATAGCTAAAATATTTAATTTATGTATTAAAGTACTTACTTACATTATACTTAAAAGAATACAAAGAATACAAAGATGATGAACAAGTAACAGAACTGGGTATATATATGTTATTCCACAAATTAATAGAATGTGGGAAAAAAGAATGATAATGAGCTGTAGAATGACAAATAGGTCTAATTAATAAGTAGGGATTAAACTTGCATATTGTGAAACATAAGAGATGCTTGTGGACAAAATACTAAATCTCAAATGAGTTGATAAGTTTTAGTTGTGTTCTCCTCTGCTCAAGTCGGGGCAATTGAGTTTGTAAGAGTAGGGTGTGATATGGTTGATTCCATGATTTTGTGCAAACCTTAAGGGCAAATCTTCGTATACCTTTTCTAGAAGTTCAATATGTTTAATTAGATGTGGGTCCCCCACTGGTACAGCATACTCTAAGTGAGGACGAACAAGAGCAACGTACAGACATTTGAGCACACTAGTGGGACAGTATTGGTAGAATTGGCGATAATAATAGTATTCTTACAGTTTTCTTCTATTTGTTTAGTCCTGCTGAGGTCATTAGTGATCCACACTCCATGGTACCTGTAGGCATTCACTGTCTCCAGAGCTTTTCCGTCAAGGATCAGATTAACTGGGTAACTGGGATGTTTCTTCCATGTAATTACCATCTGCTTACATTTTTTAGCATTAAGGTTAAGGAGGTTACTTTTGATCCAATCAGAGAGTGTATCAACATCACCTTGAAGCAGCATAAAAAGTCACTTGGATCACGGATGGGTCGATAAATAACTATTATCATCTGCAAAGAGTATTAGGGTACCGTCAGAGAGCTGAATCCCAGCAGGCCCATCAATGTAGACTAGAAAGAGCAGTGGCCCAAGCACTGAGCCCTGTGGTACACCCGAGATCACTGGCAGTGTTGAGGAAGTTTTGCCATCAACACCCACAGCTTGGGTCCTTTGATAGAGGTAGTTCGCAATCCAATGATGCAGATGTGGATTCAGAGAAGCAATTTTCCTGAGGAGAGCAATGTGTGGAACGCTATCAAATGCTTTTTTAAGTCAAAAAATACGACATATACATCCAGCCCATATTGTCTAAGTGGGTGTGCCAGTCATTTATAGCAGTGACTAAGGCTCCTGTGGTAGATCTTCCCTTCAGGAAACCGAATTGGGAGTTAGATATAGGATCAGTTGAACATAGATGCTTCAAAAGTAGTGAATGTACATGCCTTTCCAGCACCTTACTAAGAATTGGCAACAGTGATATCGGTCGATAGTTACTCACATTGGATCGTTCACTCGTCTTTGGAATTGGAGTAATAAGAGCATGTTTCTACTCACTCAGTAGCTCACCCCATCGCAAGGAGATATTGAACAGTTTGGTAACTGCGGGTGCAATGCTGGCTGCAGTCCCTTTAAGCATTTTTGCTGATAGTCCATCCGATCCACATGCTTTGGTTGTATCCAATGCAAGTAGATAACGTACTGCAAACCTCTTCCTAAGTGCAGAGTAGATCCGTTGGGATTTCTGAAGAACCCACTTCAGCATGAGGGAGGGACTCCAGTGAGAGAGGGGGTAGTGCATGATTGAAGCATTGTGCAAAGAAACTGTTACAGTTTAGCATTTCGGCCTTTTCAGAGCTCGAGTGCGCCACAGCAGGAGAAGTATCATTGTTTAGGGTAGGAATGCATGATTCTTTTTTGTTGGTATACTTCACTACTTTCCAAAATTCCCTACAATTTTGCAGATTAAGTTGACTGAAGTATGTAACTTTTGCTTCTCTTAATTTTGTCACTAGTTTGTTATGAAGATTTCGGTATCTGTTCCATACTTCAGAATCATTACTTGCTCAAGCCTTCTGGAAAGGGTAATTTCTCTTTGATCATCAATAATTGTATTAGGGACTTTGACAACCATGGTAGGTTTCGTCGATTTGGTAGGAAGGCAGTTGGTATGCATCTTTCCATAACGTCCAAGAAAAATTTTTTCCAGCGATTCCAACTTAGATTGATGTCATTCAGTTCCAAGATAGCGTTTAGGTCAGAGCATAACGCCATACCTGCCTGCGTGAGGAATTCATTGACCTGTGTTCCTTACCCCTCTATTGATCGTGATATGAAGACCTAAATGGTCAGAGTTGCTGAGGGGTGGAACAGTCTTGCACGAAATTAGATGTTCAGGAGAGGATAGCAATACAATGTCAATTAATGCTTGGTGACCATTCTGTGAACAGTGTGTTGGAGCAGTATTGACTTGAGATACACCACCATTGGAATTTGAAAATAGAAATAAAAATCTACCACCACGAAAGTGTGATAGGATTCTAATTTACATCCTTGTTGATCCTAACAAACATGATCCACCATTCCCCAAAGCACCTATAGAGTGTAAGAATAACTTAGCATACATTCACTTAGGGCCAGGGGACAGTTCCACGCCGCTCCTTCACAGGATGAGCCTGTCACATGCATATGTAATGCAGCATGCATTTATTTGGATCCAGAAGATACATCCACATGAAGAAGACACTTTTGATTCAGAATTCATGTGAACATTTTGAATAATAATAATATTGCATTGTTTCATGAGCTGTAACATAATAATAATAATATTATGGTGCTAGCATGTATGCACATTATACCTCTATCATATCATTAATATTTTTGTCAGCTATTATTAGAATATAGTTGTAATAAATATATATACTGTGAATCAGATCTGATTGGTGATTCAGAGGTCTCAATTAGTATACGTGAGAGACGAGTTGAATGTAGTCAACGGAATTTTGATGAGAGGTCAAAGGATGATCATTCCCACTTCATTGAGAGAGCTATATAATGCTGTCAAAGCTCCATTCGGTCCATCAAGGTGTCAAGGAACGAGCGAATCAGTCAGTTTGGTGGCCTGGGATAAGGAAACAAATTGAGGAAGTTGTGCATCGATGTACAATCTGTTGTAAACACAGGAAACAGAGACCAGAGCCCCTTATCCCATCTCAGTTCCCGAGGTACCCTTGGCAAGTTGTAGCAACAGACCTGTTCGAGAGGAAAGGAGTGGACTACCTACTGGTTGTCGATCACTACTCCAGGTATGTGGAAGTAACAAAACTCCTAAGAATAAAACTGCCGGTACTGTGATCACCTGTCTAAAGTCAATTTTTGCTAGACATGATATTCCTGAGAAAGTGATATCTGACAACGGTCCTCAGTATGCCTCAGAGATGTTCAAGTCGTTTGCAGCCAAATATGCATGGATTCGAACATGTGACTTCTAGTCCGAGATACCCTCAATCGAAGAATGAAGACCAGCATATGGCATTGCTAATACTGAGATCTACACCTCTGGAGAATGGATTCTCTCCAGCAGAGCTCCTGATGAACAGGAAAGTTAGAACCACTCTCTCTATGACAGAAACACAGTTATTGCCATCCATTCCAGACAGAGAGACAGTGCAACGGAGAGAAGAACAATTGAAACGGAAAATGAAGGAGAATTTCGATAAGCATCACAAAGTGGTAACACTACCAAGCTTGAAAAAGGTAGATGAAGTCTGGATTCCGGAATTTGAAACTTCTGGTACTGTGATGGGGGAAACACATCCAAGGTCTTATCGAGTGCAAACACCACGAGGTGCACTCAGGAGGAATTGTAGAGATTTAATCTCGCTCCCAAACACAGGTGACTCCCAAGATGAACAAACATCTGAGAACACCGAGTCACGATCACAACGAGAATCTGATGGTCGAGTTATCCGAAGTGGGCGAGTTTCAAAAGCGCCAGACAGGCTTATGACTGTTTCAAATAATTGACTTGGTGAGGGAGATGTGTGGACATGTTATGTAATGTTTTTGTAATAATAGTGGTTATCTTTGTATAGTTATGTATAACTGTACAGGAAGTATTATCTTATTAGTACCTGGGTATAAAATCATGCATTTTGTGTTGTATCATTCATTCTGTACATTGCTGGTCAGTTAGGTTAAACGAAAACAGTACAAACACTTCTGTATAATAATATTATAGTTCTCCAGGGCTACAAAATATATTATTAAGGATAGCTGAATTCCCCTATTAATTTAATAAGACGTAGCTAATTAAAATGCGTAGCCTCAAAATTATAGTGAGCTGGATATGGGACCAGTATACTCAATGTCCGCTTTTTTTCATAAAATTTTTCATTATAGCTATAATAGCTAGCTGCTTTGCTCAGGTGAATGTCGCAAGCTTAGAGCCATAATAATATTATTATGCACTCTGCCAAATCCTCCGCAGGCTTTGAGAGCTGCAGCAGTAGCTATATTATTATAGCAGCTATGCACCTGTTGTCATAACCACTTTACCATGTACTTGCGCATGTGCTTACAGAACATGTGCACATCCTGGCTGATTGATCATGATCATGTGACTTTGTCACTCAGTGTCTATACAGCTAGAAAACTGTTGGACTAACATAACGATACGGTATGTCTTAATTGGGGAGGGGACCAGTTTTAATGATGATATGTCTTGCATGGGATGTAGCTATACTTGTCCTGAGCCCAGTAAATAACCATTACTATTTTACAGCCAAGGATTCAGTTCTATAGATCTAGATCTTCTTCTATTAATATATTATACTTTGGTTCAGTAGATGCATGACTTCTCTGACTCTGAGAGTCATGGTTATTGTATCTGTGAATTGCCATACTTATAGTTTGTGGCTCATCTAGATATAGCTGCATGGCTATCCATGCATCCATAACAAAGGGTAGATTAATAAATTCAGAATATTGGGAATTGATCAGGTGCGTGTTTTGTTATTAATAATAGTAAACTACGATGCAAGTCATGCATGGTAAACACCCTACTTAATAACATCATGATAGCTATATAGAGGAATATCTATCCGCATTTGTGTCACAGTCTCACATAAAAATTAATCATGGAGAAGGTCTTAACATTTAAAGTATTCTTATTCTGTATAATATTGGCTAGTCTTATTGCTAGTGATGTCAATGTGCCAGTATCAGTTACAAGACGAATAGGTGGTGATATATATTACGTCACTTCAACAAGGCATTAATTCGTTTGTAGCAATGATAATAACGTCACCTTTCTGGTCAGTGAGAACAGATGCATCAAGAATGAAGACTTGCTCAATGGTAATCTTGCTCTTATATTATATAATCATAATCATATTATTATAGATTGATGGGTATACCAAAATTAATTATACTGTAACAGTAATAATGTTTTCAACAGATTAATATTATTATATTACTATTATTGTATTATACAGCCTGCAGCTTCAGTATTTCTCCCATCAAGGAATGGTCCACATTCAGAGTTGCACTATATATACTTGGTCAAAATGGAACTGAAGTTGATCATGAACAGACAGCTACTTTTACATCTAATAACTCATTATCAAGTGCTGTAATAACTTTTATTAATACCAGTCAGCCAGTGACCGGCTCATTCTGTCAAATAACAAGCCTTGAAGTGTACAGAGGAAGAATGCACAGCACTGAAATCAGCCATCGTGGATTCTCCTTGAGTAGTGAAGGAATACTTGAGGTGAACCAAACAATCAAATGCACATCGAATGAAGAGCATTTTGCTATTGTACATATACAAGTTAAAATATATATAATAATGTAAATAATAATACGTCATAATTTGGGTCCATACAGATGAAAAATATGGGTTTCATCATGCATGCATAATTATTATGATCTTGAAATGTGCAAAATTTTCCATATAATATTTATATTTTGCTAAAATTCTGCCCTATCCTCTGCCAAACACATTGTAGGAAAGGTGTTGGTAAGTATGACATAGGAAAATCTTAATTTTGCTCAATCATGAATTATAGTAGCTATATACAGACATCAATTACAAAAATAAGAAATCATCATAAAATATTATATTCTTTTGTACACCTATACCACTGTTACATGATAATGATTGTTTTTCTGTAGTAACAATCAATACTATAATAAATTATTTGGCATTATCTAATCTAAGTTCTGAAAACACGTGATTTATCTGCAGTTAAAGTAATTCATATGTTTTTTTTCAGAACTAAAATTTAATTTATGGACTGCATGTAGTATTGTGATTACTGATCAATACTATGAAAACAATTGCTATCACATAACAATGGAAAGTGAAGGAAAGGATCTCACTGATGATTTCTTGTCAGTATCTTATTGACTTGCATAATAATATGCTAGAAACAAGTGCAGCTCGGATAACCCATGTTAGGTTAATATGACCCACTGGTTTTTGCAGCTAGCTAGCTATAGCTAATTATATACTATAGCACAGCAATATTCAATCATGAAAACCATTTCCTCTGCAATGGCATGCATTAACTGACACTTTAGTCTTTTGAGTCCAACTGACTTGAATTGTACAGCAATTATATCAATTGAGACTTACTGCTATGATAAGCCACAGAAGCATGAGCACTGTTGTAGCGCACCATATAATAGTCTGCCATGCTTATTTCCAAGGTAAAGTATTATAAAGTTCTCATGACGGTATTCGTATTGATTTTAATAATGAGCAGTATCATCAAAATGTCAACATCTTGGCCTACAATGCTGATGAGTATAGGGGAGAGCTCTATCGAATGAACATATCGTGCTCTGCTGAAGGACTACCCAGGAGTGGATGTCTGTATTTCAAAGTGATAGGAAGAGCTGAAGTAAACAATGGTGAAAAAATATTGATACTGTACTAATGAGCAAGTATTAAAATTAATACTATTCTTGTAGCTAAATTTAACTTCACTGTTCAAGGGACACTTGATGATAATGCAACAAACTTACCAACCCAATATACAACAACTCAGGAGCGTTCCTTGCCTATAGAAACTGATGATGATCTGAACACCACAGAGAACACCAAAGAGAGCCTTGAAACAACTCTTGATAATTTTCAAGTTGGAACGACTCAGGAGCGTCCTTTGCGTATTGAAACTGATGATGACCTGAATACCACTGAAAACACCAAAGAGAGCCTTGAAACTGTTACAGCTCTTGATAATTTTCAAGTTGGAAGTTTCCTCTACATACTGATAGGTGTGGGAAGTAGCGTAATAATAACTGTTGTGGTTGCTATTGCTATTGTGATCCTAGTAACTTATTTAATAAGACATACAAGAATTAAGATACCAAAGTTTTCTTTGACTGCCAGTCAATTACGCAGATGGAGACGAAGAAGGAGTAGTAATGAAGAAATTCCACCTCCTGACATCACCACTCCACCTAACCGTGATGAAGACCTCATCCTAGAAGATACACCACCGTTGGAATTTGAATCTCCAGTCCACTCTCCACTCAATGCAAATGCTGAAGAGCATGAAGAAAATAGAAATAAAAGTCTACCACCGCGAAAGTGTGACAGGATTCCAATTTACATCTTTCTTGGTCCTAACAAACGTGATCCACCATTTCCCAAAGCACCTATAGAGTGTAAGAATAACTTGGCATACATTTACTTAGGGCCAGAGGACAGTTCCATGGCCGCTCCTTCACAGGATGAGCCTGTCACATGCAAACGTAATGCAGCATATATTCACTTGGATCCAGAAGGTACATCCATATGAAGAAGACACGTGCACTTTTGATTCAGAATTCGTGTGAACAATTTGAATTGGTATTGTTTCATGAGCTGTAACATAATAATATGGTGCTAGCGTGTATGCACATATTATACCTCTATCATAAATAATATTATTTTCTATCATTAATAATTATTTTTGTCAGCTATTATTTAGAATAATATAGTTGTAACATGTGATCTGATTGGTCATTCAGAGGTCTCATTTAGTATACATAGCCAAGGACAAGAAAGATGCACAGTGCAACGGTAGCCTAGTCCTCACGTCAACTACCACAGTTACAGTTGCTATAGTAATAATATTATTCTAAAATATTATTAGTTACTCAATAGAGACATTGTCCAATGGTCTCTACGCTTTTAAGAAACCCTCAGGCACCCTCACTTTGCTTGGCCCAGATGCTATATAGCCTTGGGCCTTCAGGTCTCTTAAAATACGTAGAGATCCTGGACTCGGTCTCTATCAATTATTAATTTTATTGACTGGTCCAATGCAAACAACACTCATTATGATTAAACATTCAGTGTGATTATCGTACTCATCAAGACAAAAATTTTAATGCTAAATGAACAGCAGCAATAGCACCTTAACATTATGCAAAGTTTAACAGCTAATGACGCTATTCTACATTAATGACCATATACAAAGTATTTATTAATTTTTAAAGGGCACACATCTTATTGTACTATTAATTTTAGAAGTCTGGAATTATTTTTCACACAGAGAATAGTTATTAATTTTCACTTTTGAAGCTTACAGTTGGCTAACTGCTTCATTCACTCAATGTGAACTGTTTCTGCAGCACCGGATATGTGTTGCATATTGTGATCAGCTGCTTTAGTGGGATCTGGTGCTGCAAGGTCAAGGGGTTGGTGCACCTCCACCACAGACTGGGTGGGCTTCATTGCCCTTTGCTGATTCACTGGCACTTTATATATAGTCATAGGTGTTGACAGGGGAATCAATCATGTCCAAAAGTTCACCGAACCGGTGAATATCGTCATCAGGCGGTGGGCTCAAGTGACGTTCAGGTTTTGGTTTTGGATCAGTGTCAGTGTGTAGCTTGTCAATCATTCCACCAAGAGTTGTCTCAGAAATCTTTGAACAGGCTGAGGTGTATGTGTAGACATGGTAGAGGATGATGAGTAGTAGTACAATGAATGTAATGATGACCGAAGTGTAGGCAGCTGCTTCCCGGTTGCTATCTGGGCTGTCAAGAGAATACCAGGTGAAAGTTGTAAGTACTAAGACATTCAAAAAGAAAGAAGTCTCGAGTATGTCAACTAGCCATTTCCTGTACAATCTGCTGCCAATGTACTGTCTAAGAGCAAAAATGCAACATACTGTGATAATGATAGCTGTAAGAGCAATTGTAGGATGATTGGAGACGTTTGTGGCAGCTACAAGGTACAAAATGATACGAACAATCAGTAGCAGTCCAGTCCAGTAGCGATGCTTGGGAGTGTAAGGCTTGTGGTAGGTTTCAATGAATGTTTGTATTTTTGGATTCCTTGACCACTTGAAAATTCTCCAGCCTGGAAGGTAGAGGAGCCACTGCCAGGAGAAGAGAAGAGCAGTGTAGACCAGACCAACCAGGAGAATGAGAACAGCTACAATGAATAGAGGAATGTGCTTTCCGGAGAGATATTTGACAGTTGCATCAGGGAGCCACAGCATTTCACTAGAGCCATCAGGATAATTAAGAATGCCAACTGATAGAGACTTAAAGGAGATTTCAAGAAGTTTAGCATAGGAAAGCAGAATTAGTGTAGCCAGAGTTGCCACTGGATCCTTCGTTCCAATGAGGTTTGAAAATTTAGTAGAATAGGAGCTGATGATGATGACTAAAACTACAAGAAGAATGACATAGGCAGGAAAGGCTAACTGCAGCCATGTTTTAATATAAGTGTCCATTCCTGGAAAGTAGCACATGTCAATTCCTAGTTCTAAGTTCAGCCATGAGATAAATACGGTGATAAAGTTTGGCTTTTGAAAAGGAAACAGAATACTTCTGTTTGCATACACAATATTGGTATAAAAGATCAGTCCATTAAGAGTTCCAACTGCAACAGTCAAGTTGAGTACTAGCAATAAAGCCACCAATGCAATGCCAACTAGCATTGCAGCTATGGTAATAGTTATGAGTAGTGCAGGCCAGTAGTTAGGGCATGGGAGACAGCGTGAACTACCAAGAGAGACACTGAGATCAGGTTGGCATGATCCACACAGAAGAGATGACCGACTGAAAGCACACTGATCATCCGCTCCCTCTAAATGGTCAAGGTAAAGTGGTGGACTGGTTGACAAGCAGTAGTCAAAAGGACAGTTGGGGTAGACTAAATAACCAATGTCATTGATATAGGAAATCCAAGCTCTGGTTTGAGGCTGCTTGACCAGTGATCCATTCTGGCTATCACAATATTCCACATATTCATCAATATCGCTATGGCACTCACATGACATTGTGCAGTTTGTGCTATTTATTCCTGAAACTTGTAATCCAATGGGACAATTGCAAGGGAGAAACTGAATATCCACTTTAGCACTAGAGAGTTCAGCATCCTTGCATGGACCATCTGAAGCATAAAGGGTCAAAGTTTCATCATTGTGGGACGAGACGAGATTGAATGGCAAGTTTGTACAGTCAGCAGGTATTTCCCTAGCCAGTTGGCCTTCAGCTAGACCACTCTCACTGAACTGGAGGGATGCTTGAATGATTGCACTAACTGGTTGGCCAACCTGATCAACAGCTACAACTGAGAGTGTGAATATTTGGCCTTTTTCAACCTCAATGTGATTTTGGTGGCTACAATTAGGTTGATTACTAACACAAGCACACACTCGGACTGGTAAAGATGATATTGAAGTGTTCTCAATAATTGAAACGTCCTTAAAGTATGATTCGCCATTGCCTTCATATTCATAGCTGATCTCATCATAGTTATGCTTAGAATGAACTTCAGCAAATGGACTCACAGCACACCTGTCTAGTAATCCTCCTAGAGAGTGGAACCAGAAAGGTTAGCATAGTTCCGTGAGAAATTCATGCTCTTTGTGTTGATATTCGGGTGTTTCTCAGAGTGGAGAGAAAGAACTTGAAAGAAACATTCTCCTTTTTTGTCACTAGCACACTTACCGGAATTGGTGACATCATCCACAAATATTGCTCCACCATAGTCTGCACTATTGCCTGTGAATGTTATTCTGTCATAATCAAAATAATCGTAAAGAATATAATCATATTTGAGGATGTAAAGTTTTGCATTGGCTTCCAATGATAATCCACCTCCTTTCCCAGCTGCATTTCCTGTGAAGTTTATTCTTGCACCAGTATAATAATAATAATATAACACTGTAGTGGATGATACCGTAACAGTTGTCTTGATAGATGAACTAATGGCATGGAGCCCTCCTCCTTTGTGTAATGCAGTATTATTCCGAACTTCAAAAGTACTCTTTCGTTGGCAGTTTAGTTCGCTATTTGAGAGATAGACACCTCCTCCATTTCTGTTTGCTGTGTTATGTGCCAGAGTTACATCACCATTCACGTAGAGTTTGCTATCAGTGGAATGTATTGCTCCACCATTTTCAGCATGGTTGTGTTCAAAATTGCATGCTCCATTGAAATAAACGTTGCTCTGAAATAGAGTTATTGCACCTCCTTCTTGAAAGTTGTCTGAGATATTTTGTAGTAGTGGTTGGTTATTCACAAATAAAGCATCTCCACTTAAATTAATTTTACTGTTGAAGGCCACCAGTGATCCCAAGTTGTTTGAAAAGATAATTTTATTATGTCCAACAAATTCTGAGTCAGATAAGTACATCACCGCATGACTTTCAGCTCGGTTACTGTCAACTGTAAGATAGCCGTATTTGTGTTGAATTGTAGATCTGTCTGATATGCGAATAACAGCTCCTATAGGTGAAGTATTGTTAGAGAAGTTACTGCCACCTATTGTGATATTGCTCAATTCTGAAATTATTACTCCTCCTTCCCTGGTAGCAGAGTTGTTGTGAAATCCACTTTCTTCCAATATTGTAATATTGCTGCCACTGGAAGCTAGTACCCCTCCAAATGAGGCACTATTATCATAAAATTCACTTGCCTCTATTATAATAGTACTGTTGAGGGAAGTCAGTACTCCTGCATAGGTGGCCTCATTACCATGATATTTACTTGCTTCTATTATGATGGTACTGCTATTTGAAGCCAGCACTCCTCCAAATCGGGCAGTATTACCAACAAATATGCTTCTACTAGTGTTGATGATGCTGTTTTTCTCAGCTAATATAGCTCCACCACCTTCACGTGCAATATTGTCTTTAAACCTGCTTTGGCTGATACAAACTGTGCTGTTGGTGGCAATAATTGCACCACCAACGAACCCTTTTATACAATAACCATTATTATATAGTACGGCGCATTCTCTGTATGATCCCATTGTATTGGATACAAAAGTGCTGTTGACAATCTGTGCTGCTGTTCCAATCAGTTCCAAGGCAGTTCTACTGCCCCATTCGCCTTTAAACATTGTATCTTTGACCACAAATTTTTTAACATCTTGCACTCGATTTCCTCCACATCCAATAAACTCCAGATTAGTGATGTGAATGCTCTGTGAGCGACTGAAATGCATTCTTGAATCACTTTTACATTTGATCAGTGCTTTTGAGTTCTCAGACCTCATTACAAAGCTGTCCACATGAACATTTGACAATGTCAGGTTGTCCTTGCTGAGATAGTGTGTTCCAGGGAGGAAGACCAGTGTGGTGTTGGAGTGGAGATAGTGGCTGGAGTTAGCAGCAAATTCGGAGAGGGTTAGACATGTACATGGGTGCATGGTGCAAAGGTCAGCTGACTTAATGTAATAGACCTCACTGGCTGTTTGGCTTAGAGAGCAGAGAAGGAGCTTTATAATTAGAGTAAAGAGACTGAGGTGACCCATTTTGTCTTATTGGCCGGCCAGTTTCAAATAGCTTTATGCTCAGTAATTCTGAACTCGGGGGTTGCATTAATCACGCCTGCTGGAGTGTGCAGCTAGCTACTAGCTACTACTTTAGAGTTGTTAGGAGTATTACTATACTTGATAGCAGACTTAGCAATCCAGAGAATCTCTAGCTAGCAGTACTTCTGCTTGCACTGACTGGCTATTTTGATCCCGGCTTCTACATTTATATAGGCAAGCCATGCATGTGGGCTGTGTTCAAGATCAGTGAAGTGGAGATGAATCAATATCTTTGGTATTTCTTCGGCTTAATTCAAATCCCACTAGTCTGTTTCCCTAATTGCTACTTACATACTTTGCAGTAATGTGGTCATGCACTAGTTTCCCCGTATACAAATCTGCTATAATCTAATTTTGCCATACTATTAATAGTGAGAGCTAGTACTACCTCATAAGAGATTAAATTTGTAGGATGCATGCTTTAGAAGATGGATTAGAAGTATCCAGGCAACAGCGATAAAGTGACAACTCATTCCTAGTACAATGTAACTACTAATTAGAGCAGCAAAGAAAATTCACAAGAAGTAATCGATGTTATAGCTACCCACATAATCTCAAGGAATTTGAACCTCGGTCACTAGTACTCCTACATCATACCATGAATAATTATGGCACAATACACACATGTACAGTGCACACATCACACTGCATAGCTACATACCATGCACACTCAGTCTGGCACTCACTTCACATGTGCACCAGACCACAGGCTGATGCAGGGTCAGTTATGCAGTGGGGAGCAAAGCATATAATATCATAAACTTTGATAATGCCACTTTTGATCTTGCTACATATAATATAGCCAAATGGTATTAAATGATAACAGTGGATTAATGATTTTTCATTGCAAATAATCGATAGATCATCGGGCTGGTAGAGTATTACAGTGCTTCCAAGTAGCTATACGGATTTGCCAGTAGCTATTTTTACTCAATTCTGATACTGAAAAGTGCATGGGGAGACTTAGTATATACATGCATAATTATTACATGGAGCTCTTTGAAAATGCCGCTGATGTAAATGCTGAAAAGATTTATTTTATACTGAAAGACAGGAGAACAGCTTGCAGGGTAGGAGCACTGGTACTAACACACGTGCCCCTACACTGCCTGCCATTGATCACTGATGATCACGACCTTGGGCTTCACTGATCTCATCTGCTGTCCTACTATCATACTCCTGCATGCTCATAGATACTTACAGCAGGTAAAGGTCGTCGACCTAGCTAGCTAGTCTCTCATCAGCACGTGCATGGTGTGCATGTCTAGTCTATGGTCTAGTCTGGAGACGGTGCAGGGCCGGCCAGGGACCCCATTGATGTCAGGTATGGTTGAGTCATGAGGCATTATGTGTGCAAAAACTCCATCCTGCATGCTTGTGGCTTTTACTTCCAGAATATACCATTTGCTCACACTCATTGAACAATACCCATGCCCCTACGTGATGTCTGTCTTTTATGATTTCATCTCAAAAAAAATGTTTTTGGGGGTGGAAGTGGGTGTGCATTTTCATGCACCAAATCCTCCCTTCCCCTATTGACATATTGGGTCAAGTGGCATAACAGCCCCCAAATTTTCACGTGCTATTATGACAGGGTTTTAGGTCACCGGTATCTTCTATGGTTGAAAATGTTCACGGGGCCATTCTTGCCACTTGATCTGACATGTTTTTGGGTGTCACAGAGATATATTACTTGCTATAGTGCTGTTGAGTGATTTACTAGCTAGGCTTACGGGATTTAATACTGGATCACTACTTGTACTGTACCACACAGCACCAAAAATATACGCTCCCCTCTCCCCACCTCTCTCTCTCTCCTTCCCAGCCTTTCCCTCTTTTCTTGTTTAACCTCTTTCGCGCGTGTGTGTGTGTGGGGGGGGGGGGGGGCACCTCACTGGATGAAACCCTGCCTTTAAATCGCAGACTAAGTGTGTACTGTCCAATAAGCCAGTTGTATTATTACCGTAATGTGTGAATATGCAGGAATGAAACGACTACTCAAGTCCAGCTGTGAATTCTCTACATTTCTCCTTGTGTCCATGATCTTTCTATTTGGTGCTCTGGAGATTTTGACTGTCATTTCACCTGTACAAGGCATCTTCAACCACACCAAGTGCCCCGCACCATGGGAGCTCCAATCTGATACTGTCAAGAAAAACTTTTCCATCAAAAAGTTTGAAGGAAGCTACCACGAGCTGGCACTTCATGACTACACTCAATTCCCAATCTGCCCCGCTCCAAAGTGCATGCGATCACATAAGGTCATGAATTACAGAACCAACGAGATCAACGATACCTTCACCCTCAACTGCTTTGGTTCCGACTATTCATTCACCTTCCTCTTCAACCTCACCAACACCACTGGGTTCTTTCTGGGAAGAGTCGTCCATTTTCCCGACGTGATATTTCCCGATACGGTTGTTGATGTAAAGGAGGGTCCTGACGGTGTGTACGAGTGGGCGATAGAGTTTCAGTGCGTGGAGAAATTGGACCACATCTGGTTTGTCGGTATCAACTGGTACAGCAGGCAGGCCAATGTTACTGACGAGTATTATGAGAGTATGATAAATGCAGCTAGAGCCAGGGGACTGGGATACTTCATGGACAGTGGATTCAAGGTCACACGAGTGGACCAAAACTGTACAAAAAAGCTGTAATTTGTGCTTCCATGACTTTACCATAACTTTATGCATAGCTACTGATAAGATGCATGAATGATGATGTTGATAATGATGGAGTCATGCTAGGCTAGTGTAGCAACTATATACCACATTAATTTTTTTGATTAAAGGTTGGTCCTGTACGTGACTACATTATGCATAGCTACTTGAATGATGATGTTGATAGTGATGGAGTCGATCATGCATGCTATAGGCCATTATCGTAATTACCACAATGTCGTTCGTTTAAATTAAAGGTTGGTTGGATGATTCGTGCACATGGGGCCAGGTGTGATCGACAGGAGGTTGTAAGGAAATTCGAATGCAAGATAATCACCTCCCTCTCATGGGGTTAATCCTCTCTTCAGTGCAAGCTAGAGAGCTAGAGTTGTATCAGCTGAGTCTTATTTCAATGAACTAGTCTTGATTCATTCTCAATCCTTCAGTTCCTCGACAAGGGAAGAGATCTAGTGTACGACCATAGACTTCAGACAAATAAACAAACTTAAAGACACAATAATTATTATATTGTGTAAGTATATTATATTATTATAAAAGATTATGTTCCGCACTAAGGGAAAAATGAAACTAAAAAAGACAATTTGTAGCGGGAAACGATATAGCTCTGTGTGGTTATCATGGAGGGTAGGGAGGAGCCGTAGCCCCGGCCCCATTTGGGGGTCCTTGATAGGGGGACTGCTGTTGATACGGCCCCCCGGCCCCGGGAGCAGTGGGGTAGCCTGGAGCTCCGCCTACAGGGTAAGGTGCAGAGGGAACCGCCTCACCACCTGGACCTGAGAGAAAATAGAATAAAAGTTAAAAATTTTTGGCAAGAAATTCATAACAGCCAATTTCATAGCGACTCGGGTAAGCACCCATCGGTGCTTAAACATACATTGTGATTTTGGCCCGCATACCTGGGACATATAATTTCCATAATATTTTTGTATAGAGACACTACGGTTGTACGGGTGTGTTGACGACCTTTACCGATTGATCAATTATTACACATGCAGTCAACTGTGACAATGGTTGATTGTATACATGAGCCTTTGACATGCCAAGCACCCATTCCTGGGGTATAATTACATGTATATGCTCCCATGCGTTATATTTCATTGGATCAAAGCTGCTACATTGACCCCTTGAAATGAGGTATATGGGCGCTTACCCGGGAGTGGGCGCTTGCCCGGGACACTATGGACCTACGGTACTAGTATTATTGTATATTGTACATGTATATACATGTACCAAGTGAGCATAAGTTGCTCATACTTTACCTTGTGGTGGTCCCAAGTTGGTAATGCTCTGTGTGTGTCTGAGTGGAGGTGGGTTGGGCTTGATGTTGTTGGCCTTCATGAAGGAAGTGAACTGGTTGGGGATCTCAGCCAGTGTCTCTCGAGCCTATTAAGAACACAGGAATGATACAAATGACATGGGTACATGCAATGTCATACGACTTCTGCCTAGATATTATAATAACTACTATGGTGCCAGTATACTACTTTCTTGTCGTTGCACATAAATGAGCTGGCATGGAATCATAATAATATTATATATGTAGTGTATGAAATGCTGTCATTGTACTGTAATGTTAATATAAAGCATGCCCACATAGTACAGTAATATAACTCACCAATGAGAAGTTGGCTCCTCCCTTGCTCTGAAATTGCCGGAGAGGAACAAACTGAACAATGTCTCTAGTCATCTTCTGACCATACTTGTCCAATAGTGGCTTGTCATCAGCATCAAGAACTTCCTAATTGAAGGAAAGGGAGGGGGGAGGGAGGAGCACAATGAAGGGATATGAGGTGTGTATGAGTGTTGGAGGGGGAGAGAGAGAGAGAGAGAGAGAGAGAGAGAGAGAGAGAGAGAGAGAGAGAGAGAGAGAGAGAGAGAGAGAGAGAGAGAGATTTTATATATGTCCATTTATAAATTGGTGCTGTTTTTACTAACCATGTTGGAGAAGTCAGCCCCTCCCACTCCAACAATGACTATGGAGAGAGGCAGCTTGGAGGCCCCCACAATGCGATCCACTGTGCGATTCATGTCAGATATGACACCATCCTGCAGATACAGTATAGAATGACAGTCACGCATAGCGCGTCACACTAATAATTATGATACATGCTTATTATTATTATTATGCAATATTTTATGCATGCAATTATTATCCATCAATAGTCATACAGAGCAGTCAAATGTTACGTAATGTAAACGATACCGTGATGACTAATAGGAGATTGTAGTTTTGTGATTCTTGAGTGACAGATCCTTTAGCACTGTCAATGGCCTTATCGAGAAAGGAGGAGAAATTGGTTGGACCATAAAGCTCAGTGTGGTTGACTGCATAGTGGTAGGCTTCAAGAATACCCTGAGAGGGAAAGGGGAGGGAGGGAGGGAGGGAGGGAGGAAGGGAGGGAGGGAGGGAAGGAGGGAGGGAGGGAGGGGGAGAGAGAAAGAGAGAGATACTAGGAGTTATCACATGTATGCGGGCTATGAATAGATGTACATGTAGGCACACCCCTTGTTTTTGTACAAACCCTCACTCAATTTAAATGAATTAAGTTATTAAAGAGAGAGAGAAAGAGAGTCTGCACTGGTCATATTGAAACCATTTTATGCTTGCACTAATGAAACTTCAAATCTATAAGTACACTGTGGCAGCACAAACTGCTTATACATGTATGTACATGTACATGTACATGTACATGTAATATTTTATTATATGTATACATTTGTATACATGTGTACCTGTACTCCATAGACGTCTGGTCTCTGTGGGTTGAAGTTTAGAGGGAAGCAGTGGGAAACCTGTCCATCAGGCATCCTGGCCCCAAACCCATAGGCTGGGATCAGCTGGTCAGAGTCATACGGAGCCAACACACTGCCAACTGACTTGATAGCATGAACATACTCATTGTCCTGCAAAGAAATGGAATATGTTAGCACGAGTACATATTTCACTAATTAGCACTAATGGCACACAGCACACTTGTACTACTGCTTATCTAGAGGATAAGAATAGAGGAGGGGCCCCTGTAAGTCAGACATAGTGCAAGTCTCGTGAAAGGTTGGTATAGATCACCCTCCTCTTCGTGCATAGGTTGACTGCGTCATTATAATAATATTATCTTATCCTCATGTACATGTATATACCTGGTGAGGATTGTTGTAGTGAAGAGATGCTGGGTCGTGGGGCTTTCCATTGGACGCCTATTATGCAATTAAACAGGAATACAAGAAAATGTCAAACATGATAACAATTATTGTATACGTACATATAGTACATGAACACATTTATTAGCAATCATGACACTCCAGACACTTAAGTACATGTACTATATACATGTTCTCCACTCACTGTGAAATGGACACTTAAGCATATACATGTACTACATGTTCTCCACTCACTGTGAAATCGATGGCCACCATGAGACTGATCTGGCAGCCTCCTCTGATGTAGTCAACAAAACTGAACGTGGGGATCGCTCTGGAGGAAGATATAAGATATAGATGTACATTTTTGTGTATGCACATGTACATGAAAATTCAGTAGGTTTATCTTCTACTACCAATCCAAACCTAAGGGGAAAACCATCTCACTGCCTGCTCAGGCAAACCTAATTTAAGCAAAAGGCAGAGCCACATAGGTGCCTAGCCTTGAGAACTAGGGGTGGTAGGTTGAAAAGCTCTTTTGTTCCATGGAAACTCTCCCTACCCACCTAAGTGGCTCATGGACACGGGCAGCATGCATATATGACCATAATTACACATTCAGGGAAATTAACAGAATCTCCAGTCAGTATTGTTACTAGCTACTACATAATTTTGTAGGGGTTAACTCACGAATCCCGGGTGTTCATGCAGGAGCTGGAGTAGTCTACTTCTTTAGGCTCTGGAACTTTTTGTATTAGTTGTTGTAACCAATGGCCCTAGTTATATACGTTTAGGTTGCTATCAGTATGGTAATTAGTGTTATGATGTAACTAATTTGATGTCAGACTATTGGCGCCCCTTAAACTAAGATTTTTTTTGAAGACCTAGATCTAATGTTTACTTTATTCGGCAGACTACTGATAGCTACAGTGGGAAGGCAAATACCATCCTGTACGTGCTTTCTAATGGAAATTTTAAATTTGGAAAAAATCTCAGGATACCTGCTACAAAATGTTTTAAAAGTAGTAACTAGTTTATCGAATAAAAAACCCTGTTTGACTAATCTACAGGTTAATTTGTGGTGTCTGGTGTAAAAACTCTCGTAACTATCGCATATGCGCCCTATTCTAATTAACTGAGAGATATAAACCCCATAGGCTGGTTTGCTAGGTATGTTGCTATCCATGTGAGGGAAATTGACTATGTGAAAACTAAAATTATCGCGCTTGTCAAAAACTGCCGTGGTAAATCTCCTATCGCTAATGTTTATTTCTAAGTCTAAATAAGAAAGCCTACTATCTGTTTCCGTGGTCCTTTTTAGTTCTAATTGTCGCGGGTATATATTCCTAATTTCCTGCTCAAAAGTTGGATTGTTAAGTGTAAGTAGGTTGTCAATGTATCGAAAAGTGTTACTAAAAATTTTTGCTATTTGACTATTATGTTTAAGTTTTTCTTTCATGAAATTGTACTCGTAATAAAAAAGAAAAAGGTTTGCTAAGGTTTGCCAATCATGTACTTGCACATATCTATTCGTATAGGATAATGAATGAGGCATAATCACATTGCCAAATGATAGCAA
This sequence comes from Cliona cf. orientalis, assembly GCA_963930775.1. Taxonomy (NCBI): domain Eukaryota; kingdom Metazoa; phylum Porifera; class Demospongiae; order Clionaida; family Clionaidae; genus Cliona; species Cliona cf. orientalis. Next base: position 7,087,879 of record OZ005695.1, read on the forward strand.
TGTATGTATACACTATGTCAATTTACCACGTACTTAAAATGCATTTATTGTTACAGTGTATGGTATTGGTCTAGTTTTCTTGATAGTGGGAAATTGTGTCATCAATTTGAAATGGTATTGGTCTAGTTTTCTTGATAGTGGGAAATTGTGTCATCAATTTGAAATAGAAACACATGTAGGGAATAACCCAAAGATGATAACACACACTTAAATGGAACTAGCAAGGAAATACTTACACACACACCCACACCCCATGCAGGCACAGCTCCCTACATACCACATACCTGACCGTGTTGAAGTTGAGTGTGCCTGAGTTGGTGTATTTCTTTTTCTTCTTCTTGATGTCTTGGTTGATGATGTCCAGTGTCCTGACCTCCCCTCCCTTCTCTGGGGTGATCTCCCTCAGTGATGTGGTACAGGACCCTATGAAGTCATGGTCTCCAGATCTGCAGGGAAACAAGCGTCAGTCACATACAGTAAAGCTATGATTCATGGGTGGGTTATATTTTATTGATTTATGGCATCAGTCAAGTTCTAATAGCATAAATTTTTTTTACTATAATTATTATTATTGCAATTCATGAAATGCCAGAACAGTAACAGTACTACATGTGCATAGTATTGGTATGATAATGTATAATATATATGCATGTTACAGTAATGGTTGTGATGACTACATGTACATCCAAAAAAAGCACTGTAAAATTTTGTAGTGTAAATCAGTGTAGTCCACTTAAATCGAATCTCATAATCCATGAAAAATATTTGAATTAAACGAAAATTTGAATTACAGCAATCCATATAAACCACTGTATTGAGACCCTGCAATGCTTATTAGTGGAGCATTCAGCCATATATGAAGCTTTAGAATTGTTCTGAGAGTGATTTAGGTAATAGATACTTATAGTTTCATATCAGGAGGATTGTAGTGATCTCCATGTGATCTATGTTCTATATTTATATAAATATGTGTACTTTTGTATGCTAAAGCTGGCTGTAATTTTTCTAATTAAGAGAAAAGACAAATTCAAATTTATGTATTAGCTCTATGTAGGGTATCTGAAAGAATTTGAATTAGACGAAAATTCGTCTTAAATGGATTTGAATTAAGTGGACTACACTGTAAATTGAAAGCACAAAATCAAGTTCCTTATCACTCAAGAGTCATGAGCAAATGAGCTTTCTGATCAGTCAAAAGCAAAACATACACGCATGCATATTATAATACGAACACGGTGTTCTTCCCAGATTAAACTGAAGGCATATTGGAAAGGTATACTTTGTGGTCCACATCAAAGGATTTGGCCACACCCCATCCCACACTAGCATGCACTGAAGGGATGTGGGGAGGACACTGGAACACATAATACATGTATGTCATATCCTTGTACAATAATTATTATTATTGGTGTAATAATATTCTTACTTGTTCCAGTCCCAGATGGCTATCTTAATGGTCCTGTCCCAGTCTCCACTGCACAGCTTACGGATGGGAATTTCAAATAACTTCCACCTGAAAATGATAGAAATTATACACAATACATTATTATATTAGATCCTAGTGGGAACACAATTTAATACTATGATCTGAATGATCAGGAGGCGGTACATCTACTTCTCATACAAGCAATTACAAACTCGAGAATTCTCACAAAATCTCAAAATGAAATTTATTGCCTAGAGCATGATCCCAAGCTTTTCCTTACAAAATTTGAAATAAAAGCACATTTTTAGAGTTTGTACTGCCATTACAACATGACCATAGATTACAGAGGAATACATAAGTATTATGTATTTATAACTCTATAATTTATGGTTTGATACATACATGCATCTGTACATGAAGGGGCGAGCCTGAGCTGAGCTGGTAGTTTGAGTAGACGTAGCGCTTAATTATTGTGGCCTCAGTTTAAACACGTGGGCATGTGCAAATGTTATACCACGTGCTGTTGAAATGAGCATGCATGCTGTGCTAGTACTGGCAGTGGAGCTTTGTACTTCATTATCCCAGCAAACACCTTAACTGCCAGTTGGGTTTGGTTGCACTACTGTACTTGTGGGTGGATTAAGAAATTCCACTGAGTCTTAATAATGCCTTAATTATTTACATGCAGCTTATTTAAGCTTCTTGATGTCTCAGGTCTTCTGTTGAGGTAGCCAGCCCACCTAGTGCTGACTGGTGTGAAAAAAAGGTTGAAAGAATTTGATGTATCGGAGGTAACTACATGTACATGTAGCAAGTGTACCAACAACATTGTTCAAGGCATAGTTACCTCCAGAGAAACAGAGCAAAAAGGACAAGAGAAGAAAATATTTTGCAGTGGTATATCAGATGGCAAAACTTGTCTGCTGGAGGTATCATTCGAGCCTTCCTCAAGATCTATTATCGACCTGTATCAAGTTCACTGTGGACTTAGTATGGATTTGTAGAGTTTGACGAGCAAGTTTTTAATGGTGCAACAATCTCCTAAGAAGCTTAACAATTTGGAGAGTGCACGAAGTGGAAAAAAATTCTGACTACTGTACACTGTAGGTATACCTGTACAAAGAGACGACTGCTAGAGTGTCCATTGATGGAAGCGGTGGACACAAAGGCCTTTGCACTAACCATGTTCAATGGAGATAGTGGATGGAATAAGTGGATCTAATTTGAAGAGGAAACTGATGAGTGCCCCTATCATGCATTTTAATGACAATAACGGAGACATTGTATATTCAGTATATCACATCTTCACTTAACGATGAAGAACTAGCTGTTTTACAAGGACAATTTAGTCTGCTTTTCATAAGTCAAGAGCAGCTACTGACTCGCGGTAAATGGAGAGAAATGTTGAGAAGTGATGTATACTAGAAAAGGATGGTTGGATTCGCCGTGGATGAGGCACATTGTGAGAAGTAGTAAATGTATGCTCGCTATTGTTAGTTTTTCTTTCAGACCCTTTCCTAGGCCTTACATGGCTGTTACAGTATTAGACACATAAATTCAAGCAATATACCTAATAAATATTGGTTTTACACTGATACACTAATGCACAAAGGTGAAGACTCTCAACAGGAGTTTAAAAATTTGGGTGAGGTGCGTGCAAAGCCTCATTTCCTCCAGCGTGAGCATGATGGCAGTAGTGGCTACTGCAACTAAGAAATTGCTTAGAGAAGTCCGTCACCTCCCGGGGATGAGTAATCCTTTCATTGTAACAGTTTCACCGGATAAGAGCAATGGTATGTTCCCATTTATAGGCACGTTCAAGCCACTAATAGAAGAGGTTCAAGGGAAAGAAGAGATATGTACCAGAGATATGTACATGTACCAGATTGTACAAGTACATGTACCATCAATTTTGCCCAGCCTCTGGGTTTGCAGAACCTATTGATTTTTCCATCTCCCCTAATTTCTATTTGTATATATACGTACACCAGTGGCACACGCCTAACTGCAAAAGTAAAAAAAAATAGTGAGTCACTTTTGTTCGGGGCCCTCATGCTTACGTATTTTAATTGCTATGGTGGCATTTAGCATGAGCAAAAATCCACCGGATGTACATGTACAATGTACATGACATTGTATGTACGTACATCACATATCACTGTGGACCTCCTAACGATATAGAAATGTATGAACAAGAGATTGGACGTGGTGGCTGAGATACCTGAAACTGTGGGTATACTTTCCATTCAAGAAGCAGATTTGATACAGCAGCCAGCCAAGGTCGGCAGTGCTCCCCCTGTACTGAACAATACACAGGATAGAGACACTGCCATCAGCAACTTATACGGGGCACTTTCTGATGTAAGTCACACAAACCATGTCTTACATACATGTTATTGTGACCCCACCCCTACAGATCCAAAAGAGACTATCTCCAGCCTCCCAACAAGCAGGCCCAAGTCAAAAACAAGAAAATGGCCGAAACCGAGGCCGGGGAAGAGGCTACAGAGGCAGAGGTTGGGGATATCCCTCCCCCCCCCCCCCCCCCACCATGGTTGCAACCAAGAGGCTGGTACGAGCCGAGACCAGGCCCCCCACCACAAGGCCCCCCAAAGGGAGCAAGGCCCAGCCGAAAAAGATCCCCAAGAGAGTACAACTGGAATTAAGGAAGAAAAGCCACAACAAAAGAACAAAGAAACTATTTAGAGAGAGGCAAAAATATGCCAACACTACTAACAACAATATTGTTAATCCATCTTGTTGTTTAGAAGTTGCCAACATGGACCCACACGTTTTTGTCCATCAAATACATGTACGTCTCAAGCAGAAGTGCCTAATGGGGACAAATGGGCGGCTCTTCAACTTGCAGGTCCAGAGGCTAGGGGGCCTAGAATGCCTCACTTACATCCAGGACTTGTTCACTATTTGTAAACAAAGAATGTGGCTATAGAGTCACTGAATGATTCCAGTATAATTCTAATAAAAGATGACATCCCATTGAATGCTGACCTCATTGATTTAATTGACATGGTATAGTAATGTTCTAGGAGAGAAGCGAATCTCTTTACTTGCTCACAGTGAGATGCAAGCATACTATTACATGTACATGTAGATGTTGGACTATTAAATATTATTACAAAGTTACATATTGATGGACGTAATTTTATACAAGAATCTGACAGAATATGCAGAACAGTCGTCGTATCTCAATATGTACAAACATCCTTTAGCTACTTGAGTAGAAGTGTGAAGATGTCATCAGGTGAAATCTATGGATTTGCGTTTTGGAATGGCTCAATTGGAATACCACCCCACAAGCGTGGGCTTTCTGGTGGGAACAGCTTGCGTAGAGAGGTCATGGTGTCCAAGTGGGTTCAGCGTGAGGATCTGGAGCCTAGCTGGAACAAAGCTAGAAAATTAGCGCCAACCAAGAGTCTCACGTCACCAAGACAAAGGCTAGGTCACGTACTCCTATGAATCCATGTTGATCACCTGATATACTCCAGGCTATATTATACTATGTACATGTACATGTACATGTACATACATGTATGCCATGACCATCATTAAGTTAGCTACCGGAGTCATAGAGAAACCGCTCTGTAAGCAATATTTTTGCACAAAACGATGGATGCACACTCTGTAACTGTTACAGGTCAAGGTCGATGGCTTTGTTGAGTTCTACATATGTACGTGCATTGGTATTGAAGTTACACAGCATCAAAAGAGCAATGAAGTTAATTAAAGCTCTGAGATAGGAGAACACTACCAGCAAGTCTTGTAAGCCACGCAGGTACCGTACTCTCACTCTTATGGCCAAATAAAATTAATTTGCTCTCATTTCTTGCGGCCTTTGGTGAGAGCAAACCATGGGAAAATGCTTTGTAGGACTCTACCTCAAACCGTATAATATGGGCCATAGCCATTGCCTGAGTAGTCTTGTACACATCTTGATATCACATGAAATGAAAAGGGTTTGGTCCATGAGGCTCAGTAGTCTAAAAGGGTGGCAAGGGCAAAGCAACTGTATCGGCACACTGGAATAAGCACTTCTTGAGGGATGCGCTATCTTCTATGAGCGAGCAGTCCATCAAAAATCGGCCATCTTTGCTTCTTGGACTTTGTAGGACTGTAGCAGAGAGCGGAGAGCTTCAGAAATTCAATTTTGTCAGCCACATTTAGAGTAGGGACTCCTTCACTGGAGTAAGCCATCTTCAAGCTTGAAACTACTTCTGTTTTGCTGATATCAGTCGATAAGTACACTGCGGTTATCATTGTTGGCTCACATTGTCATAGCAACGGGGCCGACGTCTAAGGATGCCAACTATAATATGAAGTGCGCGTACACGAGCTATTGCTCATAATTATGAGTTTTCACTCAAATTATCACCCCAAAGTATGTACCGTACAAAAGTGCTTCCTATCTCTTGTATATTCGGGGCTCGCTCAGACTCACCCCAACAATGTACATGTACATACATGTACACGTATGTTTTAAACTAGGAGCATACATGTTACTAATGTAGGAATGAAACCTACCGAGGGTCGAGTGTCTTGAAGATGGGCTCTGACCTGTGGGCAACAGTGAACCCTCCTCCCTCCTGAGACTTGCTAATCTCAAAGAATGGATCCGACTGCAAAATATAAACAGAGCAATGACAAAGGTATATACATGGAAGGAAAGATATTCTGTACTAGTGGAGCAGGGCTCTATTGTGCAATGCTACCAGCTGTGGAAAGATTAACATTTGGGTATTGACGTATGTTGAAAACTAACATGGCAGTGTTTTCAATTGATGAAATAAGGGATGGAGCAATAAAGTAAGCTACAAAAATGCACACAAAACACATCTACATGTACGTATATAGTCATAGTTTCTCCAAGATCTATCTTTAGCTGGCCCAGAAGCTCTACTATTAGTAAGCAAGGCCTAGTATAAATGCACAAATGTACACATCAGACTCTCATAGTCACTCTAGGAGAGTTATCAATGTGTATATCCGCAAATTGTGAGTTTTTTTTCTATACTATTTGAAAGTGATAGATCCACAAGCATAAACATGCGCATATACAACAACATCATCACAGTACACACATAACATTTGCAATTACTGGACTTGCAATCTACCTTTCCAAAGAAGTCCTTCTTGTCGAGGTGGCTGGCGGAGAGCTGCATGGCGATGGTGTACTTGGAGTCCTGGACCTCCTCTGCCAAGATCACTATCTCACCTCGAGACGCTCCTGAGAGGGGGGGGGGGGGAGGTATAACGTATACAGTACACACAAGCCATGATAAAAGATGTTTGATATGTGATACCGTAGTTGATCGAATACAATGAATGATCCACATTTAACGTAAGAAATTAGCATTTATGAATTCTCATGAGCGATTGATGATTTCTACCAGAAAAACGTGCGGTTTTCAAACATTTTTCCATGCGTTGTGTTGAAATTACATGTAAGTACGGTATTACCATAATGTTACCCATGGGTGCTTAAACATAACTCACGATTTTGACCTGCTTGGGCGCTTACCCGGGATCAAAATTCCATACATTTGCATAGAAGCTGCTACAGTGGCCCCTTGAAATGCGGTACATGTTGTACATGGGCACTCACCCAGGAAACTATGGTATATGTATAAATCATAATGTTACATAACCACATATATACTATTTCAGGGTTGCATACAGGGGGGGGGGCGCACTGGGATCTCCCCCCCCCCTCCCCTCAGAATTCCATTATAATAAACATGTAATATATACAGCACAAATAATATGATTACATACACAAGCAAAAAGAAATTGTTTGTTATCACAGCATTATTGTGTGATTTATTTACTAGTATATATGCATGGCAGCGGTGCATATACATACGTAAGTCGTCCGTGAGATCGCCCCTCCCCCCCCCCCCCCCCCCCCCCCCAGAAAAAATCCTGTATGCAACCCTGTATTTGTATACATATACACATGTACATACATGTACACTGCTCACTATAGACATATCATTATCACACCTGATATTTTCACACCTATGATCAATAATGTTGTACCTAAAAGTAATACACACACACTCACACATACACACGGTGTTTGAGAAGCTACCGGGAAGAATGGGAGGAAGAGTATGGTTGCAAAAACATGCGTGAGACTAAAATTACACAAGTGCACATGTACACATATTCACGCACACACATACACATACATGTAAACTACAATGTACATGTACATGTACATGTATATAGCACAGGTAATTACATGTACATCTTTACCAGCAGTTATGGTGGTGGACAGGTATTAATTCATGAATGCGTTCTCAGTTACCAGCGTAACAGAGCTTGCGAGTAGCTAATGGCAATCCGAACATCTCGTAATTGGAGAAAGGAGTGACCCAACCAAGTTACGATTGATAGTTAGATTTCGCAAGAGGTAATAAGGTCTTGAATCTTGGAGGCACTCTATCACCTTTAGAAACAAAGCACCAGGCCAGGATAGCCTACTATACTAATAGTCAAGCAAGCACTGCAGTATCATAGTCTAAGAGAATGCGATGCACAGCTCCACTTCAAGAATCCTTTTGGTTCAAACATTGGAATTTGCGAAGTAACAATCAATAACAACATTATTGCATTATTCAGGCATGCATGCAATGATGTATACTTCCCCACCACCTTAATGCATGCTTGTCCTTGGAACTGCCCATTTGTGTTTAATACACTGCTGAGGTAATTAAAATGAAATTGTGTGCATATCTAGCTAAAAGCTACATATCAATGCACACAATACTATTATGAGTTGACTAATGCATACATACACTGGTGAACAGATGACTACAAAAACATTTTTCATGTTTCTTCACTAGTATAGACAGGGCACATGCCATGCACACAGAGCCCTACACATATCCTGGATATAAATAATATAAGCTCCACGAAGCAAGGCATCATGCAGTCAATGTGAAGCTATTTTGTGCATGTCCTTTGAGTACTAGTGCCTCAGTGTAGCTTTCAAAGGGTACACTATTAAATTTAGTTACTCTATACGTTAAACAACTTGCAGGATACATAGTAGCTGTTTGGGGAAAACCTATTAAAAAGGGAAGCGTAATCATGAGTCGGCATTTGGGAATATCTATTGCACTTCCTCCAGGCAGTTGAGTATGGTTGCATAGTTCCCCACTACATAACTGCAGACTGTGCACTTCAATTAGTAAGACCACTAAATTCAGACTGATACTTGCATACATGTACGTGTATCTACAACAGAGGCGATCACTTATACCGAAGCTGAGGCACATACATGTACATGTACGCATTAACAGCAAAGATCATGATTTCTAGAGACAATTATCACAGTAGTTCTGGTTCATTTTTGTGCATCATATCTTCCTTACATTATGAAAGAAACAAACTCAACGAATCACAAAACATGGTAATCACACGATGTCTTATTGTAATAATTATACCTTTGTCTCTGAGTGTTCTCTTGTACCGCTGTCCAGCAGTGACAATATCAGCCAGTGTGCACTCCACGCTGCCAATATGATCATGGCGACTGACATCATCCACGTGTTTCCGATCGTCCACGTCCAGTACTACAAATCTCAGCTCCTGGATCTCTTCAAAACGATACTCCACCAGAAATGTCTTGGAAAACTGCAGTAAATATTAATACTAAGGCTTCACAGTTATGCAGCAAACTTACAACATCAGAGACTGCAGTACAGTAAAATGCATCATTTATAATTATGCTACTGCATGTGCTGTAATTAAGGCGCCACTTCTCGATTTATTTTGTCCTAAATATGGCACCAACCAGTGTCTCAAATTATTTTTTGGCAGCGTTTATTAAATTAATAAAGATGCACAGTCAATAGCTCACCAAATACCGGAGTCCAGACACTTCTATAAACATGAAACCCACATACATATTGTACATGTATAATGCTTCTAAACTCGATATAGAAGTTGCTGGACATACCTACCCAGCAACCAGTCTTGCCAGCCACACCCTTCAGCAACATGTGCCAATATCCGGGGAGAAATGCAACATTATTACTAAGCACCATTCTAATTTAGGTGCCAGTCGCGATCTAATTCAATTTTCATCGTTCTCATTTAAGCGCCAAGCGCGATTGGAATTTTTTCTGGCACCTTAATTACAATAAAATTAATACAGTACATGAGCCACACCCTTGTGCATAAAAACTAAAACAGCACCCCTAGTTGCAAATTTGTGCCCATACTGTTCTACAAAGCACGTTCATAGTTATGGGGGGAATATGCAGTGTCACGTAGCTTATGCAATGCGCTACGATACCTTTGGGTTGAGATTGTTGTCAATGACTTCTGTCCTGCCCAGCTTGATCCACTCGTGGCCTTTCTTCTCGTACAGGAACGCAGCTGGGTCGCTCTTGGAGAAGTGATCGAGATCTTTTAAACGATTACAAGAGATGGATAGTTCCACCTGCGAGAAAGGCTCGCCGCTTGCAGCCGCTACGGATGACACAGCCATCATTCAAAATCGAGGAAGAGGATCTAGGAGTATCCGTGGTGTGCTTTATATGGAATAACTTGATCATGTGACGCTCATACGTACGGTCACATGCACATAATTTAGTGGAACATTGCGCAATAGTGATGATGCGTGCACATTCTTGCAAGAATCTTACGTCTATGGATGGTTACTAAAATTATGGAACACGTAGATGTGTTGTTTGATACACATGACATTGTACAAGGGAAATGGCCGGCCCCAAGCTTGAACGTTATGTCATTCCCAGATCATATTGATAGCTTTCAATGACAAGAACATTAGGAATAAGCAGAGGCTACATGTAGTTAATTTCGAGCCCGTACCTAGCTTCGGGCCGGGGTACAAGGCTAGCCCACATCTGTACTGTACCCAGTAACTTCATACATATTTATACTAAAAGTCATCATACTTATCACCTAATGTTCAGGCTTTACATCAACAACATCATGAACATATTGTGAAGCATTTGATCTAAAAATTAAAAGAAAAGGCACAGCAACAGAATAAGGTCAGGGAATCAAAATCGTTTAAGTTCTTTGTAAATACAAGTAGCAGAATACACAAATCATATATTGTGATACGTGAAACGAAATACTTCTGAAGAGTTCGCGTAAACGTACAGAGTATGTAGTTTATGGCAGAGTTTGTTGTTTAGTGGCTTATGCCCTCTCGCCACGGATTCTCCTGGCCAGCTGGATATCTTTGGGCATGATCGTCACACGCTTGGCATGAATGGCACACAGGTTAGTGTCTTCAAATAGTCCAACAAGATAGGCCTCTGAGGCTTCCTACAAAGGATATTTGTGATACTATTATGACCACAGTTAACAACACTGACAATGCAAGGATAACCAAGTTCGGTATAGACCACTTTGGCCGTACCAAAAGCTTAAAAGCTTAAGACTCACCTGAAGGGCACCAATGGCGGCGCTCTGGAATCTCAAATCTGTCTTAAAGTCCTGGGCAATCTCTCTGACAAGCCTCTGAAAAGGGAGCTTTCTGATCAATAGCTCTGTCGATTTCTGGTAACGCCTGATTTCACGGAGGGCCACGGTACCGGGCTTGTAACGATGAGGCTTCTTGACTCCTCCAGTCGACGGGGCGCTCTTCCTAGCGGCCTTGGTGGCAAGCTGCTTCCTTGGGGCCTTTCCTCCAGTGGACTTACGGGCGGTCTGCTTTGTACGGGCCATCTTTTTTTCAAGCTAAAACGCGCTTCTAAATTTTTTTTTCTTTGAACTGTGAACTTTCGGGTTTTGTGTGGATTGTGGGGGACCATGAAAATTTTATATGCCGTTACGCGTTTGTGGCGGGATAGGGCGTCACTTTAGTTCTGCAACCTGATTGGTTGTAAATCGCGGCCATTTGATTGGTCAGATCTGTTTTCCCATGAAGTGATCCTTCCGGAAGTTGAAGCTTTTGCTCTGCTTTTGCTAACCGTATTCAAAAATTCTCTAATTTAACGCATAACAGTCTACATAAAATTAAAACAGCAATCTCGTTCCCAGACCCCATACCATCGCGATGTCTGGGAACGAGACTAACAGGGTCAGTGGGCATTATTTAGAGCTGAGATGATTGCAAGAGTTGTATCATCTGCAGTCTTTGGTCATGGGCGTCCTGGTCTAGTTGCAGCTTGTCCTGCATTTCTCCAGTTCTCAGCTAGGCTAGGAGGAACAAATCCTGTCTTTAATCGATACTCATCTCGTGTCCCTCAATCTCAAGAGTCATCCCAATCAAATAAACTAGTCCAGTCACAGCGGCAACGTGATGGAGGAGGATCACTGAGACCAAAGATAAAATCACAGTTTAATACACTGATTGATGCTGCAAAGGATGAACATAAACATCTAACAAGTCGTGACCAATTCTCCCTGGCTATCGACAAGTTTTTAGTCCGAGAGAAATTCCGGAAAGGTCATGTTGCATTCATTCGCTTAGCAATACAAAGACTGGACGAATTTGGTCTGGAGAAAGACTTGGCCACGTACAACAAACTCCTTAGAGTCTTTCCCGAGGGTAGATTCAAACCTCGACGAATGTTGGATGCCCTTTGGCCCCGTTCTGTGCCGCAAATGGAGCTAGCTTTAGACCTTCTAACAAAGATGGAGGACAACGGGGTAAACCCAAGCATGGAGACATACCACATTGTCAAGGAGGTGTTTGGAGGGATGAGTTTTCCATTCCAAAAGTGTGTGCGTATGATGTATCTCTTTGATAAGTATGAAAACGCCGACCCGTACAAAATCCGTGGGGAACTCCCTACTAATCCTGTGGAGCTGGCCAGGTTGACTCTAAAGAGGATAGCTGGGAAAGACGGACAAATCACTGAGCACATGGTATGTATAGTACATGTACTGTTCCCCATCCCAATAGTCTGAATAATGTTCCTATGCGATGTTGAATCACTACAATAATTATGCAGTACTTTGCATTTTGAGCCGTAATAAAGGAATTTATACATGTACATGGTTTTGTAGCTACCTGTCCATCTAGCTCTCAACACTCTAAATTTTATGGATACTGAATTTATGCATATAGGTACCAAAGGATTGTGACACTGGTTATGTTGCGGAGTCACCGTTTCTTTTGAGTGCCAGCAGTGGAGCTCAGGTCAAGCGGCTTGAGTCTATTGATCAGGCCGGGGGGCTGTTGCTCCACATCGAGGGTCCTAACAGGCTCTGGCTACGCAGTGTTCAGACACACTACTTCTCACTCAAAATGTCAAAACAAGACTCAAGTGATGACCCTGCCGATGAAGGTACATGTGAATACGGGACTGTATTGGTCGCATAATATTTATTCACTATGTCAAAGCGAGTAATTAAATGATCTGCAACAATGATTGATTATTTGATTTGCCCCTTGAAGCTTATTTGATCCCCTTGAAGCTTGTTTGATCCCCTTTTCTAGCATCTTGATCAGTTGATTACTTGTAGCACATACGACCATTTCCATATAGCATGTGGGATCAATATGTCCCTTAATCGCCGTCACGGATGGAAGTACAGAGATAACTACTCCCTATAACAAAAATTCAATTTATTATTGTGCAACAATTTTTTTCATTTGTTCTGTTGTCCACCGCAGGTGCAGTTCTTGGTGTGTGTATGTGTCATCCCGGCAGCCAGGAGTCGCTGCAGGACTGGCTTGGGGCACTGCAAGACACCTACCCCACTCTAGCAAAGGCCACTGTTGTCTACGACATCAGGAAGACTGAATCACCGTCATCAGCTAGCGACAGTAGCTTGCAACTACCACCGCACAGGACTAGGTTATCGAGTGGAGAACTAGGCAGTATAGAAGAACGTGTCACTGATCTACCATCTCATGATTCTTATTAAAATTTCACATTCAGTATTTATCGAAAACGTGTTAAATGCTCAACAATTTGTTGTATTATAATACTCTTGGTTGTATGTACATGGTATAGGTAATGGTCGTAGTACATTGCGTCATGCATACGAGCTGCGCATGCGCAAATTAACCGCGCTACCACGTGCTTTCTCTCTTCCTCGTGCTCCCTCGATAGCATTGGACCCTTGGTGAGTCTCTCTCTTGTTTCATGTCTTTTAGCTGTTTAAAACCATTCATAACCTACGTACTAGACTCTGTATGAATCATTTAAGCTGTACATACACTGCATTAACCTACAATTTGATGATATGCCCTTCAAATAGAGGGCAGAACACGAGTGTGGGGACATAGCCTCGTAGTCGGGTAGAAATTTTGACACCTTGCATGCAAGGTGACTCCATAGATCATTTGATTTTCACTGGAAGCTGAGTTTGACTGAGGCCAGAAATTATGGTTAATTTCTTCAACCGAGTTATTGTTTACGAGGGGTGAGATCAAAACAGTGGCCGTACAGTAGTGACACCACCCTTGATTGTTGCTTGTACTTCTCATCTTAAGTATTAAAGCCACTTCAGTTTAATATTCCATTGGCCTTTGAATAGGGTCGGTTGATCGGCTTGTTAAATGAAAATAAAACGATTAACTGGGCGTGTCCTAGGTCAATAAATCGAGTCTTTTCTCGAAAAAATATATTACACATACTCAGAACGTACTTAAACCTGAGCTCAAAATTAACTAAAGGGATGGTCGGGCCCGAGAAACGGTGGCCTAATGATATACCTTCCATACACACACACACACACACACACACGTCCTCCCCAGTTTGTTCACCGTTACTATTAAGAGCAACACTGCACAATGTCTGGGGGACTGGATGTACTTGCGATGAAAGAAGATGACATCACTAAGCTTCTAGCGGCCAGCACTCACATTGGTGACGCCAACGTTGATTTCCAGATGGCCCAGTATGTCTACAAGGTGAAGAGCGATGGTCAGCCCATTATCAACCTGAGAAAGACCTGGGAGAAGCTGATGCTAGCTGCCAGGGTCCTTGCCTGTATCGAGAACCCTAATGATATCTGTGTGCTCTCCAACAGGCCTTTTGGCCAGGTATGACTATAATTATTTAAGTGTAATCATGTACATGTATCACTAAGTCTAGTGCACATTGCGTATCAGTTACAATGCGAGTATACTTCTGGTGTGAGCTTAGCAAGTTACTGATATTCCAATTAAAGCACATGTGCATATTGCTTAATTGTATGTATGTAAGTATGTATGTATGTATGTATGTACATAATAGTTATCTGACAGTAATTGGGGTGCATGAGATGCTTGGTCGAATGCAGCCCAATTACTGTCAGATAACTATTTTGTTGGTAGTTGACCTGTTCATCATTGGCCTACTTCATGATGACCCACCCCCTTCCCATAGCCGGCAAATTGCCTATAAAAACTTTGGTTGCTAGGCAACTACCAACAAATGTACTTGTATGGCAGTCCCATACCAACCACGTTAGATATTCTTATGCGGTGTTCATATAATGTCATATTTGATGATCATAAATATTGTGTTATTTTGTTCAGCGAGCCATCCTCAAGTTTGCCCGATACACTGGTGCCCATCCCATTGCTGGTCGATTCACTCCGGGTACGTTCACCAATCAGATCCAGGCTGCCTTCCGTGAACCTCGCATCCTGGTTGTCTCGGATCCTAGAGCTGACCACCAGGTATGGAAAAAGAGAGTGGATTGTATGTATGTATGTACAGATGAACTTCTACTGAGCATAAAGGCATGTATTTTCCTTGCTAGATAGAAAAGTGTACAAGATTTCCTCTAAAATAGAGGCAGTAAACTATGTGTGGTTGTAAAGATGTCTTTAATATTTAAGAAGATTCCAATGTGGACATGTAATGTCAATGCTTGTGTGTCCCAGTATAATTTCTGTTGGTGTGGTCTTAAGTCTGGCAGGTAATTTCTATTCCACTGTTCCCTCTACAGCCGATCACGGAGGCCTCGTATGTCAACATCCCAGTGATAGCCTTCTGCAACACCAGCTCTCCACTGCGACACATCGACATCGCCATTCCATGCAACAACAATGTAAGCCATTCGACTTCAAGTATGTATCTAAAATGAATATGTAACGTTGACGACCTTTACCTAGCTATGTGCCTTGAACGACCTTTACCTAAATATCAGGGGTTTCCCTAGCACCGCTCTATTGTGTTCATTCCCTTTGAAGTGGTAATTATAATGTAGACCTTTGATCAAAGGTCATAATGAATAAGGGAAACCCTTGTCTACATGTACATCTTGCACTCTATATCATCATAATATTTATTATTTATATACTCTTGCTATCATGTATTCAAGTAGTTGTGCATATGTTGGCTCTCTCCATACGTAGAGCAAGAACTCTCTTGGGTTGATGTGGTGGCTTCTCTGTCGTGAGGTTCTGCGTCTCCGTGGTACTATTAGTCGTGACCTGCCCTGGGACGTCATGCCCGATCTATTCTTCTACAGGGACCCTGAAGAGGTACATGTGCATGTTAGTATTGTGGGAGTGTACTACTGCACACGTACATGTGTGTGCACATGCATGCACGTTCGTGTGCATGTATGGATTATAGTAGATGACTGCTGACTTGATATCCTGAGAGTATCCCATACAAGAGCGTTGTTGGGAGGAGAAGCTTGTTATATTCAAAGGGAGATTGGGCATGTGTTAAGCCATTGAAGTGTCCGATGGTTGTAGCATTTCTATGACCCCCCCCCCCTCCCCGAAAATGAAAAATATCATAATTGTTGAGTGTGTCCCCTATCTGGTGTAGGTTGAGAAGGAGGAACAGGCCAAGGCTGAGCAGGAGAGAGAGATGGCAGCCATATTGACCTCTGAGCAGCCCGTAGAGGCTCCTACCGATGTAAGTCGACCCTTTGTTAGCTAGACAGAGAACCATATGTGGGGATGGTCTTAGTATGTACATGCAAGTACATGTGGCTTTTGTTGTTTTGATTTGCTAAGTGGTCAATTATGGAATCTGGTAACATTTCTTTTGCCTGATGTCTGATTACATACCTTTATACATACCTGATCTTAGTAGCCAGCTGCCTGTACACTGAGCTTATTCTGTTGTTATAAAAAAGGTGCATTTGCCGTGTAACTTGTATACCGTTCTCTAGCCACCCAGTTTTATGAGACAATCTTCAAACATGTTCATTTGTAATGTTTTTGATTTTCCCCTGATTTTAGTCTGTAGAGCACCGACGTCCTGCCTCGAGTATTATGAGACAATCTTCAAACATGTTCATTTGTAATGTTGAAGATATTTTTTGATTTTCTCCTGATTTTAGTCTGTAGAGCACCGACGTCCTGCCTCGAGTATTATGCAAGAATTTATAAGACTAAGTACATATTTCTATATACATTGTAACTCGGTTGAGGCGATTTCGGGGAAGAGCCAACCCCATGGCAAGCATTTCCAAACAAATTGGCTGACCTCTACTGTAGTACGTAGCTGTTAGCTTTGGACATGGCTCAGTTATTCTTTGATCATCAGCTAGTGCTCGTTAATTTCTCTCCCACCCTCTCTTCTGTTGCTGGTGTGGCAAGCATGCACATAATATTACCTGTAGTCAAAATCACATTTACTATATGTCTTCAATAGAAATATTCATCAGTTATTACACTACGTACTTACAGCTCCAAGGCAAGTAGAAACCAGAGGCTTGTGTGGTGACTGAAAAGTGCCAAAATAAATTGTGCTCAAATGTGGTCATAATATGTTCCTCTCTCTCTCCTCCCTCCAGCAATGGATGGAAGCAGCTCCAGGAGGTGCAGGTGACTGGGCGGCAGAGACCACAGTGGGCGGGGCTGGAGTGGGCGGAGCTCCGATAGGGGCCGGTGGTGGTGTTCCTCCCCCTCCGGCTGCTGGAGGGTTCGACCAGGACTGGAATGTGACTGCCTCCACCCATACCAAGGACTGGGCTGACGATGAGTGGGGAGGAGCTGAACCGCAATCTGTGGTACGTTCAAGAAAAATATATAAAGTTTAGTCTTATCCCATTTCTCCAATTCTTGCTGAATTGGAGCCTCTCAATTTGCGACACCCTAAGACCATTGAAAGCTTTGGCAATTGCTATAATTATTCCCTCCCTCAAGCTTTGGCAATTATAGTCCTGCCACAACTTGAACTTTTCCCCTTCCCAAGCAGCATCAGGATCTGCCATGTAGGTGCCACCAAAACCCAGAGTCTCTGACCAAAACAACCAGTTTGGGGAATGTGGGATTGGATGACACTGTACAAGTGCCAACCAACCAATGATATCATTTTTCTTAGGAAGAGTAGCCCAGTAAGAACTGTGTCTATCTGGGGTTTATGGACTGGCTGGCTATGGAGGAAGAGTGTTCATCAATTTACTGCTCAATCTTCTTTCCTCCCTGCAGGTCTCTGGTGGAAACTGGGCTTGAGTACAACACGCCGAGTTAAACTGTTTTCTTGTCTATATAGTTTGACTGCAGGAATTTGACTTTTTGAGGGTACTTTTCTAGCTTTTGATTGAATTTGGTTGATGTATACAGCGGAGCAAATGATTGGTGATGGTCCCTGGGGTTCATGTAATACCAATACCACAGTAGATCAGGCAGTGGTGGAGGGGAGCTTTTCATTGTTCTTTACAATAGGAGGTAAATTGATTGACATTAGATCGTAATAGCATGTTTCATTGCCCAGCAGAGGGACACATTGGGAAAGTCGTGGGTGCAGCACCCTCTTATTTTTGGTCTAGCGAGAATGCTCTCCCCATATATAGTGTTGTTGTGCATACACTGTCATGCATGCATGCATGTACTTCTTGTTGGCCATTGCCTAGCAACCAAGTTTTTATAGGCAAATTGCTGGCTACCTTAGAAGTGTGGGTGACTGTAGGGTAGGAGCAGTTACCATCAATACTAAAAGTTAATTGTTTCAGATTAGCCTTGACTTGTGCCAAGCTCTCCCTGTGCAACAAGGCTATATATAATACCGTAGAAACTGGTTGTTAAGCGCTGCTCGCTGTTAAGCGCATACTTTTTATCAAGCGCATAGTTTTGTGCGAGCTTTACTGCTCTTTGTTAGGCGCATATGCCCAGCAAGCCACCCGAACGACGAGCGATCTGTTACACGAGCCCAGAAAGAAGGCTAGAAGTAGGCTGGAGAAGAAAACGTCGAGAATATGCTCCCTGGTCGCTTCTTGGCCACCGTTGTAGGCCTTTCTACCCTCGATACGTTCTTTATGCATGCCCCACCTACCGTGTTTTAGCACTTTTAATTAAGCGCATGCTTCCTGTTAAGCGCATACTTTTTGTTAAGCGCATATTTTCTTGCTGCCGCGTGTCATAAGCGCATGCGCTTAACAACCAGTTTCTACGGTAATTATTATAGTTGCTAGTCAATGTAATGTACACCCTAAGGAGCAATACTGCATGCTTGTTGGCCGTTGCCCATATTATAGCAACTAACGTTTTATAGGCAAGTTACTGGCTACCAGAGGGGTGTGGGTGATTGTAGGGTAGGCCTAAAGTGATAAAAGGGAGTCATGGTTGCCATACAATAGTCTGAGCTGGTACCCTAGCAGCCTAAGTGGCGACATTCACTCGCATAATTATTATTGTAAATAATTTTAATGGTGTTTAAACCCATGATGTAGGCTGACGTAAGGACCTGTTACTCTATGCATTATTTTACATCAAAGCCACGATGTTATAATGGATCCTTGCCAAGCCTTATGTTGGGGACTAATTGTTAGCGACTCAGTGCTGACTGTATTAAAGTTTAAAGAGCAGCAACACAACATCAAGCGGTGATGAAAGGAAGTACCAGCTACAGATCTACACTAGTTATAACTGCATGCATGGAGGTCATACATAATAATAATGTTAATACTGTGATAGCTATATTATATAGAACAGTCTAGTTAAGGGCACCCTTTGATCACGGGATGCTATACTTTGACCTTAAGTGTAATTCTATTACTTAACGTGAGTCTGCACTCCACCCAGAACTTGTAAATCTCAAATTTCTTTGCTTGTATAGTATAGTATACATGTACATGCATCCATGACATTATGAAAAGTGGGGAAACATCCTTTACACAATTGTGTGGCATAATGGATCAAGCAAGCATGGCTGAACTTTCCAAGAATCAGTAACCACTGCATGGGCCTATGGTATGTACAGGATGTTATGAGCATGTATTAATTATCTAGTGTTTCTGTAGTAGGCTTGGCTCCCTTTGCTTCCTACTAAATTAATTTTATTATTACAATAATATTGTATAACTGCAGCTGGCTGTGGTATGTATCTTACCTCACTATAAGCCTAAATTTGATGCATGGTATTATAATGTAAGGGCCTTACTACCTATAATACTAATTTCCACTGAATTTGCTATCACCAGTATATACCTCAAATTCTAACTGCTTCCCATGATCTCAATTAAAGACAAGTACAATCATAAGGTTTCTCAATGACCAGTGCAGTCCCTTTTGTAATACAACACAGGATGCATTGCTCTTGATACATACAGTAGAGTATAGTCTTGCTTACAGTAATGCTAGTCATAATAATAATAATTATTATTATTATTATAGTGCAGTAGTTCTTGGCAGAGCATGGTAATCCTGACAGGGGACAGAGTTCGTGTTTATTTACATGAAGTCTGTAATAATTTGTAGGCATGCAAGGAAGCTAATTAAATTAAGCAAGGTCGCATTATTAATAATATTATCAGTACAAAGTACAAAAGGATATAATTATAGGCAGTGGGTGATGAAGAAGACCCCACGTTACATACAATAATCAAATATAGCTATTATTATAGCTGTAGTGCAACATTGACGATTGAAAGTGCATGGGCGTACACTGTACCTGTATGTGTGTACTACATGTATTACACTGTTCTATGCATATTGTATCCATTAGCGAGGGGGTTGTTCAGTCCATTCAGCTGATGTGTAGCATTACAGCCACCATGCGGTGGCGGTGACCACATTGGGTAAGTATAAGGCAAATTTGAATTGTCCCTTCTCTTGATTGTTGCCTTTTGTAGTTTGCTTCTCGGGGAGAGGCACACGTTCAAGCCCAGTGATCTAAGCATCGGTGGAAACACTTTCGGTGTGAACAGCATAAGCTGGTTGAGGAGTCCAGTTGCTCCAAACGCTACGTATATCACAATACCAGTTCCTTGTACATTCTCGGTTCCCTCAAGCAGGAACCACACCGGAATCAGAGTTGCAACAATCAATACTGTGACAAATACGTAGATGTTGACCTTTTTAGTGTCCTTGAAGTTTTCTCTTTGGATCTTCCTTGTTTTTATTGCTAGAAACAGAACGATCGCAAACAAGATACCCACTTTTCCGAAAATTAAGGCGAACCACACAGCAATATTGTTTGAAGTGCAGTACTGACGGACTTCATAGTGAGGCGGAGTGTCACGATGTTCATAGTGAATAACATTCCTCATCATAAAGGGGTCCACACAGAACCATATCAGTAGCAACACCACATCCCCTCCAACTATTAGCAAAACTATGACCACAAGGACCTTATCGGACCAAATCTTGCCCGTTCTTCCAAAGTGGCTAAAAATTCGGTAGACTCGTAGCATTCGGAGAAGGAGTGTGGAGAAGATCAAGTTAATACCTATGATATTTCCTGTGATGACACTTCCGCATAGTGCTGATGACAGAATGACATCATTGTCAGGGCCAATACCAAGTCTAACAACTGTCAAAATCGCTTGTATGAGTGTTGCAATTAGGATAAGGTATGTTCCAAGAAACATGAGCAAACTAAGGTATGGACTGGTGGCCTTGATTTCCGAGTACCGTCGGTACTTAATAAATAGAATAAACAAGACTGTGGTGAGTGCTAGGCACAGACTTACGACTGTTATCAGTACAACTGTGACAGGAAATGGAATTAGGCTGTACTGGTTTTGTAGTTCGTCTTTTGGTAGGTCAATTGGTATTGGAACTTTTAGTAATAGATTTCCCAATACCTGGTCATAACAGCCAATAGTTATGCTAGTGTTATTAAAAATGAGGTTGATATCAACTATAGCTTCAATATGATCTTCACCGTTGAAATATACACGTCCTGTTACCCCCTCAAATGAAAGAGCTCGTAGATTTTGTTCCATTGTGTAGGCCAATTCTTTCTTCCCAAACTGTCTTATATAGTCAATCACTGTCTTATCCTTCACTGATGCGTGTATTGTATCCAAAGAATTATTGAGTGCCAGAGCAAATGTCCATACAGAATCGTGCATTACGTTTGCAAATTCATTGTACCTTAAATCCTCACCCAACTCATTGACTATATCCATATACTGTTGCAGGTATGTTTCATATGTGTAGCCCACAATTGGAAGTTCCTTTGAGGCATTTTTCTGCTCTCTTTGAAGCCTTAGCAATATTGTATTTTCCATGGCCTCCTCTAGCTTTTCTGTGGTACACCCACTGTGGGTGTACATGAATAGGTCAGCCACACTGTGGTCTTCTAGTATCCACACGTAGTTGGGCCACACTACTCCATCATCATAGGCAGCACACAGAAGGTTGACTGCTTGTCTGGCACCAACAGAGAGATACACGATATTCTTTTCAGATTGCCTGATTTGGTGAACCATGGCGGTAGCGTTATGGTAATTCTCATTATATGATATATCAAAGGATTCCATCAGGGATGTGGAGTTATGAAGGTGTGTCAAATTATAGAAAGTCTCATAAATAATCAGCACTCTTTCCCATTTTAGTTCACTCATTAGTTGAAATAGAGTTTCGTAGTAAGCCATTTGTGAAGCGGAAATGAAATTCAAATGAAGCTGCCTTTCTTGATTTCGCTGTGTCGGTGGTAACATTGATCCTGAGAGCTGAAACAAACCAAACTCATCCCGTCCAGCGAGAGGCGACAGAGTACGCACTAGCTTATCACAAAACATGCCCACTATTCCAATAGTGCTCTCCTCTACACTGTCATTTGCAAATGGGATAAAGGCATTGATGTTTGTGAGGACCTCTAGAGGTATACACGGATCAGTACTTATTTCAATAAGTTCCAGTTCATATCCAGGAAGAATTTGAGGGTTGCTGTTGATAGCCTCTACTGCAAGCTGAGCACCTGGCAACATTTCAAGTCCTCTGTCCCATTTCTTTATCATTTCTGAATCAGTCTGTATCGAGTCATTCAGAGGCAACATTACAAAGATTTATAGCTTCACGTTGGCACTGTCTGCTGCTTGGCCAATGACTGGGTCTGTTGAATTGTGAATTGTATTGACTATGCTGCTGTTGCCAGAGCCTCTATCTGTCATATCAGCACTGCTGCTCTGTATCTCAACTGAGTGGGATAGGATGCTGAAACACAGCAACAGTGACACTAAACTTGTAACTCTTCTCATGATGGTACACTTATTAAAACTTGCTGATAGCTAAAATGAAGTAACCTAGTGACTGCAAAGAACTATAATATTATGACTCTGCTTCAAGACTATTTTGACTGCCACGCTGCACACATGAACTTGTACTTCCGGTACTGTGGTAGACATAAAATTTAATACCGGTACTGCATGCATGCAGGTACGTACTAGAACCGGAAATGATCCAATCGTCTCACTAGGTGCGCGCATGCGCAATTAGGTTGATCGTCATGTGGCTCGCTTTCCAATTGTCATCTGGGGCATGTGCATCTTCTATCCAGTATCTTGCATCTTTCAAGCACACTTTTACTAGCATACAAGAGTTCAGACTTAGCCTATTTTAATACCGATAATAGTTTGATAGCAGCCAAGCTGTAGTGGAGCACCACAGATTCTTCCATTCGTTTAGATGACAGTACATTATTATACTTAGTAGTGTCGATATTAATTGTGAAGCATACATCTAGAACATTGAACATGTTGCTACATAATAATATAAATCTAATTATGGTAGGGAGATACAGGTTTATCAATATCATATTATTGATTACATAAATCTGTAGTCACTACATGTATAGTAGTTACCTTTGTACTTGTACGGACACAATGTCATGCAGGTCTTGTTTTGTACCCTTGTTAGTGCTGATTACTCCCACTATAAGATGCACACCATGAACTAATCTCAACTACCAGATCGGGATGATGCAATTAGTCCAAAAGAGCTAGAATTGTCTGGTTTTCGAGACTACCAGAAGAGGCATATATGGTATCATTAACCCTTGAACTGGTTGTATGTATTCTCATTGTTGAGCAATCATGCATGTGTGGCATACATGCATGATATTGTGTATCTATTAGTTTTCTCAAGGGTGGTTTACCATCTAATAATTATGACCATATTGCATTGTATGAATAGCTTATTACAGTAACATGTACGTACCTGACTGCTACGTGCACCATTAATATCAATTTTAATATCATGATTATCGTGATAATGGCGGCAGTGGAATGTATTGATGAATGTTGTACATGTATCATAATAATTTTATATTGTCCAAGACTCATGCTAAAAAATTATCTGAAAATAAGTCAAATATCAGAATAATTACTTAACAGATTATTATCCCCCTCCCTCCACCTCCGTCTCTCCCCCTCACTCCCTCCCCCCTCTCTCTCCAACATAAATTATTATGCATACACTTGATGTTAATACATGCAGATAGCCATACTTTATAACTAATTACCAGCTTCCCCTATTGGTCACGGATCATTAATCTAATTATTGATTTCCTTGTTAGTTGTGCACCTAAAAATCACAGACAAAGTAAACATCACAACTGGGTAATACCAGTACTAAAGGTTGAACATGCCAATGTCTAATAATAATTGACCTGCGAACTTGTCATGCATATGAATACCACAAGTCTTAATTATCTACAGTGCTAATCTGACTTGCAATGTAGAGTTGATTACTCCCACATTACATCCATACTGTGGGAAATGTATAGGGAAGAAGTGTTGTGGTACTAATCAGATTATTGATTCCACTAGCTACCTCAAAAGTGGTGATCTATTCCGAGAAAGAGTCCTGTCATAGGGCTCTTTACATACACTTTTGTATATGCATAATTATCTTTGCCCATTGACTTCTTGATTGAAGGGCTGCATGAAACCAATCAATGCTAGAAGGAAGTAGAGTCTGCGTCTATTCTGCGATAAAATTGAATGCACCATAAATAATCATTATTAGATGTACCTTTTTACTATCGAAAGTGCTAGCACATAAATTAATGCACACCAAAATTAATAATAGTTCAGTGACTAGGTTGTTATGATTCATGAAAGGTTTGCCTGATCACAGATAGGTATGTATGATGCACATACAAGAGCCACAATGTCATAATAATAGTATGCAGCTCTTCTTTATAATAATTTTTGAGGTCAACGGAATCAATAATGTGATAAGTCTTTTCCATAATAGCTAACATTATTTATAGTATTTCCCGCTGTAAGGACCATACGTGGGAGTAATCAACTCTACACTGAGCATAGATAAGAGTTATGTTATTCATGACAAGTTCGGAGGCATAACAAAAAACATGCGACAGCTGTGGCCATGCAATAATAAAAATGTTATGATCTTATCCCTATATATACTTACGTTTTGATCCTGCCAACCCTGCCTACTTCAGCAATCTTATAATATCACAAGTTCACACAATAATAATAGTAATTATTATTAGGGCATCCTTGAGACCTGCAATAATACTATGCATGGCAGGTGTGTGATAATAAACAAGGACAAGGAAGTAACATTCCTTAGTACAAACAAATTTTGGATGAGATAGGATTACAAAGTTAATGGATAATAATTAGTGCTGATATGAGGTAGGCTCGTGACTATTTGAGTTGCATGAGGTTTCTATTCAACTGCGCTTAGGTTTGTTAGCACTGTGACAGTGGATGCTTTACGTGGAATTTTTGAATCTAATTGTACCAAACTTACGGTTGAATTATGAGAACATGACTGAGTGTAGGTGGGGTATACAGATGAACGCGTATATGTGTCACTTTTACTGTTGTATGTATAATAGCAAGATGAAAACCCGTTGCTACTCGGTGCCCTGGTACTGTTCCTGGCTCCGCTTCTTCTGATAGTCTTCTTGCGTCTACTTGTTGGTGCAAGACCAACTTTGAACCCCAGTGATCTTAGCAGTGGAGGGAGTACCTTTGGTGCAAATAGCATCAGCTGGCAGAAGAGTCCAGTTGCTCCGAATGCTATATAAATCACAATACCTGTTCCTATCACATTCCCTGTTCCCTCAAGTAGGAACCATACCGGTATGAGCATTGCAACGATCAGCACTGTGATAAAGATGTAGATGTTGACCTTTTTAGTGTCCTTGAAGTTTTCTCTCTGGATTTTCCTCGTCTTTACTGCTAGAAACAGAACGATAGTGAACAGAATACCCACTTTTCCGAAAATTAAGGCAAACCACACTGCAATGTTACTTGAGGTGCAGTATTGACTGACCTCATAGTGTGGCGGACGACTGTTGGACCTGTAAATGACGTAATCCCTCACAGTGAATGGATCCACATTAAACCAGATCAATAGGAGCACTACATCACCACCGACGATTAACAATACAAGGAGCATAAGCACCTTATCTGACCAGATCTTTCCCGTCTTTCCAAAGTAGCTAAAGATACGGTATATTCTGAGCATTCGAAGAAGCAGCGTGGAAAAGATGAGGTTGATTCCCATGACATTTCCAGATATCACACTTCCACATAGAGTTGCTGATGCTATCATACCCAATGGTTTGTCCATTGCTGTCAAGGCGGCTTGTATCACAGCTGAGAGTAGTATTAAGTATGTCCCAGCAAACATGAGCAGACTGAGGTATGGACTGGTGGCTTTGATTTCAGAGTAGTGGCGATACTTAATGAAGAGAATAAACATGACTGTTGTTAATAGCAAACAGAGGACAGTTAAAATAATAAGCAGAATAGTACCAGGCAGTGGAATTGGGTTGTATTTGGTTGGTAACTGGTCTGAAGGTAACTTGATAGTTTGGTCAATCATAAAATCCTTTGGGGATGCTTGATCATAGTACCCAATAACCGGTAGTGAAGAGTTATGATTATCCAGGAGTGTTATGGAAACCAAGGCCTCAATGTCATAATCATTATTGAATTTTACACGTCCACTCACCCCTTCGAAAGAGAGAGATCTCAGATTAGTTTCAATTGTATTTGTCAATTCCGCTCTTCCAAACCGATTCACAAAGTCCATCACTGTTATGTTACCTCTAAGGCTGGTTATTGTATCCAGTGAATGGTTCAATGCGAAGGCAAGAGCCCATACGGAATCATGCATCATATTGGCAAACTTGTTGTGTTTCAGATTATCATCAGATTCACCGAGAATCTTGGTGTATTCTTCCAAGTAACTTTCAAATAATATGTTGCCTGTGTCTAATTCTTTTGATTTGTTTCCCCGTTCGTACTGAAATTTGAACACTATGGAATTTTGTGTGGCCTCCATAAGCTTGTCTTTGGTACAGTCCTTATGGGCTTCTTCTAGTAGATCACTTACATTGTGGTCTTGAATTATCCACATATAGTGTGGCCATACCAGTCCATCATCATAGGCAGCACACAGCAGCGCTGCCGTTCTCCTAGCTCCAATAGACACATACACAATATTCTTTTCAGAGCGTCTAATTTCACTGATAGTGTTAAAAATCAGATCAGAATACTCGAGATAGGTAATATCTAAACTTTTTGTTAGGACTGAGCCATTACGTATGCTGTTTGGATTGAAAAACTCTTCATCGATAATTAGTGCTCTCTTCCAATTTATCTCTCTCATTAACACAAACAGCGTCTCGTAATAAGCAGCTTCGGAGGGTGCAATGAAGTTCAGATGGGTGTACCTTTCTCTATTTCCCCTTATTAGTGGGGATGTTGTCCCTGAGAGCTGAAATAGACCGTACTCATCACGCCCAGCAAGTGGCGAGAGAATGCGCAGCAGCCTGTCACAAAACAGACCTAGCACTCCAACTGTGTTATCCTGCAGACTGCCTTTGGCAAACGGGACAAAGGCGTTGAGATTGGAGTGAACCTCCAGAGGTATGCAGGGATCAACACTTTTCTCTACTATTTCCAACTCATATCCAGGAAGGAGGTGTGGATCTTTGTTAATGGCTTTCACTGCAATCTGGGCTCCGGGTAATATCTCAAGCCCCCTGTCCCATTTCTGTAAGCTTACCTCAGTATGACGGTCGGCTGCTATTGGATTCAAGGGTAACATGATAAGGATTTGCAATTTTGCATTGCTTTGGAAAGTAGTTTCGCTACCTTCTTCGCTCGGTAGTAGTTCAGTATCTGTGCCATCACCGCTGCCAGGTGACACCGTTGTACTAGTTATGGAAGTGCTCACGGACGTTGTCAGTGCGAGCATACACCAATAGAACGACAGCATCTTGCATGCGCTATTCTATGTGCACAGTTTTAGAAAGAAACACGATTTGGCTAACTGACAACTGAATAGCACTGGTTTCTGCATGAATGAACATCTACACCACGCCCCCAAGGGCGTCATGCGTGAGTGTGTAATAGACATGCACACGAAAGTATACCCCCCATGGAACGTAGTGTCCAGGAATTCCCTAGACTGTACTGTTCAGGAATTTGACCAAAATTCTAGGGGTTCAAGCCTTGATTCATTAAACCAAGGGTAGTACCTAAAAGTTAAGATCATTATACCATTATTAAATATTATGATCACACATTGGTATAAAAAGTTTGTAGATGTATGAACCATGATAAAAAATGGTCGAAATAGCTAAGTGAGTTTGACCTCAACCTGGAAAATTGATCTTCAAGTCTATGGAGGGAGTTACTCTTCAAGGTACTGGCACTATGATGGAAGAGCAAGTTGGCATTTCCCCTCAAAACAAAGAAATTACTGGCTAATATCCCCTTCAGATTAACTAACGAGATCAATTATTAGATCACTGATCAATCCACTCTCGATTCCCCCTATTAAATTAAAAGACTCCATTAATTCCCCCAATGTAACGGAGCCACAGAATCCTAGCCCTCCCCAGCCAACCCGGCCCTGAGAACACTCAACTGTCTAATTAGAACTGAATAGATGTTGTGTGAATAATGCTATTGTATACACAGCAAAAATAGTGGATTACAGTAATCTATAAATATGGGTTCCTAATAATTATAATTAGCTCCCATCATAGTTCTCATAATCCAGTTAATTACAGATACAATCTGTATGTCAAACTTGCCAATTTATGAGTAGCTATCAAAACTGGCGTATTCTACTACATACTCCCATGATGTAGGATTGCAGCATTAATTTGTGAACTCTGACTAATAGCCTTAAAATTTATGTAACTATGCACATAGAGTGTGAGCAGTTAGCTACTACATAAATTCAAGAACACTCATGAGATAAGTGGTAGTATGCCAGTTGTATTCGAGAACACTCATGGGATAAGTGGTACATGCAAGCATGCCAGTTTGTTATTCACAAACTGGCATGCTTGTTTGACATACTTATAGTAGTATTATGAGAACTAAGATATAATACTATTATTATAGGAGGCAACTCGTGACACCATGCACCTTATTACACTAGTACTCATGATGTAATTATTTTCAAATAATCCCCCCCCCTAAGTTAAGATCTTCTGTGGATAGTTAACTGCAGCTACCCCATTAGTGTGATAATTTGTACCTAATATTATTATTGGTGTCAAAGTAGTTACCACTCGGCTCCTATTTGCACTAATTAAATCCCATTAAGAAGCGTGAGTCAATGTGCATGCACCTATGTGCACACCATGCAAATCTGGTGCATGGTCAAAATTGGTATTCATAAAAATACGCTATATACTGCCAATACAATCCTATTGCACTCAGGCTCATAGCTATATAGGTGCTGCTCAACTTCATATCGCATCCAACCAATTATAAAGTAGTTCTTTCTACGATTATAATAATAGTACATTCATAGCAGCAGCAAACAAGATACGAGTCCTACCTGGTTATGCCTGATGGGTTATGTTCACATCTTAGATGTTGCTCACTGAGTCATGCTTAGGCTAGTAGATCTATCATATAACAGTTACTATGATTGCATCTTTTAATGACATGTTGGCCATGTAGCAATCATAATTGTTATGGAATGCATGCATAAAATTAATTAGTCTGTAATTGAGCCCCACCACATGCAGAGACGGAAATTCTGCTCACATTTCATTTACAATTAATCATATTGACGGAAGTTGTAATTATTGAAGCTATGCTGCTGTAAGTGTTAGCTAATAAATAATAATAAATCTCTTCTAGCTGAAAATAATGGTAAGCGGCAACACTATAGGTATTTGCCAGAGTAGCTAGCTAGTTAGCTACAGTACTGTTTTCTGTCATGTTATAGGACAATGGTGGCTGCATAGGCTCGCTATAAGCTAGCTGATAAGTTAAGTTGATGCCTGGGATAGTTTTTGTACTGGGTGCATGATTCATAGACCTGTTCGATCATACTCATGCAACCCCCACAACTATATATATATATAAGATTATACAACTATCCTACTTGTATTACTGCCAAGTTGCAATGTTGGCTAACCACTTATAAGCTTCATGGGCCAGGAATTCCGTTATGCTCGGTGTATCCTCCTAGAATAAGCATATTATGTGCCCTGTATAGCCACATATGAACTAGCAGTACCATCCCTAGATGACTAGAAGGTACATGTATCATTGACCAAAATTAATGATCGAGGCATATCGTGCAAGTACTAGTTACTCTCCATGCAAATTTTCATGTTCACGTAAATTCAGATCAGTTATTAGTTGAAATGGTTATACATGATTCACACATATAAGATCTTCAGAAATCAAATTGAAATCAGAGCAAATTTGGAAGGATTTGTGGGGGGAGGGTTAGTTTGACAGTCTGTTCAGGTTTGGCCAGCAGCCAGTTAATTGACGGTGAGAAGGTCATCAACGATGTAATCCTTGTAGGTTCCATCAACAATGCCTGCTCCTTGGCTGCTGTGGTAAGCCGATGTCCAGCACTTGCTGTCACCATGCAGACTCTGCTCCATGAACTTCCACAAGTCCTGTTGCTCTACTGGCACTGGAACACGACCTGGCATTCGAAGAAGCTGAGCAGCAGCATCAATTCCAACTCCAGGACGGAAAAACTGACCTGCAGCGTCGTGGAGAAATGAGAAATATTTAGCTATGTAGTCAAGCTGGAAAGTCTCTTTTAGTATTAAATTTTAAGGCTCACCAACAATTCCTGTCGAGCCATCGAATGGCAGTCCAGTGCTGTGCCAGTAGAGATCAAGATGGTTGTTCTTGGCAAATCTGACAGTGAAGTCAAGCTCCGAGTCAATGAACTCCACACGGACACGAGGGTAGAGTTGGGTGTGGTTGGATGGAACCTGAAGCACAGTCAGCTTGCCCTGGTTGAAGGATAGCTTCTCAACAGTCCTTGCATCGAGCTGGATTCTCTCTCCAATCCTCACCAGTCCGTCATCAGCTGTGAACTGGAGTGTGGTCACCTTATCGCCATTATCCAGGACAGAGATTCCAATGGAGCCCAGCCAAGTGTTGTTGTAAATGGTGTCGTCAGGGACAAAGAGGGCATTCATCTGGAGCTGTTTGTTGCTGAGGAGGTTGAAGATGGCACTGTGCATACCCTGGAAGGTGTAGCAGAGCAGACTGCCTCCAGGCAACCGGATGGCAAAGTGTGGGTCAGACCCAATGCACACCTCCCTCTCGTTGTCTGCAAGAACACAAGTATCAATCTAGTATCATAATGGCTACTCGACATTTGCTCGTGACCTCCACTTACAGCACAGTCCACCATAGATGGTAGTAGAGTCTCCGTGGACTTGCAATTCGTCATTACCGTGACCCTCAGAGCTGACGAAGGGGTTGGGCTGACAGAGAGGGTAGAGGGGAGGGCAATCACGGCAAGGTGGTCCAGCTCTGTAGGGGTGCTTGAAGTAGAACATGTTCTCGGTGTTCTCAGGGTAGCCAGCTCCATAGACGCAGACCAGGAGGTACAGGGGACCATCATAGTGGCTTTCACCATAGAACCTTTTGAAGGGCCCTGCAAGTCCCGAGCACTTGGCAATGGCACAACCAACTTCACACGCTTTCGACCACACCATCTGGCAATGGAAGAAAATTAGATTATGACTACATGTAGCTACACGCAACAATGCCACATAGAACACATGGAGACTTACTCGGATGTAGTGTTGGCATGTCGAGTATCCCCTCGCATAGCAAGCCTTGGTATAGTAATCATAGTTGAGACCTTCACTGAACCAGGATTTGATGATGCTGGTGACAGTACTGTGGCTAGTGCCAATGCCTTGGTTCTCCACAGCAAGCCGTTCCAGTGATCCGAGTGATGGGCGGTAGTTGGAATAGTGGTTGTAGCTGCACTGACAGGCACGCTCTCGAGCGATATCTGCTAGAGTATTATTCCAGTACTGAGGATAAAAATAAAACACAGCAATTAGAATAATTATAATAATATTATACAACACAGCAATTAGATTAGGAGTATAGCTACCAAGTCTTGTATACCATACCATTCTTCGCATGTTGGAAGAAGAGGGAATGACTTTCGAACGGAGAACGTTGTGTGCATTCACAGCCACACTCGCATTCACAGGATAACTCTGGCAGGTATCATAGGCCATCGAATGAACCACAGGGATTGCAACACTGAGACAGATAGTAATGCCTAGCACCAATTGGTGGAACTGCATTGCACTGCCAGTCGATACAGCTGCTGCCATGGTAGTCAAAAGGTTGACAGGATCGATGAGAATGGACGAGTAGGAGCTTGGTTGAGGAGTGAAAGGGAGCGAAAGAGAGGAGCCAGCAACTGGACGTGTTAGGAGAATGAATCTTCTAACAATCCAGGGAGCTAGTGAGGCTTTGAACCTGGGTAGACTGTGCTGATTGTCACAGGTCAAGGGCCTTTTATAGAGCAAGAGCTCCACAGCCCCTCTCACAGGGGCGAGGGGAATGTTTGGCCTTTATGAATTAGGGCATTGAATGGAAACAATAGTAATCCAGACAATGCACGGCTGTGCTGTTTTTGACCAATTAATTGCTCTTTGGGACTCATTTTAGTGGCACTAGCATTGAGCAAGAATAATAGGATCAGATTTACCCATTAAAATTTGAAGGTGTGGTTAATTGGAAAATTTTGGGGTATCTTGACCACATGGTCTGATAACAAAATATCAGAAAGTAGCTACATGTACTAGCCGCTAGTCTAGTACATGAAGGAAGATATTGAATTAAATAGATCTTTCCAATACATTTTTCCTATACCTATAATATTATACATTCAGTGTGAAATTAAAGGGTGCTACCATGTACAACAAAGAAAGAAATGTCCCCAATTTCTTCGTGAGTCTGAATGCATGTAGCTCTGGACACAGTGATCTGAGTAGATAATAATAATTAATAAGAATAATCCTTGAGAGACTACATACATGTTTGGACATCTGTCATATAATAATAATATGACTACTTTTGTGCGGTTACTAACATAGCTATGTGTGTGAACTATCCTGATACTATTGTGAGCCTAGTGAAGTCACAAGAAACAATATTTTGGAAGGTTTTGGAATTGTACTGAATCGTAATTTATAACTGTAGAATGATCATGCATTAATAAAAATCAAAGTATCATTACAAAAGTGTGTCCTTATGAGAGAATGTTCCATAATCCTTTGACCGATTATCTTGTCCTTCTTTAAGGGTTGATTTGGAGCAGGTGCAGTTCCTATAGTATAGAGAGAATGCAATACCGTAGATCTGGAAATTTTCGTGCAAAGAAACTTTCGTATGATAAATTTTTGTGTAAAAAATTTTTCGTAGGAATGACCCCTTACCGCATTAGCGATAATAGTACAGTGCATGCTAATTTTCGTAAGATTAATTTTCGTAGCCGCCATTGACTACGAAAATATTTTTACAACGAAAATTTCCAGATTTACGGTACATCTATGCCATGGCAATGTTTGGCCAAAATTTTAATGTTTGAGTGTAGTCACTATTAACAGTGTCCAATATTCAGCGAAAATTCGCATACAATTTTTCAGTGATGCATGGTAAATTTTATATAGCTCGTGTCATATCCCTGTGGGCACAAAGATGCACTCTGCCACAAGTTCAGAAAGCTCAAAATTGGTCAGAATAAGTAATCATTATTATTGTAGTGCCATATGCACAAATGAGGATAGCATTCTAAATATTAACAGCCTGCTGAGCAGGCCACTGAAGCTTGACAAAAGTGAGAGATAAGGTCTGTTCTTCTTCACTGGACTAAAAATCAGATTTCCAATACTAGGAAATGTGCAATGTAGGGCAAAATTTCATGTAGACTTTTCTGAAGCTGAAGGAAATTTTGCCCTATACTGTACAATTTCCTTTACATTTCCTTCAATGCAGATTGAAGGAAATACAACTTTTTTTCTAGTGCTTCATGCCAATAGTCTGGTAGATTTGGCATCTTTGTGGTGAATTTGAGCAGCTGCTATTGGCCTGCAGTGAGGCATTTAAAGTTTGTACCGCTTTCATCTGCACACGTGCACTGAACCAATTGGCACTCTTGACATGCAGCTAGGGAGATGATACTGTTTAGATTTTCTCTGAGCATGTACTTTTAATAGATCATGCATATTAATTTTGCCACATTAGTATCCCATGATTGTGACATCAAACATAGCTACTTGTTATCACTGCATTGCATGGAATTCAGCTCACCATTTGAGTAGCAGTGAACTACAGACCACAGTGAGAGAGCTCAAGGCCATAGCAATGCTAGCCATCCAGGGCTGAAGAGTGACACCAAGTGGAACAAACACACCAGCTGCCAATGGTATGCCAATGAAGTTGTATATGACAGCCCAGGCAAAGTTGAGACGAATGCGGCGGACAGTCCTTCGAGAGAGAATCATTGCTGCCACGACATCACTCAGATTGTCCTGAACAGTAGGTATAATAACATAGTAATAATTATGTCAAAATTTAATATTGAAATTCTGTTATGTTAGAGGTGATGTTTTATATCAGAGGCTTTACAGCCTACAGATACTGTCAACTGTATCTAAATATTATAACATAATAATAAGTAATCTTGTACTCAGATCAGCCCCTTATGGCCCAAAATAAAATTAATGATAATAAGGAGCCGCAAAGGTAGATCTGATATAATATGGCCATGGGGGTTACATGCCTTCAGCTTCAGAGAACGTCGAAGAGCAACCAGGCATCATTGGATAAAATATTAATAGTAGTGTGGTTAATCGGCAAGAGGTATGGTACTCATGGATGACATTCTACACAGATGCAATGTGAAGCTTTCACTAAACATTTCCTCAGAGTTAAATCAGTGATCATACCATTTAGCTCAATTAGCGACCATTGATAGTTAGCTTTGCCCCTTCATAATAATTATTATGATCTTAGATTCTATAATATAGATCTAGTAATGCATGCTCGCACACAACAAATGCGTGCTGACCCCCCCTCCCCCTCCCCATGGCTCTCTCACAGGTTTTTGTCACCTATATAATAGTATGACATTGTGGTTGTCTCTCAAGCATCCTATAAGTCTAACTGATGGTATTTGTGTGACAATAAATGCTGAAAGTTTTTGCACTTAAATGTGCTTGATTATGTCAAATTAATGCC
This sequence comes from Cliona cf. orientalis, assembly GCA_963930775.1. Classification (NCBI taxonomy): domain Eukaryota; kingdom Metazoa; phylum Porifera; class Demospongiae; order Clionaida; family Clionaidae; genus Cliona; species Cliona cf. orientalis. The sequence goes on from OZ005695.1 coordinate 7,122,929, forward strand.
TCCAACTCCCTTACTCTTCTTACCTTGACCAAGACAATACCGGCAGCCTCCACAGCGACATCAGTCCCTGTTCCGATGGCGATACCCACATCAGCCTGAGCCAATGCAGGAGAGTCGTTTATACCATCACCAACCATGGCCACCTGTCAAGCAGTAATATAATAATATGAACACATTCTCAATATTACCGTACCCTCTCGAAAGAGGGCCCATGGGCGGTACACCTTACATTGGGCCAAGATTGGGGGATGGGCTGATATTCGAGGTATCAGTATCGCATTTATACGTGAAAGAGTGCCCAGATAAGTTACCCACGCTAGCTTCATAATTAAAATAGTAGCAGCGGCTTTCAGCCTTATTCAAGCACGGTAGCTAATACCAATCCAGAGCAAGGGCGGCTGCGATACTTCACTGTGTGTCTTAGAGTGCAGCCTTATTAAGTGGGTGTGGCTACGATTGTTAGCCGACGGTGTACGCTGCTCGGTGTATGCTCATTTATTTCTGCTGAAACATGGCATAAGGCTAGCTAGGCTTAGTTTACAGCAGTTTAGCACGTTACTTATCGATCTTACATAGATTATTCTAAGTTCAGTCCTCATAAACCAGCTATTTGAGCTGCGTTTTCAAGGGCAGGTACATATGGGCGCATATTTGAGTAAACACTAGACCCTAGCAGGAAATTGAGCCCAAAGTGGGGGGTGGGCTGACATTCCGTAGTGGGCCCTCTTTCGCGAGGGTACAGTATTTATATAGGGGAATTTCATCTTTGCTGATGTATGATGGAAGTCACTTGAGCCTATAGCTACCTGTTGTAAAAATCCCACAAATTCTGTAATTCTAAACTGACCAGCATGCATGCCAGCATAGGTAACCGTAAACTTTGAACTATTGTCACTGTGTCCATGCATGGATGCTCATCTCCCTATTCAAAATCCTGGGTTCCCACCTTGTATCCTTCCTCTTGAACTTCAGCCACCTTGTCCTTTTTGTGTGATGGTAGTACCCCAGCAAAGACATTGGGGTGGTGTATTCCCACCTCGTCTGCGATGGCTTGAGCCGTGCGCTTGTTGTCACCAGTCAACAGGTACACTCTAAGACCCATCCTTATCAGAGCATTGACGGCCACTGAAGCATTTGGCTTGATGGTGTCCGCTATGGCTATGGCTCCAAGTAGGATATCTGTAAGAGATGAATTGGAGTACATAATGTCATACCTTCATAGTTGCCACACATCCATCCTGGAATGGCTGGGACTGTTGATCCCGAATGTACCGGATTGCCTGATTAGTAGCACCCGGAATACAGCTCGAAATGGAATATCAGCTGTGAGCTCACTCTTTCTTCATTACAGCCTCCAGATGCTTCTCTGCTGATCTCCCACAACAAACAATTCTTTTCAATCTCGATCACCACCAATGATATGGGTGGAGCCACCTTATTTAATATTACATTATTCAAGCAGTGGGCACGCAATTTAATTTCGCAGTTTTATCAACCACCAAACTATCAAATTTAATTCCTCGCCAATATTTCCTGTTATATACGGTACGGTGGATTTTCCCAGAATCTGATATGGTCACATATACGATAATAACTGCTATGTATACAATGATATTCTTGAACATAGACATCTATATAGCTACTGTTACATCATTGCTTACCATCTACAGCCACAAAGACAACTGTCTTTCCCTGCTCTTCATGCTGACATAGTTCTGCCTCCACACTATTCACCAGCTCAATGCCATTCATAGATAACCAATCACGGTTGCCAATCAATACCTATGTGTACATACAATGTCATAATAATATTATTTAATGTTACAACCATTAGTTAGTTAAGGTTCCAATAAATTCAATGTAAAATGAATGCACTTGAGTGTAGAACCCTCACCGCTATATGCATGCATGACTCATGCACTTGTATAGCATGGCTCACCGTGTATGCTAGTTCAATATCAGGAGTATTGAACTACATACACTGCACCTCAACATGGTTATGGTAGGATGGTGCTGTTCTTTTCAGAGTCAGTGCATGATCTATGATTAGGGGGAAGGCACCTGGCTATGTCACTATATAAACTGAAAGCTTCTGTGCCATACCTAAACTGAATTATGCACTTGATCATGGGTTTCATCATTGGTTGGCTGAATTTTTTTTCGTTAATTGGGACTCGGGATGTAATTACAGTGTCATAATAAATTATTAAAATTTTAACGGATGATCTGACTCAGGTTTGGATCAAGGTAAGTTATAAGGTAGTACACCACACTCAAGGTTTTTCCAAATAGGGTAACATAATTATTTTTATTATGATCACACATCTAGCTACTTAGTTCACTCCAATTCTCACCTTATAGTGTCTGGTAGGTGTGGCTGCATTCAGTGACTGGTCTGTTTCAACTACCACCTGTCTCCGCAATCCCTTTATATGTTGCCCTGTTTTATCTTGAGTATGTGGCTCCATCCCACTCACTGAGCACTTCAAACCATGTCCAGAGGTTGCCTGAAAATCACTGCATACTCCTTTAATTTTCCCTTCGAGAACCTATACAAGATTAATTTATTAATGATTATGTACCAGGTGATATGGCTACTCATGGTTGACAGTATTGCAGAGAGTTTATACATAAGCAGAGTATATAGCTGGGCAGCCCTACCAGCCCACATTTGCCATTACTCATGACCCTTTCTATAATTCACTAGAGTCATGATAGTATATGCAATGCAGGAGTTCACATGATTGGACATACAAACTGTACAGTGTGTACTATTACTGCTAAGATGGCAATACTGGCTGTCACAGAAAAGAGCAGTCAGTCACTTGTGTGTAGAACAATTAAATTTGTATACTGCAAACATGATCTAGATGCCATCGGGGTTTTATTTCTTTGTCTATAGCATGTGCAAAGGATACAAATAGGTAGTAGAGTGCTAATGATAAACATGATATGTGTTCGTATGTTAGATTTAAATGATGAGTTAGAAGAGGTAAGAGTAGTTATTACCGTAGTGTCCCGGGTAAGCGCCCATGGGTACTTAAACACACTCGTGATTTTGGCCCGCTTGGGCACTAGCTTACCCGGGATCAAAATCCCATACATTTTTATAGAAGCTGCTATAGTAGCCCCTTGAAATGTGGCACATGGGCACTTACCCGGAAGTGGGCACTTGCCCGGGACACGATGGTATTAGTGAGTTAGGTAGATAACGAATCCCATAATTTTGTAACTATTAATAACAAGTACAAGCAATTTAAAGAGTGAGTAACTCCTTGAGTGTCATGCATGGTGACAAAAAATACTTCCAGGAAAAAATAAAATATAGAGCACAAGTCTAGTATGTTGAGTGGATATCATGCCAATTTACTTCATATACAATAGCCACAACAGTTTTGCTATTAATTTTATGCAGTTCAATCACATCTCAAGTGACCTATACCTACATAATAATGGATACAGCCCTAGACAGCACCATAATTTTAGCTGTTTGCCTGACCCATGGGAATAAGAATTTGGCAGTATGGCCTACCCTTGTTTGGAATTGATTTAAACACAGTGTAGTTAAATAATTAGCGATACTATAGTTAGTAGTGTTGAACTGCCCGGTAGGGCCTGCATGGGGCTGAGAAAGTTATTATTATACCTTATACAATGAGATATAAGAGGTGCACATTATCAATAGAGTTTACAAGAATACAGCAAATTCACTTCTTGTTTTTGTCATTCACAACTTACTGTCTTTGCATAGGTGACAATAGCTCTTCCCAATGGATGTTCCGAGTTGGTTTCAGCTAGTCCTACAAATGCAGTAAACAGGTGACTAGAGCAGACGGCCTCAGAGACAAACATCATGACGGAGGTAACCATTGGCTTTCCATAGGTGAGGGTCCCCGTTTTGTCAAAGATTATCACTTTAACCTAATTTTTAGTATGATAAAAAATTATTATAATAGTGAAAAGGTTTAGCTATACAATTATTGTGTACACACAAGGAAGATCGTATTATTGCAACTGTATCCTTTGATACTTGTGTCTGTCAGTGTATAATAGAGTAACTTACTATGTAGGTTGTATTAAATTTAATTAAGCTGTATTTTATTATAAATGTAATGCAGTGTGGTTCGTACCCATTACAGAATATACGATGTACAGAAGTAGCATAATTACTGCTCTTATGCCCCAACCATTTTCCACATGCAATGAATGCATTCACTCTTGATAATGCTTTCTGAGTTGTAATACCCCGGTATTAAAATAGTAGTGGTCAGGATCGATTATCTGGAGGGGCACAGGCCCTCCCTAGCCGCCTCCAGTGCAGACCACTTATCAATTAACATAAGGAATTTTGCAATTTTGTGTAATGGATGTGTGATTTAGCTTGCAATTAAAAGATTATTATGTGGCACCGCAATGAATAGAAATATTATCTCTATCTCATGGACATAAATTTTACCTTGTGTGCCATTTCTAATGGCTCTCCTCCTTTGATTAATATGCCTTTAACAGCTCCAATTCCGGTACCAACCATCACAGCAGTGGGCGCTGCCAGACCCAGTGCACACGGGCAAGCAATCAAGAGCACAGCCATGGCATGAACAAACGCTTTACTGATGTCATAACACTCACGAAGAGAAGGTCTAGTGAATTCAAGATTTGACGATAATTCATAATCGTCTTTGTCAATCAGTACATAGGATGTGTCAAAAAATGAGGAACCATTAGTCGTGTTGGTGGTATTTGGGTGAGGGTCACAAGCTGAAGTACCATACTTGATAGAGACAATTACAATGATCCAACAGACAAATGCGATTGAAGAGAGTATCAAGATTCCGGGTACAAAGTAGCTAGCAATGCGATCGGCGATCAACTGTATCGGTGCCTTTGATGTCTGGGCATCTTCCACTAATTTGACAATTTGAGCGAGCATGGCATCAGATCCGATGTGGGTTGCTTGTATGTAGAGCACACCATTCATATTGATTGTTCCACCGATGACAGTGTCTCCTTTTTTCTTGGTAACTGGCATAGATTCACCTACAATTTAAAGCATGCGCACATAGACATAGAAACGACAGTATGCTCCACCGGAAGAATAGTGTATATGAAAAACCGCTGGCAATCTGCTCAGAATTAATCCCTGGCACACACATATTATAGGGCTTGCTAGTAATCTGCCACCTTGTTCGCTGAAATACTTATAACATACAATTGGCTTTTACAGCATGAGCAATGAACGAAATTGAATGTAGCTGTCAAATTTCAAATTATCTATAGCTTTAATATCATTATTGGCTTAATTATTATTGAAACCTCCTTGGACTTTCACACAAGTGACGCTCGAAGTGAGTATAAGCTAAGCACCAACTCTCTTACCCATGCACTAATAGGGGTACTTATTTCAGTATTATGTCCAGTACTCTTATAAGTACTGGTACCACTCGTATTTGCATGGCTTCATTTTGGGGACACTCCCTTGGGGGTTTATAACTTATAGCCATATAATAATAATACTTCTTTTACCAGTAATGAGAGATTCATCCACGGAGGAAGTACCCTCTACAACAATTGCATCAACAGGAATTTTATCTCCTGGTGTGACTTTCAATTTGTCCCTTACTTGTACCAGTTTAATACTTATAAGTTCTTCCCTGTACAAATAGATAACATAAATTGTGTCTATAGACAGAAATAATAAGTAGCAATGTATTCAATTTATGCACGCATGGATTTCCAACATAAATGTGCAATTTAGCTGTATGAAATGCACCTTAAAATTATCTCTTTAGTTTGAGTGGTAGTCAACTAAGCTAGACCCTTTTTGCCCAATGACCTTTACCCACTTACTTAAAGGTCGTCGGACGAAAAGATGATAGACTACTTGAGTGGCTATTATAATTATGTCCTCAGAAGCAATTTACTTTTTTCGGTTATTAGATAATTATGAGTAATTATCATGAAACCTATGGTGTAATCTATGAGAAAATTATGAGAAAATTCAGGGCCTCAATGGAGCCCTTCTGGAACTTGAAATTCAGTGAATAATTATGTAGAGTATCTTGCATGTGTATCCAGCAAATACCTTACAAGCTAGCCTCATCCCCAGGCCCCCTCTCGATCTCCCAGTTTTTAAAGCTGGGAGATCGAGAGGGGGCCTGGGGACGAGGCTATTACAAGCAGCATGTTGCCTTCTCTGACGAGCAGCGACAGCCGAACTTCACGCGTTCTCTAGGCTGACGTAATCCCGTGGATATAATATTCCTGTGCTAGGTAATGATGTACCATTTTTCACTATTGAGGTTGAGAGCCACTCTCAGGCTCCCGATGATCCAAGTCTAGTCTGTGACTGAGGCGTTGGCATCGTGCTGTACAGTGAACCTACTAAAATGATGACTTTTACCACATATACCATTTCCACTATGCAGCTACTGAGGACATGGTATATTATCACAATACATGATAACTAAACTGAAACGCTTGGCATAACATTATACTGAGTCTATTTGTAGGTAATGGTGCAAGCAATTTTGGCTGCTACAAATGTATAGACTCACTTCTCTCCACCTTCTTGCTGTGTGATAAGCCTGGCCTCTGTCGCCTGTAGTGACATGAGTTTGGCTAATGCTGATGATGTTTTTCCTTTGGCAATGTTTTCCAACAACCGACCGAGAGAGACAAAAATCAACAACATAGGTGGAGTCTCAAAGAATGTTTTTGGAATCACTCTGGTATACGTTGCACCAATGATCACCACTATGACCTTAATAGTAATAATAACCCAAAAATATTGTTTCTCTTATAACAATTAACCAATCTATATGAAGGATATGTGGTCATGCATGTCTAGCAATTATGATATTATTATTATTATGTGGGTGCTCATTAGTATTAATTATTGCCATAGCACATCTACAAAAAGCCGATTTATATAATTATACTATAGAGCTGCTCAGCATACACCCTGTGCGCAACTGCATAATATGCATCTACTGCATAGAGATGAGAGCCTTTAGCTGACAACCCTTATCTACATATTGTGCTATAGAAACCCAACATTCGTGATGTTCGTGGGCTAGCCAAATGATTCAAAACATAATGAAGCCAGTTTTTTTCGATTAATTTGTTGTGCTTACAAGTGGCTCAGATACCTAGATATCCAAATCTGGCAATTTTTGTACTTGACAGACAGACAAACAGAACTGATTATTTTACCCCTTGCTCATGCACATGGGAAAATCACATGCCTCGTGCTTCTATATTATCACATATATGCAGTTAACTGACCATTATTATGCATGCTAGTCACATAAAATTAGATTTCAGGTGCTCCCGCGTTTACAGCATACAACACTGAAAAACTGAAAGAGCCTTGGGACGATGCAAGCATGTGTATACTTACAGAGTAGACATAGGCAATGGTTGTTGCTAATGCAATTAGTACTTCCATATTGGCTGACTTGTGACGTAGAGATTTGAAGGCTGAGACGTAGAACTGGTAGCCCCCTAGAACCTGTACGGAGGCAATTAACTGTAAGTCAGTTCATATAATTATGGTACTTCATATCATGCAATCATGCCTGATAACTCTTGCAAAACAAAGTGATAGGCAAGCTTTAATGCAACAACATGCCCGATTAAACGTAAGAGTTGGGACAAACTGAAGCAAGCTGGCCCTATGAGAATGTTATATCCATCTATGTATGTAGTGATCCAGAATTTGCAAGTGATAAGAAGTTACACAAGCTGACTTTGCAACTACAGTGATTGTCGAGATGATAGCGGAATTATCATCTATAAATTGGCAGCGTGACGATATTCTGAAAGCTAGGTTGAGGTGAGTATGCTTCTTCTGTGCACTCTGTGCAGTTTAGCTATATATTTCATATATATCCTGGACACATTTCTTGCTTGATTATTGTACAGAGTGAATTCTCACAAAGTTCTACACAGCTTGTGTATTAAGCGGTGCTGTGCATCTTCTTTTTGAGCTTGAAAGCATGAACTTTATAATAATATTATTATTATGTGTAAGATATTGCAAAATGAACAAACATCATTCAAGCGCTCAGTCAAATTTACTCTATATTACTTTTAAGTTTACTGAAATTTGGATTCCTTCTTTTGGAGACAGAAACATAATTATTCGCTTAAATACAGTATGAATGACAGGTATATCTCCTGAATTAAGGTCCACCTACCTGAACTGCAGTAGCTAGAGCAAATAATATTAGCTCTTTATTAGTAAGTCCAGGGGTGATCTCCTTCCACCCAGCAGGGATAAAGGCAATAATGGCAGTTGGTATGCCAAATATCAGAGAGAAACCGAAGGTCAGGGCCCATTTTATGATAGTCTTGCGATGATTTATACCATATTTCTTTGAATTATCAACCATATGAGCAGAGAATCCAACATTCTGAAAAATCAAAATGATACCATACTTGCTCAGGAGTGCATAATAATTATAAAATTAATGCTGTAATGCTTCTTACTACAAATTATTAATTCATGATTTATGCATGCACACATCAAACACAGTATCTATCGTGTGTAGAAACATAGATGGTATCAAATTTGGGGAGGGGGGTGGTTTGAGGGGATAAAATGACAGTGAAGATTTTAAACCTAGCTTTCATAATAATGATGCTCTTTGGCCGTCTTATTGAAGTGACAAATCATCCCTGTTGCGGTCTCAATCACTCATTTAATACCCATAATAGCATCATATACATTTGCTTTTTGAGTAGCTATAATATTATGGGGTGCAAAAATAACCAATAAGAATGTGACTGAATCAAAACTGACTATATCAAGCCATACGGGAATTTCTATCACATGCATTAGTCAAGAACACTCAATTGCAAAGGATATATCACTACTAATACATCAACATCAATATTATAGGTTCGTGATGATCGAGAAGAGTAAGCGTAGGGATGTAGCTATAGTGGATATGATTATCCCTACAAATCTTGCTTGTGTACTTTTTGGTACTGCCATTCAATTTTATTGTTATACTTGTATGTGTAAAAACAAAGAGTGGTAGTGATGGAAAACCTAAAATGATGATATAATATCGGGTGGCTCCTTGTATTAGTTTTCCATCAATCACTACCACTCTTGTTATGATATTTTTTGTTACTGCAATCTCTACTTATCTTCCTGTTTTTAATTCTTTCTAAGTAACCACAATACTGAAAGATTGAATAACTAATGAATGCACTTGAGTGCTCAACCCTCACCCCAATATGCATGCATGACTCATGCGCGTATGTATATAGAATGGCACATTGTGTATGCCTGTTCAATATCACATCACAGAAGGGTTATGACGGACGGATGGACAGACAAAATTGCCAAACGATTGCAGTAACACTCTGCCTATGCTTTGCGGCGAGGGTTAATAGCCTTGTACATACAAAACTCAAATTTTAGTAGCTTTTAGAACACAATAGTTATGGCATGAAGAAGTCATGCATGACTGTAGGTAGAGTCATTGAAACAGGTATAATAATATTATTATCTGTATTATTTGCTGTATGGCTGCAAGGTTTTAATCTAGATTGAAGCTGTTTCAGATGATATGGACTGGCATTTTACCATAAACGCTGTACTTGCAATTGGTACTGTTTTTAAATTAGTGCATTATGATGTAGAAGATCATTAAATTTTATACTCAAACAGAATGTTAGTAAAATTTGGACAGGAACATAATAGTAGGGTTTAGACATTAATGATGAGGTATGTCACTGTTAACAATCATGTATACTATAGCTAGCTTCATATATTACCTAGCCATGTTTTCACAAACGAAAATGTGAACCAGCAAACTAGCCCTAACTTTTATGGTTAGTGGCTATTGTATCTTATACTTACTTCAATGCTTTTGATAATATCCCTTGGTCCAAGAATAGTTGGGTCAAATTCCACGTTTGCTCTACTTGTTGTCAAGGCAACTACTGCTTTCTCCACTCCATTCTTGCTCAACAGAGTTCTCTCTATCAGACGAACACAGGAAGAACACGTCATCCCTTCAATCTACAAGTTGAATGGGAAAGGAATAAAACACACGACTCCTTGATTATAATAGTCGATTATCAGCTGTTTGCTAATTAACATGGCTTTATTGCACTAGTAATTATTTTTAAACGTGTGCACACAATAATAATGCATGGCCGAGCAATGTCTGATGTACATTAATTTTGTCAGATCCACACTGAATAGTGCTACATCAAGTAATTCAACAATCTTGCAATCACAGATAGATACACTTTTGGAGCTATTTATGCGCCATATATATATATATTATGCATGTGTCATGTGCTTGGGCACCTCCAAAGATGATCATAGACTTATTCATCACTTCAACAAACAATTGGCTACTATAGACACTCCCTTAGACCAAGAAAACTTCACCTACCATAAATTTGACTTCAAAATGTGATTAAAATGCCTGTTAATTTGTAGGGGTATATAACTTGAGTGCTCTCTTGCACCTAGACAGTTTCGATCTTGTTCGTCGTATTGATGTGGGCATGGTTCAACGAAACTATGCATGGTCAAATTTTTTTGTGCACAAATCGTTTAACTAAGTGCCACCCAACTTGAAATCCTGATCTGCCACTAGCCCAGGAACTGAACAAATACCTGTAGCTCTTAAACAAGTTTTTCCACAAGTTGGAAACCTTCAATTCGAGCCTAGTAGGTAATCCTTGAAATATATTATGTCAAATTTAATGATTACTTTTCCCTCGTGTGCTTGCATGCATTGTGCTTATAATTCAATGACATACGGTTAGATATATCTTTCCCTGTTGGTAACCATCACTATCAGAAACGAGAGTGGCTTCAAAGCCCAGGCCCTCTATTTCACCAACAAGCTGGCTTGGATCAGTAAGCTCTGAATCGTATTGAATTTCAGCCTTCTCGGCAAGAAGAGCCACCACTACGGAATGGACACCTGCAGAATTTAGCAAAGAAGGGAACAGTGTTAGTGTCAGTGGTAATAGCATATTATAATACTTAATTATTGATATAATAATATTATTATTATTGTACAACTTTCACCCATAATAATATTATTAATTATCTAGTTAACTCATTTTTAACCAATGAATTGTCTGTGCAGGAGATGGCAATTTCCCTCTCACACCCTCTGCTGATAAATAATCTGCATTATCAATATCTTAGGCCTGGGCTGGCTGCACACATGCATGACCCATTACTATCATAGAACAATAAGACAATAGGAAACATCAGTATTTCATTGCCTCAGGTATTTTCCGCCATGTAGCTATCTTTATTATTTTTATTATATTCCACTATTGTATCAGTATACGCTAAGCCGGCCCTCGCTGTTGCCTGCTCACTTCTGGTTTGCGGTTGCTGTATTGAACATAATAATATTATTATGGAGGCCGCGATCGTGGTCAACATGCATGACAAAAAATTTTAGTTTCTGGTTACTGGTATTTTCCTGAGTTTTGAAACGTGGTAAACTGTAAGAAGATTATATAGCTAAACAACATGTGCATGGGCATGTCCAGTCCATGTCCAAAGCATAGCTACCGTATTTATTCGAATAGAAGCCGCACCCCGAATAGTAGCCGCCCTCGGATAGTAGCCGCATGCATGCGTGAGCACAATTAAATGGGCGTGGCCACGTTCGCACGCCATGAACGATCGTCAGTTCAAGGCAAAAGTATGACAGAAGATGTCCCTGGCTTGGTTCTGCTGCTGTTTTTCGATCATAATATCTCGACTATTCGAAAAGTAGTCCTGAAAAACTAGTCTATCTCAACAAGATACCACCGGATTGGCACAAAGGTATCCCTCCAAAATAGCTAAATAAAAGCCGCCCTCGAATAAGAGCCGCCCTCGATTAGTAGCCGCACTCCAGCAAGGCCGAAATTAATAGTAGCCGTGGCTACTATTCAAATAAATATGCTATCTTGTTATAATATTATACGGTATAGTTATCCATACCTGGTTGCTTCTTGATGTGTCTTTCAATTTTGGCCACACATGATGTACAGCTCATGCCATGTACTTGTATTTGAACGGTCTTCCTCTTTGCACTTTCAAACTTGCTGTCTGTTGACCCTCCACTGAGGGGCCCTTTGCCTGTTGAGAGAAGGCTGGCTCGATCTGGAGTGGACTAAAATATGAAATTTATTGATAAGTTGCCACATATAGGCTACTGCTTTCAAACATTTTGCCACACAGTGAATCAGCATAGGCACCAGAAGCATTAATTTTTGAATGTGAGGGGGCCAGGACATAGTACAGTACGCGCTCAAAACTTTAAGCCATGCCCACTAATTAACGGTAACGTGTTCATGACACTGATGGCGAAAATGAACGAACAGTGATGGATAACAGGCAAAAACAGTCGCCTATGATCAGTGAATCAGTTTGAAAATTGTTGGTGATTAAAACTTATCAGTGATTTTATATGGTAACTAGGTGAGAGATAAGATCTAAACTATATACCATGCACTTTAAATGAACACACAGGAGTGCAGAACCCTCACCACTACATGCATGCATATATATAGTATGGCTCACTGTGTATAATACTGTGCATGTTCAATATCAAACTACATACCCTGCACCTGCATGAACAGGGTACTGGTACTATTGACTACATACCCTGTACCTAAACAGGATTCTGGTATTGTAGACTTGGTGGAAGGCACCTGGCTATGTCACCATATAAACTGAAAGCCTCTGTGACATACTTCAACTGAGTTCTGTAGCTACTTGAGAGCCACTGCCTGTTTAGTACATTGATAACTGACCAGCAAAAGCACAGAATGGCAATCAGTCATATAGTTGAGGTAGGTGCCATATGCATGTAAATACAGACTGGCAAGTTGCAACAGCTGCACACAACTCTACTCCACTGGGCAGGACTTAACATGAACACTCTTTATTCCTTTATACCATGTATACCATACTTTCTCTATGATGACCCTTATTATAGCAAAAGAGGGTTGCGAAGGACGGACGGACGGACAAAAATTGCCAAACAATTGCAGTAACCCTCCGCCTACGCTTTGCGGCGAGGGTTAATAAGTTATTAATAATAACATCGCTCTCACCCACTCATGCTTCTGTACTAGATATTATAAAAAATTTAATAATTTGTCACCTTTCTCTTCCTTCTTCGCTTTTTTGTCCTTATTTCACAACTAGCTGTGAGGTCTCCCTCAGTCTCTCGAATCAGTGGGCTATCACTGTCAACTTCGTTAGAGTCACTGCTTTTGCTAACTTCTGGTGATTGTGTCTTCTTTTCATCAGTAAGTATGTCTGCACAATAGTAGAAGTTTATTGCTAATGTAGTGTAATCCACGGTCTATGTCAATAGGAGGCATTAACATAGAATTATATGGACTTTACATGTTGCAAATTTGCAAGATAACAGCAACACTGTTGTTGCTAGCAGAGTAATCACAAGAATGTATTACTGATTGCGTGGTATAGGGTATTACGTAATAGTACCACGTAGAAGCATAGTTGATAGCTACTGTGATCTAGATTTTATTGAGCAAGAGCTCGACAAGTAGCGAAGAAGGCCGTGGTGGTCACCTGGTCAGAAAATGTCATCACAACTTTTGAACAGAGCGTTTTCAACAAAATCCACATAATGTATATCTTGTAACTACCACAAGAAGCCTAATACCTTGTTTCTATGTATAAAACTGGTATGTAGAAGCTAGCGTAGTAACAGACACACACATACACACACAGAGAACGACCACAGTAACCCTTGCGCATGCGCCGAGGGTTAACTAGAGCTTTGCAGAGCACATACCCATGCTCACATTGCAAAATCTGTAGCTACAGAGATGACAGTAATTCTGGAGATTTTAGCCTGCATGTCATGAACAGGGTGTTTGGATTCGGTGGACTGGAATGATGGAATGGAAAGGTGGACTGGTGGAATGGAATGGAATGAAACGGTGGATTGATAGAGGACCTGTCAGCCATGTGCATAATTCACGGCTCAAGTTTCCAATGTATTGCAAGCCGTGTAAACAATATTCTGATCATCCTAGTTTCGGGGGGGGGGGGGGGGGGGGGGCGCATGCATAAAAAAGGAAGTTTAGTTCTTTTTATGAAGGGATTGGTACTTGTCCATATTATGTAGGATGATCAGCAACTTTCGATCAAACATGGATAAGAGGCGTGTGATGAATAATAAGCATGTGCTAAACATAGTTTCATGGCAACTTTAATGTAATTATCACCCGAAGGTCCATAGTAAAACTACAAATAGGGATATACCTCGCTAACCCCTTGGACCAGCCACGCCCTGTATGGTCAGCTGTATTTTATTGCTACACTTGAGGGAATCTCATTGTGGTGCGTGCATTTATACTATTTGAATGATCATGTCTGTGTTTAGTCAGTCTATATATAGCTAACGTGTTGTTGATCCTTACGTAATAATCTATCTCTCATTTAATGTTAAATCAATTATCTACTACAAAGTAAAAAGAAGGATCAAAACCACAATTATGTTAGATTTCCGCATGATCCAACTTGTATGTCACACCCCAACACTTGATTGCTGTATTGCCAAGTGGGGTGAAGCAGCTATAAATACCAGCTGTTAGTTCGTACCCCAGGCAAAGGAGTGCTCCAATCCCTGAGCCCATCTCCCCCTTGATAATATCCTAATGATACAGCACCACACAACAAAGAACTTCAATGATATTATTGTTGTATGATGAAAGATGGTATATACCATGTACGCATGCGCCTTAATACTCTGTTGCTTTCCGCATTCCATTCCATTCAATTCCACTGTTCCATTCCAGTGTTCCAGTCCACCGAATTCAAACACCCGTCATGCAGCATACATTTCAATGATCTTTAGCAGTGTATACTACATTATTTGTGCTCATGAGCCACATGGCCATGGGCTGCATGCATTATGCATTGAGTAGGCACTATCGATAGGCGTGGCTACTGTGCCCAACAAAAAGGTACCATTTGTGAATCTCGAGGATTGTATCCCTCATTTTTCGCATCCTCAATTTTTCGCCAATGATTTATTGTGCTTACGAGTCACTCTGGTGCCTAGATCTCGATCTCTCTGATTTTTGTGCTCACAAGGACGATGACAACGACATGATTGATTACTTTAATTTACCCCATCATCCATGGGATAATTATGCAAGCGGTTAAAGAGTAGCTATTTTGGGCTGAATCGGATCTCCCTCGGTTTTGAGTGTATGAATAGCTATTTTACGCTGCTTTCATCACTGGATACCATTCAATTATTTCCGGCTGAAGGGACTTGAGTATATGCAACTGTCACAGAATGTATAATTTCCCAATTAAAAAATTAAGAAGGCTACATTACAGCTAATCAATAGCTCTTTAGTGTCACGATAAAAGAGCTGTTTGGCATTCGTTTAGATTCAAGGCTTATAGCTTATATGGTCAAGAGTAATAATAAGGAAGGAAAGAGAGTCCAAGCTTAAATACAATGGGAAAGCCAATTAAGACATACAAAAGTTTTAAATACAATAGAAATACGTACATTGATAATTGTAATCATATATAGCAGGGATACAATATGAATATAATACCCATTGCTATATTTGGACAAAACCTATACATACCGCTCAACATAATATCATATTGTGTGAGGTCTCGGCTGAATCAAATGCACTGCTATGCTCTGTATAAGATGTTCTTAGAAAGTCAGTGACACGTGCCAGGAATTCAAAAATTGACCATTGAGAGCTCTCGATTCAAATAACTAGAGTTCTGTAGAGTATGATACAGTAACTCCGCATGTACATTGTGCAATCTGTAGATCTAGCTACTTTTGTGTGCATTAATTTTAGTGAAAAAAATTCTGCTTAGTTGTACAGTATGGGAGGGGTTAGAAGGTCAGGAGCTGGGTTGCAAATTTTAGCACTGCAGGGTGCAGGGTTAGTCTCTAGGGTTTGTCTATAATAACGACTGCCAGCAGTGACAATGGTGGTGCATGGCCGAGTGCTTGATCTCTTATGTGTGAAACCGAATGGAGCGGGTTCAAATCTCACTAGTCTTAGACTTTTTCCCTGTCGAATTTTTCTAAGTTTGGCAGTTCATATTTGCATTTGCATCATATAACAGGCACTTAATATAAGCTTAGTTTGAGGTAGCTACAGACGATATTAATTTCCTATAGCACACACGGAAGAAAACTGTTTGTCGGTCCTAATTGGAAGTTTACGCTAATATTACACAGCGTATTGTAGCTAGCTATAGGCTATCACATTCGACACTGTCTTCCTTTCCTTATTATTTACTCTTGGCATGGTACACTATAAACTATTATGGCAGGTGCATATTGAACACAATTGCTCAGTTTACACAGATACAGGAAGCTGTATACATACACTAATAATTATTGACACCACACTGATGCACTTTGTGCATAATAATAATATTATTTATTATGATTAAGGGAATGTATCTGACAGAGGGGGGGGGGGGGGGAAACTGCACACATTGTCACGCAGAATAAAATTTACCTGTGATATAAACTTCCTTTATGCTGGTGTCAAATCCCATTTCGTAGATGGTCGTGTTTATTGCATCTGCATTGGTCACCACGGGATCGAACTGAACAAATGCTTCTTTAATCTGAAGGGAGACTTTGACGCCATTGATACCACCACTACTGCCTAGAGTATTCTCAATCAGCTCCACACACGAGTTGCATGTCATCCCCTCCACGGAAATCAAGGCCAGATTGTTACGACATCCTAACAACGCTAGAATATACGATATGCCATTGGAGTCGAGCTCAGCTCTGAGAGTGCTCGAGAACTGATCACCAGAAACCATTTCAGCGTCATAAACACAAGTTATCACTCTAGAGCTGTGCTCGGACGTAACACGACGGCTCGCTAATCCTTCTAGGCTTTCGGGAATGTAGTTGATTACACGGTTACCGTCATCCTCGCAACAATACACAGCTATCAATGTTTGACTACGAGCTGCCATTTCTGGATTATAGTAGACCGTGTAGTTAGTCCTTTCGCTGCCACGATCCGCGAGGCACGGACCCTGATTTTCAACGAAACGTGCACTTGCGAATCGGCTAATTAGACAAGTATATTTATATACTGACCGATTCTCATGCTGCGCCCAGCCCCTCCAAGTTTTTCAATGTTTCACATAATAAGAAGCTTAAATACTGAGAGGGGCTGGGCATGCGGCTAGATATCTATATATGTAGCTATGTTATGCTGACCTTTATAGTTACTAGGTCACTGGATAATAATCATTATAGTTAGCTATGAATAGCGAGTCCAAAGGATAATTATAACCCGCAAAAATGCGTCGCTTGTTTTTACGCTATCTAAACGTGGCACCATAAAGTGACATTACAAATTTTCACGCCCACAAGCCAATTCTCAACCGTTTTCCATGCTTCGCACGTCAATCGGCAGCTCTTTTGCTGTACTTTCTGGATTTGATAGTAAGAAACATCAATACATAATTTTTCTGGCACTTATTTCTGCGGTTTCTGCCTAGGTTTGTGAGTATTCATTATAGCTACCTCCAAAACTTTTAGTGGTCCTTACTGTGACATATAGGTTTTTTCTAGTGCTGATTTCAATAATATGCATCATTGCAGTCATTGATGGCCTACTTTTTTTGTGGAATATACTTTTTAGGTAATTTCATTCAGATTTAGTGATATAGAAATAGATAGGGTATATATATATGTAGGTATTGTGAGACAGTTGGTATTATGGGACATCCATACTAGCTAACAAAGATGGGAGTTTCTGGTTTGGAGGTCATTGTATTATACCTAACTAGAACTATTACTTGCTAAGTTGAATTTGCTATCTACCTTATTTTGATATGGGTTTACGCTTTCATTGCTTAAAAATGTAGTGAAACAATGATTTTCGGTTTTTGGTGTATCATCTTTACAAATTTGCTTATTTGGTACATCAAACTATAATTTATTTTTTGAGGTTAACACTCAAATCTCACTTTAAGCATGCCAACTTGGGTAAGACATCATCTTAAAACACATCCTGATAATTGCCTTTATCAGTGGGAAGGTGGTGTCTCATAATAGGGACGGTGCATGTCCCATAATATGTTCAGTACTAATGATAGCAAAACAATTTTAAAAAAAATTGCATCATTTAGTAGTGAAGTTGATATTTGTAACCCATGTATAAGAGGCCATAGGTAGTCCTTAAAAAATAATTATACCACTTTAACTATTCCTAAAACAATTGTGTAAAAGCATGCGCAGTCACAAGTTTAGTGTCTCATAACTGGGACATGTACCCTATAGCTTGGTATTGTGGAAAGAAACTCACTCTGCTGGGCTCTAAAGATAGTTAATATACAGAGGCCCCAGGTTCAGCAGTAACCTAAAGCAGTATTGAAGTCCCACTATCATGCTATTTGCATCCAACCGTATTTGTAACACAATCGTAAATAAAACCATTGCAAGGCAATACGGCATAGCTATACCCATCCAAACCACTTTCTCCATATTATAAACTTAATACAAACAAAAATGAAGCTAGCGGCGCTTCTGTGCAACCAATGTACATGGTTAAGAGGTTAATTGATAGCTCATTCTGTGAGCTATCTGGTGCAATTTGTTTCGGCGTGTTTGAACTCCTAACCAGAGCTGAGATATTGTAGATTATCTGGGGACCCTTGGTGGCCCATATATAGTTTGTATGGTGCCATGCCTGTAGTACTGTGCAAGGAGCAAAAAGAGAGACAGTAGACTAAGTGAGTAACTTCAAAAGGTTGTATATATAGAACCAAGAAAATGGAGTAAATCCCCAGCAATATGCATATTGTTCGGCTGCTCTAAGGTTGCTCTTCATGCCTGTAGCATCCTTATACCAGTTTTCAGAACTTTTCGAAATTCTTTGGACACGCTATACGTATACTATGAACAAGACACTATTTTCGACACACCCTGATATAATATGACTTACATGTACATATATGAATAATATAACTGCACTTGATAGTGTTAACATGCATTATTACATATATAGAATACGGTCATACCGTATTTATAGGCATGTCAAATAATTGTGCATATGCATGACATTGCGTTTGAAACTATATTATTGTTCACAGTAGCTATAGCTATAGAAGGCACCAACTACTACTGTAACAGCTATAGTGTATATCAAAATTATGGCCAAAGGCGGCTCAAGTAAAGTCATTCGATTCTGTGTAAGCTGTTGCCTTGTATTGTATTTTTTGTCAGTGTCGGCTTCGTTACTGGTGATGAATATAGCTCTAGTATATAGCTATGCCGGTTGTGATAGATCTAGTCCATGGCCAAAAATATCACTAAAAGTATCTGTTCTCTTTTGAGAACCATCCGAGTAGGCTAAGCTGGTAAAGAGATATTGCCCTGCAGTACATGCTAGGAGAATGCATTTGCAGTTCCTATGCAGACTGGAATGCTGCTATCTGATCGACTGCCAGTGATGTCCGGTGTACCACAAGGAAGCGTACTGGGTCTGCTACTTTTTGTAATGTACACCAATGACGTAGCCACTAATACCACCATGCTCCCAAGGTATAGTACGTAGTATGATAAAATTATATGTTTGCCGATGATATAGCCTATTATTGAATCATTCAATCTCAGAGTGACTATGCATGACATTGTTCAAAAGGATGTGGATTACATATTATTTTAATTCATTATTTTATGTCTTGCAAGCTACTGGAGTTTAATGCAAATATATATCGTGTAATGCTGCTATCAAGGAAGAGAAGTAATTCGATTCCATCCCCACCAATCCTTCTCATGGAGTATATAGTACTCTCACAAGTTGCTACCTACAAATAATTATCTGGGTGTCATTATTTCTCACAACCTGTCTTGCACAGCAGCATGGAAGCCACATATAACAACATTCTGCAACAAAACTAGGAGGCTTATTGGCATGATTTATAGGAAGTTTTATGGATATTCCAATCCCGTCACCTTGCTTAAACTCTGGAATATGCTTCCTCAGTCTGGGATGCCTCACAAAAACTACAGATTGATGCATTGGAAAGCATGCAGAAATTCGGCCTAAGGATGTGCCTCAAATCTTGGAATGAGAGCTATGATGACCTCCTGACAAGAACAAAAATCCCTTCATTAAAGAGGCAAGATGAATGCAGATGAAACTTTATCACTTGTTCAAAATCATTAAAAAGATGACGGAGTTTGCAGATGCTCCGATCGCTGCAAAGAGGACACCATACCAAAACAGATCAATTAATAACAACTCTCTTACAATCCCATAGGCAAGAACTTCACCATATCAATACTCTTTCTTTCCTAATGCCCTATAGATCTGTGGAATAGGTTACCAGAGGACATGATCAGTATAAATAACATTATGTCTCTTAAGAAGTTATTAATTTCAATACTACTATAATATTATTACTATCTAATCGTAGGTGCACATCAAAGTTAGCTCTTTTGCTATTTGTGAGTCTATATACTGTATGTATATATTTTGATATCTATGTGTATAGAAAAATTCGCGCATGCGCATAGCGATCGATCTGCCCCACCCCCATTATCGGCAGCATATAATATTATTGTACAGCGGTGAGAAAAGAAAGGCGATATCGGCGATTTTGCACGAAATCAGCTTGAAAGTGACACGGTAACTACCACCTGAGCTGTGAAATGAATCCTGAGGTTGAAAACATTATCGGCCAATTGCAAGCAAATATGTTCGCGTGTGACGATTCCATCACATCTTCAACTTCTATAGTGTCAGTACTATTAATGGAGCACTGAGTGCTGCCGAATCCCTTCCTCTCGATCCCAATGTGTGCAGTACTGATGGAACATCAGATTATCACACACCACCACCTCTGAAGCAGCTTAAATTCGAAAGCTCACTCCAAAGAGATTCACTGAAAGGTATTATTACAATGCTGCATTGTACTCCATACAGACAGGATGCGTTATAACTCGTTCGTATCCTACAAGCCTCTAATTGTGCTGCAGGCCAATATTAATAATATCTATTTCCCTAAATAGCAAAAAGTGGATTGATAAACTTTTACTGTGTATAATCAGTGGATCATAAACTAACATGGGTTACTTCAGTTGCATGCACACTATAGCTACACGTGCACATTATAGATTAGTGTGTTCCACTTGTTTTTGCTGTGATATATAACGTGGGTTCAGTTATGTAGCTATACTTTAATTATGACAGTGTCCCATCATATTAATATTATTATTTTTCCAGTTAATTACAAGGCTGTGTCTACTGTACCGGCACCGGTAGCTACTGAAATTTTTGCGCTTTGAATACCGGCAAACTGGACTAAGCCCGCCAAAAAAACTTAGAAAGTGGAAGAAAAAAAATCCGGATTCACTAATCGATTTAATTTACCAAAACCCAACCCAACACCCCCCCCCCCCGGCCCCCCGCTAATAGCCTCACTAGCTGTCTAGCGCTCAGTATTAGTGGCTATATTAATAGAGTTGCCGGTACTCCAAGCACAAAATCTTGGGTTACCGTACCGGAGACACAGCGTAATTACAAATATATAATCATACTAATTTTTTTGTGCATAAACTGGCGCGTTTGCACGACGTATTACTTGTTGCAGCGTGCTATATTGGCTCCGTGCTGGAATGGCTCGCGAGAACTTAGAAACATTTTGACAAGTGAAAAGAAAAAAAAAAACCAAAGTATCATTGGAAGCGAGATTTGAACCCGCTACTGTAACATTCTGTTCCACACACAACAGCCCCAACCACTACACCACCGCTGTTTTCCCTGCTGCCAATCATTATTTCCCCCCTGTCATAGACAAACCCTAGACTCTAGAGACTAACCCTGCTAACCATTGACAACCCACTCCCCCCCCCCCCCCAGCCCTTCCTAACCATATCGCGTATAGACAAACCATAGATTATATATTCCCCTATATAATCTATGGACAAACCCTGCATGCTAACCGTTGGCAACCCATCCCCAACCACCCCCCTCCCCCCCCCCCCCCCCCCCCCCCCCCCCCAGCCCCTCGAGTCCCATCTATACCGCGTATACGTAAGCTTACATTAGTATAATGTTATACGCAGTGTCTAGAGTGCCGGTAAATTTATGTACAAATTTATATTGCCATATGCAGGAGGGGGCGGGGACTAGGGCTACGTAAGAGTACAGTATTTTATATGGACTTATCGGCACTATAACGCTTAAATTGCGGTGCCGGTACCGGCACTGTATACATGAACGAACCATTGATGCGCGCGTTTTGCGGCGATGTTCGCGCGCCTCCCTATGGCCATTCCAGCACGTCGCACGGAGCCATTGTTGCACGCTATAGACTAGTATGCTTGCCCCATGAGAGTGTTCATGATTACAGTAACTGTGTACACCCTATAATATTTATGCATCACGGAATACTACACAATTACCAAGTATCATGGGATAAGTAATAATATTATAGCTAATATGCAAATATGCATTTTCGTAAACTATACTCTGTAAAAACTATTAACCTAACATGGGTTATCAATATCTCAGTTGTACTCACTTCTAGTCACATGCGAATCAACAAAATGCTGAAAAGAAATCTGTGACCTGTACACCTACCATTGTTACATGATAATACTAATTGTTTCCATAGTATGCACAATTACTATAATACTGCTTTCTATGCAGGAAATCTGTAGGATAGGGCAATATTTTCTACACATTTCACTCATTTGCATGAAATGTTGCCCTATCCTCTGCTAGTTATGTGTAGGAAATATGAGGAAATGTCACATTTTGGAAAACAGGAAATCTCAATTTTGGTCCAGTGATAACTGATCAATACCGTATGAAAACAATTGCTATCACGCAACAATGGCAAGTGAAGGAAAGGATCTGCAGCTGATGATTTTCTTGTCGACTTTTTTTGTTGATTTACATGTGCTAGAAGCAGGTGCGCATGCATGCAACTCAGATGAGCCATGTTAGGTTAATATGACCCACCAGTTTTTGCAGAGTATATATAGCTAGCATGTTTGTCTCAGACTAGTCACTGCTGCAGCATGGATTTATGAGAAATATATTATGATGGGATACTGTCACAGATATTATATTATATAAATTACATGTAGTGCACGTGTGTGCAATTGATGGCCACCCACTTTAACGTGATCCGCTTATTTTGCTGTGATAGCCACAGTACTATACCACATTATAATAATAAACTAGTAAATACACAATGGTGATTCTTTATACTGATCTACATCTGATTCATAGGTGGGATGCAATCTATGGTGCATGTATGTACACACATGAATTCAATGGCAATAATGATTTATTCGAGGGGGAGGCTATAAGTGTGCCATTGATCTTGTTTGGTATAAAGTAGCTAATGCATATGAATAACTTAATGGTAGTCATTAGTAGGGAGCGATTACGTTGAATGACCACCCTCATTGCTGTATTAGCTAATAGTTGCTGAGCCTATAAAAGCCCACTCTTTAATTTGCCACTACGCACATTGTGCAATCTATAGGTCTGCTTTTGTTGTTGCTTGGTTGTATCAAGGACAGTTATAGACCCCATAAGCCCCTGGTTGCATGTATAATATAGGGGTCTTCAAGTGGTGATATCAGCCAAAACATCATTGAATCTCTCTCTGTACCAGATCTAGACTAGGTAGATATAGGTATCTTACATTCTGATTCGATGGGGCTTTGCATGGGATAGCCACCAACCAAACGTGTGCCACTAGCATTATTGACGACCTTTACCATCCATAATTATTCAATGCTATGTATATGCGCATGAGCAGAAAGCACAAGGCCTGTAATGCATTGAGTGGGCACTGTCGATAGGCTTGGTTGCGAATGCTAACAAAAAGGCACTATTTGTGACGCTCATGGACCATATTCCTCGATTCGAGGCACACTGAAGCTCGTTTTTCGCCAAATGCAACTGTTTCATTGTGCTTATTAGTCGCTTAGGTGCCTAGACCTCGAGATATGACGATTTTTGTGCTAACAACAACGACGACACGACCGATTACTTTACCCCCTTGCGCATGCGCGCGCGGGGTAATTACTGTATTTCTCGGCCCTTCTAATTATTCGGTACCCTTCACCGCAGAGGAGGAGGTTGGATACGATCACGTGCGCGCAAAAAGTGGGCGTGTTGCCCCATATACAATACTGTACAAATTATAAGTCACGATCTAAAGCCTTGAAGATAGTTTTAAATGTGAAAGCAAGTTGAACTCCACGAGAAAAGACGATCCAGCGCCATACCCCGCCGCCCGTCCACCCCTCATACTTCTTGCAAATCAAGAAAACTCGTTTCTCAGAATGGCAACGGTCCTATACTTTTTTGCATAAAATAATGAAAAAATCCATGGGTTACTCTAGGGATTGAATTATGCAAGCATTCCCTTGGGTTACTCTAGGAGAGGAATTATGCAAAACTCACCTTGGGTTACTCTAGGGATGGAATTATGCAAGGTACATTTTGCATAAATCCTGGATAATATATAGCTAACAGCATAGATATACTTATTATGGGAAGGAATTATGCAAAACACATCTACAGAGTAAAACCTGAAATTTGATGTTTAATTATCTATGAATATCATTATTTCAGTTCTATATAAAAGTGATTAGGGGATTTCCTTAAATTTAATTTAGCTTGGATAAATTCTCCTCTTGTAGATACCACTAGTTAATACTAAAGGAAAGATTTATGTGAAACATTGTTCGAAATGCCTGATATCATTATTATGATAATCGCGTATGCGCACGCATGCGCACGCGCAAGTGCGCATGCTCAGAACAATTGCGCTAAAATCGAGGTGTTTGGCGGGTCTGCGACCACAGATCTTCATTTGTGAACGAGTTTTTCGAGTATGAGAGCTCTCTTCGTGTTTCTGTTCCTATACCAGTGCTTTTCAGCGCTACGAATTGTCCGAAATTGTTGCAGAGAGGAGCTGAAACAACTTCCTGGAAAAACAGTGTGCCACCGACTAAGAGTCATGATTCACTTCTCCATTCAATTCATTACGTGGTTCAGCGGCCATACATGAAAGTCATACACGGATGGAGTGTCATTATTGAACCTTACCGTATCTATTTGAGTAAGTATTCGTTTGGTGCTAGTCAAGCTTCTTCTCTACTAAACCAGCCCCTTCTAAATTGGAACAAGCTCAGTGGTTGCCATCCCCTAGAATCTGCTGCCTTATTTCTGCACCCCATCCCTTTCATTTCCACTTTACTTCTCATTCTATCTCTAATCATATCTTGGGTTATCCTGAACATCATTATACTAAATGGGGTGTGGTACATTTGCTGGCAATGTGTGAAGGAAATCAACCCCCTTCGACTTCCTATTAAGGAACATATGGAATCTACAAGCAGTAATGGTATGCTATCATAGCTTTGTGTTTCAATTTTATGTACAGCTTCGTTACTATATATTATCTCTCTTTTGTACAGAAATGAAAAATAGGTGTAGGCTTAGTCTTCCATCGCTTACCTCATTGATTACATGGGCCTTCTCTCTTGGTTTCTTTCTATGGATCGATTCATTGTTACCATTCAGTGCAACCATGATAATTATTGGATCATATTCCGTTCGTTTCTCATCACTAATGACAACAATATCTGGAATTTTCCTAATGATCACTAATGAAACTATAAAGCCAAAAGGAGTATTAACTGATTCAGATCTGCATCAATATAAGATCTGGTAAATAATCGCATTGTTTCAGTTAATACAATAATTATTATTAATTTTTACAGCTACAGGCGGATAAATAAAGATAGGTTTGGTGCCAAATTGAAAAGGTGTCCTCGTGAAAGTGACGGTACGTCAAATATATAAACTACTAAGTCTTAACATAAATTAAGTGTTAACAGGATCACATGGAAGGTATGTGTACGTGAAGTATCCCAATGGTGACTTTACTGTGCACTTCTTTGATGGTAAGATCGTAGGCTTGAAATATCAAATACATGCAAAGACAGGAATTCCACTGGAGGCCCAAAAACTATATTATCAGAGTCGCCTGTTAAATAAGAGAAATATTTCATCAATCCCTAATGGATGTTCCCTTGAGTTATCACTTGGTTTACGTGGTGGAACTGGTCATTGTGACATATGTTACGAGGATGGTGCGTTCACCTGCAGTGATTGCCAGGGTAAAGTGTATTGCAATGATTGTTGTAAAAGTGCTCATAAACACCCCTCACGTTCATCACACAATCCAGTCCCTACTCAGGTGAATTAAGGACTGGGACCGCGCACGCGCGTGCAATAATTGGTGGGCGTGGCCAACGTCAGTGGTAAAGCCAGCCAAGAGGACCTCTAACATAGATTCTAAGGCAGAATACGTGGACTATATGTTAAATAGAGCGTACAAGATGCCAAAAGGATCGAAGAAGGCTTCAAACTACGCTGTTTCAGCGGTCTGCTCGATCAGCCACCTGCCTGGTCACGTGACCCTGCCACACCCATTCCTGTACAAAGTATAGGCAACCTAGTAGGGTGGCTCGATCGGAGAACAAAGAAGCCCCTGATGCCTCGCTTAACATTTTCTACAGTTTGTTTGTACCTACCTGAAGTAATCTGTCCTTTGGCATTTTTGCAAAATTCGACAAGACGGCCGTGAGGTAAGCTTTTGTAGTTGGGCGGATGGCAGAAAAATCATGATTTAGGCTATAGCGCCTAAACTAAGACAGCTTACAAAAAGCACAGGGGCAATATTGTAGATTAGGATGTGTAGATTCTTATGAATGCCCTACCTTGATGCTAGCAAGGGTGCTTGTTCTCCGGATTTTGGCTTTAATGCTGTAATAGTGCACATACGAGATCAGCCACGCCCTCCAAGGTGATGGTGGGCGTGGTTAATTAGTAAGCGTCTTTGATGTGGTAAAAGATTAACATTCATATGGAATTTGTTTCATGTCTCTGACATGCTCATAAGTGGAGATCTAAGGCCTTGTATACAAGGGACTTATCACTGTTTTAGTGCTGGTCCCGGTCCTTAACACACCTGAGTATTGGTAGCAATTTTAACATTAGCAGCGACCTTGTAGAACCTCCATCAAATATGTCACAGTCCGCTTCCCTTCCTGAACCAATGACAAGCACTGGCCACACTGATAGACTGAGTGATGATCCTTGGGATGATGATGATATCACTGACTCACCTAATACCAGTCAAGCATTTATGGAAGCCTCCATGATTATGACTCTTGCAGAAAAGTTTAATTTGACAAGGTTCAGAAAATATCAGAAGGAAGTTATCACAGCTCTCTTAGCTGGTCAGGATTGCTTAGTAGTTCAACCTACCGGGAGCGGTAAATCAATGTGTTTTCAATTTCCTGCAGTACATCAGAACAAAATCTCAGTAGTCATCACACCCACGATAAGTCTTATGCAGGATCATGTTAAGAATTGTGAAACATATGGGATCAAGGCTGCATATCTTGGCTCTGCTCAACTAGACCTTCAGTTGGAAGAACATGTTCTTTCTGGAGACAGTGATGTAAGTATAGTGCTGGTGACACCTGAATGGATAGCAAAAGCAGATAAAAAGGCTAAAATACAACGACTAATTGATGAAAACAGAGTTTGCTTAATTGCACTTGATGAAGCTCACTTGTTTCATTATTGGCAAGAATTTAGACCAGCCTATAAGACATTAGAATCACTGAAGCACGACTTTCCCTCAACTCCATTATTGTGTTTGACAGCTACAGCTCCTCCAGCTGTGGAAGAGAGCATACATTATTTGCTTAGAAACCCTACAATTAGCAAAGGGAGTATTGATCGTCCAAATATAATGCTTGCTTGTGAGGAAATTCCTTCATCAATACGTAGAAAGGACTTCTCCTATTTTGCTTCTAGAGTTTCAGAAATGCTACAGAGTGATGAATGCGCAATAGTGTATACTGATTTTATTGACGATGTTGGACCTATCATGAGTGAACTAAGTAATTTTGGCATTGATTCAGTTGCATACTATGGAGAAATGGATATCAGATCCAGAAATGAGAGTTTTGACAGATGGAGGAATGGAGATGTTAGTGTTATGGTGGCTACTAGTGCATTTGGAATGGGTATCAACAAGCCCAATATTCGCCACATAATCCGTTATGGCGTTCCCGAGAACATATGCAGTTGGGCTCAGGAACTCGGGCGTGCAGGAAGGGATGGAAATCCAGCAAGAGCAACCATTTTTTATAGTACTACAAATATAGATCATGGCAATGCATGGATAAAAGGGCACCTTGGTAATCAGGAGCATTGTTCAAGGGTCCTAAATGAGTTTTCAGAGTCATGGAAGTATGTTATGTCAAATATAGTCAATCAGTGTCGAAGATTATGTCTTCGAAAGCTCTCTGGTGAAGACATCAAGGATATGGTAAAACATCCTAATTGTTGTGACGTGTGTGAACTTACAGCAGAATCGACAGAGGCTGATCATGACCTTACTGAAGAATTAGAAATTCTGTATGATGCAGTACAAACACTAGGATCAAAAGGAGAGCTAAAGATTACTCAGTGGATAAGAGGAAGTGGATTAGCTTGGACTAATGCATACAATAAATCATGCATATCATATGGAAATTCTCAGGGTCACAGTGAAAAGTGGTGGCGGCTATTCATACGAAAGTGCCATGTCCTTGGAGTTGTAAAGAAGGAACTTAAATCAATTATCAAACAAAGCCAGCACTATGGGATTCAGGGTATTATTTGTAAGACAAGCGAAGGAGAGACTTTACTAGAGAATGGCGAAAAATTTATGGTATCCATGAACACAACAGATCACCTAGTAAGTACAGAATCTGTATCTAGTAGCAGCTCCAATAGAGCACAACTCCCAATACAAATGAAATCAGGGAAGAAAACTCTGCGCACAGGTAAGGGAAGTCATGGAATAGCCACCATAAAGAGACTCGTCGAAGACGAAGAAAACTGGGAAACTATTACGAAGAAAAGTGATTATCAATTTCCTGGAGTCTTTTCATCAGCTGTAGTGCAAAAAGCATTTTATACTCCAGACTGCACTCAACTTCCACAAAGCATTGCTAACCCACACTACCTATGGGATGATATTCAGATATCTAAGAGTGGATGGAACAAGGACAGAGAAGTAGATGTTTTGATATCAGATAAAACGGAAACGTTAATGTATAGGATTGCTTCATGTAATGGTGTTAAAGTGTGTCCTGATGAATCATGTGATTATGCTGCACCAATATCAGCTCAAAGACCCTGTAGCACCCACAACAATCTCAAGCTGGTCAAAAGTAATGACAAAGCACCTTGTCCTGTTCAGTTTGCATATCTGTATCCTAAAGATGCTTCAGATTACAGACGGTGGATATTTGCCTTTGTAAGACATCAAAAAGGTGCCTGTGATTCACTTCACAATCATCCTATACATAGCTCATCAAAAATTTGCTCCAAAGTCAAGCAAATGATTGCTGATGCCACTGAACTCAATCCCAGTATAAAACCCAGGGACATTGCCAGAGGTAAAGGAGTAAATGCAATACCTGGAGCTATTGACAAGGCAAGTAATCACATGGGGAGGATTGCACGAGAAGTCAGAAAATCCAAGAATCACACTGCAGCTGGTTCAAACTGGGATATAGCAAAATTTGAAGATGTAGCAGATGACATAGATTCTAAAGATGAAGAGTTAACTGGTGATACCGTTGATTCAGTTCAACTAAAAGGCCTTACAAGGCCATATTTAGTATCTGCTGGGATAGAGGATGGCATTAAGTTCGTTTTCTGCATGAGCCCCTTCATGTCTTCGCTCCTAGCAGAATCAGAGTTTGTTGAGGCAGATATTACTTATAATGAGACTCGAGAATACCCTTATTTGTTTAATATGGTGGCATTCAGCTACATAACCATGGACTGGGTGGTAGTAAGCCGTGTCAGAATGACTAAACAAGATGCTTCTGCTTACAGCTTAGCATACTCTAAAACATTCAATAAGTGTAAACATTCCAACAGTGACTTTGAACTAGGAACAAGCTTGTTGGGCATTGTTGTTGATTGGTCGGATGC
Source organism: Cliona cf. orientalis (assembly GCA_963930775.1). Taxonomy (NCBI): domain Eukaryota; kingdom Metazoa; phylum Porifera; class Demospongiae; order Clionaida; family Clionaidae; genus Cliona; species Cliona cf. orientalis. Next base: position 7,153,025 of record OZ005695.1, read on the forward strand.
GGAGATTAAAGGTCTTGGAAGTGCTGTTGGAAAGAAACTAGCAATCACTCTTTTGAAAGGTTGCAAGGTCCACTGGACAAGGTCATGGCAACGAGTTAGGGACCGCGTTGCTACCACAAAGGATAAGGTACGTGAGAAGGAATTATTTACATCTATAGCTTCTCGAATTCCAAAAATTTCTGCTGGAAACAACATTATGATAGCTTTTGAAGTCCTGTGTAAGAAGAAATCGGCGAATACTCTACTAGATGTCATTGAAGGACTTACGAAAGATGATGCCATATTTATAGATTCCAGTACAAATTGGTCACCTGCAACTAAGTGGGTTGAGTGGTGGATGCGGCCACAGCATCTTAAACTGCTGCATAAGGATTATTCTGAAATGGATGAAGCAATCTGGGAACGCTGTCCTTCAAACACTAATGCTGTGGAGAGGAAAAATTTAGACAGCAAAGAGTCTCTACCCCAACAGCTGCAGATAGCTGTAGCAAATTTGTACAAGTATGATAAAGCAGCGTGTGCTAAAAACATTGCTGCTAGACAAGGAGTATCAGTGACATACTGTGATCAAAGTCAGGAAGCAAGGAAATCAGAAGCAGCGAAAAGAAATATGAGAAGGCAAAAAAATGCAGCAAGTGATCTGACCTCACAAAATGGACCTCCTGATCGTCAATGTCACTTTGAAACTGGTGGAAAAAAGAGGAAGAGTTCAACAAGTAAGAGAGAAAATACGAAGCGACCAAAGATTGTGACAGTTATACCTGAGACAGGTGATGAAGACTCCGATATGGATGATTTTGCAGACACCAGTTTTCATCAGCCTAATCCCAAATACCTAGGACGTAAGCTGCAGATGAGGTTTAAGATTAAAGAAACAGGAAAGTATGAATGGTTTAATGGACAGATTCTTCATTTTGATCCTAAAACTGGTAAATATGGTGCATTTTTCCCTTCGGATGGTCAGACCGTTTATATTAACCCATCACAAGAAGGCGATGACATCGTATTCTACACATAAAATCAACCTAAACCTTTATCACCTGAATCTACTGATCTTATATTTAATCAATTGATTCATCATCATTTTTATGCTGGTTAATGATTATTGTTGTACAAAAAATGCTGCCATAAAATTATACACATGATTATAGCACACTTTCAGCAAAAGTATAATTATACCTGTAACACAAGAGCTAGCTATAACAACATAAAACTCTAACATTAAACTTTCTTTAGAGAAAATAATTAAGTAGCTAATCTAAAGTCAATTCAACTGGCCAGAACAGATAATGATATTCATAGATATTTCAAGCATAAATTTGAAGTTTTACTCGGTAGATGAGTTTTGCATAATTCCTTCCCATATTATAGTATTATATGCTATTATATATTATCCATGATTTATGCAAAATGTACCTTGCATAATTCCATCCCTAGAGTAACCCAAGGTGAGGTTTGCATAATTCCTCTCCTAGAGTAACCCAAGGGAATGCTTGCATAATTCAATCCCTAGAGTAACCCATGGAATTTTTTCTTATTTTATGCAACTGTCTATCTGACCCGTAAATGCGCGTCATGTCCAACCTCCTCTGCCTTCACCGAATGATTGATAATAGTCTCTAATTTTCGGCAAAGGTCGTCACACGTATAATACGGGAATAGAATGCGCATGCAGATAATATTAGCCTCTAAAAATTCGGCGAAGCTAAAGCAATAATATTAGTATTTTCATGCCGAATTTTTAGAAGAAATACAGTAGGTATACTAGTACTTCTGAATCATGAGTAAAAAAAATTGTCCTGTCCAAGTTGTAGATGCAGGCCTTAAGGTTACGGGTGACAGTTTGCATCTGGAAATTTTCGCGAGTAACAAGCTATTTGTATCTCCACAAGGGAAGCAGCTATGAAGCTGAAATAAAAACGAAATTATAGCTAACATGATGATAGAGACAGCTGTCACAACATTGAAACGACCTTCCCGTCATGAAAGTCAGGCAATGGCCGCCATTGTCAAGAACTCTTGCGTCAAGTTTTACCTAGACAAAGGAGTCTAGTCCACTATCTATAGCTTATTTATGAAGTACTTAACTTACTCCAGTGCTGGAGTTGGTTCCCAAGTTCATAGAGCCTCCACAAAGGGAAAGCTACACAAAAGAAGGTAATTTACGCCAAGCGTATTAAATGGCGGACCAGGTCGTCAACACGGCTGTCTAGCTGCTTTCTGACAGGTGGCCTTCAAATTTACACCAACTCCAGCCCTGCCCACATGTCTGAGTAATAAGATAAACACTTCCTAACGGTCAAAAGAGAAGCCATCTACGCGAAACTTGACGCAGAGTTTTCATTTGCTGTTCGCCTTGGTATGCTCCATTACTCACTATGGGAAATGTCCGTGCGTGGGCAAACTGTCACCCGTAACCTTAATTTTCATGCAGGACAACCTATAAGAGCATATCCACCTAGCATGTAGGGTCAAGTGCTCAATATAATGAACACTTGACCATATCCCCAGTAGCTGCATAGTTGGTGCATGTGGTAAAAGGTCGTCAATAGAATGCGTACACATCGATCGATGCTGGCCCCAGAAATCAAGGAGATCTGATGGCGTCTAAGATCGACTCTCAACCTTGATAGCGACAATTTTCGATGCTTCAATCACAGAGATGAACTCGACAGCACAGTATTCCTTCTGAACTTCAGGTTGGTCGCGCTGCTGCGGTCTCGCGCGGGCCAGCCCCTTGTGCATGCATGTGACGATGCGTGCTATATATAGCGCAAGGCTAGCTATATTTATCCACGGCATTGCGTAAGCCAAGAAAACACGTGAAGTTCAACTAACAGTACTTACCAGAGAAAGTAGCGCTCAGCTTGTAATCTATTCGCTGGATACACGCGTAAGATACTCTACATATTCTGATTTTCAAGTCTCAGAAAGGCTCCAGCGAGACCCTGAATTTTCTCATAATTACCTCATAGATTACACCATAGGTTTCATCATAATTACACCATAATTACCTCATAACCACAGAAAAGTAAATTGCTACTGGGGATAATATGAAAAACTTAGAGACTACGTCCAGAGTCCCTCATGAATATGCCGCCATAAATTCGAACTAGGACACATCGACAAACTGCGCATGCTCCGTATACGCGTACAATATTGGGGCGCGCGGCTTGAGCCGGTTGACCTTCACCCGCCATGTGCTCGACTGAATAGGGAAATCCCCCCGAGTGCGAGCTCGCCAAAGAAAGCGAACCGAGAAAATCGCCATATCTCATCGATAGTCCACGATGTCTTCTACGCTAGGTTCGAATTCTGGGTCCCAACAACCTTTCATGCGCGCTAAACATTTTGAAACAGTTTCACAGCAATTACATCATAACTTTCATCATAGGTTTCATCATCATTTCATCATAATTTCATCATAGCGAGAGCCGAATTCTTTGTTTCTAATTGGGACTCTGGACGTAATGAACAACTTAGAGACTACATCCCGAGTCCCTCATTAAAAGTAGCCGCCATAAATTCGAACTAGGACACGTCGACAAACTGCGCATGCTCCGTACACGCGTATATTGGGGCGCGCGGCTTGAGCCGGTTGACCCGGACGTGACCTCCACCTGCCATGTGCTAGACTAAACAGGGAAATCCCCCCCCGAGTGCGAGCTCGCCAAAGAAAGCGAACTGAGAAAATCGCCATATCTCATCGATAGCCCACGACGTCTTCTACGCTAGGTTCGAATTCTGGGTCCCAACAACCTTTCATGCGCGCTAAACATTTTGAAGCAGTGTTCAGAGCAATTACATCATAAGTTTCATCATAGGTTTCATCATAGGTTTCGTCATAATTTCATCGTAATTTCATCATAATTTCATCATCGCGAGGGCCGAATTGTTTTTTGCGAATTGGGACTCGGGATGTAATGAACAACTTAGAGACTACATCCCGAGTCCCTCATAAGTATTGCACCGCGCTTACTGTACGCCGCCATAATTCGAACTTGGACACATCGACAAACTGCGCATGCTCCGTACAGGCAGTATATCGGGGCGCGCGGGTTGAGCCGGTTGACCCAAACGTGACCTCCACTGCCATGTGCTAGACTGTATAGGGAAATCCCCCCAGAGAGCTCGCTTGCAAAAGAAAGCGAACTGAGAGAATCGCCATATGTCATCGATAGTCCACGATCTCTTGTACGCTAGGTTCGAATTCTGGGTCCCAACACCCTGTCATGCGCGCTAAACATTTTGAAGCAGTCTTCACCCCAATTTCATCATAATTTCATCATAATTTCATCATAGGTTTCAATAATTTCATCATAGGTTTCATCATAGGTTTCGTCATAATTACTCATCGCGCGGCCGAATTCTTTTTTGCGGATTGGGACTCGGGATGTAATAATGAACAATTCAGAGACTACGTCCAGAGTCCCTCATGGATACGCCGCCATAAATTCGAACTGGGACACATCGACAAACTGCGCATGCTCCGTATACGCGTACAATATTGGGGCGCGCGGCTTGAGCCGGTTGACCTTCACCTGCCAAGTGCTCGACTGAATAGGGAAATCCCCCCGAGTGCGAGCTCGCCAAAGAAAGCGAACCGAGAAAATCGCCATATCTCATCGATAGTCCACGATGTCTTCTACGCTAGGTTTGAATTCTGGGTCCCAACACCCTGTCATGTGAGCTAAACTTTTTGAAACAGTTTCACAGCAATTACATCATAGGTTTCATCATAAATTTCATCATAGATTTCATCATCATTTCATCATAATTTCATCATAGCGAGAGCCGAATTCTTAGTTTCTAATTGGGACTCTGGACGTACGTACGTACGTAATAATATTATTACAATATATCACAGCAAAAACAAGTGGATCACATTAATCTAATTAAATTAATGTGGATTGCCTCAGTTGCACCCACTAGCTACCGTTCATATAGTTTTCATAATCCAGTTAATAATAATTACAACCAGTATGTCAAATATGCCAATTTGTGAATACGTATTTATAACTTGTCCCATGATGCATGATTAAGGTAATTGTGTAGTATTCCGTAATTAATTATTTACAAGTATAAAAAATAATAAAATTGAAGGATAAAGTAGGGATGGCAGGGTCAAAAAGTACACAAACAAGATTTGTAAGGCATAAGCATCGCGCAAAGTCTTAGCCACGCCCTTCAAGGTGGCTGATAAAGAAGGCTGGCCAGGTAGAGGTGTGTCTCTTCAAGTTGTGAACTGGCTTATAGACTTAGTACTCTCCAACCGATGAGTACATGAGATGGTGTTAGTGGCTCGTCAACATCGTCTGAGGCCACATACGAAAGAGGTCGCGAGTTGACAATCATTTCTAATTCAGTGACTGCTGTGAGCAACTCGTCGAAGGAAAATCTCGCTTGTCCGATCATCTTTCTTAGGCACCTTTTCGTGGAGCGCACCATCCTCTCAAACACCCCTCCCCACCACGGTGCCCTTTCCAAATTGAACAACCATTTCACACGTACTTGCGACAGGTACTGTTGCACATCTCTCTGACTCACAATGCTTTCCATCACCTTGGCTGCGGTCTTAAACATTTTATCATTGTCAGCGATTAATTGGCGGGGAAGACCTCTTCGAGCACAAAACCTTTTAAGGCTGTTGATGAAAGGGTGGAAATATCTGGGACGATATCCAGATGTATGGCCCGGGTAGTACAGCAGCTAGGTGTAGAGATAAATCCACACCTTACTTGCGGTAGAGCCCACCTGTCTGATATACAGTGGCCTGGCGAAATCGACGCCAGTAGAGGAGAAGGGAGGATCTTCACTCACTCGGAAGGTAGGCAGAGGGGGTGGCAGGGGATTCTGGTATGGCTTACTTTCAAATCTCCGACAGATAACACAATTGTGAAGAACCGATTTGACAAAGCTTCTTCCTCCTATATTCCAAAATTTGGATCTGACCTTGGTTAGAGTATCCTTCACTCCATTGTGCATGACTTGTTCATGTGCATTCCGGACGGCCAATGTGGTTAAAAAATGGTGCTTGCTCAAAATCACGGGGTGTTTAGTCCCATACGGGATGGCTGCATTTTCAAGTCTCCCGCCACACTGCCATAATCCCTTCTCATCCAGAAACAAGCCGAACTGTTTCCTCCAGATGTCAAATTGCTTATCTCTTGTCAACTTAGACTGTGATTGAATTATCCACACTCGCTCAGCCTCCACTATCTCTTCTGGGGTTAACATCAACTCTCGCTCATTCGTTGTCTTCTTCAACTGGTTAATAATAAACCTCAGGGTGTAGGCCGTTACCCGTAGCAATCGAGCGAGTATGCTGTATCTCTCACTAGAAATGATCAACTCCAGGTCTGCTGGGATGGGTGATTGGCAGTTGAGGAGCCGTGAACCACCTTCTTGTCTCCAGCCCTCAATTTGGCAGCACATTCAGGGGGCATCACCAGCTCTTGAGGACAATCGACAGCAACCATTCCACTCTTGAGCCACTCGGGCCCGCTGCACCATAATTTGCTGGCTGCCAACTCGGAGATCGTAATGCCTCTTGAAGGCATATTGGTTGGGTTCTCTTGGCCAGGACAGTGATCCCAATATTCACTAGGGACTAGTTTATGAATCTCGTTGACACGGTTCTGTATGAACTGTTTCCATTCCTTTTCAAGACCGCGTATCCAAAACAGTGCGACTTTTGAATCAGTGAAACATTTTAGTGGATTCAAGGTAAGTTGTAGCATCAAGGCTTCAGTAACACTGGCTACAAGTCTGGCAAGAAGTAAGGCTGATAACAATTCAACCCTCGGCACTGTCTGACGTTGAACTGGTGCAACACGAGTTTTGGAGACAACAAATCGCACAAATCGGCCGGTGTCTGTGTGCATGACAAGATATACAACGGCAGCATATGCCCTGGTAGAAGCGTCACAGAATCCACACAGCTCGTAAGTCTTCACTTCATGCTGTCGCCATCAAAGTAACATCTCGGTATTGACACTGGTTGTCCATATTGCAAGTCAGCAATGAGCGAGTGCCAACTGTGGAGGAGTTCCCCCTCGAGAGGTAGGTCCCAAGACACCTTGGCTTCACAGAGCTCCTGAAACAGCAATTTGAAGCGTATAACGATCAGAGAAATAAACCCTAGTGGGTCATAGAATCGTCCAACCGTAGCAACAACATTTCGTTTGGTAGGTTCCAAGCCCACAGCAATGGTTGCAACATCATTAAAACTGAATACAAAGAGATCCGAGGGGATGTTCCATCTTACTCCTAAAATTCTCTGTTCTTCCAGACGTAGGAAACTCACATTGCCGAGTGTGGACTTCGCATACGTTTCGTCTGTGTCACTACACGACTGCTTCACATGGGGGGTCACTGAGATTCCTTCTGCTTGGTTAATGCGCTCTTGTAGAGGCAGGGAGTTGGTAGCAAACTTTCGTAAGTTGAACGACCCCTTCTTTAGCATCTCCTTTGAACTGGCGTACAATTCATAGGCGCTATCTTCATCACTTGCTCCGAATACGATATCGTCAACGTATATTGACCGCAAAATGTCACTCACCAATCTTGGACGAGATGAAGCAAACTTCTCCAAGTGATGCTTAATTGTCGCATTAAGCAGGAAAGGGCTTGAGGATACCCCAAACACGACTCGAGCAAATCTCAAGTTAACAACTTCAGGGTTGTCCGAAGTAATGTCATCAACCCGTAGAAACCGTAGGGCATCTCTATCTTCCTTGGCAACAGAAATCATTAAAAAAGCTTTTTCGATATCGGCTGTGAGTGCAAATGGGTACGATCGAAATCTCAAGAGGATATCCATTATTTTCTGGTTAAACTTCGGGCCTGTATACAGGCAATCATTGAGTGAGGGGCCTCCCGATCTTGCTGAAGCATCATAAACGACGCGTAACTTCTTTGTTTCCTTATCGTGTCTTATCACTGCATGATGTGGCAGATAGTGCACCTCGTAGCCGAGATCAGTCCTTGCGTCAGATTCAGTGACGACTCTACGATCTTCTCAATTTGATCATGAATAATGAAGTCATACTCCCGCAAAATGGCTGAATTTTCTCTTAGTCGGCAAAGTAGGCCTTCAAGTCTCCTTGAACTCAGTAGGCGGTTGTCTGGCAGTGGGGCATGGGTCTCCTTCCACGGAAGAGACACTTCATACCTTCCCTCCACAAGGCGAATTTTCTCACTATACTCCTCGTACACTGACTTGTCGGTTTTCTTAATATCCAACAACTCCAATTCCCAAAATGAGCATAGGCAATCATCCAAATCGTGGGTGTCAGATGGCTCGGCATCGATTCTCAGAGTGTGTGCAGCAAGAAGGCTCATTGTGGGTTTGTGTGTTGACTCTTGCTTGTTGGGAGGGGCAGGACCGGACAGCACCCAACCCAGTTTCGTGTTGATAGCGACTGGACCACCCTCACCGCGACGTATCTCTCCAGTGGCCAGGTCCCAATAGTAGTCGCTACCAATCAGCATATCCACCTCCAGTGTCGACTTATCACAGCATGAATCTGCCAGCTCGAGCTGGGCTAGGTGATCACAGTTTACGGCACAGAAAGAAATGGGCTGCGCCCTCAGGGGTTCACATATGTGTGGGATCGATAACATTATCAATTCCATTTCCAACCCATGGTTTGTCTTCATTGCGATACAAACGACTTCACAGGTCATTGGCTGTCTCCCTTCAGAACCAAACGACACGATTGAAAGGATCTGTGTACCTTCGGGAGTAAGCGAGAGGGCACTCTTGATCTTGTTGGTTACATAGGAACGTTGACTCCCACTATAAAGTATAGCTCGCACACGTAGTGAAAGTTGTGGCTTCTGAGAGTTGTAAACAGTAGCCTGTGCTGTCTGCAGGAGTACAGATTTGTCTACACCAGCGCACATCGTCACAGATGTAGGTGGGGCTGCAAACGCAGTGGCATTAGGGTTGAGACCAGGCTTAGTTGCTCCAGGGACACCCGTGGGCTCTGGTTGACTCACACCACTCTCAATGGAGCCACGACTTGCATCGCTCGAGTGATTCCTTGGGCAGATACTGATGTGATGTCGACCGGCTCATTTGGGACACTTGCGAGGGGAACGACATTCTCGGCTGATATGGCCCTTCCTTAAACAACAGAAACAACGACCACTTCCCTTCAGAATCTGCTTCCTTGCTTCAATCTGAGTAATATTCGTACAACTATTAGACGGGTGCGGCTGGCGACAATAACAGCAGGTAGGGGACGAGGGGTTGCTACTGGTCACCAAAGTTGTAGCAGTAGACTGATTTCGTTCCGAACTTCGTCGTGGTGGTGGTTGGCTTGGCTTTTGCTCATCTCGCTTCGGCTCGACTCGCTCTCGTGCTACAATCTCCTCTTCAACAATCTTGAGGAGCGAATCCAAGTTCCAATCCGATTAAGGCACCTTCCTGCTAACAATGAGTCGCAGGTCGGAGGGTAACTTATTCAGGAGAACTGAGGAGAGCATGCTGCCATAGGAGGAAGATTCTACTCCAAGAGATTTCAAGCTTTGTACATGTGATTCTGTTAGGTCGTAAAGATGGCGCAGGGATTGCAGGTTGTGGGAGGACTGCACAGCTTCCAAGTTAAATAAAATATCCATGTGCTTCGCAATGATCTGCTACTTGTTCCCAAAGCGTTTCTTCAAAATCGCAACGGCCTCATTGTAGTTGGCAGAGCTCAACGCTAGCCCCGCAATGGCTTCACGAGCAGTACGTTCTAACGAGGAATTGAGGTGATTGAATTTGTCTATGTCAGATAGATCCTTGTTGAGGTGGATCGAGGATTCATAGGACTCCCAAAAGGTGGTCCACTGAGTCATCTCGCCGTTAAACGGACGCAGGGTAAGCTTAGGTAGCTTCACGCGATCTCGATCTTGAGGGGCACACGCACCAGAGGAGGTAGGACACGCTTGACCTTTGGCTAATATTTCACTAATTAAATCGCTAGTATAAGCTTTCGTGAAGGTTTTTAGAGAATATCGTTGTGATTTTCGAACTCAGCGCTATTGATTTAGTGGGGGAGCCCCTCTTAATTAGCAGTATAGAGCAATTTTTAGGTCCTTGGAATGTTAATCAAGCGCATCAACATTACGACCATTACCCACTTTGGTCAAAATTGATGTATAGGTTGCCTGCTTGCATTGTATGGCTCTATACTATGCATGCGGTTTTCGGACAATTTTTTTTCTGCTTAGTGTGTGGTCTGCTTGTTATACACTACTAATTATACACTAAGTAGTTAAACACTAAGTAGAAAAAAAGAAATAATTCATGGGGGAACTGGGAACACTTGGGGGTGTAATTTTTACATGGGCACGCAGAATGGGTCAGAATACGAAATTTGATGACGGGGAATTTTGATTCACACCTTAGAATATTAAAGTTATGGCACTTTAAAGTATTCCCATATGTCTATATAGGGAAGCCATGCATTTGCAATGTTTTCCGCCCACGCGCTACGTGAAGGGCGGGTCCACGCGCGCACAGTAACGTGACGACCTTTACCCACTTTGGTTAAAATTGGTGCATACTGTCTGCTTGCAATGTATGGCTGCATCCAGCTTGACTATATGGGTGTTTCTGGACAATTTTTTTTTCTGCTTAGTGTGTGGTATTGAAATTACTCACTAAGTAGTTACGCACTAAATAGAAAAAAAATTAATTATTGGAACTCTGGGGAGCGGTTGGGACCGTAATTTTTATATGGGCACGCAGAATGGTTCAAATTACGAACTTTGATGGAAAGACTTTTTTGATTCACACCCTAGAATTAAAGTTATGGCTCTTTGAAGTTTGTATAGGAAGCCATTTACTTGCAATGTTTGCAAAAAAATTTTACGGGCGCGCGGGGTACGTTGACGACCCTTTACCGAATATTGTACATATGGCTATTTTGATGCCTGCTTGCATTGTATGGCTCTATTAATTTATGCATCCAGTATTTTTTTCTGCTTAGTGTGTGTTCCTCTTGAAAAAAATATAATTGAATAAATCGTGGGGGGGGGGGGGGGGGGGGGGGGAGGGGGGGGGGGTTTGGGAGCACGTACTTGGGGAGATACTTTTTACATCAGTGGGCACGCAGAATGGGTCGAAACTGGAGATTTGAGCCTGGAGAATTTTGATTCTTGCTTTAGAATTGGCCCTTAAAGTTTTCCCATATGTTTGTATAGGGAAGCTATGCGTTTGCGCCCATGCGTTATGTGAAAAACGGGGAATACCCGTGGTGTGCGTTATTTAGAAAATTTTCTCGATATTGGAGTATAGGTTGTTTGCTTGCTTTGTATGGCTCTACTGTGCATCCTAGGTTGTTTACTTGCTTTGTATGGCTCTACTGTGCATCCTATAGGTATAAAAATAACATGACGTTGTACCATAAATGGACATCTGCTGCTTGTTTACATGCCGTTTGTTGTGCAATCCTTTATTAGGTATTAGGTCACTTACTTGTGATTTAAGGTACTAGGTCCTAGGTATCACTTATTATTTTGTACTTGGTCACGTCTCGGAAAACTGCTGAAGTGTTTTGTGCCACATCATACTTAATTTGTATATAAGGTGTACATGCATATGTATTGCGAGAGCTAAAGTTACCATCTGCCTGCTTGCCGCATCGTTAGGCCGTGCGACTTTGTTACATTTGGTGGCAGCGGTGGGATTCGAACCCACGTCATCGAAATGACTGGTGTGGGCCCGAAGAGCTTGCTATTTGGATAAGGGAGCGCAAGCATGCAACTACTCTCGCCGATGACTACACTCTTGCAAGTACCTGAGGGCCCCCGGAAGTTGGTAGAGCTCCAGCAAAACCTATCACTAAGGCTACAGCTGGTGACAGTGCAAAATCGTCGTCCTCGTCTAGATCAGATCATCAGAGTGAAAGAACCAAAATGAATGCGCGTGGAGACAAACAGTGTTTCCATTGCAGACAGTGGGGTCACCTGATGTTCAATTGTCCGAACAGGAGAGAGCCTATCACGAAGGGCGCTAGTAGACCAAATCTGTATGCAGAAACTTGCACAGAAATGGCTTGGAATACTGACAGTGACAAATACGTGAGGAAAGGCAGGCTGAATGGCAATCCAGTGCGACTATTGCTGGATACTGGATCTACCCTAAGCATGGTCCGGGCAGACAGTGTGCAACAGGAGCAAGTAGACACTCGGAGGAAAGCTGCTGTACATTGCGTTCATGGGGATAGCGTGGAGTACCTCACGGCAGTGGTGCAACTACAACTTGGTGACCGTGGGAAGGGAGTGTACGTGTTGCCGTTGCACCGGAGCTCCCAGTGCCTGTATTGCTGGGAAAGGATATTTTTCAGGAGACTAGGCTCTCTCTCGCCCTCTATCTAATAATTAAATCAACTGCATGAGGACTTTCACATAATAGCCCTTTTCTTAATTCTCGTTAGCATTTTTGAGCTTCTCTGTAAATCAGATAAGCTTTCTTATCTTTCAGGCTGCTTTCTCTGGTAATAGCCAGAGTTGTTGACATTGGCCAATTGCAAGGTGCAATGGCTTGTCATGAGCAACAACATTTAATGCTGAGTTTTGAGTTTTCATTTCAAGTTGAATTCTTTGGAGCATAATGTGCATGCATACACATCATTTCTGAATCACTTTAATTTATTAACTCTTTTCTCACTGAAACGATCACCCCGGGCCACAAACATACTAATAACTTATTCAAGGTTGCTCAGGCCGCATTTCTGATATGTCAACATCAGATCGATAAATACAATAATTATGTACTACATAGGGCCGGGTATAAGTGCTCTCTCCCTGATAAGTGATCATGTATCACTTTTCAGTCAACGTAGCAGCATGGGTGATTGAGTGCCCATGCCGGGCCTTTCTGTGGGTGCTTACCTGCCATGGTCACTATACCATACGATAATTCACAAATTTTAGCCTTGAAAATTTCTTACATAGCATATAGGGATAACTTATAACGATAAAGTAATAGTATGCTTCAGTACTCTCCAATATCTACTTTATTTATTATTATTTTAATTATTATAAACAGTGTGCCAACTATTCTTTCCTAGTGCCAATTATTACTCAAAAAACCACATTTTATTTTCAAAATTACTGGGGAAGGAACGAAAAAAAGGTACAATTATTTTAACCCTTGTTGTAGTGTTGCTTAAAACCATCATTTCTTAAATCCCTAGTTTCTATCTACATGGGAATAGTACAGGGTGTTTCAGTACCCCTGTAGACACCTTTCTAAATGATTCAGTTTCTTGATTCCCCTTATCGGACTTTAACCTGGATATTTGAGTCTCTGGTCAGACTAAGGACTCAAATTTGAGACCCGACTTGTATAAAATTCACATTTCTTGAGTCCCTAGTCCAACTAAGGACTCAAATTTGAGACCCGGCTTGTATAAAATTCACGTTTCTTGAGTCCCTAGTCCAACTAAGGACACAAATTTGAGACCCGACTTCTATAAAATTCAAATTTCTTGAGTCCCTAGTCGAATTAAGGACTCAAATTTGATACCTAAGTAGAAAAATATTTAACTTTTTTGAGTCCCTAGTCAACTTAGGACTCAAATTTGATAACCAAGTACATAAAAATTCAAATTTCCTGAGTCCCTAGTGAAACAAATTTGCTACCCAAGTATAGCTTTTTTGAGTCTCTAGTCAAATTAAGTAGTCAAATTTGATAACCAAGTACATAAAAATTCAAATTTCCTGAGTCCCTAGTGAAACAAATTTGCTACCCAAGTATAGCTTTTTTGAGTCTCTAGTCAAATTAAGTAGTCAAATTTGATAACCAAGTGCATAAAAATTCAAATCTCTTGCGTCTTTTCCTCTCAAATTAAGGAATTGTATTTCTTGATTCCCTTGTCAAACCAGGGACTCAAATTTGAGTTTCGTTTCCAAAAAATGCCTTATTCCTTGAGTCCCATGTCAAACCAGGGACTCAAATTTGAGTTTCGTTTCCAAAAAATGCCTAATTCCTTGAGTCCCATGTCAAACCAGGGACTCAAATTTGAGTTTCGTTTCCAAAAAATACCTGATTCCTTGAGTCCCATGTCAAACCAGGGACTCAAATTTGAGTTTCATTTCCAAAAAATAGCTGATTCCTTGAATCCCATGTCAAACTAGGGACTCAAATTTGAGTCCTGTGTTTAAAATATATTTAATTTGTTGAATCCCTCGTTAAACCAAGGACTCAAATTTGAACGTCAGTCTAAAGAAATTTTCTATTTCTAGGAACCCTAGTATAACTAGTGGCCTCAGAATATGAACAAATTTTTATTGCCGATTTCTCTCCCATGGAATTTCTTATTTCTTGAATCCCATGTCAAGTTGCAAGTGAGAAAAAAAGTGATTTTTTGAGCAACAAAAATGGAGTAATGATTTATCAGTCATTTCTTGAGAAGTATCCTGTAAAAAAGTGCCAGATTTTGAGAAATTTTTTAAAAAAAGTAGCCATATTATCTTAAATTTTAATTGGCACTAGGAAAGAATAGCTGGCACGGTGATTATAGCACTAATTGCCGTGATTAAGACTACTTATTATGTATTTTTAGTGCATAAAGATGGACAGATATTTCATGCTCGTGAACCTATACCAGGGCAACCACTATTCGCCATCTTAATGGAATCCACTAGTGATCAACTGCAAACTGGTGATCACATTTTGTATCAGAGCAGTAAACCACCTTTCCGGATAATGTATCGCAGTGCTCTTATCACTGAGATTCAGGGCACAGGTAGCAACCTGAAAGTAAGCTTTATCACAAATGTTCCTGAAATTGGAGTAACACAAAAACAGGTTTATTTTGATGAATTGAAGAGTCTACATAAGCTTGTATATGATACATGCCGCTATTCCAGTGAAGAATCTATTGATAGGGCTAGGCAACGATTGAAGCTAAAAGAAAAATGTTATCATGCACTTTACAACAATAGTCATTTTTTTGTGACATGGTGCAAAACCAGCCGAGAGTATCCATTAGCAGATATATTGGAACAGATCAACGAAGGTATGTAGCTATAAGATTAAAGCCTGTATTAATATAATTATTACTAATGTTTTGCTGTTACTGTTTATTGCAGATCCACAGGTTGCAAACAAAGTTGACCTGGCACCTATAGTCTATAAGACTTCTGTGGCATCAATTAAGATTCTAAAAACGGGTGACCATGTGATGCTTGATTCACAACACTTTCTCATTGATAAAGTCATAGAAGAAAGCAATACTTTCTCTGCATATTTTGTGAGTGAAGGACGAGTGGAATGGCAAGAATTAACCTGGGATCCATCTGGAAAAATGCCATTCCTTATCCATTGTTCGATGCATCCAAATGCCATTGATCTTCAAGCCTCTGTTGTCCAAGCAGCAGAAGAATTAAAAAGGAAAACAAAATGGGAAAGCAGTGATATGTTCGTTACAGCAATGAAGTGTGGCAGGCAACATCCACTTAATAGTGAGCATATCATCGATTATAATGTCACTTTGACAGGCTACACTCACATCACACCATTAGAGAAAATAGCTGAGGGTGACCATTTAGTGTTCACAGACCTCAAAAACACATTTCACTCCGTGCTTGTAGAGAGGTGCTTCAGCCACACTCAAGTAAGCATCAAGCCAGCATCAGAAGAGGGTGAGGTTATCGACCTAACAACCCATCCTGAGGTCTATCGCGTCGTCTATAGCAGCTGTTTACCACCTGAACAGACCCTAGTTCGTAGCAGAAGTCAGAAGCTTTCTCAAATTGATCATAGCTGTTTTGCTTCTTGGGCAAAAACAGGAAAGGAACTTTCCTTGTCACCACCAAAGCCGAAATTTGCTATTGAAAGCCTAAAAGGCAAAATTGATCAGATTCAAGTTGGTAATCACATAATTGAGTACACGACTGAGTCTAGTCGCCGACACTTCATGGTTACTGATAAAAGTTCACCATCAGAATTTAAACTCATATTTTGCCAATCCGGTGGTCTCGTCCGTGAAGAAGTAATGGATATGAGTGATAAGGATCTCTATCGCATTACCTACCCTCAAAAATGTCCACCTATCTGTGAAGCTATCGCAAGAGCACAATCACAATTGGGCCAGCGAAAGTATAGCCCATGGGATCAAATGTTGTTCATTATCTCAGCCAAATTGGGCTTAGATGGACATGAAAATATCTATATATTGCATTGCAGACAGCTGGCTCTGAAGGAAAGAGTTCGTGTTGGTGAGCATTTAGTTATGAAAGACAATCAGAGAAATTTATACTCGGTACTTGTTTTGAATTGTAAAGACTGCTTGCAAGTTGAGGTCAAACCACTTATCAATGGAAGAAACATTGTTAATCTTGCTGATTTTGAGGTATATTGCATTGAATATGACAATTCCTTGCCATCCAGAAGGTCAAAATCCAGCTTAAAGAAAAGGTCATCCCTGTCACTGTCAGACTTCATGGCAGCCAAGTTTTCTGTTGAAAAGATAGATACAGTCAGTCAGATCCAAACTGGTGATCATTTAATGGAGCGGATCAACTCAACATGTTGTAAACATTACACTGTAACCGGAATTACTAGAAAAAGGTCAGTTACTGTATTCTCGGTAATCAGTCGACAAGGTGGTGATATTCATGAAGAAGTGCTTGATTTCAGTAATAGAGGACTAAATCGCCTCATATGTCATGAGAAATCTCAATCAGTACATGAAGCTCTAAAGCGAGCAAAACTTCAACTTGGACAACAATGTCAAATCCCACGGGATGAATTGTTGCTTACAATGCAAGTTAACTCCAGCAAGATGCCAATTTCAAAGAGTCAAATCACTTCGTTTTCTCAATTGCAGCTCGGTGATTATGTAGTAAAAGAACCACGTATTGGCAGCTCTCATCACTACATTATTGCACTCATTGGATTACCTAACATATGCACTGCCATCGAAAGTTTTCAAGGTAAAGTATCAAAAGAGAATTTGCCGCACCCGGAACCAGATAAGTATCCGAAATACTATCGCATGAACTATCAACCTGGAGTGTGCATTAAAGCTGAAGAATCAGTCAAATTAGCTCTCTCACTAGTTGATAAAAAAATACTTAAGAAGAGGTTTTGTCCACAGCTTGAAGACAAATGAAGATTTTGTTGAAATAAATGAAAGCTCAGTTGAGCTTGCCTCACAGAATCATGACAATATGGAACGTACAAATGGTCCAATTTCTAAAAGTGAAATAACAGATATTTCCCAGCTTCAGCTGGGAGATTATATAGTGAAAAAGTCAGCTTTGGGTCCTGCTCATCACTATATTATTACATCTATTGCATCATCCGGCACTTGTGTTGCCATCGAAACCTTTCAAGGAAAAGTATCGAAAGTCAACTTTCCTAACCCACAATCAGATAAGCATCATAAGTATTTTCGTATGAACTACAATCCTGGCAGTTGTGTTCCAGTAGGCGAATCAATCAAAAAAGCCCTATTGCTTGTTGCTGAGCCCAACAGTTTTGTCCATTTTTTGAAAACCAATGAAGAGGATGCCGAAATCAACAAAGATTCGATCGAACTAGCTACAAAAGGACCACACAATCATGCAGCACCACAGTACATAAAACCTGTAGCCACTATTAGTGAACTGAAATGTGGGGATCATATTGTGTATAATGCTACAAGACCACCAATCATGCCAGTCTATTATAGTTCACTTATTCTTGAGATACACACCAATGAATCTGGTGACATAGATGTTGTTACTCTTGAGAAATCTGGTTTAGTGGAAAAGAAATTGAATTTGACTTTCTTGAAAACTTGGGTAAAGTTGTTTACCAAGGTTGTCCCTTTGATGAAATTCATGCTGTTATCCGCGGGAGAAAAGCATTACAGTTCAAGGAGAATGAACACTACAATGAGCAATATAACAATAGCCATCATATTGTGACAAGAATTAAAACTGGAAGAGAAACTGAACTCTCAGAACTTCTTAGAATGTTTATCAGAACATATAAGGGTAAGTAATTATGTAATTATGAAATCAATAAGTCCTATCATTTTGTTAAAAATTGGTCATTGAGGATCATATTATTTCTGATTGCATGCATAACTCCTACACTCTTAGTATGATAACTATTCTCTATCTCTTTCTCTTGAAGGTAAAAGATCTCAGCAGTTAAAGCCGGTGCTGACAAAAGTAGCCATTGACAGCCTTGGTGAAATAAAGGCTGCAGATCACATTCTAATCGGCTCTGAACATTTACTTGTTAGGTCGATTGATGTTAAAAATGACACAATTAAATGTTATGCAATCGACTCACAGAAGCACATTGATTGCATTATGAAAGAAGACATAGTTGGCAAAAAAAATAAAACTCAGTGTCATCGCATCGATTATGACTCAAAAAGTTGCCTGTTTGATCAAGAGCAAGTGTTAAGATTTGCTGAGGAAGAGAGCCTCAATGAAGAAACAAAATGGGAAAGAAGTGATATATTTGTCACCATGGCAAAGTGTGGTAGTGGATTCATTATTGATGAACGTTGTATCCTCCCCAATGCTGTAGACATGCATTGTACAGACATAGTTGAAAACATTTCTGTGGACAATGGAGACCATTTATTCATAAAAGACAAGGAAACAGGTAGATTCACTTCTGTCTTGGTGTATAAATTTTATCACCAAAGAAGGATTGAAGTAATTCCATCAATTCCACACCATTCCTTTGAGCGAGAAATAATTGATTTAACAGAGCACAAGGAAAAGTATCGTGTTAACTATATATACAGCCATTCTCTTCCTTCTGCAGAAATTAACGTGCGTGCTGAAAGTCAAGTGGGACAAGACTTCCTAAAGGAATGTTCTGACAATTGTTGTCGCTTTGTATCATGGGCCAAAACTGGAAAGGAAATGGAATTGTCAGCTAAAGAGCTACTGCAAAATCCAAGAAGAATATGTATTGTACGTCCCAATTCTTATAACAAAATTCTGTCCCCTGAAGAAATTCAAGTTGGTGATCATTTATTTTGGGATATAGATAAAGTCAAGAGTTATCGCAAACACATCATGGTAACCGAATGCTGTGTTGAAGGAGATCCAAACAAGTTCATTGCAATTTATTGTTCAAAGACAAAAGTTAAAGAAAACGTAAAGATATTCAACAAGACTATGGGAGAAGATACCTACCGAATCAATTATCAAGAGACCTTACCAGTTGATTTGACACTGAAACGAGCAAGACACCATTTAGGTGGGCACATGATCAGTCCATTAGCCAGACTGTGGTTTATCCGATGGGCCAAGACTGGGTCAGATGAAGGAATAGAAGTGAGTTTTCTAAAGAATAACACCAGACCAGTGACAAAGAGTCGAATCTCCTGTTTCAGTCAGCTTAATCCCGGCGATTACATTGTAGCAGAGCCTAGAATGAATTTCTATCATCACTATATAGTTCTTTCCATTGACTCGCCTACTCAATGTGTGGTTGCAGAAAGTTGGCAAAAGATGATTCAAAGGAGGGTATTAAAGTTTGAAAAGATATCAGATCCAAATGAACGTCCATGGTACTATCGTATTAATTATGAAAAAGGTATTTGTATGTCACCAGAAGACTCGACTAAGCTAGCAATGGATCTTATCAACACATGGCATTTAAATCCTATGTCCAAATGTGTACGTGAAGGGTTTGTACATTATCTGAAAACTGGCGAGGCAGCAGAGATTGACACGGATGAACTACTGGACGATCGCACCTTGCTTCAACGTGAGAGAATCACATCTGCTATGGAGCTCAAACGTGGTGATCACATTGAACGACCTCTATCTTTTGCACTTATAGCTAGCCATGCGCAACACCATATGTTTGTTCTTGATCCAATTGATGTTGAACACTGTGAAGTTATCCATTACAAGGTCAACAGAAATCCCAGCAAAATCTTGAAATTCAAGAAAGGTGACGTTGTTTGCGAAATAGTCAACATCTTTGAACAGGGTCAAGTCTCCTGTATCCGATATCCAGAGCGTATTGACCCAGTTAAAGGGTGAATGAAAATACTGAAAGAACTGTCTGGAGATGGTGGAAAACTTGCACTAAAGCAACTTACAGGAATGGTACGATATTAATTGCATTACAGTATGCTTTAGTTTCTTGTCATGTACCGTATAGCAGGAAATTTTCGAGGGAGAAAACTTTCATAAATTTCGCGATTTTTCAGCCTTCCGCAAAAGTTTTCTCCATGAAATTCTAGGCATGACACACCCATTATGAAAATTTTCTCCGTAAAATGCTCCTTTCCTACCGATCCGCGAAAGTTTTCTCCCTTGAAAATTTCCAGCTATACGGTATTTATTCTTGGTGCAGATGATAGCTATTATTTCATAATCATAGTAAGATAATAATTGAATAAGGCATATTAATGGCATCCTGCTTATATTTTTCTCAATCATTCATAATGCTTTATTAACAATGCTATACTGCAGGAAGACTACAATCTGAAGGAGAATAACTGTGAACATGTGATAACTATTGCAACAATCGGCATCCCTTTCAGTATTCAAGTTGAGAAAGCTATCTTCTATGCACTTCAGTGTTCAAAGGGAGTAGTAAGAAGCTGCAGAGGATCACTTGCAGGCCAAGCAAGTAATTGTTGCATTAGCAATTGCTGTCCTGGGGATATTGCAGCACAAGCTATTATTGCAGGAGTCGGTGACCCTGCACAACAGATAGGTAATGTTATTGCCGCTAACGCTCCAACAGTAGCTGCAGAAGCAGGAGCAGCTTTAACCACTAAGTCAGCAGCTAAAGCCTCCGTAAAAACATCAAGTAAAGCAGCCTTTGAAGTGGGATCTGAAGCTGCTATCAATGGCACAATTCTTGGAGCAATTGGTGGTGTGGCATTTGGCATAAATGTACTGCTCGAAACTCCATTTTATATCAGAGGTGCTTACAAACTCGGCCGTAAGAAAAAATTTGAAATGATCTCAAAGGAAGAATATCAACGTGAAATGATTAAGATTACATTCAAGTCAGTGAACTCAGTGGTGGGAGGAACACTTGGTGCAGTGGCTGGACAGGCAGCTATTCCTGTTCACGTTCTTGGAGCTGTTGTTGGAGGATTTGTAGGAGGTGTTGTTGGCCAGGCGTGTGGTTATCTCGAGGGAAAAGCTTTAGGCTATGCAATTCGAGATCCTACTAAAGTCACCTTGCCAATGCTGAATTCACCAACATTCTTAAAGTTTGAAGAACTAAGAGAGCAACTTAAAGGACGATCGAAAAGTTTATGCACCGTTACAAGTGAAGTTGATGATACTACTTAAAATAGTAGCTAGTATGATAATAATTGCAGAGAGACCATTAGTTACTACAATATCTTATCTTTTATGTTGAGTTTTTCTCTGTTTCACTGATGATCTAACTAGATATTATAATTATATATATTATTATTTATATGCTTGCTTTTCTCAATTTTTATGTGTGCACCTATTATCAATAATAATCTTGTTATTATGTAAATAATTTAATGTTAAGTATTGTTGCCATGATAGCTAGTACATTCTCTAGTGTTTGTCATAATATTATACCATCTAACTAGTATCATTAAATTGATGGTAATTGTGATCAGCATGTGCACAATGTGAATCTTGATGATTTGAGAGATGTAAACTCGCATCCCATGTGGGCTTGATCATGAGTATATCAGCATGTCGATAGATCGATGGTATGACTTTGGGCAGAAACAGAAAGAACTGGCAGAAAAGAGCAGCCAAAGTGAACCCAAGACTGAATACGTACAACCTTGCTGGCTATGCTCGTTCCAATGGCACGCAGAAAAAACCACAGTGCATTTCCCGTGCAAATGAGAATGAACAGAACTGCTACGAGTATACATATCTTTTTGCTGTCCTTGTACTTTGACTTATCTCCCTTTATTCGCCTCGTCAGGATAGCAGCAATGATCATGGGGAGGAACAGGAGTCCACTGTATGCAAAGATTATTGCCACCCACAGACCAAGGTGTTGTGAGTAGCACTTCTGTATTACTTTATAATGTGGTGGAAATTCTTGTAGAGAGAGTATTCTTTTATCAATTAGATGGTTGATGTCGACTGCAGCCCAGATAACCATTATTAATACTTTGATGGAGATGACGGAAAGAATCATGACAAAGAGGCTTTTGTCGGTCCAAAAAGAGCTCAACTTGCCGAATGTATTGAAAATGTGATGGATTCGAAGTGTTTTAGTAAACACAGTTGCCAAGATCAGATCCATACCCACTGTGAACAAGAAGGTATTGCCCCAACAGTCAGCTTGTCCCAAAATGTTGCTTTCAATAACATGACCGCTACCAATGGTGTGGAGAAGAGAGGATATGATAAGACAGTAGCAGCCAACAAACATACATAAGCTGAGGACACTGCTTGTGGCCTTGATCTCGGGACTGTTTCGGTAGTGGATAAACAGTGACATTGTGATTGTTGTGAAGATCAATGATGAAACTAAAAAGACAAGCAATAGCACAGTCAAGTATTGTGGATACAGAAGGTATACTTCGTCTAGTTGGTCACTAGGAATTTCTCCAATTATGCTTGAGTTTACAAAGAGAGTATCAGTGTACTGGTTGTATGTACCTATATGAATAAGTGAATCTTGATGCACATAGAAAATGTCAACATGCAGCTGTAGTGCTGCTGTTCCCTGGCTGAAGTTTACCAAACCACTTGCCCCTTGAAATGAAACAGAAGTTAATTCTTTTGCAATAGCAGACATGGCACTATGCTTGGTCTGGAGAGGAAGGGTAATATGTGATGTATTCACGGCTAATGCAATTGCCCAAATGGAATCATAAAGCACACTAGCATAGGGATTGCTTTGGAGGCATTCAGTATTATTTAGATACTGATAGTATACGTTCTGAAAGGCACTATATTTGATTTCAGAGTGAAGAACGTTTTCTTTGTCACTTTCCCAATGCTGAAGGTGGAGAAACAAAACATTCTCCATGGCTTTCGTTAGATCTTCTACAGTGCAACTGCTGGCATCTCTGATTGTCAGAGTATCACTGTCCACTTCCACATATAGCCATACATAATTGGGCCACTTCAATCCTTGATGATAAGCTTCACATAGCATGTTCATAGCTTCAAATGGTGGTAAAAATACGACTATTACCTTTGTTATTGATCGTTTTAACTCCATAACAATTTGGTTTGGTGAATTGATAAAACTTCTCTCCATCTGAAACATAATTTTGATGCTATGCTTCCGAGCAGTGTACAGAAACTCCTCTTTTATCCTGAAAAAATGTGTATCATGATAGAGTCCTAGGCCTATGACTCCAACATGGCTCCATCCAAGCTCTCCGCATAGCATAACTGCTGTTCTAGCACAAACAGCGGGTGAAGGCAACATGTGATGAAGGTGGCGTTGATTGAGTGAGAGTCTGAGAGGCAGTGTGGCTGATATCTGAACGACTCTAAGCATTTCCTGCCCATGGCCAGCAAGCTGTGAGAAAAACTGAGCCAAGTTGTCGCAGAAATAGCCAACGATAGCAATTGGCCTACCACCTAGTAGTGCCTCTGATGTCAGGTGCCGCACAAAATCATCAACCTTAGCAGTGATGCTACATCGTGGAACAGCAATTGGTATAATTTCCATCTTATGTAGGTCTGGAGAATCATTGATCTCACTTACAGCAATATAGGCTCCTGGAAGTATCTCTTCTCCTCTCTCCCACTCTGGTTGGGAGCCATTGCAGTAGTCTCCTTTCTTCTCCATAGATGGCACTACCACAATGATTTTCAGTGGCTTCCTATCCGTGTTAAAGGAAGACACCAAATTGGTTGAGAGTAATCCAGTCAATAGCGTTATCGATAAGGTCACTATTAAGGCACATTTTGCTGTGAATGTTAGTGGCATGTAGTTAGCTTCTGCTGGCTTCATTTGATCCAACTGCTATATTATAACTTGACACATTCGGATTAGCTAGTAGTGTTAACGACTCAGTTTATTGATTCATGGTAATTACTATGTTTGTCAGCAGTAAAGGAGAAAACGGTTCATGACGATCGTTTTGGGGAAAGTAGCTTTTGATTGTTTTCTCAATAGGCCTATATTTGTGTAATAAACAACTATTGTATCCGAAACCTCAATCCTTTGTGTATCAGTAATAGTTGGCAGAATAATGCCACATTGATTATGTTCAGAGTACACATGTTATAGTACTCTCTTTTTTGTGAAAGTGTTTTCATTAATATTGCCCGTGATTAATTAAGGTGAATATATGAATGTTAAGCCAATAACAAATAATCGAGACAATAAATTGTGTCCCCAGACCAGACAGTGATTATTATTCAAATTTAAGATTGTCAAGTTTTGCATCAGAATTTTATAGATCACTAAAAGTTATAGTACGTGTACTTAAGCCAATATTGATTTTGATAAACATTTTAATTGCTTTCAACATTGACACGCGAGAAACTATGATAATTGAATAAATGCAATTACAGAGGCACATGCACTATATTATTATTATAATAGTATACTTGTACTTTGATGTATACAAATCTTGTATACCAATTACAAGTATTACAAGTGAAATAGGCACCTGAGTTTGAAATACCATTCTGAGTTGAAATACCTATCTGACTTTGTGTATGTATACTGTTAGCCTGTGATAGTGAGGTTGTATGTTGAATTTGGGTAAATAGCACTCTGAAATAGGCATTTGGTTCATCAAATTGTACTCGCTATCGCTCGTACAATTTTTGAACCAAATACCTATTTCAGAGTGCTATTTTACCCAAATTTAACATACAACCTCACTATTACCTATACTAATATGATGTAATATCAACTACCTCAGGTCCTAGAATGGATACAGTGACACTAATGTTAGCTACACCCAAAATTATAGTGAACCATGCATAACTTACTCACTTGGGATGCTAATTAAAATAGGATGCAAAAGCAAATATTTAAGCGCTGGTTCAGATCAATCATTATTCATCTTCAACTATAGCTATCTACAGTTAGAATGAAAATTGTGGCTCTGATTGTGTGCAGTGTGATAACTACAGCATTGGGTGGACCAAGGCCATTCAACGGTGGAAAACCAGAATGTTTTCATGGGAGAAACACAGTTGCCAAGTAAGACATACTATCTGATAACAGTACTTACTGATGCAATTAAAGTGAGGAACACACATTATCGCAATATAATTTGCTTTCCACTTCTATAGTAATACTTCCACTCAACCAATGGAAGAGATGCTTCTTCATACTGATAACTTTGATGCAGCTATAGCTGAAATTGAATCTGTTGGTGGACGAGTTACATTGCTGTTTGGTAATGACCTGCTGGTTGCAAAAGTTCCTAAACACTTCATCGATGAAAAGAAGAGTTTTGCATCTGCCTCAGCACACATCGCTGAGTCAGCGTCTCCAGAAACACTATGTTTGTGCAGGCATACTGGATGGCTCGTGAAAAGAAGACTAAACCTCAGCCACCAGTTCAACTTTGGACCGAAGAGACAGCTCCGGGTCCGCTTCCACAAAAATCTCCTCTCATTGGTGAAGCTGACTCTCCTTACCCACAAACAATGACCGGAAAGGTTGCGGTGGGACTTCTTATGATATCTGGTCCTGGCAGTCTTGCAATTAGCGACGCTGAGAGAACGTCAGTAGTTAGTGCAGTTACAACTGGATATCAGTTTTGGACTAGTTTTGCACCAAATTATGCTAACCTAAAGTTCCACCTTATTCACACTCGCGTAACAGTCGCTACTGCAAATGTTGAAACCTGTAAAAGCTACAGTCATTGCGAAGATGGAATTACTAATGATGCACTCAATGCTATAGGCTATCCATCTGGTCAAGCTGGACAAGATGCTCTGGCTCAATTCTATAAGGACATTTCCGGTTCAGATAGTGCATACCTGGTTTTCTTTACGAAATACAATTTGTATTGGCCTTTCTATGCATTTGGTGGAGGGGGACCCATTTACATGGAAATCGGTAATTATCAGATGGAAAAACTGTTTGCCCACGAAACTGGTCACGTTTTCAATGCTCCTGATGAATATGATAGCTTTAGGTGCAAATGCCATGAGGCTTATGGCAAGGGAAGCTGCACTGCAGAAAATTACAACTGTGTGTCATGTGGTGACATTCAGACCAACTGCATCATGAAATACAATGATTTTGATTTGTGTGGGTACACCAGGCTGCATGTTGGGTGGTGCAGTTGAAGCTATTCTCAAACTGGAGGATCTTGCATGGGCCAATGAACGGATAATAATAATAGTGTTCACATGTCAAGAAAATAATAATTATTAGAAAGTAGACTTTAAATTTAATAAAAAAGTCTTTTTTGTGATGGTCCATTTAATAAAATAATTTATTAGAGTGTGCAGATAGTGACAATGTTAGCTGAATTTAATATTGAACATGCTTATGCATCCACAATTGATTCTACCAAATATAGATCTAGTATCATGCATTTATTATCATAAGAAAACACTGAATTACGAAGTAGCTAGGTATTATTGATCAGTTGTTGCATGCATACAAGTATTATAATAATATCTTGGGCTGAATTTCAGTCTATCAAGCATGCCACGGGTCTATAGGTAGGTAGGAATTACAACTCTGGCTTGAAACATAATATTTATACATTCCTAAGAATTCCTATAGTGTAATATGCATGCATGTCTGAGCTCCACATGTACATAGTTATAGAAGTGAACTTGAATTGAAAATCAATAGGAGATCCTAACTGACTTCAAAATTTTTTTTCTATAATTCTATGCTCAGTACGTGTTAGTAATAATTTATGAGGGTGGGGTGGATATAGCCTAAGGGTGGCTAGCCATAATAATGTAATAAGTTACATAGAACACACCCACCAGTATTAACGAACCACCCCAGCTTAGTTTACAATAGATCAGCACCTGCAGACGTATAATTATGCCAACCGCATGGAATAATAAGCCTCAAATACATGATTATCATGCCAGAATGCTGATTCATGAAGAAAAGCATGGGATGCAGAGGGCACAAGGCTAGCCTACGTTTGTGTACATAAGATGCTAGACTGGCATGCACTTGTACTGATGCATACACAGGCACGTGCAAATTAATGCATATAATATTTTTGTTATTTATTTATAGCTAATAGCTACCGGCAACATACAATGCCATTGAAACCTGGTACATTACACTACAGCCTACATGCATAGGAATACCTGACCATGATCTATATATACTGGCAGTACAAATAGCTACCTGGCATGCACTTGATGGCATAACACACTATAGCACTCGAATAATAATAATTATACCTATAATAATAATACTTAGCTTCCCCATGACATGTTTAGGAATACCTAACTGGGCCTACAATACACTGGCATCAGCTGCAGCGTGACATGAATTAAATACATATGTAGGAATACCAGGATAATGAATGTAAATGCCTACCTTATGTACACCAGATCAATGACTAAAAGTGTGTGACACTGGGCCTGTGGCATAAGTCATGTGACTCCGTCTGACAGTGTATACTAGATCAGGTATTCCTATGATGGTATGACTAAACGTCATGAAAATTAAATCTGGACTTGAACCCTGAAATGTGTTTTGGTTATTAGAGATTTATTAAAAACATGATAGCTACTAGATCCTGCATGTGTCAATATCAAAGCAAACCTCATTATGATCATGATAATCATTGTAGGACTGAATCTATAGGCTTTTATTTTCTCTTAGTTCGCTAGATACTCAGTTAGCTTTGCACACAAAAATTATTGATTTATAAGTATCTAATCATGATCCTATCTGCAGTTGGAAGGTACCAAGATTCTAATCGCCTTATTGAGTTTGAGAAATCCTTCTATAAGCGTAGTTAGTGTATGAGCCAGCTCTAAGCTTCAATCTGTTCTTGATTCTTGTCACCCTCAACATAAACACCGGAGGTATGATCTTTGGCACAAACAAAAATACTTGGCACAATATAGCGGCAGAAGAAAAAGCAAGACTATAGACAACCTTACTAGCAATAGCAGCATCAATCATTCGAAGCAGAAACCATAGTGCATTCCCCACGCATGTAAGGACAAATAATACCGCTACAAGTGTAGTGATCGCTTTGCTGTCCTTAAATTCCTTGCGGCTCACTTTCCTAGTGAGGATGGCGACATGAAGCATGGGAACCAATAGTGCCACAGTGTACCCAAAAACAATTGTGATCCACCAGCTAAGGTGGTGAGAGTAACATTTTTGAACAACAGTGTAATGCGGTGGAAATCCTTCTGGTAGGGGACTGGTTTCATCGATTAAATGGTTCATATCTACCAAAGCCCAAATGACCATGATCGCTACTTTTATGGATGTAATTGCTAGGATTAGGACAAAAAGACCTTTATCTGACCACAGTCGGCTGATCTTCCCGAATTTGTTGAAGATGTGATAAATTCTTAATGTTTTAGCAAATACTGTAGCTAAAACCAAGTCAATGCTGACTGTAAATAGAAAGGTATTTCCCCAACAGATAGCATAACGGAAAACCTTACCCTGTAAAACAATACCGCTGAAAATGGTGTGGATTAGAGAGGAAAGAATGAGTCCATAGCAGCCCACAAACATGCATAAGCTTAGAGAAAAGCTGGTAGCCTTCACCTTGGGGATTTTGCGATAATGGATGAACAGAGATACTGTGGCTGTGGTGAAGATGAGACAAAGAACTAATAGGGCGGAAAGTGTAAACATTAAGTATGGTGGATATAAACGATACAGGTGATCCTGTCTATTGCCTACAGCATTTTCTAGTTTGCTTAAATTCAAGAATGTAAACTGATGAAGAGCTGTATTGTATGAGGCAATCTCTATGGACTCACCATCTTGCATTTGTGCGACACCAACAGTTATTTGTACCGCTGCAGGATTTTGGCTAAAGTTCATTAAACCGGTGGCACCTTGAAATGAAAGTTGTTTCAGTTCTTTTTCAATCCATTCAGCTCTGATTGGATCATCTTCATGTGAATGAGCAGTTAGAGATTGTTTCAAAGCCAGTGCAATTGCCAAAATTGAATCATAGAGGGCATTTGCATAAACATTATTGTGTTGATTTAATAAGTTTTCTGCAGGTGATTCAGTGAAGGTACTGTTATTGATCCCGTAGCCAATATTGAAAAGATAATTGGATGTGTTTTCAAATGAGTTAAAGTGAACGAGAATAATGCTTTCCTTAGCAATGCTTAATGTGTGTTCAGAACAGTGCTTGCTGCTTTTGCCTATCTCACCATTATGAAGTTCTACATACACCCAGGCATAAAGAGGCCATGTGAAGCCCAGAAGATAAGCATTGCATATCACATCAATAGCTGCTGCTGGAGGAAGAAAGACTAAATATACTCTAGCACTCGATTTCTTAATCCTTGACAGGTTTAGCCTGGTGATGTGAGAGACTACTGAAATATTGTACATTTTAGCTATAGGAAGAAACGCCTCGGCCATCCTGGAGTAGTGCTGGTCATGATATTGTCCACCGCTTATCATTCCAATTTTGCTCAATCCTAGTCTATGAATTAGCATAGCGGTCACTTTAGCTAAAACAAGAGGTGATGGCAAAATGTGGTGAAACTGAGGTACTTTATAATCAGTGTTGGAGATTATTGGAGGCATGGCAGATATTTGAATGACTTCAAAGTTATCATGTTCAATTAGTGGGGAAAAGAATCGAACGAGATTATCACAAAAATATCCCACAATGGCAATGGATTTATTCCTTGATCCTCCTGATGTAAGCTTCTCAACAAATGCCTCAATACTAGTGAGAGGATTACACAGTTTCACTTGAATGGGTACAATATTTACCTGGTACATATTCGTGCTTTGAGAACTAGTGATTTCATTCATAGCATACTCTGCAGTGGATATGAGCTGATCTCCTTGCTCCCACCTTGGAGGCTGTAGGGGACTCATACAGCTACTGCTTGAAGTTGGTACAACAGCCAAGATATTCAGTGATTTACTTGTCAATGAACTCTGGTTATTATTGTTTTGAAGATGGCAGCAATTGAAGAGAAGAAGTAGAAAGAGTATTAGCAAGGACAGTTTCATAATAATGGCGTTCTCCATAGCTATTTGCTAGCAGTCAAAACTTCCATTTTTGTTAAACCAGTGACATAGTAATAAATTTAATTATGTAGTACGTACGTATGTAACACTATAAAAGGAAGCTGAATACTTTGTCGCAATTTTGGAGATCAGTGAGTAAGGTATGCTCTTACACTATCCATCCGGAATAGAGCTAACTTACCATTAAATGCAAAGTATAACAGACATTCTCTGTGCTTAATGAGGCCAGAATAGAATCATGTTACTGATGTTGCAGATTTATATGCTGTACACTGACCACATGGGGTAGCAAAGGTCTTCTTCAATGTTTTGACTGCTATTTGTCATTTGGGAATTTATTTGCTTTCAACGTTAATTTATCAGTGGACTCACATGATAAACAATTATTTTTCACTTTTCAGATAATGTACCAATAAACACGAATATACAATGATGTGAAGTGACTAGTTACAAAAACGGAATATTCTCCAAAGGGAAACTTATTATGGTATAGTAGCAAACAAACACGTTGTGATCAGCCTTCTGTACTGACAGTACCAGGTTCAATAGTGAATGTCCTTTCAAAGCGCCGTCTAATTGGAGGAATCACCTTGGGAATCAGCAAAAAGCTTTGGCAGAGTATACCTGTTAGTGCGAAGCCAATGCTGACAATCGCCTTGCTGGCATTGTTATCAATGAACTGCAGTATTGCCCACCCAGTAGAGCTGAATATGATAACACCAATGAGTGTTGCTATCAGCAGGTTGACCTTTTTGGTATCCTTATAGTTAGCCCGCTTGATTTTTCTAGTATTAAATGCCACTAGAAGCAGGACTGAGAACAGTGTTCCTGTGTACAAGAAAGTGAGAGCATACCACATCCCAAAGTACTCGCAGTGGCATTTCTGAATGACCATGTAATAAGGTGGTACACTGTTTGCGTCTATAGTTTCCACATTGACTACATGGTTAACATCCACAGAAGTCCATATGATCAAAAAGAATATTTTAATCACAATAATCAGAACGATAAGAACAAGTAATCCATTATCAGACCACAGGCGACTGATTTTGCCGAACTTCTTAAAGATGTGGTAGATGCGCAACATTTTGGCAAATAAAGTAGCAAGTACTGAATCTAGTCCTATAGTTGCCAGAGAGACGTCTAGTACACACGCTAGAGATCTAATAGCAAAATTGTCATGCGGAATAACAATACCACTGAGTATAGTGTAGTCCAGCGAAGCCAGAAGCAGTGTATAACATCCAAAGAACATGCAGAGACTAAGATATCTGCTTGCTGCTTTGATCTCGGGCTCTGCTCGAAAGTAGACAAAAAGAATTAGAATGACAGTGGTGAGGACTAGGCCAGCTATGGCAATAATGGACAGAAGTATTGTGAGAGTAAGGGGGTATATCTCATACACTCTCTCCAGTTCATCACTCGGTATGGTACTGAGCAAGCTGGAGTTTAGAAAAAGTATATGATGAGATGTATTATACAAGCCTAGCTTAACTATCCGATCCTGCTGGAATTGAAATATTCCTATCAATGTTTGTATCACTGTTTGCTGGCTAAAGTTGACAAATCCAGAAGCACCTTGAAATGCAATGTTAGCTAGCTCCCCTTGGACAATATGTAGGACATCTGGTTCAAGTCCTTCCAGTGAAATATTCCTTAATTTGATTACCTCAAGAGATGAATTGAGAGCTAATCCAATAGCCCAAATTGAATCATAAAGGGTATTTGCGTAACTATTGTTTATGCCATTTTCTATAGAATAGTCTCTATAGCTCTTCCCAGATGGCAAGATAGTGTCTCCGCTAGCAAATAGCGGGTAACGATGGACTAGTATTACATTTTCCAATGCTTCTTTTAGGGATGTATCATTGTCACCACAACTCAGTAAATCAATGTCATTATCAACCAGTACCCATGCATAGTTAGGCCAAGTAAGTCCTTCCCGATATGCACTACTAACAACTTTACAAGCATGAGAAGGTATTAAGAACCCAACCACAACTTTCGTACCTGAGCGCCAAAGCTCGGTTAAATTAAGCATTCGATCGTCATTGATTTCATTCTTGTAGTTAATTCTGTGACTGCCAATAAGTTGACTGAAAGTTTCAGCAAGCCTGGAGTAGTAAGTATCATGATAGGCACCAGTCTTTAATATTGCAATCCTGGACCAGCTGAGTTGAGCCAGTAGACTAACTAAAGCTTTGGCATAAGCTGTTAGTGGTGGGAGAACATAGTGTGGGCCTGTCGTATGCGATTCAGGTGGGTAGTCTGTCGAAGTAGGTATTTCTATGGTGTAGCTTCGTTGAGGCCTGCCTCTGATTAGAGATGAAAAAGTGTTGCCGATATTGTTGCAAAAGTAGCCAGTAATTCCAATAATATTCTTTGTAGTTACTAGGGTTTGAACATAACTGACCAGCACACTGTTGATATTGCACTCAGTAGTGATGACTGGTATGATGTCTAGATGATGCCCTCTTCGTTGTAAAATTGAGGATCTATTGATTTCATTAACGGCTGCGTGAGCTCCAGATAGAATTTCATGACCTCTCTCCCACTTTGGCACCTGAGACACAAGGTCTCCAGCTTTAGCGGCTTCTTTCTGGCTTGGGATTGAAACCACAACTAGCAAATGTAAACTTAGTGATTCTTGCTCCGTATGTGTGACATCATATCCGATGACCAGTTGAATTATTAGGAGTATGAATAGCACACACTTTCTGTTTGGAAACCTCATTGAACTGACACACATTGACATAGTCAATCCAACTGCTCTAAGCTCTATTAGCACAGTTGTACCCAGTAGCAATGGATAGAGCTACAGTGTTGTTGTTTTAACAAATTTTCACTGGTTCTCCTTTATCTGGGTCAGTAGCTACTGACTGTGACACACTGTTTAGGAAACTAAGAGATGAGCATCTTGATTAAGTCTTTCCCCTCATTGTTGATCCCGATAGGAAGCAGGCGGTACAGAGTACACACGCTGAGAGTCATGCGCGTACGGTGCGTAACAATTCAGTACGCGCAATTTATGGGAGTGTCAATTACTCCACCCCTGGGGGGCGTGTTTTCGAAGTTTACTGATGGCTGCGGTAGAAGTACAAGATTGGGATCAGGAAGAGCCTAACGATGGCGTTCCTATTGTCCTAGTAACAGGTGCATCTGGTTTTGTTGGCGCTCACCTGATTAAACAGCTTCTGGAACAAGGACGCTACCGTGTCAGGGGAACAGTACGCGACAAAAGACGACCGGAAAAGGTAAATATCTAGAGCACATCATAGAGAATATGTACACTAAGTGCAATCTTCGCTCAGGGTGTTTCTCAGTGCCTCCAAGCTGCTCTCCTGTCTTTCAGTATAAATCATGATTCCCATTTTCAGTATTTTACAAAGAGCTTCATATATGATGTATGTACTGAATTCCCCCCAGTTTTCAGTAATTTTTAGACTAGAGTTACACTTTGTGTAGCAGTCCTCGCTCAGTGAGCCACCATGCCAACCAATATCCTGTATTGAACTTCCTGTTTATGCATGATGCAATGCTTGATGAATTTGTATGATTTTAGGGTTCCCCCGCCTTCCTCGTGTAAATTAAATTATGTTGGACGTGTAGATCACATGACAAGGGAGTGGTTTCTTTTGTCTATGCTGAAGTATTAGCAGCAAAAGGAGCTCCATTATGTTGTCGGTCTTGGAAGAATGAAGCCAAGAGTAGACCAATTGACAGGCCACAGCTAGCAACATCTATACTATCAGCGACAGGACGAACAACTTTGGGCCAAGAAGGTGCGATCGTTTTTGACCGCGCGAACATTGATTTGCCCGGTAAGCACAGTCTGGCAGAACGGTAGAGTTTGTAGGCCTTGCATGACCACCTTGAGGGAGGCCACAGCTTATGACTTAGAAATACTTGGCGACGTGACCTGAGTTGCAGAAGAGAGTAAGAAAGAAAATTTTGACGCACGCGAAAGATATGCCCAGAAGCCATACGAAACGACTCTCAAGCCCGAGTAGAGACCTCGCTTCGCTCGGAAAAATTTATCAGTATTTTTATGGTCAGAATTCAGTAAAAAGAATACTGATAAATCCATATACTTGGAGGCACTGGAACTTTCTACTGTAACCATATCTGTACTGCAATATTGAAAACGTGGGAGTGGCCTGGGGACAAGGCTAGCTGCTTCTTTCACTCCCATCAAGAACTGATACGCTCTGGCCTGCTGGTTTTTGATTGGCCGTAGATATTAAACCAGTGTGGCATTCACAATACCAATTAATATGATCCTCCAGGCACTCCGAGCAGAATAGATCTACCACCCCTAAAATATTCTATTCCTATTAAACTGCCAGCTATCAAAGTAATGCCACACAAACTTGAATGTTAGTTTCTCGTCACCGCCCGCGTCTGTTTCAACCTACCGCTTCTGCCTTCATTATTGCCTTGAAACACCAGCCACACCTCTTTTTTGCTAATTATTTGGGCGGTTCCAGGAAACCACACCCTCAAAATGGCATAATATTGAACAATGAATAATGAATAATGACCGCCCGCCCGCATAGAAATATAAAAACGGGTGGACGAGAAACTAACAATGTAGTTTGATTGGCCTAAAGGCCTACTACTATTGGACACCACTCCCAGCGACTATTATACCTAAAACTTGAATGACATTGTAGTAGGCAAAATTTTAAGCCCCGTTTACACGTACCAAACCAGTTTAAACTGAACCGGATTAAACCGCGTTTACACGCACGCGCTTGACCCGAGTTAAGATATTCATAGCCCACTACTATGCATGTAACCCACTTCTAATCCACATCAGGATGTGGGTTACAACCCGGGTCAACTAATTCGGTTTACAAGTGGATTAGCGCGTTTACACATAAGCGAGTTAGTTTAACGCGGATCCTGACCCGAGTTAAGGCCTACGTGTAAATGGGGCTTTAGATTATTCCTTAAACTTTCTTTGCCACACATCATAATGAAGGAGGCTTTAAGAAATTTAATCTTTATTCCGTAAAATTTCAATGAGTGGTTGCAGAGATATGGCTGTTTTTTTAATATTTCTAAACATCACTATTTTCCTCCAGGTGTGTGTGTACTATTCCAATAGGGGAATGGCACGTAAAAGGTTATTGCTTTAGAGGCCTATAACTCAAAACTACACTACTGATTGACTCCAAACTTGAAACATAGCATGTAAGTACCTCTGCTTATTCTACTGATGAATAAAAAAAATGGTGTGTAATACCTGCAGCTGTTTGGCTGCTATTGTAGCTAATTAGCACTTCACTTCAGAATTCCAGAAGCTGACTTCATGCATAATTTTTGAAATTGCTAGTTTAGATGTCCACTCAAACACATACATAAGCTCTCACAGTGGCCATGGTACACACACATGTTCACACATGTACATGCACATTATACACATATTAATATTGTTTTCTAAAGTGGAATCTATTCTTAGAGTACAAGACGAGCCCAGTGAGTTCTTTAGAAGTAATCGAGTTTAAAGATCATATGTATATACACGTTATTTTACACAAAGTAAAATGCTTATTGAGCTCTTTTCGACCAAATACTCAAAAACTGGTCGAAATTGCTAAATAATTTGAAATCAGCACCTTGAATTACCCCTAAAAGGATAAAATTCCCTGGAGAAGTGAGCAATATGGAGTTGTCCATTAATTAGCAATATTAATTTTGTGTGCCACAGTAATTGCATGAGTATGTGGCATTATGGAGTTACCCTGAAGCCCTGCAACGTCGGAAGTGGTTAAAACCCAACACTTTAACTGGATACTGCAGTGTAGTGCTCCCTTTGCTGAAGCCTGTGGTGCACGTTTGGTGTTCATATCACATTGTAGTGAGTAGTTATGATCCACTGAAACTTCAATGTGTGTAGGTTTTATATAGTCTAAGACAATTTTTTGGGATTCTGACATGCCTAATTGTAGTCTTAAGTTCACTTTCTTGAGCCTATCAATGTGACTTGTGTGACAATAATAAAATCCCACATTCTATATTAGGACAGCATAACAATACTTAAACATAATACCATAATTATAACTAGAGCTCTGTAGAGCACATACCCCGCGCGCACATTGCACAATCTATAGATGTTTTTTCAGTGCCTGGCTATAGCTACTTTTGTGAACTTGAGAGGAATAATGGAAATGCTGCTTAGACGGTTGTTCCGGTGACACTTGAAACAGCCCTCTCTGCACCCAGACTAGGAAGACATGAACGTGTACCTATATTATTTTGTTGTAATAATAGTATAGTTATCTTACATACTGATTGGTTCCATGGGGCTTTTGATTCAGTCACTATAGACGTCACGAGCATTATTTAGAACATCGACGATCTTTACCAGTCATACGCTTGTTAGTTGTGCGCATGAGCAGAAAGCACAATGGGCATGCATGATGCATTAATGGGCACTGTCGATAGGCGTGGCTACGGTGGCCAACAAATAAGCACTATTTGTGACGCTCGTGGACCGTATGCCTCGATTTGACGCGCACTGAAGCCATTTTTTCGCCGAATTCGATTGATTCGTTGTGCTTACGAGTCGCTTAGACGCCTACATCTCGAGATATGGCGATTTTTGTGCTAACAACGACAACAACGACAACAACGACGACGACACAACCGATTACTTTACCCCTTGCGCATGCGCGCGGGGTAATAATAGTGATTTCTTTCCACACAGACTACATGCCATTGTATGTACCAGGCCTAGGGTATTAGACACTCCTGTATAGGTAGTATGTGTCTTCAGCTACATACCATGCTCCACATAGTCAATGTATTTTTTTTGACAGGTGAAGCCATTGTTGGAACTAGTACCTGATGCCAAGTATCCCCTGAGGTTGGTGGAGGCTGATCTGTGTAAACCAGAAACCTGGCCAAATGCAGTCCGTCGCTGTACCTATGTGGTCCATGTAGCCTCTCCAGTAGTTTTTCGTGCAAGTGACGATGCCAGAATGGTTCGTACAGCAGTGCAGGGTACTAAGAATGTGCTACAAGCGTGTGCTGAAGCAGGAAAAGTCAAGCGTGTTGTTATGACTAGCTCAGCTGTTGCAATATCGACTGGAACAAGGGAAACCCCACCAATCCACCAGATTATGTCTATACGGAAAAGGATTGGGCCGTTGAGGAGATTTGTACAGGTTATGCTAAAAGCAAGCTAAAAGCCGAGCAAGCAGCATGGGACTTTATAAAAAACTTGGATGAAAGCAAGAAGTTTGAGCTCACGGTTGTTCATCCATCGTACATTCAAGGTCCCCTACTCAGTGCTAGTAGTGGAGAGGTTTCTCAGGAATTCTGCCTTCAGTTACTCAACGGTTCCATGCCTGCGCTGCCTGACTTTTCTTTTGATGTCATTGATGTTCGTGATGTAGCTGCAGCCCACATTGCTGCTATGGAGAATAAATATGCCAGTGGCAATCGATACATCCTCTCTAATAGAATTGTACATCTAAAAGAGTATTCTCAGATCATAAGGGGTTAATTTGAACCTCAGGGATACAAGATTGTTTCCAGAGACTTGCCCAAAGTTGTGGTATGGATAGGAAAGTTCTTTAGTTCTATGATGAAGGAGCTTTACCATTCGCTTGGCAAAAATCTTAAATTTAGTAACGAACGTATGGTCAGTGACCTGGGAATCCAGCCTCGCCCTGTAGAAGAGAGCATTATCGATATGTGTTACAGTCTTATCGACCTTGGCATAGCAAGGAAGACTCCTGGATATCTTGGACATCCATCAAAACGATTGTACATGTAGATGGACTGAACTGTACTTATAGTATTCAAAATGCAGTGTAAGATTAAAATGGGAAATGATCGTCAATACTGCCACTGGGGTAACACTGCGCATGCGTATTAACGATGATATGCATTCAAGAGCGCGTGATGGAATGTTGTCACCACAACTGTGCACTATAATTTGTATGCTCGGGAAGGCTCTCATGCACGCGCGCGTAACTGCTCGCACCATGACCCCAAATCTCCGACGCTACTACATGTAGTCTATCAAATGCTAGCATGGACGTGCGCGTGCATATTAGAGACACTGCACACCTATGGGAAAGATGCCTATGCTAATAATCAAAGCACACCGCATTGTCGAGCGAAATAATAAAGGATTAAACTACTGAACACGTACACAAGACTACCGATGATGTCTGAGCAAGAGAAAATTAAGCCTGCAGTGACTGATGTGACTGAAGATCAAGACCAGGAAGAGCCTGATGATGGAGTTCCTATTGTAGCTACTAGTTACAGGAGCTTCTGGTTTTGTTGCCACTCACCTGATTAAACAGCTTCTGGAACAAGGACGCTACCGTGTCAGGGGAACAGTGCGTAGCAAGAAGCGACAGGAGAAGGTAGCTGTAGCTACACAACATTGTGATAATTATTAGTATTTAATACTGATTGTGAGTAGCTAGGTATAATATAGCTAAAAAGTTAATTTTGATTGCTATAATTCTGGCACTGAGCTTGAGCTAAATGCACACAGCTGCCAACGATATGAATCTCAATGTTAACTGATATTACCTCTCTTCAGGTGAAGCCATTGTTGGAGCTAGTACCTGATGCCAAGTATCCCCTGAGGTTGGTAGAGGCTGATCTGTGTAAACCAGAAACCTGGCCAAGTGCAGTTCAACGTTGCACCTATGTGTTTCATGTAGCCTCTCCATTTATTATTGGAGGAGATGAGGCTGTGCTCATTCGTACAGCAGTGGAGGGTACTACAAATGTGCTTCAAGCTTGTGCTGATGCTGGAGGTGTCAAGCGCGTGGTTGTGACAAGTTCTTGTGCTGCAGTATCTTCTGGATCAGCAGGAAATCCTGGTAATCCATCCGATTATGTCTACGCAGAAAAAGATTGGTCAGATGAGGCCGTGTGTACCAGTTATATTAAGAGCAAGTTGAAAGCCGAACAAGCAGCATGGGACTTGGTCAAAAGGTTGGATGAAAGCAAGAGATTCGAGCTTGCAGTTGTCAATCCGTGTTATGTTCAAGGTCCCCTACTTAGTGCCAGTAGTGGAGAGGGTTCACAGGAGTTCTGCCTTAGCTTACTCAATGGTTCCCTACCAGCTTTGCCAGATTTCTCTACTGCAGTGATTGATGTTTGTGATGTAGCCGCAGCCCACATTGCTGCTATGGAGAACAGCAACGCCAATGGCAATCGATACATCCTTTCTAATCGAGTCGTGCATCTAAAGGAGTACGCTCAGATCATTGGAAATGAATTTCTACCTCAGGGCTATAAGATCACCTCCAGAGATTTACCCAAAGCAGTAGTATGGGTGGGAAAGTTTTTCAGTACTACAATGAAGGAGGTGTATGCCTCACTTGGAAAGAATATTGAGTACAGCAATGAGCGTATGGTCAGTGACCTCGGAATCCAACCTCGTCCTGTGGAAGAGAGCATTGTTGATATATGCTACAGTCTTATCGACCTTGGCATAGCAAAGAGGACTCCTGGATATCTTGGACATCCATCAAGAAGATCATCCAAGGATGAAACAGCACAGTATATAGCTCCCATCCCAAGATGAATAAGCATGCATAATGTATTAGTATTGATCCATGAACTTCTAGTGTGTATATCACAAGTATAAAAAATTAATTAAAAATTGAAACAAAAGTAGGGGTGGCAGTAACAAAAAGCACTAATACAAGAGTGGTAGTGATGGAAAACTAATACTAGGAGACAGTGAAAAGAATTTAAAGATTCTAAAGAAGAACGCGAAAACGCAATTAACAGTATCCATTTAAGATCCAAAATATTTTTTTCTGGATTCTGTAAAATTGAGGATCTAAGCCATCTTCCGCTTAGCTATTTTCAGCTTAGAATACAAGCCAGTACCATCAGCTTAGGATCTAAGCCACTAGCATCTAAGCCACCTTCAGTTTAGGATCTAAGCCAACCTCAGCTTAGGACCTTCCGCTTAGCTATTTTCAGCTTAGAATCTAAGCCTGGCCCAGTATATGTATCATATTCTACAGTGATTAGCTACTTGCTTCTTTACAATACATAATATAATATAATTATGCATGCATGAGAGTGAATTAGCTATGTCAAAGATCTGGACCTATCAGTAACTACATAATTATATTATAATCTGTAAACTTAAAAGTTGGCACTTGGTGGCTATACTTTAGCAGGCAAGTGGCTATAGATCAGATGTATCTAGCTAGCTGTATACAATGATGGTGATGGCTAGACTAGCTATATACTTCACAGACATCATAAACAATGATGGAGTGCATGAGAATATTAATATTAATATTATATCAGTTTTGTATCAGTGTCCCGATTATTATCAGATTCTATAGTGAAAAACTTATGAGGCTGTACATGTGTGTACGTATACCCGGTAGCTATATATACTAGAAGTAAACTCAAGGCTGGACAAGCAGCAAGGGAATTTGTCAAAAATCGGACAAAAGCATGCAAGAACCTCAACCTTATGCACATGTATACAATTAGCTATCAATCCAGTGCTGGGATAAGCTATAGTGGAGTAATAATGCCAGTGGAGAGGGTGCAATATAATATTTTAATAGTAAGTTAATACCCTTATATGAAGTACAAGGTCTATGTCACAGACGTACTGTCAAAGGGCCATGAACAAAGAGCCACACGAGAACGCATAATTATAAACTAGTGGTGATGAAAATCATCTGTGCGGGGTGAGCCTTCGCAAAAGTCACTTCTTTCACACCGGCATGCATGCACACATGGGGTTAGTAGCTACCCCAATAGCTAGGCCTGAGAAGCTACCACGACAGTGAAAGTATCACAGATTGCTAGTATAATAGCTATATTCCAATAAATTATGCTGATCACCTATACTATAATTTTGGTAGTCTACATGCCACGACCATAAATCCAAGTAGCTACCTGTAGCCAGGCCCTGAGGGGATAAGCCTCCATGCAGTCATCTTCATGCTCAGGAAAGTGGAGTCTACCAGTGATGTTAATCGTGGAACTGAGCCTTGCCAGGGTGGTACAGCATCACCTTTCCAGTTTATGCCTTGCCTACACTCAGATCGATGGTGCAGTTCGGGCGTATGCGTATGCGCATGACGACCATTACCTTACGCGTTCAAAATAATTTAACTCTCTCCTCACTGAAATGAGCACCCCACAAACCACACAAACATACAAATAATATAATAATATTATGCTATAGCTAATATATATATATATATAGATCTATATGTATACATATAAAACCGCTTCCTGTCTCTCGTGTATTCGGGCTCGCTCAGGCTCGTCCCGAAATATCATGCAACGCAGAACGATCACTGGAAATGGGAATGATCCCACCTTCATGTTATGCATCAGGTACGTGATGGAATGCTAATTATCACGCATGAACAGTCCATCACGCGCCTGTGACACTATAATATTATTCATAGATGAACGCTAATACGCATGCGCCGTGTTCTCCCGCGGTGAGGTATCATCTTGCTTTGCGCGCGTGCGTCTGACTGTGCTAATAATTATAGCCCTTCTACGCACCCACGCGAAACTATTGATTATTAACGCTCGGCGCATGCGCACGAGCGTTACAGTACTCGGTTTGTCTGTCTGTCTGTCTGTCTGTTACCACTCTACTGCGTGCGTAAGGTATTTATGAATAAAATTGAACGTACCAGCCAATTTTGCGCCGGACTCCAAAGGTTTTCAACTAAGGGATTTCGTTAAAAAGCTTTCTCTCACGAGTTATAGCTTATTCTTCGTTTTAGCACACCAAAGTCAGCCATTTTTCGGTTATAGCCCTAGCGCATGTGCGTTAGTCTATTAATAGCACTAGGTTAAATTTAGCTCCATTTGCCAAGAGCTTATATAGCACTTCCTTACCTGTGGAAACCAAGTCTGTAGTGTGGTTTGTAACCAGGTCTGTAGTGTGGATATGGTTGGTTTGATATGTATGTGTGCACACAGCCAGCTTGCTGCACTCCTGATTGGGAAAACCAAGGGCTTATAAGCCCTTGGGAAAACACATGCATGCTTTCTTATTGGACAATCACTTCACATGACAAGGGAATATAAGCGCCAGACACTTAATTCACACTAAAACTTTTCACACCGTATGCAGGGTGATGGTTCCAAATTAACAATTGAATAATTTTCCTAGGGTACCTCCTATTATGTTTGTATATGGAAACCATGCACCAGATCATGGAGATGCTCTACCGCCGAGCGTTTGGCACCAATGGTGTTCATGATTACCGGTATTATGGTAGGTTGATGTTGGCAACATTAGCCTCGTCCCGGGGAGGGGGATCCTGGAACGTAATAATGGCGGATAATTGGTGGGTGTGGTCATACTTGGATGCAGGCGCGTGAGAGAATGCGGCATAGTCTCACAGTCACCCAATACTCGTGCATGCCCAGGAATATTCTGGAAGGTTAAGTACCTTCTTCCAGCACAACAGTGTAGTTGATAGCTGTGCATGCATTGTTGTGCTCACGTTCCTTAAAAGGAAGCTCCTCAGCTACCCAGCCTATGAAACAAAATAAAACTACAGCCCACTTTGACAAACTAAAACACAATAGCTAACTGTTCAAACTCTAGTTATCATGACTGAACAAGAGCCTGCAGTGATCAAGATTGAATATCAAGATCAGAAAGAGCCTGATGATGGAGTTCCTATTGTACTAGTAACAGGAGCTTCTGGTTTTGTTGCCACTCACCTGATTAAACAGCTTCTGGAACAAGGACGCTACCGTGTTAGGGGGCTTGTCCAAAGTCCTTGTGGAAAAATTAACGTCATTATGACGTTAGGGGGGGAGGGGGTCTTAGTCCATGACGTTATGCAATTGCATTACTAGAAAAGTGGGCGGGACTCGCAAAAAGGGGCGTGGCTAACCGAACTGCTGTGACGCTAAGAGGAGGGGGGGAGGGGGGTAAAAAGTTAACGTCACAATGACGTTAATTTTTCCACACAGACTTTGGACAAGCCCCCTTAGGGGAACAGTGCGTAGCAAGAAGCGACAGGAGAAGGTATTTATGTATAAAAATTAATTTCAAGAATGTAAACTTACTCCCATTGTTAAAATTTAACCCTTTGCATGGTAGTGTTTAAACTTCCGAAATTCTTGCAGGTGAAGCCATTGTTGGAGCTTGTACCTGATGCTAAGTATCCCCTGAGATTGGTGGAGGCTGATCTGTGTAAACCAGAAACCTGGCCAAATGCAGTCCATCGCTGCACCTATGTGCTCCATGTAGCCTCTCCACTTAGTCTTGGAGCTAACGAAGAGGAAGTTGTTCGTACAGCAGTGGAGGGTACTACAAATGTGCTTCAAGCTTGTGCTGATGCTGGAGGTGTCAAGCGCGTGGTTGTGACAAGTTCTTGTGCTGCAGTATCTTCTGGGATGACAGGAAATCCTGGATATCCACCTGATTATGTCTACACTGAAAAAGATTGGTCAGAAGAGGCTGCGTGTGCTCGTTATATTAAAAGCAAGCTGAAAGCTGAGCAAGCAGCATGGGACTTGGTCAAAAGATTGGATGAAAGCAAGAGGTTCGAGCTTGCAGTTGTCAACCCAGTCTACATTCAAGGTCCCCTACTCAGTGCTAGTAGTGGAGAGGTTTCTCAGGAATTCTGCCTTCGTTTACTCAATGGTTCCATGCCTGCGCTGCCTGATATCTCAATTTCTGTGATTGATGTTCGTGATGTAGCCGCAGCCCACATTGCTGCTATGGAGAACAGCAACGCCAATGGCAATCGATACATCCTTTCTAACCGAATCGTGCATCTAAAGGAGTACGCTCAGATCATTGGAAATGAGTTTCAATCTCAGGGTTATAAGATCACCTCCAGAGATTTACCCAAGGCTGTGGTATGGGTGGGAAAATTCTTTAGTGCCATGATGAAGGAGCTGTACACCTCTCTTGGAAAGAATATTCAGTACAGCAATGAGCGTATGATCAATGGCCTGGGAATCCAGCCTCGTCCTGCGGAGGAGAGCATTATCGATACGTGCTACAGTCTTATCGACCTTGGCATAGCAAAGAAGACTCCTGGATATCTTGGACATCCAGCAACTCGCTCATAGAAATGCTGTTTGAGACATTTTAATAAGCAGAACCAATTTAAATGTTACACCTTGCTAGGATTTCTGGATTGCACTTGTGTGCCGTAATACATTTTGCCCTATAGCTACGATTCTCATGCACTTAGCTATAACTTGTTCGTTGAGC
Organism: Cliona cf. orientalis; assembly: GCA_963930775.1. Taxonomy (NCBI): domain Eukaryota; kingdom Metazoa; phylum Porifera; class Demospongiae; order Clionaida; family Clionaidae; genus Cliona; species Cliona cf. orientalis. The sequence continues at coordinate 7,197,352 of OZ005695.1, forward strand.
ACTCTTGACTTGCAAGTGGAAGATATTACTGTTTTGCACCCCTCAAAAAGCAAGTGTAGGAATATATATAGTGAATGTAAATCTTGTTTTATGTAGTTTTTGACCCTGCCATCCCTACTTCATTCTTCAACTTATATTGTTTTTATACTTGTTTCTGTTCTTTTTTATTACTCTCAGTATAATTCGTCTTACATGATTTGCTGTCAATATTCCAGTGTGCCTATATCTGGTGCTATATTAGCTAAATAATACAAAGCTTCTCTGCAACATGGTCGAACTTCAATGATTTGCTTGCGCCTAAGACCCTGAACGTTACAGATTACTTGCCCCTTTGCGATACACATGCATGGGAATGAATTAGCTTTGTCAAACTTATTGCAGATCTGGACCTATCAGTAGCAACATAATTTATAAAGTTGGCACCTGGTGCATGGCCTAGCTACTTTAGCAGGCAAGTGACTTGTGATAGATCAGATGTTTCTAGCTAGCTGTATAGCTACAATGATGGTGATGGCTAGACTACTTCACAGACATCACAAACAATGATGAAGTGCATAAGTCACTTAGAATACATAATAATATTATTATCAGTTTTGTATCAGTTTCCCGACTATATCTATACTGAAGAGCTTCAAAGATATTATGTGAGATGAGGCTGTGTGTATGTACACCCAGTATACTAGAGGTAAACTCAAGGCTGGACAAGCAGCAAGGGAATTTGTCAAAAAGTTGGACAAAAACAAGAACCTTGACCTCACATGTACAATAATTATCAATCCAGTGCTAGTATAAGCTACTGCCATAAGTGGAGAGGGTGCAGATGAAATGAAGTAGCTACAAGGTCTATACTTCACAGACCGTCAAAGAACCATGAACACAAAGAGCCACACGAGAACGCGTACTGATATGTTACCGGGTATCATGCAACGGAGCACGATCACGGGAAATGGGAATGATCCCATCTTCATGTTATGCATGTACATTAATCAGGTACGTGATGGAATGATAATTATCCATGAAGACTAAGGCCACTATTGGTTGGAAATTAGTTTCTCATCCCCCGCCCGCATGGAATTTTGCTTTAGCTTCAATCTCGTCATTATGCCATTATATGCTACTACGCATGCGCAGATCTATTGTCTACGCCTGTATGTGTATTGCTTCTTTGTGTGTGCATTTTGTTATTTTAAGGATCAAGAAGTGTTTACATAACACATTTCCTGGAATGCACTAATGTACTAAATAATGGCATAATGGTAATGTACCGCCCGCCCGCATACAATTCTGGGAAAGTCCCTGATGAGAAACTACTATTCAACAAAATTAATAGTGGCCTAACAACATTCCATCACGCGCATGTGACAATAATAATATTATTCATAGTGGAACGCTAATACGCATGCGCAGTGTTGTCCCGCATGCGCGCATGCGACTGTGCTCAATAATATAATAGTCCTTCACGCACCCCCCCGCGAAACTCTTGATTATAATAGTTATTTATATGGTAGGTTGGTGTTGGCAACATTAGCCTCGTTCCGGGGGAGGGGATGCTGAACGTAATAATGGCGGATAATTGGTGGGTGTGGTCGTACTTGGATGCAGGCGCGTGATAGAATGCTCAGAGTCTGAGTGCCAGCTCCTTCACGCATCCAGTGCTCGTGCATGTCCAGGAATATTCTGGAAGGTGAAGTACCTTCCTCCAGTACAACACTGTAGTTGATAGCTGTGCATGATTGTGCTCATGTTCCTTGAAAGGAAGCTCCTCAGCTACCCAGCCTGCGATATAAAAATAAATCTACAGCCCACTTTGACAAACTAAAACACAACAGCTAACTGTTCGAATTCTAGTTATCCATAGAACCATGACTGAGCAAGACCCTGCGGTGATCAAGATTGAAGATCAAGACCAGGAAGAGCCTGATGATGGAGTTCCTATTGTACTAGTAACAGGAGCTTCTGGTTTTGTTGGTACTCACCTGATTAAACAGCTTCTGGAACAAGGACGCTACCGTGTTAGGGGAACAGTGCGTAGCAAGAAGCGACAGGAGAAGGTATATACTTACATAGTTATGCATAAAAATTAATTGCAAGAATGTAAACTTCCTCATGTTAAATACTGAGTATTTCTTTACATAAACTTCCTAAATTGTTGCATAATTATACAAATTTACACATCTTTTTTACTGTAATAGGTGAAGCCATTGTTGGAGCTTGTACCTAATGCCAAGTATCCCCTGAGGTTGGTGGAGGCTGATCTGTGTAAACCAGAAACCTGGCCAAATGCAATCCATCGCTGCACCTATGTGCTCCATGTAGCCTCTCCACTTAGTCTTGGAGCCAATGAAGAGGAAGTTGTTCGTACAGCAGTGGAGGGTACTACAAATGTGCTTCAAGCTTGTGCTGATGCTGGAGGTGTCAAGCGCGTGGTTGTGACAAGTTCTTGTGCTGCAATATCTTCTGGGACAACAGGAAATCCTGGATATCCACCTGATTATGTCTACACTGAAAAAGATTGGTCAGATGAGGCTGCGTGTACTCGTTATATTAAAAGCAAGTTGAAAGCTGAACAAGCAGCATGGGACTTGGTCAAAAGATTAGATGAAAGCAAGAGGTTCGAGCTTGCAGTTGTCAACCCAGTCTACATTCAAGGTCCCCTACTCAGTGCTAGTTGTGGGGAGGTTTCTCAGGAATTCTGCCTTCGTTTACTCAATGGTTCCATGCCTGCGCTGCCTGATATCTCAATTTCTGTGATTGATGTTCGTGATGTAGCCGCAGCCCACATTGCTGCTATGGAGAACAGCAACGCCAATGGCAATCGATACCTCCTTTCTAACCGAATCGTGCATCTAAAGGAGTACGCTCAGATCATTGGAAATGAGTTTCAATCTCAGGGGTATAAGATCACCTCCAGAGATTTACCCAAGGCGGTGGTATGGGTGGGAAAGTTCTTTAGTGCCATGATGAAGGAGCTGTACACCTCTCTTGGAAAGAATATTCAGTACAGCAATGAGCGTATGGTCAATGGCCTGGGAATCCAGCCTCGTCCTGCGGAGGAGAGCATTATCGATATGTGCTACAGTCTCATTGACCTTGGCATAGCAAAGAAGACTCCTGGATATCTTGGACATCCAGCAACTCGCTCATAGAAAGCAGTTGTTTGAGACATTTTAATAAGCAGAACCGATTTAAATGTATACTAATATTCACCTTGCTAGGATTTCTAGACTGCACTTGCGTGCTGTTATTATAATATACATTTGCCCCATTATAGCTAGCTATTTTGTATAACCCGAGTATGATAATTCTAAAGTACATTATTATGGACTTGGGCCACCCAGTTATTATATAGATTATCATTGGTTGTTTTGTCATTCATACAGAGGATAGCAGCTATTAAAGTACCAATAGTAACTGTTGTAATACGTTTTCCTCCACAACATCCAATTTCACACAAAGATTAAATTTTAACTTGGATCACGACTAGCAGCATGTATGCATGCCGTACACATGCGCTGCCTAAATTAGTGTCATAGCAGAATACATACAACATTGATTGCCAACTGTAATCCCAACAGGAAACAAAAGACTAACAGAGTTTAATATGACTGGATAATAATATAATATATGATATTATAGGACATTCCAGCTATTACTTATCCTATACATATGTAACACTTCTGGCCATGAGTGAATTACAACCAGTTTCTACAGTATTAACTATAGAGGAATTAAGGTGAGAGTGCATCACTGAAGAGATAAACCAGGAGAATAGTAACAAAAACAACAGTTATTGGCATTTATGCAATATTAATTTTTCCCAGGCATTCGTTTAGCAGAATGACGTTTGTAGTTCAGAAACGCATGTCCATCGTACTCTACAATGGTTATGCTTCTAAGTCTGTAAGTCAATAATTGATACCTGAATGCATTAGCTGATCAACAATAGTTTTTGTGGCAATGGATTTCTCACTAAATCCTATACAACACAGTATTCTTAGACTATCGATATCTTTGTTGTAACTCTGTCTGTATCAGAAACTTGAAGAGTTCTCTAGTCTAGCCAGCTAGCTAGACCTATTTCTCCTCTTCTAATCGTTATGCTGAGATTTATAAAACTTAAATTAATGATCTGGAGAGGGGGACAAGAGTCTAGCTCACTAGACTAATAGTTCTCATGCATTTGTAACTGGTGTGAGAAGTCTAGCAATGTTGTAGCAAACAAGTCCTTAGGTGTGATTTCATTTGCTTCAAGAAAGTCAACTTCTTGCTTGACTGGGAAATCGATGATTTCAATTTGATAGCCAATAGCTTAGTAGCAGGTTGTGAATATATTGATATCTTTGATAACTAATGCATTTTGCTCCTGGAAGAATTTCATCATTTTTTGTCCACTGTGGGTCACCCAATCTATAAGATGATGTACATAATGGCTATGATTTATAGAGCTGTAGTTTTATTTCAGAGTTTCGCTTGATGGAGCCAATAGCAAGTGCAGTAAGCACAGCATAGTCAGTAAGAGCAATGCTACAATTGATTGCTACTTCAGTTGCCACTTCCTTCTACTAACTACTGCCACATGTGCAGCTGTACTCAGCTGCAGAATCTGTCTTTTACATTAAAAATCTAATCCTAAAGTCTCTGATGGTTGGGAATACATAACATTCATTATGAGAGGATTGCTAGCTCTAGGTATATAATATATTAATTATGCCGAAGGTTAACTGTGTAGCACACACAAAGCTTACAATTTTTTGATATACGAGTCAATTACAGAGGAAGGGAATTTAAGTTTGATATACCCCTGGCCCGGGCCTCACCCCCTTTCGATATTACAATAATGGTGTACAAAAACACTGTCTGTTTGCAGTTGATAGTATACTCAGTTATCACAACTATGTCAGCATACATGAGAGCATTAATAATATCATACGTACATAATACATGTTCTGTAGATTTATAGGAGGATTAATACAAATCTACCTTCGATAATAATAAGACTTAGTATGATTAAGAATTAGAAACTACTTCAGAATCCATTGTCTTTATAAAGGCAGAGTATGACGTAGATGCATAAGTTTTCAAAGTCTTTAAACACCGATAATCATTTATCACCAATGGTACTATTTTCGGTAAAATCAGAAATACCTGACTGAAGAATGCAGCTAATGTAATTCCCACACTGTATGCCACTTTGCTGAGAATTGTGTAGTCAATGAGCCTAAGTATAGCCCACAATGGCAAAAATATACCCAAATCGAACACTAATACCACAACAAGCATGTTGATCTTCTTGGTGTCCTTAAAATTACCTCTTTTTATCTTTCGTGTCAAAACCGCAACCAAGACCATAATGAATGCTAAGACCAACGTATAGATGTATTGAAATGTAATCCAAACTGTGGGATACTGATTTTCGCATTTTTGTGTCACTAGGAAGTATGGAGGTACACTTTGTTTCATATATTGCTCTTTGTCGACCAGAAGACTTACGTCTAAGCACGACCAGAAAATTAGTAGAATAATCTTTACAGAAACAATTGCAGCGATCAGAATGAAGAGACCTTGATCAGAACATATCTGATGGACCTTACCAAACTTTTTGAAAATATGATAGATGCGTAGGGTTTTGGCAATTACAGTAGCAAGCACAGTATCAGTTCCAATGTTGATAAGGTAGATATCAAACATACAGATGAAAATTCGATACGACATTCTCATTTTGTGCTGATCATGAATGATCCCACTGTTAAATGTGTGGAAAAATGAAGACAAAAGGAGAAAAAAACAGCCAATAAATAGGCATAAACTTAATGTGGTACTAGTTGCCTTGATAGAGGGGTGCTTATGATAATAGAAGTAGAGGCACATTGAAAGAACCATCATGGTAAAGCACATACATATCATCATCAGGAGGAGTACAGTTAGATATGTTGGATAGAGAATGTAGATACGATCCAGAGTATCAGTTGGGATTTCTCCCATGATCGTTTCATTCAAGATGAGCTGATTGAGTGAAAAGTTATATGATCCTATAGGTACAAGTTGTTGGTCTTGGAATTGACCAAGTTTAACTGAGACTTGCATGGCAGCTGCACCATGGCTAAAGTTGAGAAACCCAGTGGCTCCTTGAAACCAGAGTTGTAAAAGTTGTTTCTCAAGCACCTCCATGATTTCTCTTCTCGACTGCGACCAGACAGCTCTATTATTGACACTAGCGAGAGAAAGGTTTCTCTCATTTAGTGTATGTATTGATCTATTTAAAGCACGTACAATGGCCACAACTGAATCATATAGTACACTTGCATACTGAGAGTTCCTCCGAAAATGAAAACTTTCTAATGACCCATAGGGGTGGGCTGTGTAGTTGAATTCATTACCTGGGTGAAGATCAAGGAAGATGGCACCATTGAATATTAAAGCATCAATTGCTGTACTTTGAGAACAATGTTGGAAATTATTTGGAGTTTCGTCAACAATAGTGAGGTCGGCAAATATCCAAGCATAGTGAGGCCATCTAAACCCATGATGATACGCAGTACAAAGTACATCTATAACTTTATACAGTGGAAGAAAACCAACTATGATTTTGGCACCAGTATTCTGTATCTCATCACGATAATCTTTAAGGTTCAAGTGTGGTTTATGATTGATTTCAAGTTGTGATATCACTTTGATACCATGTCGATTAGCCTCTTTGAGAAAAGCATACTTCGCATCCAAGAAGTTCACCTTTTGACTACTTATGATTGCAACCTTGCTCCATCCCAAACTCAGTATAAGTTGTACTAATGCTTTGGCAGTGGATTCAGACACTGGAAGAATACTGTGATGTATATGAGGAACTCTATCCCCATTTAGTGATGTGGCTGATATTTGAACAGCACTAGTCTCAGCATGTTGTAGTATTTCTGAGAAATGCTGAGCTATGTTGTGGCAAAAGTAGCCCACAATACCAATGATACGGTTTTCCTTTGAAGTTAACTCTTCAACAAAGGGAACTGTGCCCTCGTTTAAATCACACTGCAGAACTCTGACTGGAATGACTTCAAACCTGTAGCCGTGTATTGAATTTCCTATCTCATGGGCAGCTTGATAAGCACCAGATAGAATCATTTCTCCTTGTTGTTCCCACTCACTAGGTGAAGGTTTTGTGTTGTCTATTCCATCCACAGTTGGAACAATGGCAATAATGTGTAAAGTAGCCAACTTCTCTTGTTTAGTATCGGTGGTAGTATTAGAACTATTCGAGGTAGCACTGAGTAAGTTTGTGTATAATAGTAGTAGTAGCAGCACTACTACAGACATCTGGCCAGATAGCCAACTTTTTCTTTTATGACTCATTACGCTCAAATTCCTTACGATATTAGCTATCTCCTATGACCATAGTCTAAGAAGCCATAGTTATTTAGAAATTACTCGCTAACAGCTTGAGTAACAAATTGAAAGTTAAAAAATCTATAGATAAAGTTTTAGTATAGATATAAGACTGGCATGTTGACATACATTCACCATGCGTAAGAATGAATGTTATTATAATGACAAAGCAAAAACAGTTTTTGGTTGTCTTTGGTGGCTATCATAATGGATACACTGCAAGTGGTGTCATAACATTTATACAACAGTATTATAGCCCCAGCAAAAACACCATACTGTTATATTATATACACTATAATGAGTAGCTAGTATAAAATTAATGTGTCAGCACTGCAAATCTAAACATTCAGCTTATAAACGTTAAAGGTTAAAACTAACTGCTTGTACACTTTACGCTTTCTTTCTCGGGAATGTCCAATTGACAATGTGTAGACATTGGAAATTCCTTGTAACCAATGGCACCGTTTTTGGTAGAATAAGTAGCACCTGACAAAGAAGTGCGCAAGCCATAGTCCCAATGTTGTAGGCCAGTCTACTCAAGATGGTAGCAGAAATAATACGGAACACAATCCACAAAGGCGAAAAGATGCTAGCGTTAATAATTAGAGCAACAACGAGTATGTTGATCTTCTTGCTGTCCTTGTAGTCTTTGCGCTTGATTTTTCTTGTCAGAACTGCAAGTAGAACCATAATTAATCCGAGGAATACAGAATAACTAAATAAAGGAATAAGCCAAAAACCTTGCCCCCCTCTCGATCGACATTCCTGTTTTACTTGAATAAATGGCGGTACAGTTGTTGAGATAAGCTGCTCAACATCAACGAGATGAGCAGCATCCAGACTTGCCCAAGCAATCAGCATTGGAATCTTCACGGAAGCAAGGCCCGAAATGAGAAGGAAGAGAACTGGATCAGAAAAAATACGACTGACTTTACCAAATGTTTTGAAGATGTGGTAAATACGTAGGGTCTTGGCAATTACAGCGGCCAAAACTATGTCCATTCCAATGTTTGTACAGGAGACACTAAACATACAGACAAACGTTCGGAGTGACTCATTTCTGCTATATACGATGGTTCCACTGGTGATAGCATGAATTAAGGATGCAGCGAGAAGAATATAGCTGCCTACAAACATGCAGAGGCTGAGAGTATTGCTGGTGGCCTTTATTGCTGGTTCATTACGGTAATAGATGAAGAGGCACATTGAAATTGTTGTTAAGATTAGGCAAAACGAAACCAGAAATAACATGATTACTGTAACTGCTATAGGGTATAGTATATACTTACGATCAAGTGTGTGACTTGGAATTAGTCCTAACACAGTTTTGTTTAAAGTAAGCTGATTCAAGGAATGATAATACGACCCTATCTGCACTGGTTGTCCATTCTGGACTTGAAGAATATCTATTGAGGTCTGAGCAGCTGCTGCACTATGGCTGAAGTTTAGCCAGCCAGTGGCACCTTGAAATGAGAGTTGAGAAAGTTGCTCCTCAAGTACATCCATGATCTCAAACCCTGTATCCTGGTGGATGTTGGTGAGAGAAAGGTTTCGCTCATTTAGTACACTGAGTGATCTGTTGATAGTAAGTGCCACTGCCCAAATGGAGTCATAGAGTACACTTGCATATGGATTACTTTGAAGAGAGATATTTAGTTCCACTGAAGATTTCTCTAGCTTTTCAAGGTATACTTCATGATAAGCACTGTAGTTGAGTCCAGACGGTAAAACATCTTGTGGATTAAATTTTGCACGAGCTAAATCAAGGAATATCACATTATTGATGGCTTCAGCTTGACAGTAATCGTTGAAGATGTTAGGTTTACTGATGTCGGCGAAAACCCAAGCGTAATCCGGCCATTTAAATCCATTAAAATACGCAGCACAAAGAATATCAACAGCTTCAGATTGTGGGATAAATGCAACAATAATTTTGATGCCATACCTTTGCAACTCTTGTAAATATTCTGTTGGAGAGAGAAATGTCTCTATATGCGTTGCTATTTGAATACCTTGTCCTTTGGCATTCCTTAGGAAGGCACGTGTTGAGTCCACAATACTTGGGTGTCGACTGCTTATGACTGCAATTCTTTTCCACCCAAAGCTCTGCATTAGATGAATAGTTGCTGAATGTATGGATTCCCTTAAGGGCAGGATACTATGATGTAGATGAGGAGAACTATCAACTGTTATTGAAGTAGCTGATATCTGAACAACATGTGTGATCCAAGAGTGTGCTATCTGAGAAAAAAGCTGGGCAATAGTGTTACAAAAGTAGCTCACTATGCCTACGATGTTATTGTGATTTGATGTTAACTCTTCAACAAAGGGCACTATTCCCTCACTTAACTCACACCGAGGAACTTGGATTGGTATGACTTCAAGTCGATGGCCACTTAACAAATCAGAAGCTTCATTGATCTCTTTGATGGCTAACTGTGCACCTAGAAGACTCTCTTCACCTTTTTTCCACTGTGGGTCGCCTAGTCCAAACATGGTAGGAATAATGACTATGATTTGTAGAGCTGTAGATCTTTCCATATTTGCTTCAGAGACTGAACTTGTGTAGCTCGATGAAACGGCAAACACTGTAGGAGGACCATGTAAGCATGGAATGGTCAGCAATAGCAATATTATAATTGACTGCTGTTTTACTTTCCACTTCTTTCTACTAACTACTGCCATAGTGTATTCAGAATCTGTCTGTCCTCCTTAGCTCGATTCTTGACTTCTTTGATAAATCCTGAAGTCCCTTTATTGGTTGGGAATATGCCCCTTTATTATATTATTTATATATCAGGACGACAGTGATAGATACAGAGGATGCATGTGCATTCCGGGTATATATAATGCTATACCACTGTTAGTAAAGATTTGGATCCCCTCATTGATATTACGTCATATTTGGAGGAAGGAGAATCCAATTGATCAGGTCCCCCACAACTGGACCTCCACCCTTTTAATGTACAGTCTTAGACTTCCCGATTAATTGCAGTTGGTAAGTGCTCCTGTACGTATTCAGTTGTCACAACTATGTCAACACAGGTGTGCACATCATGATTATTATTAACATTAAGTACAAGAATATGAGTCAGACATGAAATGATAATATGAACTAGAAATTACTTCAGAATTTCTTGAAGCAAAGTACGATGTGAATAAATAACTTTTACGAGACATTAACAATAGACTAAGTCACAAATCAGAAACATGTGACCTATACAGGCAAATTTAACACTAATGCTATAATACCACCATAGTAGTAGAGTCAGTAACCCATGCAAAGTATTACCTTGGTACGTACAGCTATGTTAATTTTTTGTTCTTTAAAGTCAAAACAACACACTATAATAAAATATGATGTGATTATAATAATGTGTGATTATTACATTATAAAAGCTGATTATATTATAGATCTATAGTTGTAATTATTACAAATTTTTCCAGTTGGATGCTCGATCAATGCTCTGTCTGAGATCCTGTGATTTCTCTCCATGTAGTGAGTAGTCGACCCCGACAGTTACGTACCACTAATGGAATAGTTTTTGGAAGAAGCAACAGCGCCTGACAGAGGACAGCAGCTATTAGTGTACCAAAAGTATATGCCAGCCACCTCAAAATTGGGGCAGCCATGCCTTGGAAAATGAACCATAGTGGTGCAAGAATGTAGGCATCAAGAATTAAAGCATAAACAAGTAAATTAATTTTCTTGCTATCTTTATAATCTCCTCGCTTGATTTTCCTCGTCAAAATTGCAAGTAGAATCATTATTAGTGATAGTAAAGTTGAGTACCCAAAGGTAAGAATAACCCAAAACCCTTGATACATAGAATGACATTGCTGCACTACTTGAATAAATGGCGGCACAGTTGTCGAGATAAGCTGCTGAACATCTATTACACGAGGAACATCAAAACTTCCCCAGACAACCAACATAATAATCTTCATAGAAATGATGCTTGAGATGAGAATAAAGAGACCTTGATCAGAACAGAGTTTGCTGACCTTACCAAATGTTTTGAAGATGTGGTAAATGCGTAGTGTCTTGGCAATTACAGTTGCAAAAACTAAATCAATTCCCACATTTGTAATGCAAAGATCAAACATACAAACAAACGCTCGAAGGGACTGCTTGCTTCCATAGATACTTATTCCATTGGTGATAACCTGGAAAAAGGATGAAGTGAAAAGAAAATAGCAGCCAATGAACATGCATAGGCTGAGAGTGAAGCTTGTTGCCCTCACTGCCTGTTGTTTACGGTAGTAAATGAAGAGGCACATTGAAATCGTTGTCAAGGCAAAACCTAATACAACTAATAATGCAAGGAATACTGTCAATTCGATGGGGTATACAATATAGATACGATTGAGTGTGTCACTTGGAATTATTCCTAACACACTTCTATTCAATGTAAGGTGATTTAGTGAATGATCGTACAACCCTATCTGCATTGGTTGTCCATTCTGGATTTGAAGAATTTCTACTGAGGTCTTTACAGCTCCTGCACTATGGCCGAAGTCTAGCCAGCCAGTGGCACCTTGAAATGAGAGTTGAGAAAGTTGCTCCTCAAGCACATCCATGATCTCAATCCCTGTGTCCTGGTGGATGTTGGTGAGAGAAAGGTTTCTCTCATTTAGTATACTGAGTGATTTGTTGATAGTAAGTGCCACTGCCCAAATGGAGTCATAGAGTACATTTGCATATGGATTACTTTGAAGAGAGACATTTAGTTCCACTGAAGATTTCTCTAGTTCTTTAAGGTACGTTTCATTATAGGCACTATAATTGAGTCCTGATTGCAATAGTAACTTAGAATTTATTTGGGTGTGTGTTAAATGAAGAAATATGGCATTGTTTATAGCATCAGCTTGACAACCACCACTAAATGTATCAGGTTTGCTGATATCAGCAAAAATCCAAGCGTAATCTGGCCACTGAAACCCATTAAGGTATGCAGAGCAAAGAATATCAATAGCTTCAGATTGTGGAACAAATGCAACAACAATTTTGATGCCAAACCTTTGCAACTCTAATAAATATTCTTTTGGAGAGTGAAATGTCTCTAGATGAATTTTGATTTGAATACTGTGTCCTATAGCACTCCAGAGGAAAGCACTTTTTGAATCCTTGAAATTTGAACTTTGATTGCTTATGATTGCAATCTTGTTCCATCCTAAGCTCTGCAACAAATATACTGTAGCTGATGCAATGGATTCTCTTAGAGGCAGGATACTATGCTGTAGATAAGAAACACCATTATCGTTGCAACTATCTTCCAATGAAGTGGCTGAAATCTGAACAACTGGTGCAGTCCAATAGTGTACCAATGTTGACAAATACTGGGCAAGATTGGGACAGAAATAGCCCACTATAGCTACAATGTTGTGATTTGATGTCAGCGCTTCAACAAAGGGGACTATTCCCTCAACTAGCTGACACTGAGGAACTCTGACTGGTATGACTTTAAGTTGATGGCCACTTAACAAGCTGGGAGCATTATTGATCTCTTTGGCAGCTAAATGTGCTCCTGGAAGAATCTCTTCACCTTTTTGCCAATCAGGCAGTAACTGTTGTATATTGTCTGACTCATACACATTGCTAGTTGAAATAACTGCCATAACTTGTATATGTGTACGTGTAGGTTCTCTAGTACTGCAGGTAGGATGAGTACATACTACTAATGGATGCTCAATGCACAGCAGCAGTAACATCACTGTATTACAAGCTGACCACATTTTCATCTTTATTTGTTACGTCGTTGTATCAGACGGCTAAGCTAGTGCACTCAATCTATACAGTGTCACTTGGTATAATAATAATTATGCTAACTTCCATCCTGATTGCATGATAGCATGCAATAATTATAGTCTACTTAGTGATGCCATCTAATACTATAATAGTCGTGCTCTCTTTTCGTACATTGTGCAATATTATGTTGTTAGATCTTGGTTTCACATATTCTGCAATGATGTAATTTGACGTTAACTCTTTAACAAAGGGCACTAGTATTCCCTCACCAAACGCACACTGAGGAACTCTGACCACTTAACGAATTAGAAACTTCATTAAAGCGCAGCAATGACAAGTGACGCTGCTTCACTTGCCACTTCTTTCTACTAACAATGAGGGGATTCAAATCTTTACTAACAGTGTAGCTATGCACCTGCATGCTTCGTTGGTTCTGTATCCATCACCATCATCCTCATATGTGTGATGAAAGGGACATAGTCTCAGCCAATAAAGAGACTTCAGGATTGATCAAAGACAACATTTAACCAAGAATCGAGCTAAGGAGGACAGACAGATTCTTACTAAAGTAGAACTATGGCAGTAGCGACAGCAGCTGTGGTTTCCTTATCTTGCTCATATATATTGTTGGTCCGATAAGCCGAGGGATCCATAGTCGACCTAGGCACATTGACTAGACTTGATGAACAGTAACCCCACAAATCTATGTATATCCTCTTGAATTGAAACAACTGTAAGACCCTGTACGGTGGCCCAGAATCGCCAATGTGCAATCTCTTAGCACAATCGAAAGGCCAATGTGCAATCACAAGTGACCTTCTGGGCCACCGTAAGCATGATTACTAGGGATTCTACGGTACTAGCTACTTGCCATATTGGCCATGACATGGCATGTAAAATATGTATGTATGTAGCAGCCATGTGACTCTCAACAAATTTCCATTAACTATTATAAGCACAGTACTACAGCTATGCTTCTCTGGAGTTTTTAGGCTCATCATAATATACAGGAAATGAACCATTTCCTGCTCACATACAATAATTATTTACAATGGTGTACTGTGCGTGATTACATTGTAAAATGAAATCGTTATGTACAGAGATCCTAATTAGATTATTGGCGCATGGTGATGATGCAATCACATGCGCGTATAATCATGCAATGTATAATAATATACGCGGTATGGATGGGAGGGGCTGGGGGGTTTGGGGATGGGTTGCCAATGGTTAGCAGGGTTGGTCTCTAGGGTTTGTCTATGAAAGGGGGTAAATAATGATTGGCAGCAGTGACAACAGCGGTGGTGTAGTGGTTGGGGCTCTTGTGTGTGGAACAGAATGTAGCGGGTTCGAATCTTGCTTTATGCTTTGATTTTTTTTCAGTTGTTGAAATTTTTCTAAGTTCTAGTAGGATCTCTGTACATAAAGAGATCCATTGTAAAAACTGATATGCCATACGCTTGAGTAGCTGTGATATAAAGATTAATGAGAACATAATTATTACAATTTTTCCACTTTCAAATTGATGCTTAATCAACACCCTGTTTGAGATCCTGTGATGTCTTCAAGTAGTGAGCAGTCACTTTTGAAAGCATTTTACAACTTACGGAACAGTTTTAGGAAGAATTAGCAGCACCTGACAGAGGACAGCAGCTATTAGTGTACCAAAGCTATATGCCAGCCAGCTCCAAATTGGGAGAGCAGTGCCTTGGAGTGTCAGCCATAGTGGTGCACAAATGTACACATCAAGAATTAAAGCGCCAACAAGTAAATTAATTTTCTTGCTATCTTTACAATCATCCCGCTCAATTTTTCTCGTCATAATTGCAAGTAGAACCATTATCAATGCCAGTAAAGTTGAATAACCAAAGGCAAAAAAAATCCAAAGCCCATGATGCACAGACCAACATGGCTGGACTACTCGAATAAACGGTGGCACAGTGTTTGAGATAAGCTGCTCTACATCTATGACACGAGGAACATCAAAACTTGCCCACATAATCAACACAATGATCTTCACGGAAAGGATACTTAAGATGAGAATGAAGAGACCTTGATCAGAACAGAGTTTGCTGATTTTACCAAACGTATTGACGATGAAATAAATGCGAAGGGTTTTGGCAATCACGGTGGCAAATATTATATCTATTCCCATATTTGTAATGGAGATATCAAACAAACAAACTGATTGCGTGACAGTATCACGTAATTACAGTCTACTTTGTGAAGCCATCTATAATAGCTATTGTAATTAATAGTCAATGATTTTGCATGATCAGTATAATATTGTAGACTTCATTATTAAAAATAGTAGCTGAGATGTTATGGACATGGGAGGGTTTCTGTTGTACAAATTGGCTAATTTGCTCTAAAAAATCTGTGGCTTATTAATTTTGAGCTAAAATATACTCATGGTCAACAAATTACACAACTATCTTCCTCTGGACCTATTATGTTCCGTGATGTCGGCATGCAGGTGTATATACAGCGATAATGTCATAACTATACATCACTTCCTTGAATTGGCTATGCATGGGTTTTCACAGATGTCATGACATTATACTATCGACTAACCTACTAGCTACTGTGCAATTCTGAATAGATATCAAATACTTAAATGGTATCACTTTTCTCTGATTTTGTGATTTGTCATGATAACTTCTGTCATGAAAACTTTTTTTTTTTTTTTTTTTTTTTTTTTTCAAGGAGACCACACAACAAGCAGAAAAAAAATTGTCCGGAAACCATGATATAGTTGAGCTGGATGCTTAGTAGAGCCATACAATGCAAGCAGGCAGCCTATACTCCAATTTTGGCCAAATTGGGTAAAGGTCGACACGTCTATGTGCGCGCGTAGCCCCGCCCCTCACGTAGCGCGTGGGCGGAAACATTGCAAATGCATGGCTTCCTATACAAACATATGGGGAAACTTCAAAGGGCCATAACTTTAATTGTAAGGTGTGAATCAAAATTTCCCGCCATCAAAATTCTAGTTTTGACCCATTCTGCGTGCCCATGTAAAAATTATCCCCCCAAGTGCTCCCAAACCCCCCATGAATTAGATTATTTAATTATTTAATTATTTAAATTTGCTTTTTTTTTCTACTTGTTGTGTAACAAGGAGACCACACAACAGCAGAAAAAAAATTGTCCGGAAACCATGATATAGTTGAGCTGGATGCTTAGTAGAGCCATACAATGCAAGCAGGCAGCCTTTACTCAAATTTTGGCCAAATTGGGTAAAGGTCGACACGTCTATGTGCGCGCGTAGCCCCGCCCCTCACGTAGCGCGTGGGCGGAAACATTGCAAATGCATGGCTTCCTATACAAACATATGGGGAAACTTCAAAGGGCCATAACTTTAATTGTAAGGTGTGAATCAAAATTTCCCGCCATCAAAATTCTAGTTTTGACCCATTCTGCGTGCCCATGTAAAAATTATCCCCCCAAGTGCTCCCAAACCCCCCATGAATTAGATTATTTAATTATTTAATTATTTAAATTTGCTTTTTTTTTCTACTTGTTGTGTAATAACTATAACAATTTATGTCTTTCGTGACAACGGTATACATGAATAGCCAGAAGGCTAATACGAGCATGTAACCTGACTAGTACTACCAGCTAACTCTTAAGTTTTGACCTTGTTCTGGAAGCTACTGGAGTATGCTCTGAGTGTTTGGTGCACTGATGTTGCTCTCCATCATCAGTTTCTTCCCCTTCAGAAGAGATTTCAGAGGTAGATGATGATTCACTTGGGGTTTGGAGGGTAGCTCGAAGATGGGCTGGAAATCTTAGTTTCCAGCAAGGAGGGAGGCGAGCTTTTCTTCTTCTCCTAGTTGTCACTTGTGTCCACTGCTGCTCTGCCTCATCACTTTGATTCTTCAACTCACTTTCCACTGCAGAGTGGGGAGGTGAAGGACTACACCCACTGCCCTGGGAAGACTTTGAAGCACGTCCAAGTTGGGTGGCATTATTTGGGGTTGGTAAAGCACTAGATGCACAAGTAGCCTCAAGAGATGGCTTGAGTGGCTCAAGAGTAGGTTTATCATTAAAGTTAGTTGCAGCTGGTACCATTTTTCTGGCCTTAGCTCTCTTTCTTCTCTTCCTCTTTCTCTTTGACTGGACTTCACTCTTCAAATCAGGGGCAGGCCAGAAGAAGCTGACAGAGAAGCCACCTGTGGTTGACTTGGCAGTCCACATTGCTTCATCCAGTCTCAAACAGCTTTGCTGAAGCTGGAGACTTAGCGACAGGGGAAAGCCCAGGGCACACAATGAGGCAAAGTTGCCTTCTAGCACAGCCACTTTGATGGCCTTGTCAGCCATTTTTTTCAACTTAGCAAATTATAAACATAGTAGTTAGCTATTAGTAAAATAAAATATCCAGCATAGTATAATAATATTATTTCACATATTATTATTATGTTCTAATTAATTATGTCAGCAGTGCCCTAGTGAGAGTTCTGTTAGGAGGGGCAGTCTATGGTATTCATATCGAGATCAGCATCATCGCTTATCAGGGTTTCATCCAGAAAGAAAATTTGGGGGAGAAGTGGGTGTGGCAGTTTCACGCACCGTGACCCCTCCCCCAATTAAGCATTGATATGGATTAATGATTGTATTTTCTGATGTCACTGAGGTATTGCATAGTTTTATCTAGTGCTCTTAAATAATTGAGTCATGAAGTAGGAGACTATACTGATCACTTGCAATGCGACGCAAAAATATACACGCTCCTCTTCCCCCACCATGCACCTCTCTCTCTCTCTCTTTCTCTCTCTCTCTCTCTCTCTCTCTCTCTCTCTAGATCTCTCTCTCTCCTTTTCCTCTTTTCTTCTTTCTCTCTTTCTTTTTTTTTTGGGGGGGGGGGGTGAGGGGGGAAGCTTCCCCCCCCCCCCCAATGGATGAAACCCTGCTTATGTACCACCAAAGGAAGAATCATCACCTGATATAGGACGACAGCTGCTGTAATGCTAATAATATTATAGAACACCACGTTATAGTAATTACCTCATAAGGGTATCAGCATTACTTCGGAATATAATCCATAGAGGCACACTGAATCTAACATAACTAGTCCAAGGATTGCAGAATAGCTGACCAGAGAAGGATGCCAAATATTGATGTGCTCAGACTGACACTCCTGTGTTACTTGGAAAAATGGAGGTACCCTTTGAGATACAAACTGCTCCACATCGATAACATGAGCAATATCTACGTTTGCCCAGATAATTAAAATAATTATAATAATCTTCCCAGAAACAATGTACGGAAGCCACAATGCCTAAGATAATAAGAATTTGATCGGTATAGGCACGATCAACTTTGCCATATGCATTAAAGATAATAGTAAATACATAGGGTCTTGGAAATTACCGTAGCAAAATTATGTCAGATCCTACAATTAAGATATCAAAATTATATACAAATGAATTTCTCAAGATCTAGAATCTCTTGGTTTTCAATAACAAGTATTTTTTGGTGATAGTGTGAAACAAGGATAAAGTGAGGAGAAAATAGCAGCCTACAAACAGACAGCGGCTGAGGGTATTGCTGGTGGCTTTTGGTTCATTACGGTAATAAATGAAGAGGTGCATTGAAATTATTAAAAACAAAGCAAAGTATGACAAGGATCGACAGAAGCATTGCAACTATAGCAGGGTATACTAAATAGATATGATCAAGAGTAACACTTGGAATGACTCCTAGCACGCTTACATTCAGAATAAGCAGATTTAGTGAGCTGTAGTACAACCCTATCTGCACCGGTTGTCCATTCTGGAGTTAAAGAATTTCTATTGAAGTCTGAGCGGCTGCTGCACTATGGCTAAAGTTTATCCAGCCAGTGGCACCTTGAAATGAGAGTTGAGAAAAGAATTCCTCAAGTACATCTATGATCTCAATCCCGGTATCCTGGTGGATGTTGGTGAGAGAAAGGTTTCTTTCGTTTAGTACACTGAGTGATCTGTTGATAGTAAGTGCTACTGCCCAAATGGAGTCATAGAGTACATTACATTTTGCATATGGATTACTTTGAAGAGAGAAATTTAGTTCTACTGAAGATTTCTCTAGCTTTTCAAGGTATACTTTATGATAAGCGCTGTAGTTGAGTCCAGATGGTAAAATATCTCGTGGATTAAATTTTGCATGAGCTAAATGAAGAAATACCACATTATTGATGGCTTAAACTTGACAGTAATCGTTGAAGATGTTAGGTTTACAGTTTTACTGATGTCAGCGAAAATCCAAGCATAATTCGGCCATTTAAAGCCATTAAAATATGCAGCACAAAGAATATCAACAGCTTCAGATTGTGGGATAAATGCAACAGTAATTTGATATGCCATATATACCGTTGCAAGTTTTGTAAATACTCTGTTGGAGAGAGAAATGTCTCTATATGCGTTGCTATTTGAATACCTTGTTCTTTGGCATTCCTTAGGAAGGTACATGTTGAGTCCACAAAACATTGGGTGTCGACTGCTTATGACTGCAATTCTTTTCCACCCAAAGCTCTGCATTAGATGAATAGTTGCTGAATGTATGGATTCCCTTAAGGGCAGGATACTATGATGTAGATGAGGAGGACTATCAACTGTTATTGAATTAGTAGCTGAATTAAATCTGAACAACATGTGTGATCCAAGAGTCATGAAGTGACATATATGAACTAGAAATTACTTCAGAACTTCTTGATGCAAAATACGATGTGAATAAAATTAATAAGCTAAGCTTTTACGAGATATTAACAATAGTCATAAATCATAAACACTTGACCAACATAGACAGGCAAATGTAACACCAATGCTATAATATACCACTGCACCATAGTGTATAGCAGAGTCAGTAACCGTGCTAAGTATCACCTATAGTACAGCTACCGGGTATGTTAATTTTTTGTTCTTTAAAGTCAAAACATTAGAAAAATTTTATAATATTATGACGTGACTATAATAATGTGTGATGATTACATTATAAAAGCTGATTGTATAGATTTATAGCTATAACGTTAATTTACTAGCAAACATATTATTATAAACTTTTCCAGTTGGATGCTCAATCAATGCTCTGTCTGAGATCCTGTGATTTCTCTCCATATAGTGTGTAATCGACCCTGAAAGTTGCGTACCACTAATGGAATAGTTTTTGGAAGAAGCAACAGCACCTGACAGAGGATAGCAGCTATTAGTGTACAAAAATTATATGCCAGCCACACCAAAACTGGGCCTTGGAGTATGAACCATAGTGGTGCAAGAATGTAGACATCAAGAGCTAAAGCACCAACAAGTAGATTAATTTTCTTGCTATCTTTGTAATCTCTCCGTTTGATTTTCCTCGTCATAATTGCAAGTAGAATCATTATTAGTGATAGTAAAGTAGAGTAGCCAAAGGTAAGAATAGTCCAAAACCCTTGGTACATAGAACGACATTGCTGCACTACTTGAATAAATGGTGGCACAGTTGTTGAGATAAGTTGCTGAACATCTATGATACGAGGAACATCAAAACTTCCCCAGATAACCAACATAATAATTTTCAAAGAAATGATGCTTGAGATGAGAATGAAGAGACCTCGATCAGAACAGAGTTTGCTGACTTTACCAAATGTTTTGAAGATGTGGTAAACGCGAAGTGTCTTGGCAATTACAGTTGCAAAAACTAAATCAATTCCCACATTTGTAACACAAAGATTAAACATACAGACAAACATTCGAAGGGACTGCTTGTTTCCATAGATGCTTATTCCACTGGTAATATCCTGGATAAAGGATGAGGTGAGAAGAAAATAGCAGCCAATGAACATGCATAGGCTGAGAGTGAAGCTTGTTGCCTTAACTGCCTGTTGTTTACGGTAGTAAATGAAGAGGCACATTGAAATCGTTGTCAAGGCAAAACCTAATACAATTAATAATGCAAGGAGTACTGTCAATTTGATGGGGTATACAATATAGATACGATTGAGTGTGTCACTTGGAATTATTCCTAACACACTTCTATTCAATGTAAGGTGATTTAGTGAATGATCGTACGATGATATTTGTACTGGTTGTCCATTCTGGATTTGAAGAATTTCGATTGAGGTCTGAGCAGCTGCTGCACTATGGCTGAAGTTTAGCCAGCCAGTGGCACCTTGAAATGAGAGTTGAGAAAGTTGCTCCTCAAGTACATCCATGATCTCAATACCTGTATCCTGGTGGATGTTGGTGAGAGAAAGGTTTCTCTCATTTAGTATACTGAGTGATCTGTTGATAGTAAGTGCCAATGCCCAAATGGAGTCATAGAGTACATTTGCATATGGATTACTTTGAAGAGAGACATTTATTTCCACTGAAGATTTCTCTAGTTCTTTAAGGTACGCTTCATTATAGCCCCAGTAGTTGAGTCCTGATTGCAATAGTAACTTAGGATTCATTAAGGTGTGTGTTAAATGAAGAAACATGGCATTGTTTATAGTATCAGGTTGACAATCACCACTAAACGTTTCAGGTCTGCTGATGTCAGCAAAAATCCAAGCATAATCCGGCCACTGGAACCCATTAAGATATGCAGAGCAAAGAATATCAACAGCTTCAGATTGTGGAACAAATGCAACAACAATTTTGATGCCATACCTTTGCAACTGAAATAGGTATTCATTTGGAGAGTGAAATGTCTCCAGACGAATTTCAATTTGAATACCATGTTCTTTTGCACTCCTGAGGAAAGCACTTTTTGAATTTATAAAATTTGAATTTTGATTGCTTATGACTGCTATCTTCTTCCATCCTAAGCTCTGTATTAGCTGCACTATAGCTGAGGCAATGGACTCCCTTAGAGGCAGGATACTATGCTGTAGATGAGGAGTTCTGTCGATGTCATTGACATTATCAACTAACGAAGTGGCTGAAATCTGAACAACTGGTGCTATCCAATAGTGTGCTAATGGTGACAAATGTTGGGCAAGATTGGGACAAAAGTAGCCCACAATACCTATGGTGATGTTGTGATTTGATGTTAACTCTTCAACAAAGGGGACTATTCCCTCAACTAACTCACACTGAGGAACTCTGACTGGTACGACTTCAAATTGATGGCCACTTAACAAATTGGGAA
Source organism: Cliona cf. orientalis (assembly GCA_963930775.1). NCBI lineage: Eukaryota > Metazoa > Porifera > Demospongiae > Clionaida > Clionaidae > Cliona > Cliona cf. orientalis. The sequence continues at coordinate 7,219,562 of OZ005695.1, forward strand.
TATTATTGATCTCTTTGGCAGCTAAATGTGCTCCTGGAAGAATCTCTTCACATTTTTGCCAATCGGGCAATTGTACATTGTCTGATTGATACACACCGTTGGTTGAAACAACTGCCATAACTTGCAAATGTGTACGTGTAGGTTCTCTAGTACTGCAGGTAGGAGTCACATCGGTGCATACCACTAATGGATGATCTATGCATAGGAGCAACAACAGAACTGTAACACAAGGTGGTAACTGTGACTGCCACATTTTCTTCTTCATTCGTTACTTCGTTGTATCAGTCAACTAACTATAGCTAGTGCACTCAATCCATACACTTAGTAAAAATTAATAGTGCTAATTTCCATCCTGATTGTGAGATAGTATTACGTAATTACAGTCTACTTTGTGAAGCCATCTATAATAGTTATTGTAATCAACAGTCAATGGTCTTGCATGATCAGTACATTGTAGACTTCATTAGTAGCCGAGATGCTATGTACATGGGAGGGTTTCTGTTGTACAAAATGATGTTTATGCATGCATAAACTAGAATTAATCGTGCCATGCCAATGCACACGGCCCGTCTCCAGAGTGCCATCATGCAGGGTGCGCATGCGCACATAAGTATAAACCTCATGAATATTATAATCATACAGGTAAAGTAATTAATCATTACACAAACCAATGTGGAAATGTTTACAAACGCACATACTAGATAGTACCTGTTCTTGCCATTGTTCACCTACATAGGTGTTCAATTGCACAAATTATTATGCACACTCGTAAGGAATATTTTGGGCGTAACTTGGGTTGCTGACTACGTATACAGCTGGGTAACTTAGATATGGAAATTATAGTCGAAGTCACCAGATTTGATTACCAGCGTGGGAGTCCTGCCATTAGAGGCCAGGTACCAACTCATTGGAGAATAGGCTAGTAGCTACTAGCGTGGGAGTCCCAACCTTAAGTTAGGTACCAACTGGCCACAGAGCCAGCGTGGGAGTCCCGACCGTGAAGTTGAGTGCCAACCAGTACCAGGGGTGGTGACATCCAGCAATACAAGAACAAAGATGCTGGTATGACCATTAAGTCACAGGAAATGGTCAACCGTGAGTCAGCCTCTCCTACTATGCTAGTGTATGTGAATGTATGTGTGTGCGTGTACTAGCTGGTGAGTACATGATGTTTTGGTTGTCTGGGTAGGTGGGAAGGCTATTTTTTCACCACGGAGCTTCTTCTGCATTGCAGAGCAGGGATGTGCGTTAACTGGAACGAGCATGTATACAAGTTGGCATGAAACAGCTATTAATTGGCTAATTTACTCCAAAAAATTCTGTGGCTTATTAATTTCGAGCTAAAGTTTACTCATGGCCAACAAATCGCACAACTGTCTTCCTCTGGACCTATTATGTTCAGCATGCAGGTGTCAGCAATAATGTCATGACTATAATAATATTATATCACTTTCTTGAATTGGCTATGCATGGGTTTTCACAGATGTCATGACATACTATACTAATGACTAACCTACTAGCTACTGTGCAATTCTGAATAGATATCAAATATATGATGCCTTAAATGGTATCACTTTTCTCTGATTTTGTGACTTGACATAATAACTTCTGTCATGAAAACTGCGACATAGTAGTTAGCTATTAGTAAAATTATGATAAATAAAATATCCAGCATAGTATAATATTTCACATACTATTATGTTCTAATTAATTATTTCAGCAGTGCATGCCCTAGTGAGAGTTCTCAGTGTTAGGAGGGGCAGTCTATGGTATTCATATCATCGAGATCAGCATCATCGCTTTTGTACCACCAAAGGAAGAATCATCACCTGACATAGGACGGCAACTGCTGTCATGCTAATATAGAACACCAGGTTAGTAACTCATAAGGGTATCAGCATTACTTTGGAATATAATCCATAGAGGCACGCTGAATCTAACAACGGCAAGTGTTACAGCAACAAGAAATAATTTTTTACTGTCTTTGTAGTCTCTTCACTTTAATTTCCTTATCAAAACCGCAAGCAGAACCAAAATTAGCCCTAGGATTGCAGAACAGCTGACCAGAGAAGCATGCCAAATATTAATATGCTCAGACTGACACTCCAGGACCTGTATTACTTGGAAAAATGGAGGTACCCTTTGAGACACAAACTGCTCCACATCAATAACATGAGCAATATCTCTTTGCCCAGATAATTAAAATCATAACAATCTTCCCAGAAACAATGCCTAAGATAATAAGAAATTGATTGGTATAGGCACGACCAACTTTGCCATATCCTTTTAAATTAAAGATATAGTAAATATATAGGATCTTGGAAATTACAGTAGCAAAAATTATGTCAGATCCTACAAAAATATACAAATGAATTTCCGAAGTATCTCTTGGTTTCCAATATTTTTTGGTGATGGTGTGAAACAAGAATGAAGTGAGAAGAAAATAGCAGCCTACAAACAGACAGCAGCTGAGGGTAATGCTGGTGGCTTTTGGGTGCATTGAAATTGGTGTTAAAAATAAAGCAAAGTAGGAGAAGGGTTGACAGAAGCATAGTAAGTGCAGTAGTGTATACTAAATAGATACGATCAAGAGTAACACTTGGAATGACTCCCAGCACACTTACATTCAGAATAAGCAGATTTAGTGAGTCATAGTACGATCCTATCTGCACCGGTTGTCCATTCTGGATTTGAAGAATTTCGATTGAGGTCTGAGCAGCTGCTGCACTATGGCTGAAGTTTAGCCAGCCAGTGGCACCTTGAAATGAGAGTTGAGAAAGTTGTTCCTCAAGTACATCCATGATCTCAATCCCTGTGTCCTGGTGGATGTTGGTGAGAGAAAGGTTTCTCTCATTAATATTAGTACACTGAGTGATCTGTTGATAGTAAGTGCCAATGCCCAAATGGAGTCATAGAGTACATTTGCATATGGATTAGCTACTTTGATTCAAGGGACATTTAGTTCCACTGAAGATTTCTCCAGTTTTTCAAGGTATACTTCATGATAAGCACTGTAGTTGAGTCCAGATGGTAAAACATCTTGTGGATTAAAGTTTGCACGAGCTAAATCAAGGAATATCACATTTAATTTATTGATGGCTTTAACTTGACAGTAATTGTTGAAGATGTTAAAATCCAAGCATAATCCGGCCATTTAAATCCATTAAATTAGGCAGCACAAAGAATATCAACAGCTTCAGATTGTGGGATAATTGCAAGAATAATTTTGATGCCATACCTTTGCAACTCTTGTAAATATTCTGTTGGAGAGAGAAATGTCTCTATATGAGTTGCTACGTATTTGAATACCTTGTTCTTTTGAAGGCACGTGTTGAGTCCACAAAACTTGGGTGTTGACTGTTTATGACTGTAATTCTATTCCAACCTAACCTCTGCATTAGATGAATAGTTGCTGAATGTATGGATCCCCTTAAGGGCAGGATACTATGATATAGATGAGGAGGACTGTCAACTATTATTGAAGTAGCTGAATTAAATCTGAACAACTTGTGTGATCCAAGAGTGTGCTATCGAAGAAAAAAGCTGGGCAATAGTGTTACAAAGGTAGCACACTATGCCTATGATGTTATTGCGATTTGATGTTAACTCTTCAACAAAGGGCACTATTCCCTCACTTAACTTACACCGAGGAACTCGGATTGGTATGACTTCAAGTCAATGGGTACTTAACAAATCAGAAGCTCCATTGATCTCTTTGATGGCTAACTGTGCACCTGGAAGATTCTCTTCACCTTTTTTCCACTGTGGGTCGTCCGGTCCAAACATGGTAGGAATAATGGCTACGATAATTAATTTTGTAGAGCTGTATAGAGCTTTCCATCAGAGACTGCATGAACTTGTATAGCTTGATGGAACGGCAAACACTGTAGGAGGGCCATATATTAAGCATAGCATGGTCGGCAATAGCAATGTTACACTAATTATTGACTGCTATTTCACTTTCCACTTCTTTCTACTAACTACTGCCATAGCCTATTCAGAATCTGTCTGTTCTCCTTAGCTCGATTCTTGACTTATAAGATGACTTTGATCAATCCTAAAGTCCCTTATCGATTGGGAGTATGCCCCTTTCATTGTATTTATCAGGACGGTAGTGATAGATACTGAGGATGCATGTACATATATACAATGCTGTACCACTGTTAGTAAAGATTTGGATCCCCTCATTGATATTACGTCATCTTCAGGGGAAGGAGAATCCAACTGATCAGATCCCCCCCCCCCCCCCCCCCTCCCCATAACTGGGCCTTCACCCTTTTAATGTACAGTCTTGGACTTCCTGACTAATTGCAGTTGATAAGTGCTCGTGTACGTATTCAATTGTCATAACTATGTCAACACAGGTGTGCACATAATAATTATTCTGCATAAGTATACATGAATATGAGTCAGACATGATTATAATATGAGTGTCATAGAGTCGGTAGACTCTATAAGTAGGATATGCCATATATGTAATACATTACAAATACCCAAATATCTCAAAATAGGTAATTTTGTGAAATTTCTAAGTGTGAAAATCAGAATCTCCAGCAAATTGTGCATCTAACAAGACCAAAATCATTCATCAAAACAATTGTACACGTCGAACCAGATGTTCAAAAAATAGGCCATTTCTCATTCTTTCTTCTTTCTTTCTTTCTTTCTTTCTCATTTCCAGGGCTAACTCAAGACTGTCTGGACCTCTCACCTTAGTTCTCATATAAATCCACTCTATTATGTGGCGCGCAGTGCAGTGGCACGCTAGTTTGGCATTATCTCGACAGTTACGTAATAGTGGGTGTGTACGGCGCATTATCGAATGGGTGTGTCTGATACGCCATTTTTGTGATATAATGCGCATGCTCGGAATGTGTTGCCATGGTGAAGTCATGTGACAGCGCCTGGCCCTATGGCCTAGCGCCTAGCGCCTAGGCGCTCTCAGAGGCGCTCTGCTAGGCGCTAGGCGCGCCTATGGCCTAGGCGAGCTAGCTCAGATGATTACTAGCTCGTACATCGCTAGCGCGTGCAACGGCGCGCTGGACCGATCATGGATATAAAGGTTCAAGGGTCGAGGAGCGGTAAGGCGCTAGGCATAGACGAGCTACTCGCTAGCGCTTACAGCGCTAGTGCTACGCTGGATCGATCATAGATATCGTCATACCTGATACGAAGGCACAAGGCTCGAACAGCGGTATTAAACGTACAGATCATAAAATTATGCCGGGTAGCTAGCTGCTGCCAACAGTAGAACTTTTAATCATCCTGTTCATCATCACCGTCAATAATATTTTTATGAACGCAAGTTAATGAGGGGCGTGGCAAAGAATTTTGTGCACCTCCCATCTTCCGCTTAATTAATGAGCAAACCATGTAAGATGGCATTGATAAATTACAATAAAAAAAGAACAGAAACAAGTATAAAAACAATTGAATAAAATTGAAGAATGAAGTAGGGATGGCAGGATCAAAAAGTACACAAACAAGGGATAATCGCATCTACTATACATCCCTACGCTTGCTTTTTGAGGGGTGCAAAAATAGCCAGTAATAATGCGATTGAATGAAACTGATAAACCCAAACCATCGTGACAACTAGGGAACAACCCTGCACGAATATCTCCCACATGCCGCACTCAATAAATACGTCAACCATGATTAATAGGTGCACAACAGTCGAGAAAAGCCATAACTTGCAAATGTGTACGTGTAGGTTCTCTAGTACTGCAGGTGGAGTCACATCGGTACATACCACTGATGGATGATCTACGCATAGGAGCAGCAACATAACTGTAACACAAGGTGGTAAGTGTGACTGCCACATTTTCTTCTTCATTCGTTATTTCGTTTTATCAGACGACTATAGCTAGTGCACTCAATCCATGCACTTAGTAAAATAATAATAATAGTGCTAACTTCCATCCTGATTGCATGACAGTATCACGTAATTACAGTCTACTTTGTGAAGCCATCTATAATAGCTACTGTAATTAATAGTCAATGGTTTCGCATGATCAGTATATTGTACACTTCATTATTAAAAATAGTAGCTGAGATGTTATGGACATGGGAGGGTTTCTGTTGTACAAATTGGCTAATTTGCTCTAAAAAAATCTGTGGCTTATTAATTTCGAGCTGAAATTTACTCGTGGTCAACAAATCACACAAGTATCTTACTATTATGTCCCGTGATGTCATACATCACTTCCTTGAATTGGCTATGCATGGGTTTTCACAGATATAATTACGACATTATACTATTGACTAACTTACTACTGTGCAATTCTGAATAGATATCAAAATATAATACCCGATACCTTAAAAGGTGTCACACTTTTCTCTAATTTTGTGATTTGTCATGATAATCGAAAAAAGAAAACTTAGCATAAACACTGCGACATAGTAGTTAGCTATTAGTAAATGATAATTTAAAATAAAATATCCAGCATAGTATAATATTTCACATATTATTATGTTCTAATTATGTCAGCAGTGCCCTAGCAAGAGTTCTATTTTCAAAATACAGGAGGGGCAGTCTATGGTATTCATATGGAAATCAGCATCATTGCTTATGTACCACCAAAGGAAGAATTTTCGGTAGAATCAAGATCACCTGACACAGGATGGCAGCTGCTGTAATACTATTATAGCTCATAACTTAAAGGGAATCAGCATTACTTCGATAATCCATAGAGGGACACTCAATCCAATGTGCATGCAGGGTATGTGCTCTACTATAACAGAGCTCTAGTTCTTTAAAGTCAAACATTTCACACTTACTATAATAATAAATATTATTGTAATATTCAATGATGACATGATTATAATAATGTGTGATGATTACGTTGTAAAAGCTAGATTTATATAATTATAGCTGTAATGTTAATTTACTAGAAAACATATTAATTTTTCAAGTTGCATGCTCAATCAACGCTCTGTCTGAGATCCTATGATTTCTCTCTGCTAGTGAGTCGTTGATCTTGATAGTTACGTACCACTAATGGAACAGTTTTTGGAAGAAGCAACAGCACTTGACAGAGGACAGCAGCTATTAGCGTACCAAAAGTATATGCCAGCCACCTCAAAATTGGGCCTTGGAGTATGAACCATAGTGGTACAAGAATGTAGACATCAAGAGCTAAAGCACCAACAAGTAGATTAATTTTCTTGCTATCTTTGTAATCTCCTCGCTTGATTTTCCTCGTCATAATTGCAAGTAGAACCATTATTAGTAATAGTAAAGTTGAGTAGCCAAAGGTAAGAATAACCCAAAACCCTTGATACATAGAATGACATTCCTGCACTACTTGAATAAATGGCGGCACAGTAGTCGAGACAAGCTGGTGAACATCTATGATACAAGGGATATCAAAACTTCCCCAGATAACCAACATAATAATCTTCACAGAAATGATGCTTAAGATGAGAATGAAGAGACCTTGATCAGAACAAATACGACTGACTGTACCAAACGTTTTGAAGATGTGGTAAATGCGTAGTGTCTTAGCGATTACAGTTGCAAAAACTAAATCAATTCCCACATTTGTAATGCAAAGATCAAACATACAAATAAACATTCGAAGGGACTGCTTACTTCCATAGATGCTTATTCCACTGGTAATATCCTGGAAAAACGATGAAGTGAGAAGAAAATAGCAGCCTATGAACATGCATAGGCTGAGAGTGAAGCTTGTTGCCCTCACTGCCTGTTGTTTGCGGTAGTAAATGAAGAGGCACATTGAAATCGTTGTCAAGGCAAAACCTAATACAACTAATAATGCAAGGAGTACTGTCAATTCGATGGGGTATACAATATAGATACGATCGAGTGTGTCACTTGGAATTATTCCTAACACACTTCTATTCAATGAAAGATGATTTAGTGAATGATCGTACAACCCTATCTGCACTGGTTTTCCATTCTGGATTTGAAGAATTAGTACTGAGGTCTTTACAGCTGCTGCACTATGGCTGAAGTTTAGCCAGCCAGTTGCACCTTGAAGTGAGAGTTGAGAAAGTTGCTCCTCAAGTACACCCATGATCTCAATCCCTGTGTCCTGGTGGATGTTGGTAAGAGAAAGCTTTCTCTCCTTTAGTACACTTAGTGATCTGTTGATAGTAAGTGCCACTGCCCAAATGGAGTCATAGAGTACATTCGCATATGGATTACTTTGAAGAGAGACATTTAGTTCCACTGAAGATTTCTCTACTTCTTCAAGGTATGCTTCATAGTAGGCACTGTAGTTGAGTCCAGATGGTAGAAATAATTTAGGATTTATTTTCATGTATGTCAAGTGAAGAAATATGGCATTGTTTATAGCGTCAGCTTGACTGCAACCACTGAAGTTTTCAGATCTGCTGATATCAGCAAAAATCCATGCATAATCTGGCCATTTGAAACCCCTAAGATATGCAGCACAGAGAATATCAACAGCTTCAGATTGTGGTACAAATGCAACAACAATTTTGATGCCATACCTTTGCAACTGTAATAGGTATTCGTTTGGAGAGTGAAATGTCTCTAGACGAATTTCTATTTGAATACCGCGTTCTTTTGCACTCCTGAGGAAAGCACTTTTTGAATCTATAAAATATGGATTTTGATTGCTTATGACTGCTATCTTGTTCCATCCTAAGCTCTGTATTAGCAGCACTATAGCTGAGGCAGTGGACTCCCTTAGAGGCAGGATACTATGCTGTAGATGAGGAGTGCTGTCGATGTCATTGACATTATCACCTAACGAAGTGGCTGAAATCTGAACAACTGGTGCCATCCAATAGTGTGCTAATGGTGACAAATGTTGGGCAAGATTGGGACAAAAGTAGCCCACAATACCTATGGTGATGTTGTGATTTGATGTTAATTCTTCAACAAAGGGGACTATTCCCTCAACTAACTCACACTGAGGAACTCTGACTGGTACGACTTCAAATGGATGGCCACTTAACAAATTAGGAACATTATTGATCTCTTTGGCAGCTATCTGTGCTCCTGGAAGAATCTCTTCACTTTTTTGCCAATCAGGCAATTGTACATTGTCCGATTGATACACACCATTGGTTGAAACAACTGCTATAACTTGCAAATGTGTATGTGTGGGTTCTTTAGTACTGCAGGTAGGAGTCACATCGGTGCATACCACTAATGGATGATCTATGCATAGGAGCAGCAACATAACTGTAACACAAGGTGGCAACTGTGACTGCCACATTTTCTTCTTCATTCGTTACTTCGTTGTATCAGACAACTATAGCTAGTGCACTCAATCCATGAAATTAATAGTGCTAACTTCCATCCTGATTGTGCGATAGTATTATGTAATTACAGTCTACTTTGTGAAGCCATCTATAATAGCTATTATAATCAACAGTCAATGGTTTCGCATGATCAGTACATTGTAGACTTCATTAGTAGCTGAGATGTTATGTACATGGGAGGGTTTCTGTTGTACAAAATGATGTTTATGCATAAACTAGAGTTAATCGCGCCATGCCAACGCACACGGCCTGTCTCCAGAGTGCCATCATGCAGGGTGCGCATGCGCACATATATCAGTATAAACCTTATGCTCGTTCCAATTAACGCATAGCTATCCCTGCTGTCCAATGCAGAAGAAGCTCCGTGGTGAAAAAAATACCCTTCCCACCCACCCAGACAACCGAAACATCATGCACTCACCAGCTAGTACACGCACACACATACATACACATACACTAGCATAGTAGGAGAGGCTGACTCACAGTTGACCATTTCCTGTGACTCAATGGTCATACCAGCATCTTTGTTCTTGTATTGCTGGATGTCACCACCCCTGGTACTGGTTGGCACTCAACTTCACGGTCGGGACTCCCACGCTGGCTCTGTGGCCAGTTGGTACCTGACTTGAGGTTGGGACTCCCACGCTGGTACTAACCTATTCTCCAGTTGGTACCTGGCCTCTAATGGCAGGACTCCCACGCTGGTAATCAAATCTGGTGACTTCGACTATAATTTCCATACCTAAGTTACCCAGCTGTAATCAGCAACCCAAGTTACACCCAAAATATTCCTTACGAGTGTGCAAAATAATAATTGAACACCTATGTAGGTGAACAATGGCAAGAACAGGTACTATCTAGTATGTGTGCTTGTAAACATTTCCACATTGGTTTGTGTAATGATTAATTACTTTACCTGTATGATTATAATACAAGTTGGCATGAAACAGCTATTAATTGGCTAATTTACTCTAAAAAAATTCTGTGGCTTATTAATTTCGAGCAAAAATTTACTCGTGGTCAACAAATCACACACTTATCTTCCTCTGGACCTATTATGTTCGGCATGCAGGTGTATACAGCAATAATGTCATGACTATAATAATTATATCACTTCCTTGAATTGGCTATGCATGGGTTTTCACAGATGTCATGACATTATACTATCGACTAACGTACTAGCTACTGTGCAATTCTGAATAGATATCAATAATAATACCCGCTGCCTTAAATGGTATCACTTTTCTCTGATTTTGTGACTTGTCATAATAACTTCTGTCATGAAAACTGCGACATAGTAGTTAGCTATTAGTAAAATTATGATAAATAAAATATCCAGCATAGTGTAATATTTCACATACTATTAATTATTTCAGCAGTGCCCTAGTGAGAGTTCTCAGTGTTAGGTACGTGTTAGGAGGGGCAGTCTATGGTATTCATATCATCGATATCAGCATCATCGCTTTTGTACCACCAAAGGAAGAATCATCACCTGACATAGGACAGCAACTGCTGTCATGCTAATATAATATTATAGAACACCAGGTTAATTAGTAACTCATAAGGGTATCAGCATTACTTTGGAATATAATCCATAGAGGCACGCTGAATCTAACAACGGCAAGTGTTACAGCAACAAGAAATATTTTTTTACTGTCTTTGTAGTCTCTTCACTTTAATTTCCTTATCAAAACCGCAAGCAGAACCAAAATTAGCCCTAGGATTGCAGAACAGCTGACCAGAGAAGCATGCCAAATATTAATATGCTCAGACTGACACTCCTGTGTTACTTGGTTTGAGACACAAACTGCTCCACATCAATAACATGAGCAATATCACTTTGCCCAGATAATCAAAATTATAACAATCTTCCCAGAAACAATGCCTAAGATAATAAGAATTTGATCGGTATAGGCATAACCAACTTTGCCTACGCTTTAAAGATACGGTAAATATGTACGATCTTGTATATGTGTACGTGTAGGTTCTCTAGTACTGCAGGTAGGATGAGTACATACTACTAATGGATGCTCAATGCACAGCAGCAGTAACATCACTGTATTACAAGCTGACCACATTTTCATCTTTATTTGTTACTTCGTTGTATCAGATGGCTCAGCTAGTGAACTCAGTCTATACACTTGGTATATGCTAACTTCCGTCCTGATTGCAAGATAGCATGCAATAATTATAGTCTATAGTTACTTAGTGATGCCATCTAATACTATAATAGTCTTGCTCTCTTTTGGTACATTGTACAATATTATGTTGGTTTCACATATTCTACGATGATGTGATTTGACGTTAACTCTTCAACAAAGGGCACTAGTATTCCCTCACCAAATACACACTGAGGAACTCTGACCACTTAACGAATTAGAAACTTCATTAAAGCGCAGCAATGCTACAAGTGACGCTGCTTCACTTGCCACTTATTTCTACTAATAATGACTAAGGGGATTCAAATCTTTACTAATAGTGTATGCACCTGCATGCTTCGTTGGTTCTGTATCCATCACCATCGCCCTCATAATATTATGTCTGATGAAAGGGACATAGTCTCAGCCAATAAAGAGACTTCAGGATTGATCAAAGACAACTTAAACCAAGAATCGAGCTAAGGAGGACAGACAGATTCTTACTATAGTAGAACTATGGCAGTAGCGATAGCAGCTGTGGTTTTCTTATCTTGCTCATATTGTTGGTCCGACAAGCGGAGTGATCCATAGTCGACTTAGGCACATTGACTAGACTTGATGAACAGTAACCCCACAAATTTATGTATATGTCCTCTTGAATTGAAGCAACTGTAAGACCCTGCCATATTTGATACATGTAGCTCCTACATGATTACTAGGGATTCTACGTATACGGTACTAGCTACTTACCATATTGGCCATGACATGGCATGTACAATATGTATGTAGCTATGTAGCAGTCATGTGACTCTCAACTAACTATTATAAGCACAGTACTGTAGTGTCACTGTTTATTTTATAAGTGAGCTATACCTCTCTGGAGTTTTTAGGCTCATCATATACAAGATATGAATCATTTCCTGCTCACATACAATAATTATTTACAATGGTGTATGCGATTACATTGTAAAAACTGACATGCCATATGCTTGAGTAGCTATGATATAAAGATTAATGAGAACATAATAATCACTACAATTTTTCCACTTTGATGCTTAATCAACACCCTGTCTGGGATGCTATGATGTCTTTAAGTAGTGAGCAGTCACTTTTGAAAGGATTTTACAATTAACGGAACAGTTTTAGGAAGAATTAGCAGCACCTGACAGAGGACAGCAGCTATTAGCGTACCAAAATTATATGCCAGCCAGCTCCAAATTGGGGCAGCAGTACCTTGAAGTGTCAGCCATAGCGGTGCACAAATGTATACATCAAGAATTAAAGCACCAACAAGTACACTAATTTTCTTGCTATCTTTGTAATCATCCCGCTCAATTTTTCTCGTCATAATTGCAAGTAGAACCATTATTAATGCCAGTAAAGTTGAATAGCCAAAGGCCAAAAAAATCCAAAGCCCATGATGCATAGACCGACATGGCTGGACTACTCGAATAAACGGTGGCACAGTGTTTGAGACAAGCTGCTGTACATCTATGACACGATGAGCATCAAAACTTGCCCAGATAATCAACATAATGATCTTCACAGAAAGGATACTTGAGATGAGAATGAAGAGACCTTGATCAGAACAGACTTTGCTGACTTTACCGAATGTATTGAAGATAAAGTAAATGCGAAGGGTCTTGGCAATCACGGTGGCAAAAACCATATCAATTCCCACATTTGTAATGGAGATATCAAACATACAAACGAATGTTCGAAGGGACTGCTTGCTTCCATACAGTGGCGTAGCTAGAGCTAGGAGTCTGGTAGGGCACAAATATGGTAAATGGTCACTTGTAGCGCTAAGTTTGATCACACCCCAAATTAATACTGCTGAATCTCAATCTTTAGCCCACAATCTGGATTATTTCTGCTCTATTCTCATAGAATTAAAGGGCTAACACGATCAACGGTTAAGTAGTAAGCATTACTAGAATAAAGTTGGTCGGGCCTGGCCCTACTAGGCCCACCCCTGGCTACGCCACTGCTTCCATATATACTAGTTCCACTGGTGATAACCTGGAAAAAGGATGAAGTGAGTAGTAAATAGCAGCCTATGAACATGCATAGGCTGATGGTAGAGCTTGTTGCCTTTATTGCTGGTTCTTTACGGTAGTAAATGAAGAGGCACATTGAAATCGTTGTCAAGGCGAAGCCTAATACAATTAATAATGCCAGGAGTACTGTCAGTGTGATGGGGTATTCAATATAGATATAATTGAGTGTGTCACTTGGAATTATTCCTAACATACTTCTATTCAAGTAAAGCTGATATAATGAATGATCATACAACCCTATCTGCACCGGTTTTCCATTCTGGATTTGAAGAATTTCAGTTGAGATCTGAGCAGCTGCTGCACTATGGCTGAAGTTTAGCCAGCCAGTGGCACCTTGAAATGAGAGTCGAGAAAGTTGCTCCTCAAGTACATCCATGATCTCAATCCCTGTATCCTGGTGGATGTTGGTGAGAGAAAAATTTCTCTCATTTAGTACACTGAGTGATCTGTTGATCGTAAGTGCCACTGCCCAAATGGAGTCATAGAGTACATTTGCATATGGATTACTTTGAAGAGAGACATTTAGTTCCACTGAAGATTTCTCTACTTCTTCAAGGTATGCTTCATAGTAGGCACTGTAGTTGAGTCCAGATGGTAGAAGTAATTTAGGATTTATTTTCATGTATGTCAAGTGAAGAAATATGGCATTGTTTATAGCGTCAGCTTGACTGCAACCACTAAAGTCTTCAGATCTGCTGATATCAGCAAAAATCCAAACATAATCTGGCCATTTGAAACCCTTAAGGTATGCAGCACAAAGAATATCAATAGCTTCAGATTGTGGAACAAATGCAACAACGATTTTGATGCCATACCTTTGCAACTGTAATAGGTATTCGTTTGGAGAGTGAAATGTCTCCTGACGAATTTCAATTTGAATACCGCGTTCTTTTGCACTCCTGAGGAAAGCACTTTTTGAATCTAGCTATAAAATACGGATTTTGATTGCTTATGACTGCTATCTTGTTCCATCCTAATCTCTGTATTAGCTGCACTATAGCTGAGGCAGTGGACTCCCTTAGAGGCAGGATACTATGCTGTAGATGAGGAGTGCTATTGATGTCATTGACATTATCACCTAATGAAGTGGCTGAAATCTGAACAACTGGTGCCATCCAATAGTGTGCTAATGGTGACAAATGTTGGGCAAGATTGGGACAAAAGTAGCCCACAATACCTATGGTGATATTGTGATTTGATGTTAACTCTTCAACAAAGGGGACTATTCCCTCAACTAACTCACACTGAGGAACTCTGACTGGTACGACTTCAAATCGATGGCCACTTAACAAATTGGGAATATTATTGATCTCTTTGGTAGCTATCTGTGCTCCTGGAAGAATCTCTTCACTTTTTTGCCAATCGGGCAATTGTACATTGTCTGATTGATACACACCGTTGGTTGAAACAACTGCTATAACTTGTATATGTGTACGTGTGGGTTCTCTAGTACTACAGGTAGGAGTCACATCGGTGCATACCACTAATGGATGATCTATGCATAGGAGCAGCAACATAACTGTAACACAAGGTGGTAACTGTGACTGCCACATTTTCTTCTTCATTCATTATTTCGTTGTATCAGACGACTATAGCTAGTGCACTCAATCCATGCACTTAGTAAAATAATAATAATAGTGCTAACTTCCGTCCTGATTGCGTGACAGTATCACATAATTACAGTCTACTTTGTGAAGCCATCTATAATAGCTACAGTAATTAATAGTCAATGATTTTGCATGATCAGTATATTGTAGACTTCATTATTAAAAGTAGTAGCTGAGATGTTATGGACATGGGAGGGTTTCTGTTGTACAAATTGGCTAATTTGCTCTAAGAAATCTGTGGCTTATTAATTTTGAGCTAAAATATACTCATGGTCAACAAATTACACAACTATCTTCCTCTGGACCTATTATGTTCCGTGATGTCGGCATGCAGGTGTATATACAGCGATAATGTCATAACTATACATCACTTCCTTGAATTGGCTATGCATGGGTTTTCACAGATGTCATGACATTATACTATCGACTAACCTACTAGCTACTGTGCAATTCTGAATAGATATCAAATACTTAAATGGTATCACTTTTCTCTGATTTTGTGATTTGTCATGATAACTTCTGTCATGAAAACTTAGCAAATTATAAACATAGTAGTTAGCTATTAGTAAAATAAAATATCCAGCATAGTATAATAATATTATTTCACATACTATTATGTTCTAGTTAATTATGTGAGCAGTGCCCTAGTGAGAGTTCTGTTAGGAGGGGCAGTCTATGGTATTCATATCGAGATCAGCATCATCGCTTATCAGGGTTTCATCCAGAAAGAAAATTTGGGGGAGAAGTGGGTGTGGCAGTTTCACGCACCGTGACCCCTCCCCCAATTAAGCATTGATATGGATTAATGATTGTGTTTTCTGATGTCACTGAGATATTGCATAGTTTTATCTAGTGCTCTTAAATAATTGAGTCATGAAGTAGGAGACTATATACTGATCACTTGCAATGCGACACAAAAATATACATGCTCCTCTTCCCCCACTATGCACCTCTCTCTCTTTCTCTCTCTCTCTCTCTCTCTCTCTCTCTCTCTCTCTCTCTCTCTCTAGATCTCTCTCTCTCTCCTTTTCCTCTTTTCTTCTTTCTCTCTTTCTTTTTTTTTGGGGGGGGGGGGGGGGAAGCTTCCCCCCACTGGATGAAACCCTGCTTATGTACCACCAAAGGAAGAATCATCAGGACGGCAGCTGCTGTAATGCTAATAATATAGAAAACCACGTTATAGTAATTACCTCATAAGGGTATCAGCATTACTTCGGAATATAATCCATAGAGGCACACTGAATCTAACATAACTAGTCCAAGGATTGCAGAATAGCTGACCAGAGAAGGATGCCAAATATTGATGTGCTCAGACTGACACTCCTGTGTTACTTGGAAAAATGGAGGTACCCTTTGAGATACAAACTGCTCCACATCGATAACATGAGCAATACCTACGTTTGCCCAGATATTTAAAATAATTATAATAATCTTCCCAGAAACAATGTACGGAAGCCACAATGCCTAAGATAATAAGAATTTGATCGGTATAGGCACGATCAACTTTGCCGTATGCATTAAAGATAATAGTAAATACATAGGGTCTTGGAAATTACCGTAGCAAAATTATGTCAGATCCTACAATTAAGATATCAAAATTATATACAAATGAATTTCCCAAGATCTTGAATCTCTTGGTTTTCAATAACAAGGATTTTTTGGTGATAGTGTGAAACAAGGATAAAGTGAGGAGAAAATAGCAGCCTACGAACAGACAGCGGCTGAGGGTATTGCTGGTGGTTTTTGGTTCATTACGATAATAAATGAAGAGGTGCATTGAAATTATTAAAAACAAAGCAAAGTATGACAAGGATCGACAGAAGCATTGCAACTATAGCGGGGTATACTAAATGTGAATGCATAAAGTAAAAACGGATCCTTAGGTACACTTGGCCAATTTCACCCCCCAAAGGTGGGAATAGGTGCAAAATGTGATTCAGAGAATTTACAAAATTCACATTTTCAATTTTTTCAGGCTTTTCATAGAGGGGATCATATGGTTTTTATTGCATTTTTATGCTATTCAGGCCATTTCACATATCGAAGTGTTCCTAAGGATCCATTTTTACTTGATGCATTCACAAATAGATATGATCAAGAGTAACACTTGGAATGATTCCTAGCACGCTTACATTCAGAATAAGCAGATTTAGTGAGCTGTAGTACAACCCTATCTGCACCGATTGTCCATTCTGGAGTTAAAGAATTTCTATTGAAGTCTGAGCGGCTGCTGCACTA
Source organism: Cliona cf. orientalis (assembly GCA_963930775.1). NCBI lineage: Eukaryota > Metazoa > Porifera > Demospongiae > Clionaida > Clionaidae > Cliona > Cliona cf. orientalis. The sequence goes on from OZ005695.1 coordinate 7,236,863, forward strand.
TGGCTAAAATTTATCCAGCCAGTGGCACCTTGAAATGAGAGTTGAGAAAAGAATTCCTCAAGCACATCTATGATCTCAAACCCTGTATCCGGGTGGATGTTGGTGAGAGAAAGGTTTCTTTCATTTAGTACACTGAGTGATCTGTTGATAGTAAGTGCTACTGCCCAAATGGAGTACATTTTGCATATGGACTACTTTGAAGAGAGAAATTTAGTTCTACTGAAGATTTCTCTAGCTTTTCAAGGTATACTTTATGATAAGCGCTGTAGTTGAGTCCAGATGGTAAAATATCTCGTGGATTAAATTTTGCATGAGCTAAATGAAGAAATACCACATTATTGATGGCTTAAACTTGACAGTAATCGTTGAAGATATTAGGTTTACTGATGTCAGCGAAAACCCAAGCGTAATCCGGCCATTTAAATCCATTAAAATACGCAGCACAAAGAATATCAACAGCTTCAGATTGTGGGATAAATGCAACAGTAATTTGATATGCCATATATACCGTTGCAACTTTTGTAAATACTCTGTTGGAGAGAGAAATGTCTCTATATACGTTGCCATGTGAATACCTTGTTCTTTGGCATTCCTTAGGAAGGTACATGTTGAGTCCACAAAACATTGGGTGTTGACTGCTTATGACTGCAATTCTTTTCCACCCAAAGCTCTGCATTAGATGAATAGTTGCTGAATGTATGGATTCCCTTAAGGGCAGGATACTATGAGGAGGACTATCAACTGTTATTGAATTAGTAGCTGAATTAAATCTGAACAACATGTGTGATCCAAGAGTCATGAAGTGACATATATGAACTAGAAACTACTTCAGAACTTCTTGATGCAAAATACGATGTGAATAAAATTAATAAGCTAAGCTTTTACGAGATATTAACAATAGTCATAAATCATAAACACTTGACCAACATAGATAGGTAAATGTAACACCAATGCTATAATATACCACTGCACCATTATGATAGTGTATAGCAGAGTCAGTAACCGTGCTAAGTATCACCTATAGTACAGCTACCGGGTATGTTAATTTTTTGTTCTTTAAAGTCAAAACATAAGAAAGATTTCACACTTACTATAATATTATGACGTGACTATAATAATGTGTGATGATTACATTATAAAAGCTGATTGTATATAGATTTATAGCTATAACGTTAATTTACTAGCAAACATAGTATTAATAATTATTATAAACTTTTCCAGTTGGATGCTCAATCAATCCTCTGTCTGAGATCCTGTGATTTCTCTCCATATAGTGTGTAATCGACCCTGATAGTTGCGTACCACTAATGGAACAGTTTTTGGAAGAAGCAACAGCGCCTGACAGAGGATAGCAGCTATTAGTGTACAAATATTATATGCCAGCCACACCAAAACTGGGGCTTGGAGTATGAACCATAGTGGTGCAAGAATGTAGACATCAAGAGCTAAAGCACCAACAAGTAGATTAATTTTCTTGCTATCTTTGTAATCTCTCCGCTTGATTTTCCTCGTCATAATTGCAAGTAGAATCATAATTAGTGATAGTAAAGTAGAGTAGCCAAAGGTAAGAGTAGTCCAAAACCCTTGATACATAGAATGACATTGCTGCACTACTTGAATAAATGGCGGCACAGTTGTTGAGATAAGTTGCTGAACATCTATGATACGAGGAACATCAAAACTTCCCCAGATAACCAACATAATAATCTTTACAGAAATGATGCTTGAGATGAGAATGAAGAGACCTCGATCAGAACAAAGTTTGCTGACTTTACCAAATGTTTTGAAGATGTGGTAAACGCGAAGTGTTTTGGCAATTACAGTTGCAAAAACTAAATCAATTCCCACATTTGTAACACAAAGATTAAACATACAGACAAACATTCGAAGGGACTGCTTGTTTCCATAGATGCTTATTCCACTGGTAATATCCTGGATAAAGGATGAGGTGAGAAGAAAATAGCAGCCTATGAACATGCATAGGCTAAGAGTGAAGCTCGTTGCCTTAACTGCCTGTTGTTTACGGTAGTAAATGAAGAGGCACATTGAAATCGTTGTCAAGGCAAAACCTAATACAACTAATAATGCAAGGAGTACTGTCAATTCGATGGGGTATACAATATAGATACGATTGAGTGTGTCACTTGGAATTATTCCTAACACACTTCTATTCAATGTAAGGTGATTTAGTGAATGATCGTACAACGCTATTTGTACTGGTTGTCCATTCTGGATTTGAAGAATTTCGATTGAGGTCTGAGCAGCTGCCGCACTATGGCTGAAATTTAGCCAGCCAGTGGCACCTTGAAATGAGAGTTGAGAAAGTTGCTCCTCAAATACATCCATAATCTCAATACCTGTATCCTGGTGGATGTTGGTGAGAGAAAGGTTTCTCTCATTTAGTACACTGAGTGATCTGTTGATAGTAAGTGCCACTGCCCAAATGGAGTCATAGAGTACATTTGCATATGGATTACTTTGAAGAGAGATATTTAGTTCCACTGAAGATTTCTCTAGTTTTTTAAGGTACGCTTCATTGTAGGCACTGTAGTTGAGTCCTGATTGCAATAGTAACTTAGGATTTATTTTGGTGTGTGTTAAATGAAGAAACATGGCATTGTTTATAGCATCAGCTCGACAACCACCACTAAACGTTTCAGGTCTGCTGATGTCAGCAAAAATCCAAGCATAATCCGGCCACTGGAACCCATTAAAGTATGCAGAGCAAAGAATATCAACAGCTTCAGATTGAGGAACAAATGCAACAACAATTTTGATGCCATACCTTTGCAACTGTAATAGGTATTCATTTGGAAAGTGAAATGTCTCCAGACGAATTTCAATTTGAATACCATGTTCTTTTGCACTCCTGAGGAAAGCACTTTTTGAATCTATAAAATTTAAATTTTGATTGCTTATGACTGCTATCTTCTTCCATCCTAAGCTCTGTATTAGCTGCACTATAGCTGAGGCAATGGATTCTCTTAGAGGCAGGATACTATGCTGTAGATGAGGAGTTCTGTCGATGTCATTGACATTATCACCTAACGAAGTGGCTGAAATCTGAACAACTGGTGCCATCCAATAGTGTGCTAATGGTGACAAATGTTGGGCAAGATTGGGACAAAAGTAGCCCACAATACCTATGGTGATGTTGTGATTTGATGTTAACTCTTCAACAAAGGGGACTATTCCCTCAACTAACTCACACTGAGGAACTCTGACTGGTACGACTTCAAATCGATGGCCACTTAATAAATTGGGAACATTACTGATCTCTTTGGCAGCTATCTGTGCTCCTGGAAGAATCTCTTCACTTTTTTGCCAATCAGTCAGTTGTACATTGTCTGATTGATACACACCGTTGGTTGAAACAACTGCCATAATTTGCAAATGTGTACGAGTAGGTTCTCTAGTACTGCAGGTAGAAGTCATATCGGTGCATATCACTAATGGATGATCTATGCATAGGAGTAGTAACATAACTGTAACACAAGGTGGTAACTGTGACTGCCACATTTTCTTCATTCGTTACTTCGTTGTATCAGATGACTATAGCTAGTGCACTCAATCCATGCACTTTATAAATAGTGCTAACTTCCATCCTGATTGCGTGATAGTTGTAATTACAGTCTATTCTCACTTCGGATCCTTGTAAATAATATACTATTGTAACAATGGCTATGGTAGAGCATAGGATATCACTTCCTTGTAATAATACCAGTATTATACAACTGTACGTAACAAAGGCTTATGCTGACTAAATAGAATGTAGGGGTCATTAATGAGACTGTAGTGCTCACAGCTTTGCATTGGCAGTATCATCCATCTAGTACTCTAACTATTAATTATTGAATGAGAAAAGATGCAAATGTGGCAGCCTCAGTTGCAAGTTAATTGATGTTGAGGTTGTACGTCAAACGGTGAAGGCCCAATGGGGGGGGGGGGGGGGGGGGGGGGGGGGACCTGATCAATTGGATTCTCCTTCCTCTGTATATATGATGTGATATTAATGAGGGGATTCAAACTAATAGTGTATGCACCTGCATGCTTCATTGGTTCTGTATCCATCACCATCACCCTCATAGGTCCGATGAAAGTGAAGCAGCGTCATTTGTAGCATTGCTTCATTGAAAGATGGTTGCAATTATGATAGTATTCCTTATCTACTGCATAGTATTTTGCCTCTAAGAGAATCCATTGCATCAGCTACAGCAAGTTTGTTGCAGAGCTTAGGATGGAACAAGATTGCGATCATGAGCAATCAAATTTATTTCGAGGATTCAAAAAGAGCTTTACTCAGGAGTGCTAAAGGACACAGTATTCAAATTAAAATTCATCTAGAGACATTTCACTCTCCAAAAGAATAATTTATTAGAGTTGCAAAGGTTTTGCATCAAAATTGTTGTTGCATTTGTTCCATAATCTGAAGCTGTCGATATTCTTTGCTCTGCATACCTTAACGGGTTCCAGTGGCCGGATTATGCTTGGATTTTTGCTGACATCAGCAGACTTGAAACATTTAGTGGTGGTTGTCGAGCTGATAATATAAACAATGCATCTTCTTCATTTAACACACATCTTAATATTACTATTGCAATCAGGACCAACTACAGTACCTACAATGACGAAGCATACCTTAAAGAACTAGAGAAGAGTCTTCGGTGGAACTAAATGTCTCTCTTCAAAGTAATCCATATGCAAATGTACTCTATGACTCCATTTGGTGGACATTGACACTTACTATCAACAGATCACTAAGTGTACTAAATGAGAAAAACCTTTCTCTCACCAACATCCACCAGGACACAGGGATTGAGATCATGGATGTACTTGAGGAGCAACTTTCTCAACTCTCATTTCAAGGTGCCAGTGGACTTGTTACTTGAAGACATCATAAGATCTCAGACAGTGCGTTGATTGAGCATCAAAGTGGAAAAATTATGATAATTAATCTTAATATATACATTGTACACGCCATGCTTGCAAGTAGCTAGTATGCACCAAAGTATGTCAGCGCACAGGTGTATACAGCAATAATGTCATGATCATACATCACTTCCTTGAATTAGCCATGCTATGCTTGCATGAACGATTCACAGATGTCATGACATTGCACTATTGATTAACCTTCTACTGTGCAATTCTGAAAAGATATCAAATTTTGTTGTGATAAAGAAAACTTAGCAAAATTAATTATAAATACAGCAACAAAATAGTTAGCTATCAGTACTTTAAAAGAATAATTATGCTGACATAATATTATAATATTTCATAATTATTATTCCGGTACTCACAAACAGAGATAGCTATAATTATGTCAGAGAATTCTGTTTTCATAATACAGAAGGGGCGGTCTATTATTAATAGTATTTGTATTGAGGTCAGCATCGACGCTTACATACCACCAATGGAAGAATTTTCGGTAGAATCAAGATCACCTGACACAGGATGGCAGCTCCTAAAATACCAGAATAGAACGCCAGGTTACTCATAAAAGTATCAGCATTACTTCGGAATATAATCCAAAGAGACATGCTGAATCCAACGTCAAGAGTTAGAGCAACAACAAGTATGTTAATTTTTTTACTGTCTTTGTAGTCTCTTCGCTTTATTTTCCTTGTCAAAACCGCAAGCAGAACCATAACTAGTCCAAGGATTGCAGAATAGCTGACCAGAGAAGCATGCCAAATATTGATATGCTCAGACTGACACTCCTGTGTTACTTGGAAAAATGGAGGTACCCTTTGAGACACAAACTGCTCCACATCAATAACATGAGCAATATCTACGTTTGCCCAGACAATAAAAATAGCAATCTTCCCAGAAACGATGCCTAAGATCATGATAACAAGAATTTGATCAGAACACGCACGAGCGACTCTGCCAAATGTTTTAAAAATATGGTAAATACGTAGGGTCTTGGCAATCACTGTAGCAAAAACTATGTCAGATCCTATGTTTGCAATTAAGATTTCAAACATACAAATGAATTTCCGAAGCATCTCTTGGTTTCCAATAATAGGTATTCCTTTGGTGATGGTATGAAACAAGGATGAAGCGAGAAGAAAATAGCAGCCTACAAACATGCAGAGGCTGAGGGTATTGCTGGTGGCCTTTATTGCTGGTTCATTACGGTAGTAAATAAAGAGGCACATCAAAATTATTGTTATAATGAAGCAAAGTATGACAAGGGTTGACAGGAGTATAGTAAGTACAGCAGGGTATACTAAATAGATACGATCAAGAGTAACACTTGGAATAACTCCTAGTACACTTACATTCAGAATAAGCAGATTTAGTGAGTCATAGTACGATCCTATTTGCTTCAGTTGTTCATTCTGGATTTGAAGAATTTCTACTGTGGTCTGAGCAGCTGCTGAACTATGGCTGAAATTTAGCCAGCCAGTGGCACCTTGAAATGAGAGTTGAGAAAGTTGATCCTCAAATACATCCATAATCTCAATACCTGTATCCTGGTGGATGTTGGTGAGAGAAAGGTTTCTCTCATTTAGTACACTGAGTGATCTGTTGATAGTAAGTGCCACTGCCCAAATGGAGTCATAGAGTACATTTGCATATGGATTACTTTGAAGAGAGACATTTAGTTCCACTGAAGATTTCTCTAGTTTTTTAAGGTACGCTTCATTGTAGGCACTGTAGTTGAGTCCTGATTGCAATAGTAACTTAGGATTTATTTTGGTGTGTGTTAAGTGAAGAAATATGGCATTGTTTATAGCATCAGCTCGACAACCACCACTAAATGTATCAGGTCTGCTGATATCAGCAAAAATCCAAGCATAATCTGGCCACTGGAACCCATTAAGGTATGCAGCACAAAGAATGTCAACAGCTTCAGATTGAGGAACAAATGCAACAACAATTTTGATGCCATACCTTTGCAACTGTAGTAAGTATTCGTTTGGAGAGTGAAATATCTCTAGACGAGTTTCAATTTGAATACCATTTATATTAGCATTCTTAACAAAAGCCTGTCTTGAATCAACGAAAGTTGGATTTTGATTGCTTATGATTGCAATCTTGTTCCACCCTAAGCTCTGCAATAAATGTACTGTAGCTGATGCAATGGATTCTTTTAGAGGCAGGATACTATGCTGTAGATAAGGAAGACTATCATCATTGCTACTATCTTCTAATGAAGTGGCTGAAATCTGAACAACTGGTGCAGTCCAATAGTGTGCTAATGGTGACAAATACTGGGCAAGAGTGTGACAAAAATAACCAACTATGCCTATGATGTTGTGATTTGACGTTAATTCTTCAACAAAGGGGACTATTGCCTCACTTAACTCACAGTGAGGAACCCTTACTGGTATGACTTCAAGTTGATGGCCACCAAGCAAGTTGGTAGGTTCATTTATCTCTTTGGCTGCTAAGTGTGCTCCTGGAAGAATCTCTTCTCCCTTTTCCCACTGTGGTATTCGTGTTATGTCATCCGATGTGTATGCAGTTGGAATGACTACCATAACTTGTAATGCTGACCTTGATTCCTTTGTGCTGAAGAGTAGAGTCGTGTCATTGGTACAAATTACTAATGAGTACTCACTGTATAAGAGAATTGTCAACACAATTGCTATAAAACCGTTTGGCAAATGGTCCATTTTCTTATTCTTTATGCGACTCACTTTGCTAAGGCTAACTTAGTACTTAGTATTATAAATAGTGGACTCAATCTCTGTCGATCTGTGGCTACTATAACATCAGAATAGTACTGTCAATCAAGGATAAACTTCCTTCCTAATTGTATTATGATGACATGATATCATGTACTTCCATGATCAGCATGACATTGTGATACACAGATAATGGGCACATACGATATACGACATTATTTGTGTGTACACGCATGAGCACACACGTGCATAATAATAGTTCACACATCTTAGTTGCGCTTGCCTGCAATGTGCCAGGAAGCTTAAGTCTTTCTTATAACAATATCATAGTGAGGAAGTGATCATGATGTTGCATCACTACTAGGAATTACACCTGGCAGTGCGTGCATGTTGACATAATCATACATTACAGGCACGTCATATTATACAATATAATATATAAATACAGTAACTGATACAGGTACTCTTAGACTATTATAATAATAGCTAGTATAGTTCCATGCAAAATAATAATAATATTGAAATCAGTGCTATACACAATAATTGTCCGACAACCACATCTTACACCATTATCACGTGGTAGCCAGGTAGCTAATAGCTTTGAATGGTAGATAATGGCACTTACGCTGAAGGTTACTCAATACAATCATCACCGACAGGTATTCTGCTAAAATTAATTACTATTCAATACTAGAGCTCTCTCGAGCACAAAACCCTCGGCACGCTACATGGCATTAGCTACAAGCTTCAACAGTTGCATGCAGAAAAGGGGGCAGCTAAAGGGCTGGGGCCGGGGCGAGACAAGGATGAGGCTAATGTTATACTTGCACAGCAGTCACGGTTATTCAAGACGGTTCAACAGCTCATAGCAGCAACAACCCTGGCGTGTTGTATCAAACTCCACATTGTCAGTGGTGTCGACGTCAACTCAACCTTCCTCACTGTAGCCTAATCTCCAATTCTTGGGGACTTAGCTAGCTACATCTTAACTAGAAGGACTATGATGCAAATCCTTGGCACAAGACTGAAGTACACTGAGCAATATTGCATGTCCAATAATTTATCGCAACTCTCTTGGTTTCAAGCACTGTAATTCCATGCATGCATACAATTTATTATTAAGCCAGAGAGTCAAAGGGTACCACAAGAATACAGGCAGCTAAGCCTAAGCCGCTTAGAATTGAAAAGAAGCCACGATCGTCAAAAGCTTGCTGGTGGACTGAGGGGCGGGATTGATGCAACCGGGCATGCGCTGAGGGTTAAAGACGTACATACCGTATATAGTGCGCAACCTATTAATACGTTAAGTCATGCTATCGCTAGCTCGGGCAAAGTCAAGAAGCTTAGAATCGGCAAATCCTGCTCAGTATGGTAGCATCAACACTTCGGAACATAATCCACAGAGGTGTACCAATACAAGTGTCAACAATCAGAGCAGCAATAAGGATGTTAACCTTGCTGTCTTTGCATTTAATCTTCCTTATCAAATAGAACCATATCTAATCCGAGGATTATTGAGTAGAACCAAAGGCCAGCATGGTAGTTAGACTGATATTCCTGTATAAAATGGCGGTACAATTATCGAAATGAATTGCTCCTTGTCAACTATTATATATAAGTAGCATCCAAAGTTGCCCAAGCAATCAACATAACAATTAATGTTCATGGAAACAATGCTCAAGATAAGAATGAAGAGACCTTGTACCAGACGTTTTGAAGATGTGGTAGATATGTAGGGTCTTTGCAATCACTATGCCGAGAATAATATCAACTCCTATGCCCACAGTGGTGATATCAAACATACATGCAAATGAATGTTCGAAGTGACTCTTAACTTCCATAGACTGTTGTTCCACTTGTGATATTGTGAAATAATGCTGAAGTAAGTAGCTTGGTGCTTTAATCTCCGGCTCCTTACAATAGTAAATAAAGAGATGATACAAATGACTACTACCAATGACAGGACAACAGTGAGTATGTGTGATTTTATTGACCAGAAGTGAATTTTAGCTTGAGGTCAATAAGCCACAGAATTTTTATAAATTAGCCAATTTGTACACAGGAACACTCCCATATATTATAACATCTTAGCTATACTAATGAAGTCTACAATATACTGATCATGCGAAACCATTGGCTATTGTATCTATAGCTATTATAGATGGCTTCACAAAGTAGACTGTAATTACTACTATCACACAATCACGCAATCAGGACGGAAGTTAGTACAGTAACTATTATTATTATTAATTTTTACTAAGTGCATGGATCGAGTGCACTAGCTATAGTCATCTGATACAATGAAGTAACGAATGAAGAAGAAAATGTGGCAGTCACAATTACCAGCTTGTGTTACAGTTATGTTGCTGCTCCTATCCATAGATCATCCATCAGTGGTATGCACCGATGTGACTCCCACCTGCAGTACTAGAGAACCTACATGTACACATTTGCAAGTTATGGCAGTTGTTTCAACCAACGGTGTGTATGAATCAGACAACATACAACTGGCCGATTGGCAAAAAAGTGAAGAGATTCTTCCAGGAGTACAGATAGCTGCCAAAGAGATCAATTATGCTCCTAATTTGTTAAGTGGCCATCGATGTAACTCCAGTCAGAGTTCCTCGGTGTGAGTTAACTGAGGGAATAGTCCCCTTTGTTGAAGAGTTAACATCAAATCACAATATCACCATAGGTATTGTGGGCTACTTTTGTCCCAATCTTGCCCAACATTTGTCACCATTAGCATACTATTGGATAGCACCAGTTGTTCAGATTTCAGCCACTTCATTAGGTAATAATGTCAATGACATCAACAGCACTCCTCATCTACAGCATAGTATCCTGCCTCTAAGGGAGTCCATTGCCTCAGCTATAGTGCAGCTTATGCAGAGCTTAGGATGGAACAAGATAGCGGTCATAAGCAATCAAAATTCCAATTTTATAGATTCAAAAAGTGCTTTCCTCAGGAGTGCAAAAGAACGCGGTATTCAAATTGAAATTCGTCTGGAGACATTTCACTCTCCAAACGAATACCTATTACAGTTGCAAAGGTATGCAATCAAAATTGTTGTTGCATTTGTTCCTCAATCTGATGCTGTTGATATTCTTTGTGCTGCATATCTTAAGGGATTTAAATGGCCAGATTATGTTTGGATTTTCGCCGATATCAGCAAAGCTGATGAGTTTAGTGGTTGCAGTCAAGCTGACGCTATAAATAATGCCATATTCTTCACTTAACAAATACGAAAATAAACCCTAAATTACTTCTACCGTCTGGATGCAACTACAGTGCCTACAATGAAGCGTACCTTGAAGAACTAGAAAAATCTGCGGTGGAACTAAGTGTCTCTCTTCAAAGTAATCCATATGCAAGTGTACTCTATGACTCCATTTGGGCATTGGCACTAACTATCAATAGATCACTCAGTGTACTAAATGAGAGAAACCTTTCTCTCACCAACATCCACCAGGATACAGGGATTGAGATCATGGATGTGCTTGAGGAGCAACTTTCTCAACTCTCATTTCAAGGTGCCACTGGCTGGCTAAACTTCAGCCATAGTGCAGCAGCTGTAAGGACCTCAGTAGAAATTCTTCAAATCCAGAATGGACAACCGGTGCAGATAGGGTTGTACGATCATTCATTAAATCATCCTTCATTGAATAGAAGTGTGTTAGGAATAATTCCAAGTGACATACTCGATCATATCTACGTTGAATATCCCATCGCACTGACAGTATTTGTGGCAATATTAGTTTTATTAGGTTTTACCTTGACGATGATTTCAATGTGCCTCTTCATTTACTACCGTAAAGAACCAGCAGTAAAGGCAACAAGCTCTACCCTCAGCCTATGCATGTTCATAGGCTGCTATTTACTACTCACTTCATCCTTTTTCCAGGTTATCACCAATGGAACTAGTATAATATATGGAAGCAAGCAGTCCCTTCGAGTGTTTATTTGTATGTTTGATACTTCTATTACAAATGTGGGAATTGATGATATAGTTTTTGCCACTGTGATTGCCAAGACCCTTCACATTTACTTTATCTTTAATACGCCGGTTTGGTAAAGTCAGCAAACTCTGTTCTGATCAAGGTCTCTTCATTCTCATCTCAAGTATCCTTTCCGTGAAGATCATTGTGTTGATTATCTGGGCAAGTTTTGATGTTCTTCGTCTCATAGATGTACAACAGCTTGTCTCAAACACTGTGCCACCATTCATTCAAGTAGTCCAGCCATGTTGGTCTGTGCATCATGCGTTTTGGGTTTTTTTGTCCTTTGGCTATTCAACTTTACTAACATTAATAATGATACTACTTGCAATTATGACAAGGAAAATCGAGCGGGGTGACTACAAAGATAGCAAGAAAATTAATTTACTTGTTGGTGCTTTAGCTCTTGATGTCTACATTTGTGCACCGCTATGGTTCATACTCCAAGGCATGGCTACCCCAATTTGGAGTTGGCTGGCATATAATTTTGCTACACTGATAGCTGCTATATCCTCTGTCAGGTGCTGTTGATTCTTCCTAAAACTGTTCCGTTAGTTGTACGTACCTATCAGAAATGACTGCTCACTACTTGGAGACATCATAGGATCTCAGATAGGGTGTTGACTGAGCATCAAAGTGGAAAATTTGTAATAATTATGTTCTCATTAATTTTATAAACTTACATCACAGCTACTCGATCAAGTATGACATACCAGTTTTTATAATGTAGTCACATACCATTATTGTATGTGAGCAGGAAGTGATTCATTTCTTGTATAATATGATGATTGTACATGCCATGTCATGGCCAATAGAGCATGCAAGTAGCTAGTATGCACCGAAGTATGTCAGCACACAGGTGGCATTTCACCGAAGTATGCCAGCACACAGTTGCATACAGTGAAGTATGTCAGTGCACAGGTGCATACAGTGATAATGACATGACTATATACATCACTTCCTTGAATTGGCCATGAATGGGTTTTCACAGATGTACATGTCATGACATTGTACTGTCGACTAACCTTCTACTGTACAATTCTGAATAGATATTAAATACAATTCATGATGCCTTAAATGGTCCACTTTTCTCAGATTTTGTGTTTATTATCGAAAAAGAAAACTTAGCATAAACACTACGACAGAGTAGCTAGCTATCAGTAAAAAAATATTTGATGATAAATAAAATATCCAGCATAACATAACAAATTATTATTCTTGTACTCACACACAATGTTCTAATTATGTCAGCAGTGCCTTGGCACCAGTTGTATTTTCATAATGCAGGAGAGACATTAGTATCCACATCGAGGCCAGCATCGTCGCTTACAAACCACCAAAGGAAAACTTTTCGGTAGAATCAAGATCACCTGACACAGGATGGCAGCTGCTGTAATGCTAGTATAGAACACCAGGCTACTCATCAGGGTATCAGCATTACTTCGGAATATAATCCAAAGGGGCACACTGAATCCAACATCAAGAGTTAGAGCAACAACAAATATGTTAATTTTTTACTGTCTTTGTAGTCCTTTCGCTTTATTTTCCTTGTCAAAATTGCAAGCAGAACCATAACTAGTCCGAGGATTGCAGAATAGCTGACCAGAGAAGCATGCCAAATATTGATATGCTCAGACTGACACTCCTGTGTTACTTGGAAAAATGGAGGTACCCTTTGAGACACAAACTGCTCTACATCAACAACGCGAGCATCATCTACATTTGCCCAGACAATTAAAATAGCAATCTTCCCAGAAATAATGCCTAAGATCATGATAACGAGAATTTGATCGGAACAAGAGCGGCCAACTTTGCCAAATGTTTTAAAAATGTGGTAAATACGTAGGGTCTTGGCAATCACAGTAGCACAAACTATGTCAGCACCTATGTTTGCAGTTATGACATCAAATTTACAAATGAATGTCCGAAATATCTCTTGGTTTCCAATAATAGGTATCCCTTTTATGACGATGTGAAACAAGGATGAAGCAAGAAGAAAATAGCAGCCTATGAACAAGCAGAGGCTGAGGGTATTGCTGGTGGCCTTTATTGCTGGTTCATTACGATAGTAAATAAAGAGGCACATTGAAACTGTTGTTAAAATAAAGCAAAGTATGACAAAGGTTGACAGGAGCATAGTGAGTACAGCAGGGTATACTAAATAGATACGATCAAGTGTAACACTTGGAATGACTCCTAGCACACTTATGTTCAAACTTAGTAGATTTAGTGTGTCAAAGAATAGCCCTATCTGTATCGGTTGTCCATTCTGGAGTTGAAGAATTTCTACTGAGGTCTGAGCAGCTGCTGCACTATGGCTGAAGTTTAGCCAGCCAGTGGCACCTTGAAATGAGAGTTGAGAAAGTTGCTCCTCAAGTAAATTCATAATCTCAGTCCCTGTGTCCTGGTGGATGTTGGTGAGAGAAAGGTTTCTCTCATTTAGTACACTGAGTGATCTGTTGATAGTAAGTGCCACTGCCCAAATGGAGTCATAGAGTACATTTGCATATGGATTACTTTGAAGAGAGACATTTAGTTCCACTGAAGATTTCTCTAGTTCTTCAATATACGTTTTATAGTAGGCACCGTAGTTGAGTCCAGATGGTAAAAGTAACTTAGGATTTATTTGGGTTTGTGTTAAATGAAGAAATATAGCATTATTGATAGCTTCAATTGGACAATAATATTCATTGAAGATCTTAGGTTTACTGATGTCAGTGAAAATCCAAGCATAATCCGGCCATTGGAATCCGTTATGGTATGCAGTACAAAGGATATCAACAGCTTCAGATTGTGGAACAAATGCAACAACAATTTTAATGCCATACCTTTGCAACTGTAGTAAGTATTCGTTGGGAGAGTGAAATGCCTCTAGATGAGTTTCAATTTGAATACCATTTTCGTTTGCATTCTTGACAAACGCTCGTCTTGAATCAATAAAAGTTGGATTTTGGTTGCCTATGATTGCAATCTTGTTCCACCCTAAGCTCTGCAGTAATTGAACTGTAGCTGATGCAATGGATTCCCTTAGAGGCAGGATACTATGCTGTAGATAAGGAACATTGTCATCATTGCTACTATCTTCTAATGAAGTGGCTAAAATCTGAATGACTGGTGCAGTCCAATAGTGTGCTAATGGTGACAAATACTGGGCAAGAGTGTGACAAAAATAACCGACTATGCCTATGATGTTGCGATTTGACGTTAATTCTTTAACAAAGGGGACTATTGCCTCACTTAATAACTCACAGTGAGGAACCCTTACTGGTATGACTTCAAGTTGATGGCCACCAAGCAAGTTGGAAGTTTCATTTATCTCTTTGGCTGCTAAGTGTGCTCCTGGAAGAGTCTCTTCTCCTTTTTCCCATTGAGATATTCGTGTTATGGTATTCGATGTATATGCTGCAGTTGGAATGACTACCATAACTTGTAAAGCCGATCGTTCTTTTGTGCTGAAGAGTGGAGTCATACCATCAGTACAAGTCACTAATGAATACTCACAGCACAAGAGAATTATCAATATTATCATTGCTAAACCACTCACTGACAGTGATCGGTCCATTTTCTTCATGATTCTTTATGCGACTCACTTTGCTAAAAGCCAAGTATATATTATATATATATAAAGAGTGGACTCAATCTCTGTTGATCCTTGGCTATATATAGTAAGATTAAAATATTACACTGTCATTCAAACATAAACTTCCTTCTTAATTGTAGTACTGATAATTATCATGATGACATGATGTCATGTACACCATCAGTATGACATCGTGATACATGGATAATGGGCACATACAATGCATATTTGTGTGTACATAAGCGCACACGTGCATAATAATAGTCAGTAAGTCGCCTGCGACATGGACATAAAGTCTAGCTTTCTTGTAATATAGTGAGGAAGTGATGTTGCAGCTCTACTTCAGGAATTACACCTGCGTGTATCATACTGCCTGCATCATACTGCCTGCACATGTATTCACCACAAAATGTACCGGCATGCTATCAGGCACGTCATGCATACAATACAGATACTGATACATGTACTATAGTTCCACGTATGCACAATAATAATATTGTTGAAATCAGTGCTATACACATGCAATAATTATCCAACAACCACATCTTACACCATGATCATGTGGTAGCCAGCTAATAGCTTTGAATGCTAGGCAATGGCACTTATGCTGAAGGTTACTTGTCAATGATACAATCATCACTAGCTGACAGGTGTTCTGCCATAATGGAAAGTACTAGCTACAGGCATACTTTTACTCTCTATTAGCAAGCTCTTTGAGAAACATACTATTATGACTTACTAAGTATCTCAAGCATGTAGAATCTACATGCAGCTCCACTTGCACTCCAGCAATATGGGGATTCAGATATCAGGCCAATGAATCATATCGCACTTCTTATAATTGGTTACACACATTTCATGATGGTAAGGAAGTGTGTGCGGTCTTTTTTGATCTCCAGAAGCCTTGCCTTTGATCCTACTCTATAGCATTTACACCATGGAGTCTATCTTGGAAAATTGGCAGTCCTTGGGTATTAACGTTACAGCCACAATTTGATCGCTATGTTTGTAGTTACACAACATGGAACAATAATAATTATGTGGCTTTCAAGGGGAAACTTCGATCAGCTGCTAATAATCACCTTCAGGGTTCGGTCCTAAATTTTGCACAGACTTCCCCTTGGATAATAGCCCTGAGTCAAGCATTAATAATATCCTACAATAATATTTCTATTTTGGGAGCCTGGAATCATTATTAGTATCTGATCACTTAGTACATGCAATTGTTTGTCTATCAAGAATTCCCCAACCTGCATCCCCAGCAGTCCCCCCCCCCACCTCTCCTATATAATATACATGTACAAACTATACAATAATAGAGCCACGCAGTCCTGTTATGAAACCTGAGTGACCTTTGCAGTGAACATAGTATGCATGTTTATGATAAAATAACAAAATAATATATTAAAATTAGCTGCTATGATTCACTTTACATGTAGTCTGATGTTAATTAATGTTTGTTGTTCAATGTTAGTTGATATTTTCTGAACTAGAGAATGATATCCGATTATATCAAGTATCAAGATCGACATCGACACTCGCGTACTACAAATGGCAAAAGTTTTGGTAGAATCAAAATTATGCGATAGAGGACAGCAGCCACTATAAGGTGCCATGCAATATTGTATGATATCCTGCTCAGTATGGTAGCATCAACACTTCGGAACATAATCCACAGAGGCGTACCAATACAAGTATCAATAATCAGAGCAGCAACAAGTATGTTAATCTTCTTGCTGTCTTTATAATTTTTGCGCTTAATCTTTCTTGTCAAAACTGCAAGTAGAACCATAACTAATCCGAGGATTATTGAGTAGCCAAACACAACCAAAAGCCATATAGCTATTATGGTAGTTAGACTGAAATTCCTGTATTACTTGAAAAAATGGCGGCACAATTATCGAGACTGATTGTTCCTTATCAACTACCATAGGTCGGGTTTTAATTGCGAGTATCTATTAAATGTAAATTGCGAGTTCTTCTACGTTTCGCAATTAATAGATTCGCAAACATAAGCGTGCACGTATACAACAGTACGGTACGGGGTCGTCCATTGCAATTATTGGATTCGCAATTTGGCCTTACTTGACTAGAACGCAATTATTAAACTACGCAATTAAAACCCGTCCTACGGTATATAAACAGCATCCAAAGTTGCCATAAATAAAATATGGCATAACATAATTATAGTTTTTAATACACAAATTATTATTCTTGTACTCACACATAGATTAATACTATTATGTTCTAATTATGTCAGCAGTGCCCTGGGTGACAGTTTTATTTTTATAATACAGGTCTGGAGAGACATTAGTATCAACTTAACATCGAGGTCAGCATCGTCACTTACAAACTATTAATGGAAAAATTTTTGGTAGAATCAAGATCACCTGACACAGGATGGCAGCTGCTGTAATGCTAGTATAGAACACCAGGCTACTATTTAGGGTATCAGCATTACTTCGGAATATAATCCAAAGGGGCAAGCTGATTCCAACATCAAGAGTTAGAGCAACAACAAAATTAATATGTTAATTTTTTTACTGTCTTTATAGTCTTTTCGCTTTATTTTCCTTGTCAAAATTGCAAGCAGAACCATAACTAGTCCGAGGATTGCAGAATAACTGACCAGAGAAGCACGCCAAATATTGATGTGCTTAGACTGACACTCCTGTGTTACTTGGAAAAATGGAGGTACCCTTTGAGACACAAACTGCTCTACATCAATAATGCGAGCATCATCTACATTTGCCCAGATAATTAAAATAGCAATCTTCCCAGAAACAACGACTAAGATCATGATAACGAGAATTTGATCGGAACAAGCGCGGCTAACTTTGCCAAACGTTTTTAAAATGTGGTAAATACGTAGGGTCTTGGCAATCACTGTAGCACAAACTATGTCAGCACCTATGTTTGCAATAATGACATCAAATAAACAAATGAATGTCCGAAATATCTCTTGGTTTCCAATAATAGTTATCCCTTTCATGACGACGTGAAACAAGGATGAAGTGAGAAGAAAATAGCAGCCTATGAACAAGCAGAGGCTGAGAGTATTGCTGGTGGCCTTTATTGCTGGTTCATTACGATAGTAAACTAGAGCTCTCTAGAGCACAAAACCCTCGGCGCGTTGCATGGCATTAGCTGCACAAGCAGGCGATAACAATAAAATTTAATGTTACAGTAGCTTCCCTTTGCCCAGTTTTAATGTTGCACGTAGAAAAGGGTAAAGAACCAACTGCATGAGGGCTGCATGGGGGTGAGGCTAATGTGTTGTTCAAGGTTTAATGGCTCACAGCAGCAACAACTTTGATGTGTTGTATCGAATTCCACACTAGTCTCATGGCAGTGCCTACATGCATCAAGTCAGCTTCCAGCCTCCAGGAGTCCTTGAGGACAATGACTGTTAACAGTGTTATGCCCACGTACTGAGCTGCTGCCACGGTACTCCATTCAGTGATGAGCTAGTCATCTTGTTGGATCTACAAGTATAGCTAACCGTACATAGTATCCCTTTGAGTTGAAAGAAAAACCACTGTCGTCGGCTTCATCCGTCGAAGTTCGCCAGCGAGCGGAAGAAGGCAGCATCAACGATTATCCTACTGCGCATGCACTGAGGATTAGCAATTATAAACTTACCGGATATAGCGCATGACACACAATGTTCTATTTATACGTAGAGGCATACCAGCGGTAGCCTGGAAAAGCCAAGAAGCTTGGAATCAGCAAATGACGCCAAAACTGGCGAACGAAGCGTTTTCGGCGAAATCCACACAAATCATACGTTTGGAACGTCATAAGGAACCTTGCAACACCGAAAAATGGACTCGCAAACGAGGTATGTAGCAGCTAGCGTGGTAACAGACAGACAGACAGACAGACAGACAGATACACAGAACGACTACCGTAACCCTACGGCGCATGCGCCGAGGGTTAATAAAGAGGCACATTGAAACTGTTGTTAAAATAAAGCAAAGTATGACAAAGGTTGACAGGAGCATAGTGAGTATAGCAGGATATACTAAATAGATACGATCAAGTGTAACATTTGGAATGACTCCAAACTTACGTTCAAAATTAGTAGATTTAATGAGTCAAAGAATAGCCCTATCTGCATCGGTTGTCCATTCTGGAGTTGAAGAATTTCTACCGAGGTCTGAGCAGCTGCTGCACTATGGCTGAAGTTTAGCCAGCCAGTGGCACCTTGAAATGAGAGTTGAGAAAGTTGCTCCTCAAGTACATCCATGATCTCAATCACTGTGTCCTGGTGGATGTTGGTGAGAGAAAGGTTTCTCTCTTTTAGTATACTGAGTGATTTGTTAATAGTAAGTGTCACTGCCCAAATGGAGTCATAGAGTACATTTGCATATGGATTACTTTGAAGAGAGACATTTAGCTCCACTGAAGATTTCTCTAGTTCTTCAATATACGTTTTATAGTAGGCACTGTAGTTGAGTCCAGATGGTAAAAGTAATTTAGGATTTATTTGGGTGTGTGTTAAATGAAGAAATATGGCATTATTGATAGCTTCAACTGGACAATAATATTCATTGAAGATCTTAGGTTTTCTGATGTCAGTGAAAATCCAAGCATAATCCGGCCACTGGAATCCGTTACGGTATGCAGTACAAAGAATATCAACAGCTTCAGATTGTGGAACAAATGCAACAACAATTTTGATGCCATACCTTTGCAACTGTAGTAAGTATTCGTTCGGAGAGTGAAATGTCTCTAGATGAGTTGCAATTTGAATACCATTTTCGTTTGCATTCTTTATAAACACTCGTCTTGAATCAACAAATGTTGGATTTTGGTTGCCTATGATTGCAATCTTGTTTCACCCTAAGCTCTGCAGTAATTGCACTGTAGCTGATGCGATGGATTCCCTTAGAGGCAGGATACTATGCTGTAGATAAGGAACAATATCATCATTGCTACTATCTTCTAATGAAGTGGCTGAAATCTGAACAACTGGTGCAGTCCAATAGTGTGCTAATGGTGACAAATACTGGGCAAGAGTGTGACAAAAATAACCGACTATGCCTATGATGCTGTGATTTGATGTTAATTCTTCAACAAAGGGGACTATTGCCTCACTTAACTCACAGTGAGAAACCCTGACTGGTATGACTTCAAGTTGATGGCCACCAAGCAATTTGGAAGGTTCATTTATCTCTTTTGCTGCTAAGTGTGCTCCTGGAAGAATCTCTTCTCCCTTTTCCCATTGTGGTATTCGTGTTATGTCATTCGAGGTGTATGCAGTTGGAATGACTACCATAACTTGTAAAGCCGATCGTTCTTTTGTGCTGACGAGCGGAGTCATACCACCAGTACAAGTCACTAATGAATACTCACAGCACAAGAGAATTATCAATATCATTGCTAAACCACTCAGTAATCGGTCCATTTTCTTATCTTTATGCAACTCACTTTGCTAATGCCAAGTTTATAAATAGTGGACTTAATCTCTGTTGATCCGTGGCTATAGTAACATCAAAATATTATACTGTCAATCAAGCATAAACTTCCTTCCTATAACCATAATTATCATTATGACATGATGTCATGTACTCCATCAGCATGACATTGTGATACATGGATAATGAGCACATACTGTAACAATGCATGTTTGTGTACATGAGCACACATGTGCATAATAATAGTTCACACTTGTCTTAGTTGCCTCCAATGTGGACAGAAAATCTATAGCTTTCTTATAATATAGTGAGGAAGTGATGTTGCTTCACTACTTAGGAATTACACCTGCGTGCATGTTGACATAATCATACTGCATGCACAATGTCATGTATTCACCACAAAATGTACCTGCATGCTAACAGGCACATCATGCAATACAAATACTGATGCATGTACTATAAAAGTTCCATGCACAATTATAATAATATTGTTGAAATCAGTGCTATACATAATAATTGTCCAACAACCACATCTTATACCATGATCATGTGGTAGCCAGCTAATAGCTTTGAATGCTAGGAAGCGGTACTTACGCTGAAGGTTACTCGATACATGTAATCATCACTGACAGGTGTTCTACTAAATTAATGGAAATTACTATAACCTCAGGGCTCAGTAGAACCCTCGCTTTGCCCTTCTGTCTAAATCATGTAGAAACCGACTAAACAGCATCTAACTATACTTCAGATCCTAGCAACAATGCCCAAAAGCTTTGTATATAAACAACTGCCTAGCAACAAACTAGCCATAAGCAAACAAAATTTATCAGGTTTTTTATGGGGCATACAAGGTATTTTATGAAGGATAGATGTTACAGTTTAACCAATCAGATCACTGTATTTATTACAAGTAGGATCTAAATTCTCAGTTGTTCCAGTCCCCCAAGTTAATTGCAAAGATTCTGAAGTTAATCGACCAAGCAACTAGCTACATGCAGGCATATCTTTACTTAGCAAGCTCTTTGAGAAATATAATTATTATGATGTATATATATAAGTATCTCAAACATGTAGAATCTATAGCTCCACTTGCACTCCAACAATGGGGATTCAGATCTGACTGATGAATCATGTCGGCACTAGCTTCTTATAATTGGTTACACACATTATTATGATGGCAAGGAAGAGTATGCGGTCTTTTTTGATCTTCATGCAGAAGGTCTTTGACTCTGCTCTATAGAGTCTACACCTTAAGAAAACCTGCAGTCCTCAAGTATTAACAGAACATTTTGATCGCTATGCTCATACTTACATAACAAGGAACAATAATATGTGGCTTTTAATGGGAAAAACTCAGCTAATAACCGTGTTATATCTAGATCTGGTGTGCTTCAGTGCACGGTCCTAAATTTTACACAGATTTCTCCTTGCACATGGAGTCAAATATTAATAGTATCCTACAATATTAGTCTATTTTGAAACAAACGAAGATTCTTTGCGGACAATTTAACTGTGCCGAACAGACTATATATAAGTTGTCTGCAAAGAATCTTCGTTTGTTTCATGCCAATACGTAGCAACTGAGAACAATGTCACTTCAACTCTATTTTGGGACATTATTAGTATCTGATCAATTAATACATGTGGTATACCCTCGTTTTTCTATCAAGAATTCCCTGACCTGCATCCCCAACAGTCCCCCTCCTCCTACCTCCACAATGACAGACCCACGCAGTCCTGTTTGAGCGATGAAAAAGAACCTGTCAGTGAGTGATCTTCGCAGTGATCATGTTACTGCCTGTATTATATTAGTATGTATATTTATATGCCGAATGTAATAAAATTTATAAATAGCTTCCATAATTCACTATACATGTAATCCAATGTCAATTATATTATGTTCAATGTTAGTTGATGTTTTCTGAACTAGAGACATGATATCCGACTATATCAAGTATCAAGATCGACATCGAAACTTGCGTACTACCAATGGCAAAATTTTTGGTAGAATCAAAATTACCTGACAGAGGACAGCAGCTACTAAGGTGCCAATATTGTATGATATCCTGCTCAGTATGGTAGCATCAACACTTCGGAACATAATCCACAGAGGTGTACCAATACAAGTATCAATAATCAGAGCAGCAACAAGTATGTTAATCTTCTTGCTGTCTTTATAATTTTTACGTTTAATCTTCCTTGTCAAAACTGCAAGTAGAACCATAACTAATCCGAGGATTATTGAGTAGCCAAACACAACCAAAAGCCATATATTATGGTAGTTAGACTGACATTCCTGTATTACTCGAAAAAATGGCGGTACAATTATCGAGACAAATTGCTCCTTATCAACTATATAAGCAGCATCCAAAGTTGCCCAAGCAATCAACAAAACAATCTTCACGGAAACAATGCTTGAGATGAGAACGAAGAGACCTTGATCAGAACAAATACGACTGACAGTACCAAACGTTTTGAAGATGTGATAAATACGTAGGGTCTTTGCAATCACTGTGCCTAGAATGATATCACCTCCTATGCCCACAGTGGTGATATCAAACATACAAATGAATGTTCGAAGTGATTCTTGACTTCCATAGACTGTTGTTCCACTTGTGATATTGTGAAACAATGCTGAAGTAAGTAGTAAATAGCAGCCAACGAACATGCAGAGGCTGAGGGTAAAGCTTGTTGCTTTAATCTCCGGCTCCTTGCGATAGTAAATGAAGAGCGACATCAAAATTGTTGTTGAGATGATACAAAAGATGACTACCAACGACAGGACAACAGTGAGTGCAGTAGGATACACCACATAGACGCGCTCAAGTGTGTCACTGGGAATAATTCCTATCTTGCTATTATTCAAGAATATTTGATTTAGTGAATGATAATACGACCCTATCTGCACTGGTTGTCCATTCTGGATTTGAAGAATTTCTACTGAGGTCTGAGCAGCTGCTGCACTATGGCTGAAGTTTAGCCAGCCAGTGGCACCTTGAAATGAGAGTTGAGAAAGTTGCTCCTCAAGTACATCCATGATCTCGATCCCTGTGTCCTGGTGGATGTTGGTGAGAGAAAGGTTTCTCTCATTTAGTACACTCAGTGATCTGTTGATAGTAAGTGCCAATGTCCAAATAGAGTCATAGAGTACATTTGCATACAGATTAGTACTTAGAAGAGAAAAATTTTGTTTTGAAGAGGAATTCCCTAGTCGCTCATGGAAAGCATCATAATATGAACTATAATTTAGTCCAGATGGTAAATTTGTTGATACATTAAACTTTGCTTGTAGAAATATAGCATTATCGATAGCTTTAGGCTGGCAGGAGGGTAATATCTTAGGTCTACTCATGTCAGTGAAAATCCAAGCATAATCTGGCCATTTGAACCCCCTGAGATATGCAGCACAAAGAATATCAATAGCTTCAGATTGAGGAACAAAAGCAACAATGATCTTGATGCCAAACATCTGCAATTCTCGTAAGTGATCAATCGGAGAATGAAATTTAAACGTTTCCTGGAAAAATGAGATTTGAATATTATGTTCTTCGGCACTCTTGATGAAGGCACGCCTTGAATCCACAAAATTTGGATGTTGGCTAGATATGACTGCGATTTTCTTCCATCCCAAGCTCCGCAATAAGTGGGCGGTTACTGAGGCCATCAATTCCCTCAGTGGCAGAATACTGTGCTGTAGACGAGGAGCACTATCATCATTAGCTGAAATTTGAATAACATCAAGATGTACCAGTCGTGACAAATGCAGCGCAATATTATGGCAAAAGTAGCCCACAATACCTATGGTGTTACTGTAATTCGATGTTAACTCTTCAACGAAGGGGACTATTCCCTCAGTTAACTCACACCGAGGAACTCTGACTGGCATAACTTCAAGGCGACGGCCATCAAGCAAATTAGACATGTCATTGATCTCCTTCGCAGCCAAATATGCTCCTGGAAGAATCTCTTCTCCCCTTTTCCAATCAGGTGTTAAGGTGACATCATCTGAATCGTATTCAGTTGGGATGACGGTGATAACTTGCAATGGTTGTGTGTTGCTCACTATTACAGTAGTGCTACAATCCACTAAAGAGTATTTGATGCAAAAGAGTAATACAAGCAGCATCACTACTGTAGACTGAAAATGTAACTCTGGCCACCATGTCATAGTGCTATACTATAATTAAACGCACTGTAGCTATATGTATGGACAGTCCAAAGATCTTACTTTAGCGTCTGATTTTAGTCACGCATGAAACCTTTAAATTTATAACAACTGCAATTCATTTGAATACACACAAAAGGATGCAATATCTTCGTGTACTGTTTCCTTGCATTTGTTAATTATTGATCATAATAATATTGACTGGGAACTGATTCTACAATTGTTGGCATCCATTGTATGTACACATTCACAGTACAACAGCCAAAAACTATAATAATTGACGTTGTTATAACATGATGTCACATGAAACCCAGACCATACTGTACTACCTTGGCAAAGCGTGGTCATGACCTGGTTTCCTTCAGGTTTACAATACTCCAATTAAAGTGATTAAATTTTCCTGATTTAATTTATGACATCAAAAACCAATGTTACTGCCAGACTACGACTCCCAAATTGATGTCAGAAAACCCTACATGTCTGTGATGTAACACAGACGTAACTGTTATGCCCTATGCTTGGGCAGGTGGTGTAAGCAGCAAGAGCAAAAAGGAGTTGATCTGGCGGCATTATTCATTTTTGATCACATTAAAAATATTATGTACTTCTAACTTTCCAATAAAGTATGTGATCTTCCTCCACCCCCCCCCCCCCCCCCCCCCCCCCCCCCCCCACAAATAATATAGCTAAAATCTTGCATGTATGATGTTTACTCACCGTAGCCAGCCAGCTGAGCCGATCCGGCGTCACAAGAAAGTTTCAGGCAAGCTTCAAGACTTTGCCATGGGACTTGTGGTGTCTATGGACTGGTCTTGAACAGAGGTGGGTGAATCACGACCATTTCCAACTACGTTGAACTTGTACGGTGATTATTACCCCGCACACGCATGCGCAGTAAGGGGTAATGCAAATCGGTAGATCTCACTATCTAGCCATCAGAATGACCCATAACCACAATGAATCCGTCGATATCGTCGACAAACTTTGCTAAAGTTACTTCGAATAGTTTGGTACGGCCCATAAGTGTCGAAAACACTGCGTTGAGTTTTGTTGGCCACACCTATCAACCGCACCCCCAAGCGCTTCTGCTCATGCGCACAACCTAGTCAGTTAATCGTACACGCATTGTACTGCTGCAACTTTCAAATAGGTGCATGCACTCCAGGATGCAGATGCTGTTTGCTGGTAGATACTCTAGAGAGTTCTAGTTATTCCATGTAGTATTGTACACGCACGCACAATATCTAGTCTCGCAAGCCACACCCTTCAGCATCGAGCGCAGAGCATGCGCAATCGACGCATTACGTGTGACGACCATCTCCACACTGGTGGTGTGCTCTAATTGGCACAGAGACGAATTCCACGATACATACTCAGTTTAGCATGGTTTAGAGTATGCACTTTTGAGATTTCTCGATCAATGCTCTACTGTATCAAATGAGGAGTTTCAACACTAGCAGTCAGCCACTGCTGCAGGCCCACCGGCACCGGCATCGGCACTGTCTCCAATCTCGGAACCAACTATCACTTTCTAGAAGATCTAATGCGTTGGTCTTATCACAAGCCAGAACACTCTGTAGCACATCACGTAACCAAACCCCAAGACCTTCTCAGGCGGCTGACAAGACCGTAGTGAAGGATGATGCCATTCCTTTTCTGCAGAGCCAAGCTCACAAGTTTAAAGTGGACGATGCGTACACTGTGGACTCTCCCAAGGACAGATCAAGACAGAAATTCGCTCTTCCACTAGGAGTGGGTGTCTTTGCTGTTGTCATGTATTTTGGTTTCTTTCGGAATTATGGCACAAAGGACCAATCCGTAATGGATTTTCTGACGAGGGATATTGGTGACAAACTTCCAGTTGATGTACGCCAGAGGATCTACAGCGAAGTCGAACAGTCCAAGTTGTCAGATCGGACTAGTTCTGAAGGTGATACTAATTATAAATGATTCTGTTATACCATTATGATCAGACTTATGGCTTTTAACCAACATAATTATTATTCTTACTGCAATTATCCATTGGTAGACTGTCATGTGACAGCCATGGTAATCTTCAGTGACACTGACTACTAATCACCTGCACATTATTAGTTTATGTTCCCAACAAGTGTCGTAATTCTGTCATACTGCATTCACTCTCAAGATAGGAAACCTATCCTCCTTCGGAGTTGCATGTGTACCTTGTGTTCTATTATTTGGCATTCTCACTAGGGGTAGGTAAATTATCCTGGCATAATTTTGAGCATAATAGGTGTGTGTAAGCATTTGAGAAGTACGCTAGCATAATAGGTATCAACTGGCATAATCTTGAGAATTTTAGGGCACACAATTGCAAGTAGCTGTTAATTAATTGACTGCTGTCACAACACCTGGACGACATACTATTGACTGGTAAAGGGTTGATTAATCAGCTGGTTTCCACTTTCGAATTCGAGCACATGTAAAACTGAAATGGCTACACTCGATGATAGTACGTGTAACTGAGTCTCCATATGTCTCATAATATTATCAGTTTTTGTTAACATTATAGTCGGTTTAACTTAAACATAATGGGAAGTGTATTGGGAATTTATATAGGTGCACTTGATATTAGGGATTTTCTTGAGCATTTGAGAATAGCATTATAAGCTTAGGCCAAAAAATTAGCATAATTTACCTACCCCTAATTCTCACTAAAGTGTCCCCCCCCAGCCATAAATTCTGTATAAAATCCTGAACAGCATCATTTCATTAAATTAGATCATGTATAGCAGATACAAAAAATCATGCCACCTTGGTCCGGTGTGGCCTTGTCTTCCTGTATACCAATTCTGGCACCTTTTTTGTGATAAGAACACTTCCACTAGTACGCATAATATGTCTTCATACACATGTTGGGTACCATACTCTTATATTAGATTGGATTCCACGTAATAGTTAAAATTTAATGTTGGTTTTGCATACAGTGGAACCCCTCTAAAGCGGACACCATTGGGACCAAATATTTTATCCGCTGTAGCGAGGTGTCCTTAGCTCAGGGGTTAGTGGTTGACCACGCCCCTCCTACAATCGCAGCCAACTATGATAAAGCACTACTGTGGACAACGAAAAAGACCGTATTGGTGAGAGATCTGTCAACTGACAGCTCCTAAGCAAGAATATGAGACATATTTAATGGTGGGTGTGGCCTAACTGTCCACTATGCGAGGTTGTTCACTATTGCGCAGCCTCGAACGGGACCAAAATAAGTGTCCGTTATACAGAATAGCGGGGTGTCTGCTGTTGAGGGGGTTTGAATATATCGAAGTCTATCGAAATACAATCCGGACATTCAGAATTGTCCGTTATATCGCAGGTGTCCGCCGTTGAGGGGTGTCCGTTAAGCGGGATTCCACTGTAATAATTATTGGACGAAGCGGCAAAGCCGCGAGTAGAATTATGAAACCAACATCTAACTATTTTGGTAGCAGTCATTACTGACCCTTTAACATACTAATGACCCTCTATCACCTCTAACTATCCCACAATTTGAAGTTGAAAATTATATTGCTATGGTAACTGCTACCAATTTATAACCTCCATTACTGTAAAATAATAAATTACATCATTCATTGTATTCAATTAATTAAAATTCCTCTAGTACATGATATGGTAATTTGTATTATTATGAATATTATCGTATCATGCTATTGGCACCTACTTACATGTAGCATTAGCTAATGACTCCTAGGGTTAAAAAAACTGTTCTCGGGGGATAAGTGAGAACTAGGATATGTCTGAGGGCATTATAAAAAATATGATACTGTTCCAAGTACGGGGTAGGGTAGGTGGCAGGGGATGGTTGCCCCGTTTATAGGAAGTGCACTCCCTCCTTTTGTACAATATCTAAGCCTGGGATTTGAATTTTTAGGTGTACATATAATAAATATGCCGCCGCTTTGGCGTCTCAGAGTTCCTAAAATTTTTGGATCTAACTATACAATTATAGGTCTTGGTATGCCAGGTATACATGTACATGTACATCTACACATAGCTAGTTGGTACACCCTCTCACTATTTCATTACTTCTTACCCTTCTGCTGTATAAAGTATGATAAAAATTAATATAGGTGTTGCTAATGTTCACTATCTTTACAGTAGTGTTAGCTGATAGATGTACTCTGCATATTATGCACAGTCACGTGTTCATTATCCAGTATAGACTCTTTGACATGAGCTAGCTGTGCTCAGAGTATGTATGGTAGAGGGGACTGATGGGCATGATGTGGTGTGCCATGTGGTATTAGCCTATTACCGTGTCCCTGTTTACACAAGATGACCAGCCACATTGCAGGTCACAGCCTTCAGCTGCATGCATGTACAATGTTGCATGCTGAGTCACTGTTGGCCATGGCTATTACCAAATATGGAATTGCCTGGTCTTCCTGATAGTGCACACACACAAAACGTCTTGTCAATGAATATTGACATAAGCTTACAAGTATATTATATTTAGGCAGCCTATATCAAGAGGTCTCCTCACTTTTTATAGCCTCACCCCCAGTAACCCCGATCTTTTTCAACGCATAATCATTTTTGTTATGATTTCTTTCCTGGAAATTAAGGATGAACGTCTCACTTTGCACATGCCCATCAGGCCACTTATCAAATCACTTTAACAATTACATGCAGTATAGATGACAATATTCAGGTTTTGTGTGTGTATACCATTAACAATGCAAGGCCATGCAGCACTCCATATTAATTTTAGTAATAGCCATAGCCACAATCATTATGTGCATGCACATGCATTATGCTTTTAAAGTTCCTATTATGCTATGCCAACCAGGGGCAGCGCTGCCGGTCCGGCTGGTCCGGTTTTGGCCGGACCACTTTTTGGCAGGATAATTTATTCATAGAGCCAGCCCACAGTTGAAAATGAGGGGCGTAGCCACGTTGGATGATTTCGCGCATGTGGGTGCCTGTGCACTGTCGAATGCAGGCGCTAGGCGCGCTATAGGCAAGTGTGCGCACCACAGCTGTACTATTTTGATGACGTCATGATCATGAATATAGTTAAAAGGGTAAAAATTTCGCGGCGCGCTTCGCACGCCATTATCCGGCCTGACCAAATGAAAAATGCTTCCGCCGTCCCTGCCAACACTACACTAATCGTGCTCATTTTTTGTACTTACTGTGCTCCGAGGCTCACTTTTTAATATTTTTTTGCATAATAATATTATCTGCAATAATTTGTTCATACTTTATATTTTACAGAATGATCTACTAGCTAGTCTTAGGGGATTACTGATCACTTGTACCGCAACACCAAAAGAACACACTCTCTCCTCTCCCCCAGGCCACCACCTCTCATTCTCTCTAAAGAAAAACAACAGAGATGGAAATCTCTGTCTCTCTCTCCTTTTCCTCTTTCCTTCCATCTCCCTCTTCTTTTCGAGAGAGGGGGGCCTGTTTGTACATTTGCTAGGGTTTCATCCAGGGCCGTGGTTAACAGCACATGCATGGCACACTGACGCATCATGCCCACCACCCCTCCATATACTCAGGTACATACACTGAACACATGCATGCAGCTGTACTAATTATGAAAAGGGTATGAAAACCTGCATAATCATGGGGATCATGAGTTAGGGAAAGGTATTGTGTAATACTGCTACAGTAGTAATAAGATCATCATAATTAATGACTGAGACATTAGTGTATGCTGCTATCAGCAAGGTCACAATTATAACAGTTACTGCCAGACACACTGTGGGTATAGCTAGCTATATTATGTACAGGTGCAGTGGTCTGATTTGTCACTATAACAATATTATATGTGGCAAAGGTCAGTTTGCTTATGAGCAACTGTATAAACATACATGGTTGATGGTATAATTAGGCACAGCCATAATCTCCATATGGGGGGTGGCGGTGGTACATGCTAGTCTCACTGGCCAGACCCTCTTATTCCCTGGCTTTCATTCTTAGCTACAGGCCACTCCCACATTTTTCAATAATATATTAGTACACTTGATATGGATGAGGCTATGAGGCTAGGGAGCTCGAGAAGCAGGGACATAAGAGTCTAGCTAGCCAATGAGACTTAAGTTTTAGGTACTAGCTATAATATTATCATACCTATCATGCGTGGTGATTCTGGTGAAGGTATCATGACATTGAAGCAGTTCCTGAGATATTGTACATGACATTGCATACAGTGGAACTTCTCATAACGGACCCTCCCAGGAGCGACCACCCGCTATATAACGGACAACCGCTATGGAACGGATTGAATTTGCCATAGAATTAGTACATTACGAACCTCCGAGGAGCGGACAACCTCTCAATTCATTATAACGGACGGATTGTTCGGACCCGATTGAACTTCACGGTATAATTTTACTTCTAAATAGCGGACGGCCAGGAAGCCACACCCCTTTTTCGCGGCCAGTGACGTAATTGCTGGCGCCATGATCCTGGTCAGACCCTTCCCCCTTCGTAGGAGGAGCGCTATCTTTGAGGTGGGGTCTGGGGCGAGACTAATGCATCATGTTGCATGATACAATTCAAGTGTGGTCTATAGCTATATACACAGTACTATTGAAGTAGACTCACATCCAGCTCATATCCTACTTTCCTGTTGCTTCTTTCTCCATGGAGTCACCTCTGCAAACGCTAATGTATAGACTATAATATTATAATTATTATTATTAAAATTGTCTCTGCTTCTGTAAAGGGACAACCTCCATATAAAGGACAAAACGCCTGTTCCCAATGTGTCCGTTATTCGGAAATTCTACTGTACTTACTGCTTTATGGAAATTTATACAAGAGTGATTCCACCAATAGCTAGCTAATGACACTTTCATTCGATGTGAAGCTACTCGAATCAACTGCAATAATCCTTTCTGATACTTGTGATTGAGTACAAGCTATGATTTTCATGCAAAAAAAAAGTTAATTTTAGGTGTCCGGAATGCACCCACAATTGTGTACATGTTCAAGAATGAATTACGGTATACCATGATTCACTAATT
This sequence comes from Cliona cf. orientalis, assembly GCA_963930775.1. NCBI lineage: Eukaryota > Metazoa > Porifera > Demospongiae > Clionaida > Clionaidae > Cliona > Cliona cf. orientalis. The sequence goes on from OZ005695.1 coordinate 7,268,662, forward strand.
AAAAGTACACTGTCATAGAGACAGACTCAGATGGCTAAAAATTAAAATTAATAATAATGCAACAATACATAATACTTATTCATTCAGTGCAATGAATAATCATAAAATTAATTTTTAAAAAATGGGTTTGATACCTATACACTCAGACATTTGTATGGTTGGAAATTCATAAAAATTAAATTTTAGTTATATATTATGGTCCTAAAGATGACTCTTGTTGCAGTACATGTTTGTGTCATTCAACAAGTTGATTTACATACCCGTAGCCACGTATATAGTGAATAGCAATCACCTCTACTGCCAAATGATTGTGGTTTTGGTTAACGTGGGGTTGATCAGGTACAAAGGCAATGATGCCTGGCGGAATAAATCTTAGTCGAAAATTGTTGCAAGGTCTTCCCATGGCCAGGAATTGTAGTCTACGACGGTCTATTAAAACAATTTCATGAACTGGGACAAGTGCACGATCATGACCGGCACCATTGAGACGTTCTTGGTGCCAGCTTGGTCGGTAAATAGGGATTTCTTGGGGTAGGGCTTCAGTATTCTGAATACCTTCTTGTGATGGTGTTACTGCAGTAACATTTTCGCCACTGACTACTTTCTCCACACACCACTTGAGCAGCATTAAACGATAAACTATGTCTATTGAGGCCACTGTTAATGATATGATTGTGAGGACCTGAAGGTAAGGCAGCTTAATGGCTATCCTCCAGTATGCTGACCACACATTGTAGATAAAAAACATATTGGTTATCATTAGAACACCATTGGAAACTCCAGTGAAAATGTATGTAGTAGTATCTCTATTTGTGCGATCAAATACGTACAAGTGCCCTGTTTGTTGTATGCATTACAGAATGTAATCATGATAGATCCAAATTCATTGGAGGAACAGGACATTGTCAACAGTATAATAATTATACATGAATACACAATCAGTATGATATTATTCAATGTACTGGGCTCAGCTTTATTAAGATTATTTTGGAAAAGTATAGTAGGAGGCTGTTGGATAGAATGCAAGGAGGGTGGTATCAAGATCATAGCTACCATATAGCAGGTAACTTTGGCAAGCATTTAATTTGGCAAAATGGCTCTTCATTGGTATTGGCAAGTTTAAATTTGGCGTTCTGAATCCTTACCGCCATGGACACATGCGCATTAAAGTTTTTAATTTGGAGATCTATACTGAATTCGCCAAATCGCCGAATTAAAAACCTCACCAAAGTTTCGTGCTATACGATATATTATTCTTATTAGTAACCCGGTAACTGCATGCACCTACTCTAGGCGGGAATTAACCATAAATATTTCTTATACATCAGGGTTTCAACCAGTGGGGGGACTGGGGAAGTTTCCTCCCCCCCCCCCCAAACTTTCTAGCTTCCCCCCTAAGAATTTGATAAATTAAGCATCAAAATTAAAATAATATCACAATACATCACCAAATCAGACCACTAGAATTTTATTTTTTTATCCGAAACTACCTGAACCATCTGGAGGAATTAAAGATATTCTACTATAAATACCTCCCGAGAATTTGGCGTACTAAATACGCCCACTCATTTATTGCACTTCCACCCCAAATTTTTGTCGCTACATGAAACCCAGTACATGTACATGTATGATTATACATAATAGCTACAGCAAAAGTTATACATGTACATGTACCTTGATATAGTGCAAACAGAAATCGTGACACAACGGCAATGAGAAAATAGCCAAATACTCCCCAATCATTGCTTATGAACTGGGTCAGCAACCAGAACTCAATGATACTGGGACTCAGCACTGCTGTAAATGCATTCAGTGTACAAATCAGACTCAAAATGTTTATGCTTCGCCAGCTTACAAACAATCTAAAGTTGTCTCTCCACCAAAGTCGTATTATAACTGCACAAAACAAAGAAGTTGACAGCCACCTCATAGTTGCAGCATATAGAGGTACCCCCACGCCTCCTCCTGGTTCGTTGAGATAACAGAAGAACTGTCGAAGAACCATTCTACATTGCTTTGTAGAATTCCAAGCTGATCAAATGTACCATACAATAGGTAGAGAGCTGAGAAGACGTATATCAAGAATGTGAGTACGGAATTGTTGTTCATAGCGATTGCAAATAGCACAAAAGGCATGGAATAATGAAATTCCGTCCTGAAGAAGTCGTTCCCTGCATGTGTACACCAAATAATATTATTTATGAATAACTTTGTAGCTATATAGCTGATTGAGTACTATATACAGTGATGAGAGTATCATTGATACCTGGCAAAGCTATGTTGTAGACCATATTCGCGATCACACTTATTGTTCTGCTCCGGTGCCAAATCTGCGCAGGAGATACAGATAGGAGGTAGGGATTCGTGCCCGGCTCGATCAGAGATATGCAAAGGTCAACTTGATACTATCGGGTTGGTGCAAAACCTGGACTCTGGACTCTGGACTGGACTCATGGACTGGACTGTGGACTGAGATTTGGACTCGATTTTGGACTGATGCGCTGGGCGATGACGACCATTTCCAACAACAAACTCTGTTGCGTACGCGTTGGAAGCCGATAGAATGTGCTATAAGGAGCTGCTTGTATTTATAAAGCATGTAGAGGTAGAGCTGATTATTTCCCTTGGAAAATTGGTGAAGGGTGCATCTCCTCAGGGCATTGGGCATCAAGTTGAGACTCGGATGCAGTGAAAGATAGTCTCATTCCCAGCCCCCTTTCAAGCATACGGAGCTGGGGACGAGGGACTTGATAATGACCATAGCTCTACAACTGAGAGATTAGCTAGGCCAAAGAAGCCTTGAACGCCGGCTGATTTTCAAGGAGCCTGAATTCGAGACTAAGTTTGAGCATAAGGTAGATACTTTCTATATCCAGGTATTTATATAGTGTTTTTATAAACACTCTAGTCTCGAAACCAGACCGCTCCCACCGCAGCGTTTAGTTCTTTTAGGATAAACACGCGTATTTATCCTGAAAGAACTAAACGCTGCGGTGGGAGCGGTCTGGTTTCGAGACTAAATCTACTCCGACTTCAGTGAGGAGATGCCATCCCAGCCGGGCTCACTGATTTTGCAACTTCTACATGCTTACAAGTAGCCTCCAGGCTAGCTCCTTAAGCTTGTGATTTAACCTCGTACCCTGAAGGGCTGGGAACGTACGTACAAGACTGCTTGTGACTACTAGCCTAGCTTGTTGTAGCACCGTGCCTTCTTTCCATAGTCTCGAGATCTCTTGGAAATGGTCGTCATTGCCCTGCGCATCAGTCCAAATCTCAGTCCACAGTCCAGTGCAGTCCATGAGTCCAGAGTCCAGGTTTTGCACTTACCCCAAACTATCCGTACAACTCCGTAAATTGTCCTCCAACGGTCCGCGCACACGGGATGCGAAAGCCGTTCAATTTGCAAGTAGCTACCGTGGCATTTACTACGGTACCAGAGTGTCTGCTCCCCCTCCAAATAATTGAGGGACCCGTATAAGGAAATTTTCCAAAATAATAGTAAATGACCAGCCCCTGACCCCTCTGAATCTCTAGAAAGAGCACTGTACGTACTGATCAGTGTTTAACCCTGATATCAATGAAGTATAAACCAAAAATAATTGTTGTATACACACTCTCATTAAAATTAATTTTTATTATTATGAATCTGATATCTCATAACAGATCATAGAAATAGTCCAATCCTTGTCCAATTTCCCAGATGGATATTCCTGTCCCTAGCTCTTCAGCCAGCTGGAGCCGTGCTTGGATTGACTAGACACAAAAAAAGGCTGGTAACAAAAGCACATGTACATGATGACATGCATTGTGTTATACATACGTACAGCCTAAGATTATAATGAATATCCCAAACCAGAACTTGGCAGGGGAATACCTATCTGAGAAGCAGATATCTCTCCAATAAGAATGTGAAAATGATTGGAAACACTCCTGTCTCATTGCTACTAGCATAATAGTAATGTTATGCAATCCATGTATAAAAGTCATTTCGACCAGAATGTGTGCCATATTTAATTTAGTCTATCATAAGTCCTTCAAGTATCTACTATTCATAATTATATTAGTTTAAGGTTGGGGTGTGACCTGCTAGTCAAGTAGGTGCAGTCTCTCTACAATGAACTAGAGTCCTGTCCCCACTGTATAACTATTGTGTATATGTACCTTTAAAGATGGATAATAGACTTCATGTCGGCCACTTCCTGTCCTACAAATGGAATTATCATTATTATACTTTATTTACACAGATAGCTCTGATTATTGGATACCCTTTATCAAAATAATTAATGACATTAAATGGCATAGGTAGTCAGTCACACACATACAGCAAACTGGCATAGAATGCATGACATTGTGTGGAATATTGAATACTACTCTTGCCTCCACTATTCTATGGTTATAGAAGCAGTAGGATCTTAAATTAGCAATTTATTATCATTGTAATAATAACTGGTTCCTTACTTATATTCAAACGAGTGTTCAGCACAGTGACTATCCCACTTCAGCTTGGGCTTATGCTTACTCAGCAATTCGAGGTAGCGTGAGCCTACGACAGCTGTAGTAATGAGACTTTAGATGAATTCCCAAGTTTTGAGACTACATGTATATTATATAAATCATGGTAGTTAGGGAAAGGAATAAAATCAAGAACTCTGTCCTTAGTCAGGGGGTAGGAGAAGGAGGTGCGGGGGGACAGTTGCTTCCCTCCATGCATGTCATACATGTACATGTACATGTACAGTCTCCTATTACATGTATAATTGAATAATAATATGCTCGGATGGTATATATACATGTATCAGAGAGCACCCAAATGTACATGAACATGTACCTTAGGATATACATGTACCTAAAATCTCAAATTTTTTAGGGAAACTGCCCCCAAACTCTCCTACATAGCTAGCAGGCTAGACAGTATGCCCCTTGCATCAATAGTAGAAAGATTATTATGCTGTAGTGACGTGTACATCCCATTGTGGTCTAAATCATTTTTACCATCCATGGTTGATGATGTGAAATCGTAGCCATAAAAATTGAGGCCTAAAAGTATCTTTTCTCTCTCAGGAGACAGCTCTGGAACCAGCGACACAATGTTCTCCTCAACCCAATCTACAGGAGAGTTAGCACCTGGGCTAGAGAGAGAGAGAGAGAGAGAGAGAGAGAGATGGATGGATGTACATTGGTACAGGGAAGTCTACATAATATTTGCATATTACCTACCGTAGACTAGTGTCCTGCGCAAGCACCCATGGGCGCTTACCCGGGATCAAAATTCCATAATACGTTTGTATAGAAACTGCTACATTGACCCCTTGAAATGCGGTACATGTACATGGGCGCTTATCCGGGACACTACGGTATACACACTGAACATAGCGTAACACATTACATTGTACCTTCCAGGCTGAGAATAATCGTATGTCATTAAGCTGAATCCATCAACATGAGAAACAAGCCTCTTGAAATCAGAAGCACCAAACATACCCCTGTACATGTACATGTACATCAAACCATAACTGACATGCATACACAGGTATTAGAGTGCTATACCCTTTCTTTGTAGCTGGAATGACAAGGATGAGCTCATGGCTACTCTTATGAAGCTCTTCAGCAATCTGCTTCACCAGACGAGCAAGCTCACTAGCAAAATCAAACAACGATGCATAATTATTATACACTGCATGTGCATGTACATAACACTACGTAGCTCAGTGACATGCATCACCTACTGTGCTACACTGTACCTCTTGTGGTGCCCTCCGAGTTGACTCCAGATCTCCAACACTATACCATTAAACTTGTACTCCTAGAGAAAGTAATGGTACATGTACGTGTGTAGGTACATGTACACAAACTGTGACATACCGTACTTAATCTAATACTACACATGGAAAAAAAAATTTCAATTTAGAAAAATGCACGTTTTTCTGGTAAAGGTCGTCAATCGCTCCATAATATTATATAAACATTATGAGAATTCGTAAAATGCTAATTTATTGCATTAAATTGGATCATGCGTTGTATTCGATTAACTACGGTAACACATGTATACATGTACATGCATATTGGAGGTCCTTGAGGATTCTAACAAATTTGGATTATACAGTATTATCGGCCATCACCTAGCAACCAAAGCTTTTTACAAATTGCCATCTACATGACATTGTACATGTATGAAAAACTTGACCACATCCCCAGTAGCTACATAGTTCTAATGGTGCATGTGGTAAAAGGTCGTCAATATACACATCGATGCTGGGGCCTCAATCGCAGAGATGGAGTCTAAGACCGACTCTCGACTTTGAATTTCGATCCTTCAATCAAAGGAGATAAACTCGACAGCACAGTAGAGCTTCCAAACTTCAGATCGGTCGTGGCATGACGCGTGCTATAAATAGCGCAAGCCTAGCTTTATTTATCCACAGGATTACGTCAGCCAAGAGAACGCGTGAAGTTCGGCTAGCGTTACTTGTCGGGGAAAGTAGCACTCGGCTTTTAATGTATTCGCTGGATATGTATGTAAGTTAATATATGATTCTGTGGATTTTCCGGTCTCAGAAGTGTTCTGTAAAGGCTCTGAATTTTAGCGCTATGACGACATAGGTTACATCATAATTACAACATAATTACCTAATAACCGCAAAAAAGTAAATTTATACTGGGGATGTAATGAAAAACTTTGAGACTACGTCCAGAGTCCCTCACGAATACGCCGCCATAAATTCGAACTAGGACACATTGACAAACTGCGCATGCTCCGTATGCGCGTACAATATTGGGGCGCGCGGCTTGAGCCGGTTGACCTTCACCTGCCATGTGCTCGACTGAATAGGGAAATCCCCCTGCCCTGAAAGCGAGCTCGCTAGAGAAAGCGAACTGAGAGAGACGCAATAAGGATATCATCGGATAGTCCACGATCTCTTCTACGCTAGGTTCGAATTCTGGGCCCCAACAACCTTTCATGCGTGCTAAACATTTTGAAACAGTCTTAACCGCATTTTCATCATCATTACTCATCATTACTCATAATTACCTCATCGGTCGGCCGATTTGTTTTTTTCTAATTGGGACTCTGGACGTAATTAGAAGGGTATGGGTGATCATAGTGTAGGCCAATTGATACAAGGGATCATTGGGCCAACAAAAATAGTTGCATGATCTTTATAATAATATTATCAGCCGGGGTGCATCTCATGCACCCTAATTAAGGTCATGCAACTATGTACATACCAACGCAAGTACATACACAATAATGCATATTTTGCACTAGGCTAGTATGTACATATGCCTACAGTACATGTACATGAATGCACTATGTTGGATCACTTACATCAACAGATTGTGTGATGAACTCTGCAACCTCTTGCATCATTCTCTCACTGGCGAACAGCGCCATATAGTCATTGACACTCCAGCCCTCAAACAGAACACGAGGTAGAATCTTAACCCCTTTGCCACCAGACCTCACCTCCGAAACCCAACCTGGCATTGTAGTGCAATAGCAAATAGACTAGCTTACATAATTCGTCTAAAAAAAAACTTTTGGTACATGGAGCTGAAAATGGGCAATAATATTCATATATCATTAGATCTACATACCTTGGTCAATATCATGTGCACCCTCCATGGAAAACTTTCGATCAGATCTGTAAAAATGAAATATCATAATAATGCAAACCGCAAGTGGTGCAGCATCCCGTGCTGTATAATATGACATTACATGTATGCACTAGTACATGTACATGTACATGTAGGTTCTTACTTCTTCCTGAGCTGAAGCCAGACTGGTGAGATGTGGGTGAACTTGGCAGCAAACCACTTGGCGGTATCATAGCCATGATTGTTCCACTATAATGTAGCAGGAACGAAATAGCTTCGTGAGTGTCAAACCAATAGTTCCAAAATTAATTATATTATATCTATTATAGGCTTATCATTTACGACCCATCCCAAAATTATTAAGAAAACAGAGCATCTCTATGCCTAGCCTTAGCATACCATACCCCAGTACTAACACAGAACTGATGAAAAAGGCAAAATTGACAGTATTGTCATGTACATGTACATTACAAGGGGACAAGTGGATGGTCAATGTACATTATTTACCAGACCCTCTCTCTTTCTGAGTAGGAGGGGCTGGCATGCGGGACCAAACTCTGGAGGACTGGTTTAACAGACTATGCTGTACATGAGCATGTGTGCCTACACGTAGTAACCTACTGGAGTGACGTATCCCAGCGAGAGCCCATGGAAGTGTTTGGTGTTTTTGTGTGCAGTAGAGTAGAGCTGGTGGTTGGAGGTGATCTCCTTCCACTTTGGAGAGGTCACCACCAAACCTCGATCCAGGACGGACAACTCAGGAAGCTCAACCTACATGTATGGATAAAGGATTCATATTGAAATTTCAAATAAAGATACAAAGATACAATGTAGGAGCACTGTTATGAGTGTCATAACGCTCATATTATCCAGGTAATATTGAGCATTTAAACTCCACCTACACGTACTAATTATATTACATCATTTTTACTTTTCTGCGGTTATGAGTTCAGGGTCCATGGAACCTTTCGGGACTTGAAAATCAGTAAATACCGTATAGCCGGAAATATTGGCGGACATTAAATTTGGCGGTTGAGCCCCAAATCGCTATTAGAAGAATATTGGCGGATTTAAATTTGGCGGTTCGTAACGGGATCGCCATACGTATATATGCCAGTAGGAAATTTTGGCGGATTTTAATTTGGCGGTTGCAATATAGACCGCCAAACCACCAAATTTAATTCCCCACCAAATTTTCCGGCTATACGGTACATTGTATTTAGATAATCTGATGCATGTATCCAGCAAATACACTACAAACTGAGTGCTATTTTCTCTGATAAGTACCGCTGGCTGAACTTCACGCATTCTCTTGGCTGATATACGTGTAATTCCATAATAAAGCTAGCCCTTGTACTATGCATGTTGCATGACCGATCTGAAGTTCGGAAGCTGTACTGTGCTGTCGAGTTTGTCTCCTGTGATTGAAGCATCGAAATTTATCACTGGTGAGGTCGAGAATCCATCTCAGACCTGATTGAGGCGCAGCCATCGAATGTAGACTGGGTACGCAATGTATTGACGACCTTTTACCATATTATTATGTTGGTACATGTACACGTGTAGGAAAGGGTCATATCGATCAGGTATATTAAATACCTTCTTATCGCTGCTCTTTGACTTTATCTTCTTCTTGTCCCTCTTGCTAAGCGTTGCCTCTGCAACTGAGAGAGCTACCAGCACACACAGAACTGCAATTACTGCTTTTCTGAGCTCCATCCATGTACATGCACGATGCAGACCAGCTGATCCGATTGTTGCTGACTCGGCGATTTTCTATTTACTGCACACCAGAATATTCCAAATGAAGCACAGGTGTGCGAGGATGCTAACTGGAGGCTAAACTTACCGGATCTTCAAAATTCTACAGCGTAAATTAACTCTATCCCGGTAACATTTAGTACATAGAAAGTGAACCACAGACTAAGCTTAGAGCCAAGAATTTTGAAAGAGATATGCCACAATTCCTGCGCTCATTAAAACTCTACTTGGTGGTCGTCCTCCTGCCACAGCTGATTTACCTGCTGACCCGAAACAGCCATGGACTGGCAGCTGTCTGTGAGAGTTGCTCCCCCTCCAACTACATAGACCTCTACCTGCGTCTGCTCCAAGATCCATCCACATCCTTCAGCCATGAATCAACATCAACAGACACACCGTGTGCAAACTCTGATGAAGCTAGCTCACTGGAATACATCGAGAAGACTGTATCAGAGGAAGATCTTCCTGCTGATGAGTATCGGGATAGTACTGTAGCTGCGTTGTGTTCTTGCTCAAGTCGAGAGTCGAGTAATTTGTCCATTGAGGAAGCAATGGCTGTTCAGGAGTCTAGTCATGGTGCTCAGACTATGGACGGTGGATGGTAAGTACACTTGCATATGTTATGAGTTATCCGATGATTTACTGGCATATACATGTATATGCATAGCAATGTCTAATACCAGCACAGTAGTGTTATTTAATTCACTTTTTAATGCCATCAACGCATAGCTATAAGCCATGGCCCAACTTACATGTACATGGACATGTACCGTAAATCGCGAATATTTCGTGTCTAATATTCATGCGATAATTTTTCTCGTTAAATAATTTTCGGACAAACGACCCTGTACCGCATTGTCGTTAATATTGCGCATGTATTTCGTGCGTTTAATTTTCACACAAGCCATGCTGTCCGAAAATATTTTAACATCGAAGTATTCGCAATTTACGGTATGTAATTTTGCTGCCATAGATTATACTAGCAATTTCATGCATTTTGAGCTTGTTTGCCATGATTGTATTATTAGAGATCCTAATCATGTACATGTACATGTATGTGTACAGGCATATTCCCCACCCTCTACCTGACCTGGCTGGTGAGTGCAATATCAAGAGAAGAGATGCTTCCTTGACCCAGTTGCAGTTCTTGAAGGAGTAAGTCGCTATATAACAAAATAAAGGAGAGCATATACATGTACATGTATACAATGTGGATGTATAGTCAGTCACGTATAGATCATTAACCCTCGCCGCAAAGCATAGGCAGAGGGATTACTGCAATTAATTGGTGATTTTCGTCCATCCGTCCGTCGCAACCCTCCTATATATGCTAAATGGTAAGGGTTGTCTGAGAGAAAGTACGCATTCTAGGTATACGTGGCATAAGGAATAGTGGTCATGTTAAGTCATGCCCGGCGCCAGTGGTGTAGTAGCGTGCAGCTGTTGCCCATCTGTGTTTACATGGCTCTTACCTCAGCTACATGACCGATTACAATTTTGTGCCCTGCTGGTCAGTTGTCAATGCAGTGACAGTGTAAACAGGCAGTGGCTCTCAAGCGCATGACTCAGTTTAGGTAGTCACGGAAGCTTCCGTTTGTACAATGACGTAGCCCGGTGCCTTCCCCCTACTCTTAGATCATCCGAAGAGACTTGAATAGTACCATAAACATGTTCAGGTGCAGGGTACCGTAAATCGTGAATATTTCGATGTTAAAATATTTTCGGACAGCCTGGCTTGTGCGAAAATTAAACGCACGAAAATACATGCGCAATATTAACGATAATGAGGTACAGGATCGTTTGTCCGAAAATTATTTAACGTGAAAATTTATCGCATGAAATATTTTAGACACGAAGTATTCACGATTTACGGTACATGTATATGTATATAGTTCAAATATTCCTGATATTGAACAAGCATACACAGAACCATATGCTATACATGAGTCATGCATGTAGCGGTGAGGGTTCTGCACTCAAGTACATTCATTGAGTTATTTAATTATTGTGTGATTATTTGTGATCTTATGCAGATTTGCATTCACCGAGCCTGTGATATTGACTGGAGTCTCTGATCAGTCTGTATGTAAGCCAGATCTGTGAGAGAGGGAGGGTGGGAGAGACAGAAGAGAGAGAGAGAGAGAGAGAGAGAGAGAGAGATCAGAGAGAGAGGGGGGACGGATGAGAGGTAACTCAGTATTTCATTCATGCAGATATTCAGAGCCCACTCTACAAAGCAGAAACTTCTTTATGAGTTCGGTGCTGAGATGATTACAGTGGCCACCGCAAATACCCACTCCTATCGTAAAAGTATGATATCATCTCTATCTATCACCACTATTTTATTGCATGTGACGTCATGATACTTTGTATACTAATATACAATGTACATGTACAGTAAAGATGACATTGTGTGAATACGTTGAGCGATACATGAAGCCTCAGACACTGGACAGTCTTGGAAATGGTAATCATGTTTGTAATACTATTCTATAGTGATGTAAGCTTATATCTCTAGACAATGGTTCTCATATAAACTACTAGCCGGAAGTTGTTACATGTATGGAGATAAGGCCTTTACCTGACTTCAGAAATTGTGTAACTCAATTGTTGTGCAGAAACATTCTACCACTTTGGTGACAATGACCGTGAACGGTGGGACTCTCTCTTCTCCCTCTACCAGCTACCTCCCTATCAACTGCCTGACCAAGAACCAGTCCTCAGCTTCGGACTAGCAGGTACAACTCTCTCGCAGCAATATTCTACACAAGTAATTTTCTTTCTTAACGTGGCTCTGCCTTTGCTCATATGCATCGTTATGTTGCCTGAGCTTCAGTGATGAGCTTTGATGTGGACATTTACTCCCGCTACATGTACCTATTGTTTTAGCATTAGATAGCACTGCTGCATACAATTAAATTTTAATCATTATTAGCCATTGAGTTTTTGTACATGTATCTTGATAGGTCCAGGCACTGGTGTGCCCTTTCATATCCATGGACCAACCTTTGCTGAGACAATCTATGGAAGAAAGGTAACTACTACTTATGCCGTAGCTGAGTGTACATGTATGTATGACTAAGCAGTGTTTGATGCTTCTCTCATACACACTGTACAATGCCATGACATTCCAGCGTTGGTTCTTGTACCCTCCTGATGTTGAGCCTCAGTTCCACCCTGATATCAACACTCTCCACTGGTTCACACACACCTACCCCACTCTGACTCAGCAGGACAGACCATGGGAGTGTACACTCAACCCTGGTGAAGTAAGTAATCATAATTATTCTGTGAATATAATCATTATTATACATTGTATAATAATAATATTATATGGGTGGGGATGAGAGGGAGTAGCTCAGTGGTCAGAGCACCTGCAGCTCAAGCAGGGGGCCATGTGTTCAAGTCCCAGCAGGTTTCTTTCCAGCTGGCTTACTAAATAGATGAGATGAAGATCTGTGGTTACTGGGTAGATTGGTTGAACGTTAACGACCATTTACATGTACCACGTTCGTTATGAAAAGTGGTGGGACTCGGCTCTCCTTTCTGAGGATCTGCTTATCATGATACATGGTTGGGGGGGGGGGGGGGGGGGGAAACCACTTTATGTGGGTCAAATTAATATGTGTCCACATAGCTGGAGCTTCTCAGTGAAATTTGGCACTAAAGATCCTTGTTTCGTCGCAGAGAGCTAAATTCCATGTTCATGAAATTCCATACTGATGGTCCTTGTTTCACTGCGGAGGTGCAGCTCTGTATATACTGTGGAACATAAAAATTGCCATTCTCGGCTTCCATACTTATGAAGGCCTGCATCTATACTACATGTATCATGTACACTCACACACTCCCTCCCTCTCCCTCTCCCTCTCCCTCCCTCTCTCTCCCTCTCCCTCTCCCTCTCTCTCTCTCCCTCTCCCTCTCCCTCTCTCCCTCTCTCTCTCCTCTCTCTCTCTCTCTCTCTCTCTCTCTCTCTCTCTCTCTCTCTCTCTCTCTCTCTCTCTCTCTCTCTCTCTCTCTCTCTCTCTCTCTCTCTCTCTCTCTCTCTCTCTCTCTCTCTCTCTCTCTATCTCTCTCTCTCTCTCTCTCTCTAGGTGATATACTTTCCTGATCGATGGTGGCACTCAACTCTCAATCTTGACTCAGCTATTTTTATGTCAGTTTTCTACTCATGACAAAAAAATTTATTGTTTCCCTGTTAGGTTTCAATTCACTTTTCACTTTTTTTTAATAATAATAATAATAATAATAGCTGCTTAGTACAAGATATAACGGCTAGATGGAAAGGACATAAACGGAAGAAAATCAGTTCGAGGGTGCTACTACCTAGCGACAATGCCCAAAAGCTTTGTATGTTGTAAACAATTGCCTAACAATAAATTAGCCATAGCAAAAAAACAACAACGTTTACCAGGTTTTCATGGGGCTTACATAATATAAACTGCTGCAGCTGCCTATAGCAACAATCCTAACCATAGGCAGCAATTTTTATGAAGTTTTACTAGTTTATAATTATATGGGAAATAGATACCTGGATTGTGCTTTGACCTATATAGACATCTGATACACCCTAGCGTCATGTATATCACCTATTGTCTGGTGTGTGGCATAATGCCATATCATAGTGCAAGTCGGCTGTTATAGTAGCTATAATATATATTATCTACAATAATAGGTTTTCTAAGTTAGGTGTGTGGGCTATATGGCAGATGTGCAACCACTAGTGAGCGTGTGTACATGTTTTGCATGCTGATGAAAGTACAGTCTTATAATCCCCCTGCATGTTTCCTTATTTTTTGACTGCAAATTACTAGTCAATGATATAGTACACATCAAAGGAAAGCACAGCAGATTGAACTGCATGCACCAGCTATCTAACCTCATTATCAGACCACACAAGCCATTGTGGTTTAGCTACTTGGACCTCAAAGTTAACCCACTTACTATCTGAGTCAGCTGTTTAGGGTTACTTCAAAACCTGGACCGTATTACACTTGTGGCTTGACTTCCTGTCATACCTCGTCTGTGCACCTTCAATCCACGTTCCCTATTAATTAACCCACAGGGCTACACAATCTGCATTCCTAGTTAAGCGCATTTACACGTTATCATTGCAGATTAACTAAATCTGGATCCCAACCCGAGTTATTATGCAAAGTGCCTTATGTAAACAGGACTATAGTCAGTTAATTCTAGCCACTCTGTTAGCTCTATTTTGATCGTCAATTGTCTTAGAAATTAGAATGGAACAACTATAATACGTATTATCATAACAATTTATTAATAATTATTATTTCTTTTCGCTTCTCTAAGGAACGTCAGAGGTATCTCAGCCAGTTGGTAATGGTCGTCATGCTATTAACCACTATACAGTGCAAGTGGGAGGGGCTGATTGGCTGTGACAAAAAAATTCATAGCTCGCGACCACAAAAACTAAAGTGGGTGAATATTTGTTGACAAACTGCGCGAGCGCCTGCTAGACATAGTTTATTCAAGTGCGCTTTAAGCAGTCATCCTTTACGTTTGAGTATCAATGGCTGAAGGAGGAGATAGCTCAAGCTTTTGTCTCGACGACACATGGACGATTGACAAGCCGACGAGAAGTAAGTTTTGATAGGATAACGTCATGATTATTAATAGTGTATAAGTAGCTAGCTAGTTTAATATTTATTGTATGTCTGCTACACTGGCAGAGGCTGAGGCGGAGCTGAAGGATCTGGTGATTGTACTGAGAGCAGTAGACTGGCACAAGCTAGGTATACAGTTGGATGTTCCAGATTACATTCTCACAAACATTGACGTGGATTACCATCACAATTCAAGGAAGCTGTCTGAAGTGCTTAAGTATTGGAAGAGAAACAATAAAGCATCCTGGAAGAAGGTAGTGGAAGCTCTTGAAAGGATCGGTGATTATGGAAACACCATCGCTGAGATAAGGTCAAAATACATGGGTGGTGAGCATGACATTGTGTTGTCGGATCAGTTGTCATCCATCCATGATTTAGAGCTTGCTTCATTCCAGAGAGCAGCTGTTGGAGAGAATGATAGGTGTGTACAATTTGAACATGTAGTTAACTATGTACACACTTACCTCTATTTGCAGCGTGTCACTGTGTGGTGGTGGTGTATGTGTGTGTGTATGTATGTGTACATGTGTGTGTGTGTGTGTGTGTGTGTTTGTACGTGTATGTGTGCCCGCTATGTTTCAAGTGTATTCATTGGTTAAGATATTTCAAGAATGTAGTGGCACACACTGAACAGGATAGAGGCCATTAACTAATTATCATTACATCCCTAGTATAAATTTACTTTTCTGAAACAGTAAAGGTATCGAATCATAAGGGTATCGAATCGTGAAATTTGGCACAGATACAGGTGAATATGAAAAATGATTCTAGAAATATTTTAAAGTTTGTCATAGGTTTTCATTTTCAAGTTATGCCACTTTAAAGCATTTGACGATTACGTAACATTGCATAACTTAAGGATGCTACTTACATACATAGTGATCCTTTACCAATGAAGTTATATGCTAGGGATGTGGTAATCGTTTCATTTGGAATGATAATATAAAATACACACTATTAGTAGTAAATCCCTGCGCTCACATAATAGCTTATATTACTGTCACGCAAATGATGACCAGTAGCTAAAACAAATAGGAATATAACCTATAGTCCGTTTCCATCTCTCATATTAATTGTATGGTATATATAGTTATGAAAAATATAATTATTATAGGTGAGAAGAGCATGTGACTGACTTATTGTGTGTGCTGAGCTTTCAACTAAGTTAGTGGCAATAGATTACAAACTCCTTGAATGGAAATAAGCTTTGTGTGTTTGTGAACATCTTTGTACTCAAATGCATCAATTCACTTGTAAGTGTATTGTTTCTGACCCATAGCTAGCCTCCTTCCCATACTCCCCGATCTGTTTCAACATAAACAAGAAAAGACTTCTCGTGTACGTTGGAACAGATCAGAGAACCTGGGGGTGCTGCTAGCCCATATTATGTGTTTCCAATCTGTCCTCCCCCTCTTATTATAGTACGTAAGAATTGGAGAGTCATTTGAATGAATTATCTCTGTTTCCTCCAGGAAGCTAACCACTGCTCTCGATGAAACAAGTAAAGCTGATGTCATTGACAGTGCTCATGGCTTAGTGTCTGCCACACATCCACAACAAAGGTTACCAAACAACGGTGAGAACAGGATACCAGTGATGATACCTGTCACGTCTCCGACAGCTACATGTACACGTAGCACACACTCCACAGTGGAAGTGGACAGGGTGCTAGCTGAGTATAGTGGCTATTTAAAATCAGTAAGATTCGATAATATTGGTACTTCCACAAAGAGATTCCTCCCTTCACCTACACGAAAAATCTTCAAGCTAGCCATCATCAAGAAGGAGAGAATACAACGTGGCAAGATTAATGATGAATTTGTCCACAAGACCATCAGGGGACAAGTCAATGACATTTTGTTTGAGAAATCACCAATTGATCTAGAAAACATCTTCATGAATATTGAAAGAGAGAGGAAGGTAGTTCTAGTTGACGGTGCCCCTGGTAGTGGGAAGTCTACAATGGCCATCCACATCTGTCAAAGATGGGGTAAAGGTGAACTGTTTCAAGAGTTCTCCATCATGATTCTCGTCCAACTACGAGACCCAGCAGTGCAAAGGGCAAATTCCATCGCTGACTTACTTCCTTGTAGAAGTAAAGATATGGCTCAACAAGTAGCTAGAGCAATTACTGCAACTGATGGTAGGGGCATCCTCTGGGTGATGGACGGTTGGGACGAGCTCCCATCACAGCTTCGACAAGAATCATTCTTGAGAGACATCATCATTATTCCATCTACCGAATCACCCATCCCTCTAAGCTCAGTGATTGTAACATCTCGTCCAATTTCATCAGGTGACCTCATTGACTCAGTCTCTTCTCGAATCGAGGTGTTGGGTTTCTCTTCGGAGGAGCAGAGGCAGTACTTCACCGAGTGTCTAAAGGGAGACACCAAAGCTGTGGAGGATCTCATGGAGAGACTGAGCGCAAACCCAGCGATAGAGGGAAGTTGCTATCTCCCTCTAAATGCATCGATTGTAGCCCATCTTTACCTGAGTGATGGTTGCCTCCCTACCACTGCCCATGGCTTATCCTCCTCCCTTGTTCAACATAGCATTACTCGCTACATTTGTGAGCGACGTGGTAAAGCACAACAGATTTGTGTTTCGATAGATAACTTGCCACCAGAGTTACAAGGTGCTTTTGATACAATGTGTAAAATCGCGTTCACAGGAACGAGGGAAAACAGTGTAACGTTCTCTCACAATGAGTTAGAGGCTGTCAAAGAGTCAGCAATCATTGGTGAGATGGGTCTTCTTCAAGCCACACCCAGTCTGGTTTCTGATGGTGCTGTAGTCTACTATCATTTCATACATCTCTCGGTTCAAGAATACCTCAGTGCAGTCTACATAGCTAGGTTTCCAGCCAGTGAGCAGATCTCAACATTTAACTCTCTATTTGGTGATTCTCGATTCAGTGCAGTCTTTCAGTTTTATTCTGCCATCACAAAGCTTCGTACCATATCACGACCATTCCTCAGTATGTTTCCATACTGGTTACGTCCTGTCCCTGCAGGTGTGTTAGACCTTGTTAGGAAGATCATTAGGAAAGGAAATAAGCCCCTTATAGTTTCCCTTCTCCATTGTTTAGCTGAAGCTGAGGATACTTCTCTTTGTCAGTTTGTCCAAGAGCAACTGTGGAAGAAGTTGGATCTCAGAGACACCTCACTAACTCCAGTTGACTGTCTTGCTCTAGGCTACTTCATTTCCACTATCTCTCTTACTACTACTACTGACAAGGAGTTCGCAGTGGACCTCCGCAACTGCTCCCTGGGAGATGTTGGCATCAAGAACCTAATGCACAGTATTATTACCAGACATGCTAATCCTCACAGTACAGTAAATACTCACTTCAAGATAGATCTGGACTACAATGATATTCATGAAGAAGGTGCCTCACACATTGCTGACATGATGAACAACGCTAGTATTATAGTTAGTGGATTATCACTACGTAGAAATCCAGTCAGTGACAAAGGATTGCAGACTATATTCAGTGCTCTGAAACAAAACAAGACATTGAAATATCTCAATGTTGCTGGCTGTGGCATGACTGACACAGGAATAGCTTCATTAGCAGATGCTTCGAAGTCTAACAGTACACTTGAGACACTACACATCTCTGGAAATTATGAAATAACTGACAGAGGACTGGCATGTTTAACTGAAGTTCTCTCCAGCAGCTCAGCACTAGTGAAATTGAGGATCCCCAGACACTTCACAGTGGATGAAGTGAAGAAGACCATCAATGAAGCAAGACAGACAAGAGGACTGGCAGACATTCATGTGTGGGGTGAGTATTAGGATTAATTACCTTGTTTCCATGGTAACAATAATTAAATAGCATGTACAGTAATCACTTTAATAAGGTGTTTCCATGGTAACATGTAGGGCATGCATTCAGTGATTAAATTGATGTTTCCAGACTGTACATGCGCAATTATATTGTTTACACACTCACAATGTCATGCATGCACGCACTATATGAAACAGGTAGTCGTTGATAGTAATCATCATATTATGTGAACAGTCTGCTCTGTGAACAACTTTGAATAGGTCATTTATGTTTGGTTGTTGTGTCTCTTAACTTTACACCATATTCTGTTCCATCCACCACATCTAAATCTGGTCATACAACACCTCTGTCATCCAAGTACATAATGTACAGTTGATAATTGTTTAATTGTTATTTAAGGTTAAATAATTAAATTGTGTGGTCTGCAACTGTATACTAGACTATACTTGTTCATTTACTATTTTGTGGTCTGACTTTGTACATTAATTTTGTAATAATGTTTAAACTGATAAAGGTTTGAGAGCAAAATTCTACAGATACAGTGGGGGGGGGGGGGGGGGGGGGGGGGGGGGAAGGGGAAAGAGAGAGAGAGAGAGAGGGAGAAAGAGCAGGAGGGTTCAAATTATAGCCACATCAATTTACTATTCAGAGTTTCAACGTTGATTTGAATATTCAAAATGCAATTCTGTCAACATTATTACCATCTAGCTACTAACTAGCCATACACACAGTGTAACTTAGGGGGAATCCTCGCTCAGACTTGCGCATGTGCACCAGTAAGATGCCATGTGTTGGTATAGGGGATTCCCCCTGCTTAATCATGAGACGTGCCATACAATATAGTGCCACGTGTTATGTATGTTCTCTATGACGACCCTTACCATTAATTTTAGCAAAGGAGGACGGACAAAAATTGCCAAACAATTGCAACCCTCTGCCTACGCTTGCGGCAAGGGTTACTAACACTAGCTATTGTGCTGTGAGATTTCACATGCATTAATTGGCAATTACTATCACAACAGTGAATCCTCAATCTCTCATGATTAGGATAGGTGGTGTGTATTTTCTAAATTATAGTAATAATAATAGTACCGTAATGTATGCTCGTCCATGAAATTAAACCCATGAAATTGTAAAGGAATATTGAACCTCTCACACTAGTTTGGGTGTATAGCTAATAACGCAGATAGATTATTCTGTTCCTGATATCAATTCATACTTGTAATTGCCAATATCATTATGCAATATCACATACCCGATAGCACAGATTGAAGATTCGGGATTCAAATCACCAATGTGTAATCTCTTAGCACGTAGCCAATCACCAATCTCTTAGCTATGGGCTGATCAGACAATAGGGAGAACAATTCCTGGATGAAATCTGCATAATAATTATGTGGTATATATTCAACGTTCCTTGTATAGACTCACAAGCCAGACTTTTCCTTCTCAATTTTCGTAAGAGGATCTGGCTTGTTAGACTACTGGTCACGTAATAATATTATGTTCTTTGTTCTATACTATACCGGTATAATATAAATATAGTCTGATGATGTTTTCCGTCAGTCACTGTAATTATCATCATCAAAGGAGGCACTGGAATTGTGGAAATTTGTGGCTCAACTATTGAAGGCTTATCTGTACAGCAACACATTGGTGATATAGAAATTAATGCCAATAATATAAATTATGCTCCAACAACACTTAGCGGAGGGCTCACTACTGTGAAGGGATCTGGTAGAGTGCGATTGATTGGTGCCAATCTCCCCATGGCCAGTGGTGATTTTATTGTATCTGAGCAGAGTGGTGATATCAATTTACAGGAAGCTCGAGTGAGTGATATACAGGTGGTGAACAGCACTGGCTCTGTCACTATCATCAATGTGCTAACTGACAGTGATACATCTATTTTCGGACAACTAGGGGATGTTATCTTGGATAAAATGAACATCAGTGGAGATGTGATTCTACAGAATAATTTTGGCCTCCTCACTCTGAGTGCTCTACGCTCTAATGGTGATTTTGCAGTTGTCACACAAACAGGTTATACTGTACTATTAGATTTCAACTTCATTGGAGATATAACTATTTCAGGAGTGGCTGGAAATGTGACAATGAAGGACACAGATTTTACACTGAACGATCTTTCCCTTCAACTGGTCACTGGTGATGTGATAGTTCAAAACGTGAATCTGAATGGAGACCTAGCTATCAGTCAAGTGGGAGGAAATGTAGTACTGAAGGACAGCAATTTTATGCTAGAAGTTGTCTCCATTCTTTTGATCACTGGTGATTTGACAATTCAAAATAATACTCAGCTGAACTTGTTAGTGCAGGAGGTCAGCGGCATGGTTCAAATCATTGACAATGTAATCGTGGTTGGCAGTGTAAACAAGAATATCGGCGGAGTCAAGTTATGTGGAAATGTTGTTATGTCTCTCTCGTGCACCGATAATGTACCGGCTCCATTTGGCAGTGGCAATGTTATCACATTTGCCATTGATCAATGTGCTACTGGACTGTAGCTGATAGCTATAGCTATATTAGCTATATGCACCCCAATATGAAAACGTGCACGTATGAACTGCTATACAGATTCTCTCAGTGATTTACAGATCATTCATCATAAGTTGTGAAAGTAAAAAAATGACCAAAATTAATAATAGAATGATGCATGTAGCTTTATCACAATAAAGCATGGTATGAATATGTGCAGCTTTTAAAAGGGGAGGATATTTGCCATGAATTACTGTATAAAATGGTATTATTCATCTGTCATGTGACATGTACAAACTATAGCTGTAAGTGTATGCTAGCTCGTGGCCATAGGCCATAGGTAGCTACCTGCTAGATAATAATAATAATATTATAGAGAGGATCATTAAATAATTTTGTTACCTGTCCAGGTATAACAGCTAGCATTGGTGCAACAGGAAATGTAAGTCTTAACAGTGTCTTGAGACACCCATGTATGCGTGTGCCATAGCTAGCTCAAAGAATTTCAATAATTGGATGTAGCTAATAGCCAGCTAACTATAGTGAGAAGATCAATAATTACAAAAGCCTTGCATGCAATTGAAGCCCTGGGCGGTTAAGTTTGAAACCTTATTAGCTATTAGCCATTATGGCTTGATCTTCAACTTTCAGGTCAGCAAGTGCAGACTCCGAACCCCTGCTAAAGCCCACAAATGAAGTAAGTTACAGATCCTAAATAAAACTAATGTTGCCAATACTGTGCCAGTAATTATAATGCTGGTAATGCTATTGATTTTAGGGCAAGCAGTATGGTGGTACCGCTGGAAAAGGGACTCTTCCCAAGCAGCCTCATCCGGAGAAACTAGGAGAGGTAGCAGGTACTATATACAAGATTATAAATTTAGCTCCTTAGAATATCTATATAATATACCCTATAATATTACATGAATACTCACAGTTGTACATGCACAGAACATTAAGCTATTTTGCTACAGCTAATCTAGCTCATGGCTATAGAGCATAGCTAATTTAATTTAATGTTGAAAAGCTGGCCCTGTCAACTTTTCAATTTGAGAAGAGAAGTGGAATTCCAGATTCTCTTGGAGCATACATTGAACGCCCTTTTACTACTTGGGAGTTAAGCATCAGTTCTTTGTACATAGTTATCAATGCGGAGCCAGTTTACCCTATCTCTCCCCTTGATCCCTCTCCTTAAGCCCACTGTCATACATGGTGGCTGAGTTGAGTATTGGCTATATATAGCTAGCTATCTACAGTACACACAGCTGATTGCTTCTATTGAGATATATCACGATAAATTTTATTATTGTGGAATATTCAACAGACAAAAATGCTGAAGATGCTGAGCTGATGTTTCAAAAACACACAGTCAAGCCATCTAAAAAGCATAGGCAAGTATTATGTGTACAGAGCTAAGTACACCATTTTCCGGATCCACATAATATGCATGTACATGATGTATGATTCAGCTATATATCACAAAAAATTATTGGTAGCCTGTGATTATAGGATTATTATCACACATGCATGCAGGTGTGGAAGGTGCTGCAGTGTTATGTGAAGAGAATTGAATCAGCTTACATTAATTATAGCATACTCTCTAGTTAGGTCCAATGGTGCATTTGTTTATTTATACATCTAGTTAGTGGTATTATTAATCATTGAGTGTCATAAAATTAGTGCTAGCTTATATATATATTATGCTATACTATAGATTAGGCATATTATTATAATAATTATGATATTACACGGACTGGAGGTGATTCAGTACGTGAAAAGTTCATTAATTAAGGCAGCAATGATCTCTGTGATGCTATTCCTGACACTGTGCTGCATGCACTCCAATTATGTTAGTAAACTTTCTATATATCGAGCTTGCTATATTGTTTATCATGTGCGGAAAAATAAAGCTATACAAGGTACGATAATAACAATAATAATATATTTATGTCACTTATAATATCATACAATGGATACAGGAACTAACAGAACTTGCTTGAAAACATGACTGTGCTTAAATTTAATAGTATTACTTCTGTTCAAAACATCTATAGAACATGATAATTGCTAATAATTATGAAGTCATACTGTAATAATGTCTTGGGTGTTTGATGAAGTAGTTATCCACGGGAGAGTTGCTGCAGGCACCAGGTATTGCTGCGATGATAGACAGAGTAGAGACGAATGTACTTCAGTTTAAGGTTCCTCTGGCGATAGTAGTGACGTCGATAGCTAAGATAGTATCTCCTGTACATACGCATACGGTTACGGTAGTAGCGTTTGGACCTCTGAGCTTTTGCTACGTCTTGAGCAGCCATTGCCTTCTCCTCTTCATCTTGTTGCGGTTCCTCATCTTGTTGATTTTCTGCTTGTTGGTTGAGCAATCTTTCCAAGTTTTGCAATTCTTGGTCATTATCATCTTCATCTTGAGCTCCACCTTTCATCAGTTGTTGCACAAGTGCTTCATTTTCAGTATTCAACAGCTTATCGAGTGATTGAGCTTCTTTGGCAGCCTTTTCCAATTCAGCCAGAGAGTCCTGAGTTTGAATGTCGTGCTTGTATTCATCCTGACTTGATGAAAGGTTGAACACAGCAAGGAGGTTGACGAGACAAATGAGATATTTCATCTTTGAATCCTTAGTTTTGGAGAAATGATTATATGAATCGGAGAAGATGCATATGTGACTTTCAGTTCGGCCTTTTATAGCTAGCTAGACATAATGCATGAGAAATTCATTGTTTTTGTTTTTCCTTTTTTTCCTAGCTTCCTATGTAAAAGAGAACCGGTACTAACATGACACCTACTTCTGTGGCTACAAGACAGAGAACCAAGGTGTTGTGATCATTGCTAATAGACTATACTATATTCTCATACCCGGCAGAAACATGTTAGTGCCCTTGCTTCCTATGTAAAACAATCACACTATAATAACTACTCACTGACAGCTAGCTGACAGTGACTGAACTTATCATATGGGCAAATAGGATGACAATTAACACTATAATATTATAGCTATAAGCAGGGGCTGATCCATGGCCAGTGGGGGTGGATAGGGTGGCTAGCCACCCCGCTTCACCAGACTGCATGAGTTCTTTTTTGCAACTCAGTATAGGAGATGTCCACCATTATTAACCAGCCACCCCCGTTGCACCAGTATAGTTTACTATGGGTAGCCACCCCATCAGCCACCTTCCGTACAAATTAATTTTCTGGATCAGCGCCTGATAAGTCTGAGAGTAGCTATAGTTAGTTTCACATGTACAATAATCAGTGGCACGTATCCCATGCATGCAGATTGCCAGCAGTGATATGAAAACAGTGCAGGTGTATAAGCTAACTTGTCAAAAGGTCTTTATTACTGGTGTTACCAGCATAACTGTACCTATCCATCCTTATAATTTAATTTAGCTCTAGCTAGCTATAGGTAATTTGAGATGTCGACTTTATAAACTGTCCTTACTTTGTAGCTGAAACAGTCATTATTAATTACAATGAGCTCATTTATCCAGCTTAAGTTTATAATAAAAATAATAATTATTAATGTGCATGTGTTGGCTGCTGGCTGTTTCTCTCTCTATTAGTGTGCATGCCCAACAGCCACACAAGTTTTTTTTATGGACTATGTATGCCACTGATATATAATTATTATTGGCTAACACTTCATGATAATTAGCTATTATTATTGCGTGCATGATGATGTGTACTGATGAATGTCTGCCAGTGATTCATTCACACCACTCACCAGGATATCGATCACATAATATAATAATGTACTACATGTAAATGAATGCACAGGAGTGCAGAACCCTCACCGCTACATGCATACATAGAGTATGGCTCACTGTGTATACTACTGTGCATGTTCAAGATCGATCAGGAGTATCAAGAACTACATACCCTGCACCTGAACAGGGTACTGGTACTATTTAATAACTACATACCCAGTAACCCTGTACCTAAACAGGGTTCTGGTACTGTTCTCTTCAGAGTCAGAGTTGAGTGAAGGCACCTGGCTATGCCACTATATAAACTAAAAGCCTCTGTGATATACTTCAACTGAATTATGCACTTGAGAGCCACTGCCTGTTTACACAGTCACTGCACTGACAACTGACCAACAAAGCACAGAATGGCAATCAGCCACGTAGTTGAGGTAGGTGCCATGTAAACACAGACTGCCTGCACACTACCACTCCACTGGGCAGGACTTAACGTGACCACTCTTCCTTTATGCCATGTATATATACATAGAATGCGTATTTGCTCTATGACGACCCTTACCATTTAGCAAAAGAGCGTTGCGACGGACGGACGGACAGATAAAAATCGCCAAACGATTGCAGTAACCCTCCGCCTACGCTTTGCGGCGAGGGTTAAAAATGAAAGTGAATGTCTTGGTAGTGACATCTGTGGCAAAATGTAGTGACGGTCACTAGCTATATTTTGCCACAGATGTCACTACTAAGTATAGTATTAAATTTATTGTATTAAAGCACAATATCAAACCGGGCCCACTGCAGTTAAGTTGAACATGCATTAACGTTAGACTACAGGCCAGCACATGATTATGCCAAACATATAAACCATTAGTTTTGAACTGCACCTCATTGAGCATGC
The DNA here is from genome assembly GCA_963930775.1 of Cliona cf. orientalis. Lineage (NCBI taxonomy): Eukaryota > Metazoa > Porifera > Demospongiae > Clionaida > Clionaidae > Cliona > Cliona cf. orientalis. The sequence continues at coordinate 7,294,556 of OZ005695.1, forward strand.
ATGCATGCATGAATGCATACATAAATAGCTACAATCGATGAGAATGCTGTTGTTTTGACAAAACACATGCAGCCATGAATGCCATTAATATTATTCATAATTATAGATATCATGATTGGCATTCAATGCAGCAGATCCATATTAGCTACATGGATCCTTGACAATCACATTCTTCAAGTCAATGGCCATTAATTTAACATCAGTTAAGTGTGGGGGAGAAGCTAGTGTGCACATGCACTGTACTGTGTATAACCATGCAGGTCCAGAATAATATTTAGCAACTCACGATATATTTGCTGGCTGCATGTACTCCCTCTGGTCGCCCCCGCGGCGCACTGGGGCGCGCTGACCCCGCCCATTTATGGTCAGCAAAACTGGTAGCGCTAGCTAAATCGAAGATCTAGTGAATTAGTTATCACTATTATATGTATTTCCGTGATTAAGTCTTAGAGGAGTATAGCTAGCTACTTACAATGCTAGCAATCATAATAATTACTGTATTAGTATTCAGTTGTACCGGATCATATGCTACTTCAGGTAGCAGTATCTCCGAATTAGCATCAGGCTCACTCTCAGAAGATGCCATACCAAAGGTTTTACATATCTTGGCTGTTCTTCCAACTGCAACAAATAGGTCTGATCAGGACAATGCCAACGACACGTTTCAATGGGAAAGAGGAGAAGAAATTCTTCCAGGAGCTACCTTGGCCCTCAAAGAGATTAGGGAATCTGACTACTTGCTAAGTGGCTATCAGCTAGAAGTAATACCAGTTAAGATTCCGTCATGTGATTTTATTAAAGGAATTGTTCCTTTCATGGAAGAATTAACTTCAAATCAAAACGTTATAGGAATTGTCGGTTACTTTTGCTACAATCTTCAGCAGCGTTTCTCATACTTGATTCAGCATGACAGCATTGGAATTCTTCAACTTTCAGCCATAGAGGCACACAAGGAATACTGTAGTTCTTGTCCACAACATAGCATCTTACCATCTATGGAATTCCATGCAAGAGCTGTACTAAAGCTGATACGGAGATTAAAATGGAGCAAAATTGCCATCATAAGCAATAAGGAACTAATTAGTGCAAACGTAGTATTTCAGGATCATGCAAAGAAAGAAGGAGTTGATGTGGCGCTTGAATTCGTGTCACCACTTATCACTTTTGAGCAGACAACTCAATTTCTACACGAGTTGTTAATTTCTGCCACAAATATCATAGTTGCCTTTGTCTCGCCATCTGAATTTGTTAAAATAATGTGCATTGCCCAGCGAGATAAATTTAAGTGGCCAGATTATGCTTGGATTTTCATGGGAAGCGACATCAACGAAATTGCTACATTACCAATCAGTTGCCGTCAGCACACAGTATCGGCTATTATGACTAATTCAATATTTATTCACTCAATACCATGGACCAATAGAATGGATGTTTTACCATCTGGGCTCAACTACGACGCTTATTACAATGCCTATCTTGTGGAATTAGAAAAATCGACCCAAGAGTTAAATGTCTCCCTTCAAAACAATCAGTATGCCAGTGTACTCTATGACTCCATTTGGGCAATTGCACTCACATTGAACAGGTCATTGGGTATACTTAATTATTATTCTTTTGTCAACAACTTATACCACACAAAATTTAATAGTGAGATTGGGAGTATACTTGAAGAGCAATTGTCAGAACTCTCGTTTCAGGGGACAACAGGATTTTTGAACTTCAGCCGAAGAGCTGCAATCGTATTAACTTCTATCGAGCTGTTTCAGTATCAGAATGGTCAACCTGAGCTACTGGGTGAGTACAATGTGTCGCTTAATGAGCTAGATCTGGATATGAGCAAGATAAGTGAAATTCCTAGCACCACACTGGCTCGCCAATATGTGCTCTTCCCAGTATACCTGACAGTAATACTCACTCTTGCGGTAGTAATCTGCTTTGTTTTGACAATTATTTCAATGTGTATCTTCTTTTATTTCCGAAAACAGCCAGCAATTAAGGCATCCAGTAGCACACTCAGCATCTGCTTGTTCATCGGGTGTTATTTTCATCTTACGTCATCATTATTCCAAACTATTAACAGTGGAATTAGCAAACACGAAAGTGGGGAGGCTCTTAGGAGATTTACCTGCACATTTGATGTTCTTCTCTTTAACCTTGGATTTGATATCGTCTTTGCCACCATAATTGCAAAAACTTTACGTATCTACTTCATCTTTAAGCCTTTCCGTAGAGTGGATCGGATCAGATTCAATTTCTGCTCCGATCAAGGCCTATTCGTTCTCATTTTAGTCATTGTTGGCTTCAAGCTCATGCTTTTGACGCTCTGGACTTGCATAAACATTAATCATCTCATTGATATAGAACAGTTTATCACAACAAGTGTGCCGCCCCACTTCATGGTGGTACAGCAGTGTCACTCGAGAAATTTTGAGCTTTGGATTGCACTTCTCGGTTGTTACACGATTGTCTTAATGCTAATTATGATCACTCTTGCCATCTTGACAAGAAAAATAAAACGGGATCACTTTAATAATACCAACAGAATCAACACTCTGACCGCTGTTCTTTTCTTCCATGTGTTCATTTCATTATCATTGTGGTATGTGCTTCGTCTAATTGGTGAAACAATCTTGAGCAAGGTGATGTTTGCTTTGAGCACCATGTTCACAGCTATCTTCTGTCAGGCCTTCTTGATTGCTCCTAAGATCATGCCACTAGTGTACAACAGAATCAAGCATGGGAAGCCAGTGCCGCAGCGCCAATTCTCAACCATGTCATTTTCATCCTTGCCAACACAGACAACAAGAATTGATTTATACAATGATGTGCCTAAGAATTCAGCATAATATTACTTGCATATAAGAAAGTAACATTATTTGAATGTCATAGATGTACGTTGTGGTGTAGCTACCATTCTAATTAGTGTCTATATATATAATGTATAGTGTACTCTCGTCATATGAATCTCTTCACGATTGTATACGTAACTTCACACAATGTCATGTACTACCCAAAAGTTAAACTTCCTTAGCCCTTCAACATTAATTTTATTGTATCCGAAACCTTAACAACACAATATCAATTGTCATATACAACAATATGTACATGTACAGGTAGTGTAGTGATACTGAAACTTGTGCATGAGTACTGGCGTAAGAAACAGGGGGGCTGGGGGGCTGTAGCCACCCCCCCCCCCCATCTTGTCAGCCAAGTGGGCCTAAACCTAGGAAGATAATTATCTACTAAGCCTTGACATCTACAGATTGTGATGTGAAGTCTACTTTAGAGCCAAATTAGCATAGCAATGGGCATGGTTTGAAGGCATATCGTGTGATCCAAAAAAATTTTTTGCGTGCTTTTCACGCAATTTTATTTACAGCTCCCTATCCAAAAACATCTTCTTACGCCACCGATGAGTATAAGAATTTATGTACAAATCTACTTACTATTAAGGGCTACTCTACAGCGACTCTTAAAAGCAGCTGCCACAACAACACTGCTCAGTCTTAGTCAAACAATGGGGCCTTGACAACAGCAAAGCTGCCAGTTCAGACCAAAGCTGAACAAAAGACAAAATTCTGCTTTAAAATATCCGCTCGTATACAGCTCGAAGAGACTTTCTTGGTCCTCGCCACCTCAGCTACCATCTACCAGCCAAGCCGGCTATCCTACCCAATACGAAGTTCCCAGCACTGAGCTCTTTATCAATGGTGTTTATGTGCTACCCACCCCACCTCCAATACTGGTAAGCGAACGCCAAAAGTATAAATGGTGTCGGCAGTTAGGTGTCTGACACGAGAATTATAGCTATCGAGATAGCTATTTGTGCTGTTGCTATGCAATAATAATAAGCCCGACCAGAGGAGGGCTTCTTAAATAATCAAGAGAAGAAAGTTATTGAATGGATGAGCTGTTGTTAGTAAGGTATTGCAGCCTTATACCCACTTCAACAACCCACAGCACCTATGTGGCCAGCGTACACCCTTACCGGTGTCGGCTTATAGTTGCATACTCAAGACGATCCATGAATGTATGGCTCCATAGTACCCAATGTGCATAATTATTAGCCCCACCAGTAGCTATTGGTGTTTTGATCATAGTGGCAATGCATGATTGTTCACTTAGTGTGCACATGCGCATCTCCTCAGCTATTACAACAAAGATGGCTATTCACGGCGGTGGGTGTCCACTACATACGTGATTAGTCATTCCCAGCTTGTCCATCTCGGGTCGCAGCCCGGAGTGTGACCTGAAGGAAGGGAGAATATTCCTCTAGTCCTTCTACTTATTATTAGCTACATGGGGATGAAGTAGCCAGTTTAACAGGGACCTGCATGCCAGTGTCGATACCCCCTCCCCCACATCCAAAAGATTGTCAGTCGTTTTCTAGGACTTGCGCTCAAACTATGCTCAGCCTATATTATTAGCCTCCCATTGCCCCCCTCCATTTGATTACTGTCCACCACACATGGTGTGACCAGGGGAGGATTATTCCCTCCCCCACATTTGTAAGGTCACGTGTAACGACCCTTTTCCAACTAGTGTCATCTGACATCATATCCTGTATGCATGCATATATAAAACCACTGGACTCTAGTCAGTCAGTCAGTTTTGAGTCAGTGTGTAGTGTTGAGTGTTGAGTCAGTTCAGTTGAGTTGTGTTGAGTGTTCCTCAGTTGTGGTGTCATCTCTCTACCATCATCCATCTCTCTCTCTCTCTCTATGTATCGTATGTGTATAATGCTGCTATTTGAATAATACTATTAATATCTAAACCCTGTGAAGCGGCGTTGAAGGTGGCGAAGCGTTACACATCCGAAAAGTCAGCACTCCCACTATAGGACTGTTGCTAAAACTATGTTCAGCTCTACTTTGCAGCCAGCCAATTATGGCTAGATCTTGGCCTCACACGTCTCAATGGCGTGGGCTAAGCCATGGCAAGGATGTTACAGCAGTACCTTTACCATATAACGCAGTGCCTGGGGCAAGTGCCCACGCTCTCCTAAGTGCTAAATGTGAGCCACTGATGAAGTCATCACTGAGGATATAGCCAGCAAAAGCCATGCATGATCCTCAGCCATAAGACATCTATGCACCTCCAGGTGATATTTGTAGACCAGAGTGTATTCTCGTGGAGATAATGGATACAATGTATGCTCGGCATAATGGCCAACTGGCTACTTTGTGGGGCATGACCGTCAGTGCAAGTCAGGAAAACAGAGCCTGATTCTCCCTCTCCCAGTCGCAATGGGAATCCAGCAAATTGTGTCATGTCAGCACTGATAACATCTTTAGCCAAGAAATCCTGGCAAAGGTATTGCCCATTCATAGACAGCTGAAAATCCTAACATGACTCATTTGAATATGTGAATCGAAAAATTCTCTTGCTCAAATTCCTAATAATATTAAACATGATGGGTGGCACCACTACTATGTATAATATATAGGTTGTACTTGGTAATGGTGACCTTAACTAAAAATCGGTTGTCAGCACAATATGGTTGGTTTTGTCATGGAAGGTCACATATTATGTATGTATAGGACCCATCGCTTGTACTTGCATACTATGATAGGGATCTGAAATTTGGTATCACCTTATGAGAATCAACATATCAAGTTGCTATCATTAGTAAAATAGCTAACAGCATACATATCAGCTGGTAATCCTGACATCCAGATGACCTGCGACAGCAGGGAATTGGCCATTTATTGCTATTTGTGTACAATTTATCATGCACAACATATTCTGTCATTTTCTGGCATTATTAATAAGAGTACATATCTCACGGTACATGTCTGCGGGTATGACATAGGCACTTGGTAGTTGCAACATGCTGTGCTATTTATGTCTGCTGCAATTAGGACGGCGTCCATAAAGCTAACAATTCCGCTGCATGGTTAAAGTACAGCACACTCACTTCTAGCACACTGTACAGTGTGTTGAAACTGGAGACAACAGCTTAGCACACATTTTGATGTTGAAATAACACACTTTTATTTTGTGTGTGCATGTATACAGGAACTTAGTTGTTGTAACAGAACTAGCTTGAAAACAAGACTGTGCTAAGATCAAATAATATCTATTCGAAACATCTATAGAACATGATAATTGCTCATAATTATGAAGTCATACTGTAACAATGTCTTGGGTGTTTGATGAAGCAGTTATCCACGGGAGAGTTGCCGCTGTGTACATGTTGTTGACATTTTAAACGATCTATTAAAACTCAGTTAGTACTGATGGGTACATCATCGGACAATCATGTCTGGTCTGTGTTGACAGATCTATTCGTTTTTGGCAGCTCCCTAGAGGTATGGGAGTGTATAATGAACCAGTGCTAGCTGGTGAGAGTGAGATGCGCACAAGTAGTCTGGTGCTGTTGTAGCTTCATAGCTAGGTAGGAAAGGGTCTGTCATAGAGTCATCTAACTGTTATCTGAGTGGGACTGCTCAGTGTAATTTTTGAGTAACGCTGCATGTCTGCTTAATTCTGAATCCATGTCAGACATTTATATTTATGAGGGTTCTGATTATTTTGTGCGCCTGGGATGATGCTGACGAGAACCTATATAAGCAAATGTGTTAACAGCTAATACAACAGATCTAGACATGTCTTGAAGGCCGATTTAACATAAAATCAACTTCAGCATGTATGACCACATTGCATTGGGGCACATTATTGCATATGTGCAATGATGTTGGATAGATTGGATAACACAGTGTGATTACATTAATTGGAGCAGGTCGCTGCATATGAAACGGAATATAATTCTGCAGAGCAGATCATAATGTGACCATATTAAAATGGAGCAGAATGTTGTGCAACATACTGTGGACTACAGCCCATGTGACCATGGTAAATGGAATAAATCACTGCATATGTGTGCAGTGATGTTACATGTAAATATATAAGTCGAATCGAGGTAAAGTGGACAACATTTGTCTAAATGTGTCGTATTTAGCCCCTGAACCCAGTGTGCATTTGCATGCTAGGAAGTGGGGGGATCATGGATGACACAAGATTGTTTGGCTCGAAACAATACATGTTAGGGAATACTCCATATTTCTACACAATTAAGAACCTTTGTGGTTGGAGGTCAAAGCCTCTGCTTGATTGGCTATTTCAACCTGAGGTTGATGTACACCCGTGACCTCCTGATGTCGTAAAATACAAGGACATGATAGTCTAAAAGTCTTGCGGACTCAGAATAGTTGTCCCTTACAAAGTGGACATGTGGGCATTTGATATTACAGAGTAATATGAACCCTCTGATTGAAGGTTTTGCGTGTCCTATTGTGTAGTATTGCAATCGGGTCAGTTTGACCAGATGGTAATTGGTAACTGGGAATTCTGTAGGACAACGGGCTACATGGCCATGCGGAGTATAAACAGGCAGCGGAAGTGGAATTAAATTCCTTGTGGAACCGGGACTGTAGATGCTGGGAATACTAAAAATAGATAGCTTCCCGCATGTGAACCTGGGGCACTGAGTCTGAGTTGTGCATGCTGCCTAAAGATATGTACGTACCTGGTGCTGGCCAGGCTGTAAGTACAAACAAAAGTGGCATATGTATTCAGGTCTACAGTTTAGCCACTGCTTTGAATTTCAATCTACTGTCATGGCCATGCATGCCGCCAGCGGACATCACAAGTTAATGAACTCTAATGATTAACTTACGGACCGTTTGAGGAACAGAAGGTACTGGTTGAATTGGTGATGTTGTAGTGTGTGTAACACTACCGCATTGTTGTGTTTTAATCTGGTTCAGCAAAGGTGGCTGTGACTGCATGGTCACCTTAAGTCGTGCACTGCACTGTGAACTTGAAGGGCCCTTCAGGATCTCCGCTGAAACGGGTCGTGACAAGCCATTGGAGAATTTCTCATTACTGTGATAGGGTGTCCGTGAAGTCACGGTGTAATCATGGCATGTTGGACTACTATAATTTAAGGTACCATTAAATTGCGTGGGCGTGAGGTGGGGGATATGACACCTAAACCACATCAAAGTCATTAGTGAGGTGCATGTTGTGTAACCACGCCCTTTTAATTGCACAGGTCTCAGGGGTGTGGCTGCTAGAGCCGGAAGTGTTCATTTAATATCCCATGGCCAGAAATACCTATGCAAATGAGGACATCCTATAGAAATACACTATAGATGAGATAAGACTAAGGGTAATTAGTGATCTACAATCAATCTACAAGGTGGTCATGAATATTCATGAGCTGCAATGTACAGCCGTATATGGTAGTAGCCATGGCAGGACTTCAAATCTTGATGACTTCAGCACATTTTTGCACAAAATGGGAAGTTACCTAATCGATTTTTGTGCTATAAATGGAAAGTATTAAGCCAGAATTAGCATTCTGGGGGCACGCAAATATATCCCTAGTTAGCACACGCCCGGTATGAGGTCATCAAATCTGCTAAAAATACATTTTTCGCTCAGAATGTATTATTGTATATGGAAGTTAAATGGACATGACAGAGATGAATTTCGCACAGACCAAAGACTAGACTAGGCTTAGCTCTGTTGTAGTTTGTGACTAATACAGGTTGTTCTTCAAGATACAAGTGACGCAAAGGTAAGCTAATGTACAGAGTCTGAGAAGTACATGGAGTGCCCATTGTTGACAGTACTTACGGCTGTTATAGTATACGGAGATAATAAACGGAAATGTCAACTTCCGTGTCCAGCGATTTCTGCCCATGCTCCATGGACCGGAAGCCGAGCCGGAAGGGAGGGGCCAGGCCACGCCCAAAACAGCCCCACCCTGTTCCCCAAGGACCACCATTCTCAATCAAGTGCCTACTAACCACCGGATGTCCACCGGAAGCCCACAATCAATCCCAATTAAAACGCACAGCTTCCTCAAGGCCAAAACACACACAAACACTTGGAGGCCGTTCTGCCACACCGCCCACACAAGAGCTCACCTCATTTCCTGTGTGGGCGGAGTAACAACACGTCATCGCAACCACATCCGCTTCAAACCATCGTCAGCTTCCGTCCAGCCGTACAGGCCCCTCGATCGCACCGCCGTACAGTGCCTCATTAACAGACATGGCCTCACCTTTGACCTCCTGCCACGCCCCCAAAGCCTCCTGGACGGGTTCAAAGGTCACCACCGCATCCGGGACACGCCCACCTATCGCCGCAGCCACGTCCCCGGCCCCGATGTCCAAGCACTGGCCTGTGAAGCCACACCCAATCGGAAGCAATAAAACCTGCATTAACGCACACGCACACACTCCACACAGTGCCAGGAACACGCCCACATGCTTAATTAGGCCTAATTAGCTTTTTTTTTTTTTTTTTTTTTTTTTTCAAGGAGACCACACAACAAGCAGAAAAAAAAATTGTCCGGAAACCACAACGTAGTTGAGCTAGATGCTTAGTAGAACCATACAATGCAAGCAGGCTGCCTATACTCCGAGTTTGGCCAAATTGGGTAAAGGTCGTCAAGTCTATGTGCGCCCGTAGCCCCGCCCCTCACGTAGCGCGTGGGCGGAAACATTGCAAATGCATGGCTTCCTATACAAACATATGGGGAAACTTCAAAGGGCCATAACTTTAATTGTAAGGTGTGAATCAAAATTTCCCGCCATCAAAATTCTAGTTTTGACCCATTCTGCGTGCCCATGTAAAAATTATCCCCCCAAGTGCTCCCAAACACCCCATGAATTAGATTATTTAATTATTTAATTATTTAAGTTTGCTTTTTTTTTCTACTTGTTGTGTAACAAGGAGACCACACAACAAGCAGAAAAAAAATTGTCCGGAAACCATGATATAGTTGAGCTGGATGCTTAGTAGAGCCATACAATGCAAGCAGGCAGCCTATACTCCAATTTTGGCCAAATTGGGTAAAGGTCGACACGTCTATGTGCGCGCGTAGCCCCGCCCCTCACGTAGCGCGTGGGCGGAAACATTGCAAATGCATGGCTTCCTATACAAACATATGGGGAAACTTCAAAGGGCCATAACGTTAATTGTAAGGTGTGAATCAAAATTTCCCGCCATCAAAATTCTAGTTTTGACCCATTCTGCGTGTCCATGTAAAAATTATCCCCCCAAGTGCTCCCAAACCCCCCATGAATTAGATTATTTAATTATTTATTTAAATTTGCTTTTTTTTTCTACAAGCTAAACCACACCATAAGATAAAAGAATTATATCAATCTGTAAATAAATACCATCACATTTGCACATTTGTATGGGGGACCATAGAACATAACCACACATTATTATTCAAAAGCCTCGGCAAATCCTACTATTGCATGTGTGGCACACACAACAAATCATTCATGTGGGCTATATGTATCACTTGTCAGCTTCCCTACAAAGTCTATTTGCCAAGTCCAACAACAAATAATATTATATATTATGTGCACACAAGTTATAATTATATTTTACATGTGCAGACCTGTACTATCATGTTCAAAGCCTTGACGATTGATTGTTGCACACCATTTCCCGCTGATGAGTATGTATGACATTGTGTGTACATACATAATATTATGCCAAATCTCAAGTTGCTTGCACATAATTTTAATTATAAGGCCGCTGAGAGTATTACTATTAACATTCACTGATATGCATGCTACATGCTGCAGCTGTTGATGGCCACCTGAAAATCCAACAGCATAATAATTATAGCTACTATCCAGCTGAAGCTACTGTAGTACCTTCCAGATGATCACCTGACACTCCTTTATCACTTGCAGTCACAGTTGTCATACCACCCTCAATGAGTACACCATATCCACAGTTGCAGTGGCACCCATCTATAGAAAATATTATATTGAGCAATGGTAAAGTTATTATAAAGTCCAGGACCCGCCGTATTATCCACAGACTGTGGAAACTAGATTGATATCCTTGATCCCTGTCAGCTGATGAAGTTGGAAGTTAATTGTCTCTACTTTTCTAATATCAAATATTATTATAATATTATAACAACTCAAGTACTAGGGGTATAATGTAGCTATAATACCTATCAGAATTAACAATTCTTATAGACTTACCAATGAAATAATACGTTGGCTTCGTAATAATCTGATGTCAAAATTAATGCTGATGCTGAAGATACATTTTAAGTATAGCTAACTTGCAGCCCCTGAGTATAAAATTTAATTGTTTATAGTACTAGCTATACCTATAATACAAAGTACATGAACCTTAGTGGTTTGAACTTACCACAATTCAGAGTTTAATTAGCTATTACACCAAATCCAGTTTTATGTTGATATGACTGGTTGAGACTATATACACTCCTTGCTGATAATATTAAATATTGTGTTAGTGAGAAAAGGTAAAATTAATCCAAGTTTATATCAGATTCTGCTAATTTTATAATCATGTGAGACAGAGCCCCTTTGCACAATCATTAACATAATTATTATTAATTATGCTACAATAATGTTATTATAAATACATTAGCTATAATATCAGAAATACATATATGCAAATTATTGAACTGCTATAAAACAAGCTTTAGCTATAGAGCTACCTAGCTAGATAGGACACCACAATATATAGCTTCAGAGTCGTCACAATCTCTCAATCTCTGTAGAGTGTTACTGTGTGCAGATTAGGCCAAACAAACTTAATTACTAGTTTCTCAGGCTTTCAAATTTCAAAACCCATGCGGGAGGCGGCTTTTTATTTTATGTTTTAATGAAAAATGGGCGTAGCGCTAGTGGCCACGCCCATTTTCGCTAGTGCTACACGTGGTTGATACACAAGCTAGTGCAGAAATACAAGTATTGAAGTCCAACCAGAGAGAATATCTAGCCTAACAATCAAGTTTAGCTTTCTATTAGTAGAGAAAAGTTTCATCAGTCGTACTAACCTTGTAAGATGACAAGTTTTAGCCTGCACCAGATGACGTCATCATCTTTGAAGAAAATAGCTAGCTAGCTGCTGGCTAAATACCACTTTCACGGAGACTTCAGTTGTGAGATGTCAAACAAACAGTCTCGAGATGCCAGAAAACAGTTAGTTTCTTTTCTTCCAATTTTTGTCTGTTAATTAAATTAATTAACACGTGACTGCTCACGTGAAAAATAAATAAAAAAGTCTTGCTTTCTCAAAATTTGATGCGGGCGGGCCTGAGAAACTATTAATTAACTTTGCTTGGCCTTAGGTGAGTATAGTACAGAAAAGTTTAAATAATAGACCGGGTATACAAAATTTAATACATTAGCATGGCAGAGACTGTGGGCCTAGGCTATTAGCTATAGCTATAGCTAGCACGATTTCAAAGGCTAGCCTTGCCCTGAAATTCATACACTAGACTGGCTTTCAGAGGTTTAGGGCTGGTCACCATCCCACAGTGATGGCTTGGTCATTGCCAAACGCATGTAGCTCATGCAACAAACTGGCATACACAAGTTTATTTACCTCGTTTCGATCAGGGTGAGTGCAGCTTCGCTGGACTCCACCTAGTGAAGACAGGCTGTCCTAGCGAACTCTAAACGTAGTGCCACCTCTATCCTGTAGCTATAGTAGCTAGTGCCGCTCTTGGACCGATCGCTTGGATATCCTCGGTAGCTCACGTTCTGACATGCATTAGCCAAGGCTAAGGTGACCTTCGTGCGACCCCGAATAAACCCGCAGGTATGCTCGTTTGTCTTTATTAATTAGTACGCGGTATCCGCGATTGGGCGAATGCGTCATAGCCTGCAATCGAGTTTGTACAGACTATATGGACGTACGTGGAATACGGGACTTCCCCCGCGCGTTAAAACCACTAAATCTAGCATTTACTCCGAATTACTCGGATATGAAAGTAAAACTAAAAATTCTGCCCACAACGTTTTTGAAGATATTTCATTCTGTCCATGTATATATAAATTGTATCTCATAAAACCCTTCCCACGGCTAGATAAGTTAATTATTTACATTACATTACATTACTCATACGGAAATTCTTTTATCTTATGGTGTAACTTGTTGTGTAACAAGGCGACCAGAACACTAAGCAGAAAAAAAAAATTGTCCGAAAACCACGTAGTTGAGCTGGATGCATAGTAGAGCCATACAATGCAAGCAGGCAGCCTGTACATCAATTTTGACCAAAGTGGGTAATGGTCGTCACGTTAATGTGCGCGCGTGGCCCCGCCCCTCACGTAGCGCGTGGGCGGAAAACATTGCAAATGCATGGCTTCCTATACAAACATATGGGGAAACTTCAAAGAGCCGTAACTTTAATTCTAAGGCGTGAATCAAAATTTTCTCATGTCAAATCTCGTATTTCAACCCATTCTGCGTGCCGGTATAAAAATTATCTCCCCAAGTGCTCCCAATTCCCCCAAACATTTTACACGCAGGAAATCTTTTTTTTTTTCTACTTAGTGTTTAGTAAGTCGTTGCGGTTAATAGTTAGGCAAGAATGCTTTGATCTTGCTTTGATGTGGGCAATTACCGGCTTTTTCTTCAGGGGCCACTTCCGGTCGCTAATTACACGCGCATAATCATCCCTGGCCGATTCTGGACACGCCCACCTTCGATCAAAAGCACTCGTATGGCCTCTTCGGCCACGCCCCTTCACGATTCGCTAATTGAATTAGCCATTCATGACGCTCACGCCCACGCAATTAAATGGTACCTTAAATAACTTCGGAAGGAAGGATCGTCCGAGTCCTGCATTGACCATGGCGGTAGCTTGTCTTATTAGGCTCTGGTCATGGCGTTGGCCGTTCGTAACTGTTCGGTGGCAAGGCGATTCAAAGATTTTTCCACTGCGATGTTCTTCTTGCTTGCAGGAGTTGTTGCGCAGTTAAAGTGTGCTTTATTTAGAATAATTGTATACTAGTGTGACGTATGCGCATGCGCCATGCGTCATGGGCAAACGTGCTCTTTACGTCGGCCTGATGCTATTAACTATAGTTTATGCATGCATAAACTTCATGTGTTACTAGCATAACTGTACCTATACTTAGTTTAATTTAGCTCTAGCTACAGGTAATTTGAGAGGTCGACATTATAAACTGTCCTTATTTTGTAGCTGAAACAGTCATTAAATTTCATTAATTGAGCTCATTTATCCAGCTTTGTAATTAACATGCATGTGTTGGCTGCAGGCTGTTCATGCCCAACAGCCACGTGCACACAAGTGTTTTTGTATGGCTACTGATAATAATTATCAGTATTGGCTAATACTTCATAATAATTAGCTACTGCATGCATGATGATGTGTACTGATGAATGTCTGCCAGTATAAATACATTCACACCACCCACCAGCTAGGATATCACAAATCATTGCTGTATTAAAGCACAATGCCAAACTCCACTGCAGTTGAACATGCGTTAGACTACAGGTGAGTATTTTATGATTATGCCAAACATAACCATTAGTTTTGAACTGCACCTCATTGAGCATGCATGCATGCATGAATGCACATGCATACATAAATAGATAATTGATGAGATTGCTGTTGTTTTGATAAAATACAGCCATGCATGCCATTAATATTATTCAGGTCCAGAATATTAGCAACTCACGAGAATAACTATTGTTTTGCTGCTGTCAACACCTGACAGTGTGTGCATGTACTCCCTCTGGTCGCCGCCACGGCGCACTGGGGCGCGCTGACCCCGCCCATTTATGGTCAGCAAAACTGGTAGCGCTAGCTAAATCGAAGATCTAGTGAATTAGTTATCACTATTATATGTATTTCCGTGATTAAGTCTTAGAGGAGTATAGCTAGCTACTTACAATGCTAGCAATCATAATAATTACTGTATTAGTATTCAGTTGTACCGGATCATATGCTACTTCAGGTAGCAGTATCTCCGAATTAGCGTCAGGCTCACTCTCAGAAGATGCCATACCAAAGGTTTTACATATCCTGGCTGTTCTTCCAACTGCTACAAATAGATCTGATCAGGAAAATGCCAACGACACATTTCAATGGGAAAGAGGAGAAGAGATTCTTCCAGGGGCTACCTTAGCTCTCAAAGAGATTAGGGAATCTGACTACTGCTTTCTAAATGGCTATCAGCTTGAAGTAATACCAGTTAAGATTCAGTCATGTGATTTTATTAAAGGAGTTGTTCCTTTCATGGAAGAATTAACTTCAAATCAAAAAAATGTTATAGGAATTGTCGGTTACTTTTGCCACAATCTTCAGCAGCGTTTCTCATACTTGATCCAGCATGACAGCATTGGAATTCTTCAACTTTCAGCCATAGAGGCACACAAGGAATACTGTAGTTCTTGTCCACAACATAGTATCTTACCATCTGTGGAATTCCGTGCAAGAGCTGTACTAAAGCTGATACAGAGATTAAAATGGAGCAAAATTGCCATCATAAGCAATAAGGACCTAATTACTGCAAAAATAGTATTTCGGAATCATGCAAAGAAAGAAGGAGTTGATGTGGCACTTGAACTTGTGTCACCACTTATCACTTTTGAGCAGACAACTCAATTTCTACACAAGTTGTTAATTTCTGCCACAAATATCATAGTTGCCTTTGTCTCGCCATCTGAAGCTGTTAGAATAATGTGCATTGCCCAGCGAGATAAATTTAAGTGGCCAGATTATGCCTGGATTTTCATGGCAAGCGACATCAACGAAATTGCTACATTACCAATAAGTTGCCCTCAGCACACAGTATCGGCTATTATGACTAATTCAATATTTATTCACTCAATGCCATGGACCAATAGAATGGATGTTTTACCATCTGGGCTCAACTACAGTGCTTATTACAATGCCTATCTTGTGGAATTAGAAAAATCGACCCAAGAGTTAAATATCTCCCTTCAAAACAACCCATATGCCAGTGTACTCTATGACTCCATTTGGGCAATTGCACTCACATTGAACAGGTCAATAGGTATACTTAATTTTGTCAACAACTTATACCACACAAAGTTTAATAGTGAGATTGGGAGTATACTTGAAGAGCAATTATCGGAACTCTCGTTTCAGGGGGCAACAGGATTTTTGAACTTCAGCCGAAGAGCTGCAATTATATTAACTTCTGTTGAGCTGTTTCAGTATCAAAATGGTCAACCTGAGCTACTGGGTGAGTACAATGTGTCGCTTAATGAGCTAGAGCTGGATATGAGCAAGTTAAGTGAAATTCCTAGCACCACACTGGCTCGCCGTTATGTGCTCTTCCCAGTATACCTGACAGTAATACTCACTCTTGTGGTAGTAATCTGCTTTGTTTTGACAATTATTTCAATGTGCATCTTCTTTTATTTCCGAAAACAGCCAGCAATTAAGGCATCCAGTAGCACACTCAGCATCTGCTTGTTCATCGGGTGTTATTTTCATCTTACGTCATCATTATTCCAAACTATTAACAGTGGAATTAGCAAACACGAAAGTGGGGAGGCTCTTAGGGGATTTACCTGCACATTTGATGTTCTTCTCTTTAATCTTGGATTTGATATCGTCTTTGCCACCATAATTGCAAAAACTTTACGTATCTACTTCATCTTTAAACCTTTCCGTAGAGTGGATCAGATCAGATTCAATTTCTGCTCTGATCAAGGCCTGTTCGTTCTCATTTTAGTCATTGTTGGCTTCAAGCTCATGCTTTTGATGCTCTGGACTTGCATAAACATTAATCATCTCATTGATATAGAACAGTTTATCACGACAAGTGTGCCGCCCCACTTCATGGTGGTACAGCAGTGTCACTCGAGAAATTTTGAGCTTTGGATTGCACTTCTCGGTTGTTACACGATTGTCTTAATGCTAATTATGATCACTCTTGCCATCTTGACAAGAAAAATAAAACGGGATCACTTTAATAATACCAACAGAATCAACACTCTGACCGCTGTTCTTTTCTTCCACGTGTTCACTTCATTGTCATTGTGGTACGTGCTTCGTCTAATTGGAGAAACAATCTTGAGTAAGGTGATGTATACTTTGAGCACCATGTTCACAGCTATCTTCTGTCAGGCCATCTTGGTTGCTCCTAAGATCATGCCACTAGTGTACAACAGAATCAAGCATGGGAAACCAGTGCCGCAGCGCCAATTCTCAACCATGTCATTGTCATTCTTGCCAACACAGACAACAAGAATTGATTTATATAATGATGTGCCTAAGAATTCAGCATAATATTACTTGCATGTAAGAAAGTAACATTATTTAAATGTCATAGATGTGTAGCTACCATTCTAATTAGTGTCTATATATTGTGTACAGTGTACTCTCATCGTATGAATCTCTTCACGATTGTACAATGTTATGTACTATCCAAAGTTCAAGTTTCAAAATACATGTTTCCTTATCCCTTCAACATTAATTTTATTGTATTCGAAACCTTAACAGCACAATATATCAATTGTCACATGCAACAATATGTACAGGTAGTGTAGTAGTGATAGTGAAACCTGTGCATGGGTAAGCATGAGTATAAGAATTAAACTGACAGCATTTATGTACAAATCTACTCACTAAGGGCTACTCTTACATATCATGTCAATCTGTGCATGTTTCTATTACAATGTCTTCATAATTATTATTGTGGTGGTTTCATCATGATACTAGCTTACTTTTATTGATCATTGATAGCTGCTTTGCTCTCTTCTCCCACAATTTGAAGGTAATCCACAAGGTTACTGGGTTCCTCATAAATGCCTTCCTCGTTGGATTCACTCTGACCTTGTTCTTCACTAGTATCAGCAGCGTGTGGGTCTTCTTCACATTTTAAATCGTCTTGATACAGTGGTTGTGAGTCCTGAGCTGCAAGAAGCCTTTTCGTGCCCTCCCTTAGGCTGAGACCAACAGAGTAGCGTGGATTTGAAGATACACTAGCATAATCCCCATCCTCAACACATAAATCACTGCCAAGCGTCATGCTGGTGTACTGGAGGCTCGATTCCATTTCGATATCTCCCCTCTGGGTAGACATCATCCCTTCACCTGCTGCTATGACGTTGGATCTCACACTTTCTCTGTTTGATCTTTTCCTGTTCACAACTATATATCTATTAAATATATAGTGTGTGCACATATTATGTTATCAATAAGACATCATGCCTATAGGTGTATACTCACCCTACAATGAAAATTAAGAATAATCATGGCATGGTATTGTGTAGCTCACCTTCCGGTCTCCCTTAAGCATCTTAAACGGTAAATGGCAGCGATTACAATGAGAATGATGACTATGAGAACCAGAGCAGCACTCACTCCACCCACGATGGCTCCCAGGTTGAATGGAGCAGAAGGCTGTGAGATCTCTGAATCACACTGAGGCTGGGTTGTGACAGTCGGTTCAGTGTCGCATAGATCAGCTCCAAGTGAAGAAATGAAGAGGTTGCACATTTTGTTTAGTCGTAGGATAGCACCATTGATATTGATGACATCATTGCTCTGAAGCCACTCTTGTAAATAGGAGAGAATGACTGAAGTGTTTCTGTGACCGGTGGCTACCAGCTTTGCTCGAAAAGTCATTTGTTTTGGATTATGTCCACACATGAATCCACCGTCAGCTATGGTAAAGTTCAGGGGATCAATGGTATTTTGTAGACCCCGCTCCAGCACATTAGCAATGGTATCTATATGTGTGGCCTCTGAATCTGCACATTGTACCTGTGGATGTTAATGTACAGAATAATTAATTTTATTATCAACTTGAGAGACTAGCTGTAATAATCGTGACTCACCAACCACTGGCTGCATTGAGACACACCAAAAAAGTGAAGCTGAAATGGAGTAGCTGTATTGAAGTTAGGGAGAAGTCATAATTGTATGTACATATTCATTATCTGCTGTAGCTAGTATAATAATAGTAATAATAATGTTCTGAATTACCATCTTCAAGAGTCGAGATAGTCTGAGAAGCAATAGGTCCTCTTCCAGCAGCTGTTAAAGCAGATACAGAGCAATTGTACGAAGTATCTGGCAAAAATTCTGAAACAGAGAAACTCATTTGAAGATAATCCATGTTCATCTCGACCCTATGATCACGATCATGAATGGCAATACACTGAAGATGGTATCCAATTACAGGGCCATTTTGCTGATCTTCAGACGGTGGCTTCCATGAGAATGTTAACGTACGTGGTCCACTAATGCTTACAGTAAAATTTAATGGAGCACCACTTGGAGAGTGTATTGGAACTGTAAACAAAGATATCATGATCATACCATAAGATTAAATTGTAGGTAACTCACCAATAGTTAAAGCTACTGACTCAGATGCCATTCGACTAGGAACGATGAATGTTGATATCGTGTAACTTGGGGAGATGCTAACCACACACATGTACTCTCCAGAATCATTTATATTAGCTGAAGTAATCTCAATGCTGCTATTCCACTCTTGCCTTGAAGTAGATTCCACTGTGATATTTGTTATTTCTCCACTAGGTCCAAACCACCAGAAATCAACATTAACTGGGGAATCTAGGCTAGAATTCAGCTGAGCTGAGCATATCAGTACAGGTGAAGTAGTTCCTGAATATCGAATTGCTTGACCATCGTCTTCAATTGCAACATTTATAACTGGTTGTGGAACTGCATAGAATCATGAAGTATAATGGCATATACTTATTGGTAAGCATAACAACTTACTCTCCACACTAAGTATTGTGCTGGACATTTTCATTTGAGGGCCTCCAGAGTAGTTAGCAATTGCCTCACAGGTGTAGAGGTCAGCATCAGAGAGATCAACTTCATCAAGGATCAGAACAAGAGTGTTTATTTGAGCACCAGTAATAGTATCTCTAGTTGTCAGATTTGTGTTATCACAAATAACATTGTTTGAGTTCAACCAGTTCAACTCCCAGTCAATATCTGTCCTAGGTGCAAGTGTCGCCATGCATGTCAGATTGTACGACTCCCCAGCAATAACACTGTGGGGACCTTCCTCAATAAGATTAACTTCCATTGGATCTGATAGGGTTGATTTAAAAATCATATTAATTGTGCAGAATAAGTAATGGTTGGGCTTACATAGGAATATCTCTATTGCTTCTGTCTCTGAACTTGGAAAATAACTCAGGGCAACAGCGGACACCCAATAGACATCTCCACTTTGAAGACCAGATATTAAAGCTGATGTTGTTCGTGAATCAACCACTAGCGAGTTGTCGCTGATGTTCGAGGCATAGTGAATCCTGTAGCCAGTGATTTCCGGTTCCAACGAAGGAGGGCTCCAGGACACCATCATGGTGGTTAAATTATACTGCTCCACTTGTATTGCTATTGGAGGCTCAGCATCTGCTTGTATATAACAGTATAATTAAAAATGAGGAGATAGAAATATTAAATCAAGGACTTACTAAATATGCTTATGTTCCTATAGGCGACAGAGGGCTTGCTGTTGGTAACATTGCAGCGATAATATCCCAATGATTGTCCTAACACTGTTAGCTGATGCTCATAAATAGCCTGGGTAGTGTCAATAATCACTGATGGATGCTTTCTACTCATTTCTGATGATAAAAGTGTTCCGTTTCTCGTCCATTTGACGTCTCCAACAGGACCACCATTAGAAATACACCTTAGCATAAACTCTGGTGGATTACTCGAGTATACTAGCTGAAATTCAATATCCTGATTTATTGAAAGAGATCCTGCATGGAATGTAATGCATGCATGATTTCACAATGTTAAAAGATAATTTATCATCTGTGAGTATAATATACCTTCACTTGCTGAATATATGCCAGCATAAAGGGTGTGCTCAACGTTGCTTTTATCTTGTATGACACAATGATACAATCCAAAAGAAGTAAGACCATCTCTGCGCAACAGTCTAACCATGGCTGTTGACCTCTCTTGATAGACCGTGCCCATACCACTTACAAGAGTTCCATTAGGGTAGTACCACTGGGCGACAACAGGAGAGAGAGAATCTATGCTATCCCCTCTGCAGCAGTCAACCTTGTCAGTCACACACAGCAGATCTCCGAGGGTTTCGTTTATCTCGCTAAATAGAACGTAGCTGTTATTAGGAATAAGTGCACCATGGTGTATGAGTCCAACTCCTAAAAATTATGTAAGAGATAAATAGCTACTAATAATGAATTGTACTGTTAGTCTCACGTTGTGCTGGGGTGAAGAGATACACAGGGTCAGTGTATCTGCCTGCTTGATTGCCGTTATTGATAGCTGTTACTTCAAATGAATAATTTGTTAATGGTGATAATTCTGTGGCAATAAACTCCCTCCTGGTAGTTTGCACTATGGATGCTTCATCAGCCCCCACTGGACTGTAGCGAATCTGATATTGCACTGTTGTCCTATTGCAGTTCGAAATGCAAAACGGAAACTGGAGTTGCAACCAACTAGCAATGAATGACGTGGAATTGAGCACAGAGTATTCTAGGACTTCTTCAGTGGTGAGCTGACCTATATAAAAATATCAATGCAAACTGGTTTTAGCTACTGAGTGGAATTATATTAAAAGAAGGAGCATAATATTGATAACAGTCACAAACAAAGGAGGATGAAATGGCTAGCTAAAATTATTCTGACAGGCCTAGATATTGAAAATTTGTACTCCTCTGTATAGTATAGTGGTTAACGCTAAGATCCTCTTCATCAACATTATCCATAATAATATGACAGTTAGCAATTAAAAGTCTAGAATGTGTGCATGTATATTTTCTCAGGAGTCTGACATACGATTAACAGAGATAGTGACTGAATTCATCCTGATTATTCCATCAATCTCTGCCCGACAAGCATAGTCTCCACTGTGGTACGTTTCTATTTCCAAGAAGTTCAGCAATAAAGAGTATTCATTCCTCCCAATCCCCGTCAAGTTGCTGACTGAAAGTTGGTAGTTTGAGTTTATCCTTGAGGTTGTTCCATAACTTGTAATGTTCAGCCACTGCACAGCACTAGCCTCCAGGTTCTCCTCTTCATTTAGGAATACGGTGCAAGTAAGAAGGTAAGACTGGCCACTTATCAGAGTTGTAGTCTCTGGAGATGTCTCAATTCTAAGACTGTAAGGAACTTTATGCAATCAGAACAAAAATTTAATAATTTTCATAGAATCTGATGGAAGAGGATAGCATACCACGTCTTAGAGTTATTTCAATTGGATCAGTTAGAAGACTTGGAAGAAATGGAGAGAGAGCCAACATTGAAACATTGTAAATTTCTCTTTCTCGAAGTGAGTGAACTGTAAATTGGGATGAATTCCTGTCAGCAAAATAATACTCCACATCAAGCTCATGATGTGGCTCAACATAGATATGATATCCTGTGATGGGCTGAGTGGGTGGGATCCAAGATAGAAGAAGCTGGTTGTGTTCAATCTGTTTGATAGTAATGTTTGCAGGAGGATCAGGCGCTGTATAAACGTTATTAAGTTTAAAATGTGCAGTGCTATAAATATTAAATTTTTTACTAACCATAAATATTCACTGCTCTTGAGGCTGTAGATGGCTTATTGTTTGATGCAACCACTCGATACACACCTGTCATCCTTTCTTCAATTCTGAGAAATAGTCCATACCTTGCTGTTTGTGAGTCTATGAGCATAGAAACAGACGAGCTGAATGAGCTATTGATACTAGAATCATCAAGTGACCACATGACATCTACTAGTGGACCCCCAATTGACTCAGCATACAAGGTAAAACGAGGGGTATCTGCTCGAACATCAGACTCTAATTGGAATTGAATTCCCAGTGATAACTCCAATGAACCTATAATCAAACATTACAATAGAATAATTTTGTCAGTCTACATTGGTTCGTATTCAGTGACAAGAAAATATTACACACCTCTTTGAGAAGGGAAGATACCAGCATAGAGGATGTGTAGAACATTGCTACTGTTCTTCACCGTACATCGAAACATGCCAAGAACTCCAACTGAGAAAATTCTTTGATGGAGTCGAACTGCTTTAGTTTGTCTGTCTCTATAGAATCCCCACCCTGTACCATCAACGGGTATCTGAGTTCCATTTGGAAAGTACCACTCCCCCTCACGAGGTCGTATGCTGAAAATGTCCTTGTTAGTAAGGCAGAGCAGTGAATCAAATACACCTTGTCCTAGCTCTTCAAGAGAAACGTAGCTATGATTAGGAAGTAGTCGACCATGCAGCATAAGACTAACACCTATAGAATGATAATACAATATAGCAGTGTAATATCTTATGTTAATCTCTTGCCATTGTAATCCGGCATACAAATTGATAGTTGATTAGAGTATAGTGCTCCTGCTTGTCCCATAGCATTGACAGCTGCTATACTGATTTCGTAGAGAAGTCTGGGAGAAAACCAAGTTAAATTGAGTGTATGTCGCTGTCCTTCTTGAGATGTGGCTGTGGTATTGTGCAGTAGTATTTTTGAGTAACCACGTTTTACCACGTGAATTCGGAGTCCAGTAGTGATTTCACTATTCCTCTGTTGACACGGGATATTGTCATACCACTCCATAGATATGGTACTAGCACTGACAGGAGTCACGCTTGTAAATATAAGTCTACCAGTGGGAGCTGAATGTCAAACAACCGATAACAATAACATTCATATGCTCAATTATAACAAAAACACTACAATGTTTAGTCAATCAAGATCTTAAAACTATTCCATCTGTCATGAATGAATACACATCTATATCGGCCATGCATCCACATACCAGTGGGTAAGGTAGAAACCTGCTGTTCTTCTCCACCTGTCTCTCCAGCATTATTAATTGCTATCACCATAACTGAGTAGGTACTATATGCCCTTAAGTTTGTCAAATTGTGTTGAAACGTGTTTCCATTAACTTCTGATGTAATTTTATCACCAGCTTCATTTGTACAAGGACCAATATAGGTCGCTGTTATTCTAAATCTATCCACAATATCTCCATCTGCAGAGCCCTCCCAGCTAATATGCAGAGAAGTAGATAATGGAGCTATGGAGGTTATTTGTGGAGCTGAGGGAGGTGAAACAATCCCTATAGTAAAATGTACAGTCATAGCTAAGTGTGGTAAGATTAAACATTGCACAGTTGATGCATAGAATCTCTCTCACTCCCTCATCCTCTCCCCATCACTGTTTATAGTAATGTGATGAATAATTTATATAAACTCACCAAGGGTTGTAATGATGGGATCGGTGATGGGACTGGGCAGGTGAGAAGAGAGAGCTTGAAGGGAAATGCTGTACGTCAAGCCACTTCGAAGATTTTCTAGGACATAGGAGGTAGTGACACTGTCATTGATGGTC
The DNA here is from genome assembly GCA_963930775.1 of Cliona cf. orientalis. NCBI lineage: Eukaryota > Metazoa > Porifera > Demospongiae > Clionaida > Clionaidae > Cliona > Cliona cf. orientalis. The sequence continues at coordinate 7,318,718 of OZ005695.1, forward strand.
ACAGAATTAGTGACTCCATTGGCTTCATAGTAAAGGATTTGAGCGATGGTATTTGGGGAAGGCTGAAACCACAATACATTCAGTGAGAAAAGGAAGACACGTAAAACTTGTTTAATCACTGGCCTTTGGGAAGCTGCGAAAAACAATTCAAGAATAGGGTAATACAGACTAGTATGTACACCTGTCCATTATAGCAAACTAACAGACTTAAAATAATAGTGAATTGATTACCATTCACACTTAGTGAAGCAGTAACGGAAGACAAAGGGTTAAACACAGTGCAACAATACAGCCCTTCATAGGATCCTGGTACAAACAGCCAATTGTGATACAGTGCTTGAGTGAGATTAGTGATGATGGAGTACTGATTCCATTCCTCATTAACTGGTTCTCCATTTCTGGTCCAGTTGACTTCCATAACCGGCCCACCAGTGGAGTTACAAGTCAGTGTGAATGTATGAAGTTCATCTGTCACATTTGTTTCCAAATGAAACTGCATACCAGTTGGTATCAGTAAACGACCTGCCATGGCAAGAATGAGTTATAATATTATAGCTAATGAAGGATAATAGCTGAGTGAAGCATTTGTAGAACGTAATACTGACCGAGTTTCACTAGTAGTGCCATCAGCATTGCTGAAACTTAGTAATGACATTGTAGTACAGTAAAACTACAACACTCAAGGATCCTGCACCTCGTGCTTGGGCTCCCATGCATGCACGTACCTTTCTGATGGAATACTGGGCAGTAAGTAGTTAGTCATATAGATAGGATAAAATATATGGACTATAGGTACCTCTACTTCTACAACAGGTTATTCATTGTAATACCCATACACACCTCAATTCTAGCTTGTAGATGAGAACCAAAGGTGAACGATCAATGTAAGTGTGATACTAATCTAACCAAATGAAGATACTGAAGTTGGTGATATTGAGTGAACAGGTATTAGTCAACAGATGCTATAGTACGTACTGCATTGGATTGGTCCACATCAAATCATATTATAGGACAGCACATATCATGCACATGCACACAATTAACATCAAACAGGATAATTAGTCAACCACTACTACATGTACACACACATCATTACATCTAGATTTTGAATTATACTACAATAATAATATTATTATTGCATAGGTAAACCAACTGTTACTATTTTCTCAAGGATGTCACAGAAACTGACAAAAGCCACAGACAAAAAGCAATTATTTCTAAGTAGTCACAATATGTGCATCATTGATCAATAACATTATGTTTATGATCATTAATAATTATCCCGACCAAACTGTTATTATCACAAACAAAGTTCCCACTTTAATTTATTGTTGCTCACTTTCATTGGTAGGATAGATGCCAACATAGAGTGTCAAGGAGACACGATGCTGATTGGGGATCTGACATCGAAACAGTCCACGAACTTGATCATCACTGTCAGCCCGGCCATGGCGATGAAGACGTATCACTCCATCCCCATAACTAGTCCAGAGTGTCCAACTGTCCCCTCTAGATGGAACTCTTGTTCCATTTGGAAACAGCCATTGTTGTCCAGAGACTCTATCCGAGCAGCAGTTATCACTGTCAGTCGTACACAGTAGGGCTGTCTCATCTGATTCACCAATGTTCTCTGCACTCACAAAGCCATTATTGGGGATTGGCTCTCCATGCAATGATACCCCTGGACCATTTAAACTTTGACCATTAACAGCAATTACTGCAAATCAATAATAAAATTATTATTATTATAATCGATTGATGAGTTATTAGCTACGTGTATTGCTAGATCTATTAAACACTCACATGATTCTTGATGAAGCAGTAACACTAATATTATTATCATCACAAATGATACGGGTTGAAATACCATCGTTGGTGAAGGCTAGTAATGTTTACACCGGAGTGTCACCCAGAGAATCTTTTCCAGAGCTGCACCCATAATGCGCATGCGCCTATCAGGCGGATATGACATGGACCACACCCCTCTTCGTGATCGATAGGGTGTGGCTTCCAAGGTAAACTTGCGATCGAGAATTAAGGTACCATTTAATTGCGTGGGCGTGAGCGTCAGGAATGGCTAATTCAATTAGCGAATCGTGAAGGGGCGTGGCCGAAGAGGCCATACGAGTGCTTTTGGTCGAAGGTGGGCGTGTCCAGAATCGGCCAGGGATGATTATGCGCGTGTAATTAGCGACCGGAAGTGGCCCCTGAAGAAAAGGCCGGTAATTGCCCACATCAAAGCAAGATCAAAGCATTCTTGCTTAACTATTAACCGCAACGACAAAAAAAAAAAAAAAAAAAAAAAAGCCTTATTAGGCCTAATTAAGCATTTGGGCGTGTTCCTGGCACTGTGTGGAGTGTGTGCGTGTGCGTTAATGCAGGTTTTATTGCTTCCGATTGGGCGTGGCTTCACGGGCCAGTGCTTGGATATCGGCGCCTGGGACTTGGCCTCGGCGATAGGTGGGCGTGTCCCGGAAGCGGTGGTGACCTTTGAACCCCGCGAGGAGGCTTTGGGGGCGTGGCAGGAGGTCAAAGGTGAGGCCATGTCAGTTAATGAGGCACTGTACGCCGGTGCGATCGAGGGGCCTGTACGGCTGGACGGAAGCTGACGATGGTTTGAAGCGGATGTGGTTGCGATGACGTGTTGTTACTCCGCCCACACAGGAAATGAGGTGAGCTCTTGTGTGGGCGGTGTGGCAGAACGGCCTCCAAGTGTTTGTGTGTGTTTTGGCCTTGAGGAAGCTGTGTGTTTTAATTGGGATTGATTGTGGGCTTCCGGTGGACATCCGGTGGTTAGTAGGCACTTGATTGAGAATGGTGGTCTTTGGGGAAGAGGGTGGGGCTGTTTTGGGCGTGGCCTGGCCCCTCCCTTCCGGCTCGGCTTCCGGTCCATGGAGGATATTAAATGAACACTTCCGGCTCTAGCAGCCACACCCCTGAGACCTGTGCAATTAAAAGGGCGTGGTTACACAACATGCACCTCACTAATGACTTTGATGTGGTTTAGGTGTCATATCCCCCACCTCACGCCCACGCAATTTAATGGTACCTTAACTCTTTACCATGGCACTCAAATGGAGTACTTTGCTGTGTCTGATCTTCGTAGGCTTTCTAGTGATCCAAAACGTGATCCCAGTTGAAGCTAGCGTTGGAGATCCCGATGATGGTGGAGGCTGCTGGTGGTACTGGTGGACGTGGTGGGCTTGAATGTGGAGGAAATGGTGGAGCCTGGAGCGGTGGGCAAGGTGATAGTGGTGGAGGAGGTGGTGGAAATTGCTTAGTAGCTTAGTAGTCTCGCTAGTCACGGCGCTTCAGACCCAGCTCATGCAATGGCTCAAACAGAAACTGTCCAAATAAAACCTTTTGTATTCTTGAGTCATCATCTCTTAAAGGTACTACTATTATTATAATTCCAATTTAATAATTATTTTGTCCATCATAATAACTATTATTATTAAAGGACTAGTAGCATCATCTCATAATATTAAATTATTCTATCATGACGATCTATCCCCATGGGAATTTGCAATATAAATATTGATTGATTGGTGAAATTATAAAACAATTTAGCTGTAGCTAGCACTTTGATTCTTGGATGAAAATTAAGCAGCAGCACTACGAACAGCCCACAGATCATGGAGTGTCACCTACCATAGTGAGCATGCGCATACTGGACTATGGACCACGCCCCTATTGTAATCGAGGGGGTGTGGCTTCCAATGTAACCTTGTGATCGAGACTAACATGGCACTCAAATGGAGTACTGCGCTGTGTCTGGTGTTCGTAGGCTTTCTGTTGATCCAAAACGTGATCCTGGTTGAAGCTGGAGGTCGCGGCGGTGGAGGGGGAGGTATTGCTGCTGGCGGTACTGGTGGTGGAGGGGGGAGAGGTGGTAACGGTGGCGGAGGGGGACGAGGTGGTAATGGTGGAGGGGGAAGAGGTGGAGGAGGGGGAGGTGGAGGCGGATATGGTGGTGGTGGAGGAGGTGGTGGATATGGCGGACACTGTTAGTAATCGTTCTCCCTAGCCATACCTGCTTCAGACCCTCATGCAGTGACTCGCGGTATCATGTTCAGAACTTTTTGAGTCCAGATGGAAGCTGTTTTTTGTATTCTCAATCATACAGCTACCTTTTTTCAAGTTACCGTCATCACATTCTGTTTGTAGTAATTAATTGTATGTAATCACTTGTTACTACGTATCAGGATTAATAACTATGGACTAGTATTAGTAGCTAATGTCGTTACATCTACCGCACCTAGCCTCGTCCCCATGGCCAGACCCCAGGCCACTCCCACGTTACAGTCATGAAGAAACTTACAATTATTGATGCATTAATTTTGACTGTCAGTGTGGATAGCTACTAGCCCCTTCACAAGGAGAGGAAAGGAAAGATTCGCTGGATATGATTTTAATCATCAAGATACTGCCACATCTTTATATTGTTTATTCTGGATACATATGCATGTACTAAGCTATGAATACTGGACTATGTGTATTACAACATTCCAGGCTCATTATAGCTACATGCACTGAGATGTAACTTGATATGCAATTTTATACGTGTTTCCAGTTTAGCTACAGCAATGTATGACACTATACACATGTCAGTGGAAAAAAATGTGGTGTCCTTTTTGCTGAAACTGCATTTAAAGTAAAGATTGCGAAAATAATGTAGCTAAAAGATTGTAAGTTGTGTTACTTGATATATAGAGGGATTCCGCAAATCGATTATCCCGCGGCGCTAATTAGCTAAGCGGCCGATGTCGACGTTTTACGCCTACTACCGTTCTCAGGCTTGTAAGGATCGTCTTGAATACAAAGACCGACTGCTTGGAGCTTCTCTTTATATCGATTCTTCGCTTTATTGCTCAGACCTTCGAAATAGTCGCTCATTTTCGAAAAAAAACTTGACACGTTTCAATACAACAATACGCAGCAATTGGCCTTTTCGCCCACAAAGGGTGTGGCAGTAGGCGTGGTACGTCGACTTCAGCCGCTTAGCTAATTAGCGCCGCGGGATAATCGATTTGCGGAATCCCTCTATAGCCCTACCCTAGAAGGTAATCTACAAACTGTTTCAAGACCACAGATACTTCTAGTTCTGTGTAGTATTTATTGACACAGTGTATGCTCCACTGATGCATATTATGGTTTATGCTGGCAGGAACCCATGATACGGTGTGCATGAACATTACAATTTCATAATGATTATGAATGTTCATTATTATGCACATGACCATGCAGTTTCTCCCTTCAAGCCAAGTTCTAGCTATATTAAAACACATAGGTCTACGTACCCTGATTGTAGTCAGTCGGTGTGGATGCAGCTAAGCTCTATAATATAGTCTGTATCAGTGTATTACATTTTGTCAATGCTAGCTGCTGTCATCCCCAGTTTATTAATTTTTATTTGTGGACTAGTCCTTAATAAGAATCTGTAACGGGTCACCAACTACATTTCCTATTGATTCTGATATGGCACAAATTTAAATACAAGTGAAGCTAACATACATACAACTAGATCACAACTATAATATTATTATTGTATTCACAATTGTACTCATTCAGTTCTTATATCTACTCTAAGCAGTTGTCAACAACTGGTATGGTGCACGTCTCTAAACACTATAGTCACACTATAATAGCTAATAATACTTAGTATGATGTTTTTAATCAATTTCCTTGTTAACTTTGTGGTTGCTGTTGCATGGTGCTTACATTGTCTTCTCCACACTGATGTGCTCTGAAGCATTTGGATCAGTAGTGCTGCAGGCTGCTACTGCTTCGTTGTCAGGCTGTTGACGAGATGATTTCATAACATCACCAAGATTCTCGTAGTAGTGCTCTTCTTTTGGCTCTTCATTGTGCTCAGCTTCCAAAACTACATCTTCATAGGCAACATTTACTGATACAGCAATATCAAATGCTTTCTTTCTACATGAAAAGTGTATCCGGCATGACATTAAATGGAAATAATTATATACTTCTCTCTCTCTCTCTCTCTCTCTCTCTCTCTCTCTCTCTCTCTCTCTCTCTCTCACCTCCACCATAAAAATTTAATAGCAGTAACAATACTAATTATTGCCATGACGGTCACCATCACTCCAGCAGTAGCACCTATTTCAATTGAGCAGCTACAATGCTTGGCCATGCATACATGTATGGGGAATCCATGATTCTCTGTAATAGAATAATTCAGTATCAATCCGTATCTATTTCAGTATTAACAGTTAAAGGCTCCATGGTAACTTACCTACAGTTACATTGACAAGCTCACTAGATAAGTGATCAGATTCCGAATGAATGAATACTATTTGACGATCATATAAATTAAATCTGCCTCCCTCCACTCTCAAACCAATGGAGGTAGCAGCTGTGGGTGCTGATACATACGCGGTCTCTCCATGGCCATAAAAGAGTCTGTATCCGGTGATGCTAAATGCTCCCTGGTGAATTGGAGGACTCCAGCTGACCTCCACTGGGGCATGTGGACTGGACTTAATTGCTTGAACATTGAGAGGGGGAGGAATAACTAAAAAAAATGGAACACATTCAGGTTTAGACTAAAGAGCAAATACGCTGTGCACACAGTACTAGTGTACACAAGTAGCTAATATTAACTTTACCAGGTTTAATATTGATCATATCAGATAGTGTATCAATCCCTGTGATGTAGGTTGAAGATGGCTGCGGCGTGATGGTAGCTAAGCAGGTATAGTTTCCATAGTCACTCCTTTGAAATGGGCTCAGCTTTGCAGTATATGTTACAGTTGTACCATTCACTCTAGGTCCAGCTAGAGGTAGAGGTAGAAGGTTTCCCTCTTTGAACAGCTGAGCATTCACTATTAAAGGAAAGTCATTGAAACCGAATATTGCTGAATTCAATTCCACAGTACAGGTCAACGTAACATCAGATCCTACAATTCGAATGTCATTGACCTCACTGCTAGTCATAATCAGTGAGATAGATGATGATTTGGAAGGAACTGCATAAAATGGGCATGATAATTCTGATCAGGTGTAATAGTTATAATAGCTTACTTTGAACTGTCACGCTATGAGATGCTACTGCAGTGATGCTACCTGTGAGATAGTCCGAAGAGATATCAGCTATACAGGAATAATTATCAGCATCAGATAATTGAATTGTAGTGAAGGAGAGAGTGCTAGCGTCAGTTCCAGCTTGTATCTGACTACCATTAGTGTTCTTGGTCCAACGATAAGTGATAGATGGATTGAGATTTTCAGCTCCTAATACTACACAAGAGAGTTCAAAGCTTCCTCCCACAGTTCCACTGGTACTCCCATTGATTTGGACGGACACAGAAGGAGCTGAAAAGATAATTTAAAAAGAAGGTATCGATTGCAGTGTTATAGTGGAGATGTATAATATTATACCTTTTACATGAATTTCTATGGCCTGTGATGAGATAGTACTTTCATTGGCTGTGGTACGACATGAATATGAGCCATTGTGAGACTGCTGCAGTGGCCTAAACTGTAGCTGGCTTGTAGATGAATTAGAGATGATGATAAGAGAGCTAGTGTTGACAACTGGTGTCCTGCCATCAGGTGGTCCTAGCCACTGAAACGTTGCTAGGGGTTCACCAGCTAAACATTTCAGAAAATAACACTCTCCAGCAATTGGAGAGCTACTCGCTGTGACTGATACCCTATCTGTGTACATAAATTTATTACTAGCTAATTCTGACATTATGCTTACCAATAAGTACACAGAGGGTTTGATCAATACCAGTGGCATCAGGTACCTCACAACAGAATCGTCCAATTGGTGTTACAGCAGTAATATCATTATTAGTGGGTCGATTGAGATACACTTGCCCATTGTCTCCTCTATTTCTGTAGAATTCTAGATCAGATTCTGGCCCATATCCTCGTATGGGCACTTGCATTCCATTTGGTAGGTGCCACTTCCCGTATCTCCAGCTCCCATTGTAACAGCAAGGCTTTCTGTCGGTGATGCACTGTAGAGCACCGTTAGGGTTTTCAAAATATTGGCCAATGTTCTTGATATTTATTTGGGTATTATTAGCAATAAATCGATCCCTTAGAGTCAAATAAACACCTATGAAATTAACAACAATCAAAATAATTATTAATAATTATTATTAAAGTAACTCTCTCACCAATTGTGACTCGAATCGATCCAGATGTAGTAACACTATCAATCAGGTGGGATCTAGTGTAGGAATTAGGGATTAAAGTAACCGTACGCGTACATGTGTAGACTCCTGATTGACTCCTCTCGAATGAACTGATCACAGCTCTACTGGTATTATAGTACATTGTGGAGCTAATTCCCGAGATAGGTTGTGAAGTGTCGCTAGCTGTAAACCCATTTGGCCCAGCCCACACTGTGCTCACAATCACTGGAACATCAACAGCGAATCCTAACTCCACATACACAACGCAAGTAAGGTTAACTGCAGATCCAATCGGTCGTACTGGATTGGGAGTAGCTGACTTAAGCATCACAGAGATAGGAGCAGAGACTGAAAATAATAATGTCATAAGGACCAGTATTATTATGATACTACAAATGCATCTTATAATGATTAATTTTGGATAACCAAGCTCAACTAACTTTGAATTCTGACATCATGGGACGCCATTACTGTCATGTCCTTGTTGGTATGGAATGAGTGAACTGTAGCATGGCAGGTGTACTGACCCGCATCAGATAGCCTGAGGTAAGAGAATGTGAGAAAATCCGATTCATTATCAATTTCAAGTTCCGTGATGCTACTATTGTTCTTGGTCCACTGGTATGTGATTATGTGGGGGTACAGGCGATCCGCTACCTCAACATTGCAAATGAGTGTGTAGCCACTTTGCCCCAACACTGGAGGTTCACTGCTAGTGACTTGGATAACAACATCTGAATAGAAGCAAGGAAACAATTATAATTAAGATACTGAGTTGATCTTGCTTATAAGATCTGATGAATAAAATAAGGCTCCCTCCTATGCAGATCCTAATGCACACAACAGAGTCACTGTACCAGTATAGCTATCAATTATTATTGTCTGGTAGAAAATAAGGCAGAATTTTATGCAATTCAATCAACTATAGAAAATCCACTGTAACTGTTTTTCTATACACGTAGGAAAATTTTTGGGCACATGTAAATGATAATAGATAATAATACTGCATACCATCTGCAGATACTGCTATGCTGTTTACTAGTCGACCAGCCCCAAGTCTACATGTGTAGTTCCCTGCAAGAGACTCAGTCAGTGTAGGAAAAAACAGCAGAGTACTAGTGTAGTTGTTGCTGCTCATTTGAACAGTAGCTGTAGGAGTGACACCAGAGGGAATTGAGTTGTTGCCATGTGGACCATAGAACCACTCAAAGGATGGTGGAAGTATGTTGGAAGGGAGAGGAAGGGGAGAAATAAGAGTTGCTGAGCACCTTAAACTAAAGGAATTGCCAGCAATACCAGGACCAGAGGGAGAGAGAGTTACCGGACTGGTATTGAATGTGATCCCAAAGTTCACTAATATGCATGCATGAAAGGTTAATTAACGCTGTAATACTGAAGGGTCATTGAACTCACCAATATTTACAAAAAGTATTTGGGTAATATTGGGATCTGCGGCACTGGGTAGCTCACAGCGGAAACGACCTCTTTCTTGTTGCTTACTCCATCGACGAAAAAGACGAACCGACCCATAAAACTGCCGTTCATTTCTGACTTCATTTGCACCTCTATTTACTAGAAATGAAACTGCACCTCTAATGTTATTACCCATAGGAACTTCACGCCCATCAGGATAGTACCAATCACCATGCACTGTACGTGGTGCATCACAACAGTCTTCCAAGTCAGTTACACATAGAAGTGCTTCATCATGAACTTCTGGCCTGGAGTTGGAGGGAAGTACATCCCGGCCATATGGATCATTGGGTGCCCTGTAGAGGACATCATGAATGTCCACCAGGCTATTGTTGGGTATGGTTGCTCCATACAGTTTGAGGGAGACACCAACTGTAATAATATATACAAAATGAATAGCTACCTAATTGCTGATTACAGTGGTAGCTATCATTAAGCTATATAACTTAATAAAACCTTGTTGTCCAGTGGTAATGTGAACAAGAGCTCCCAACAATATCAGTAGCCCTAGAGAGAAGAGCCGTCCACTGCTAAGACCGGAGACACACTTAAAGAAGCTGAACACCATCTTCACTACTCTGTGTCTATTTGTGTTTGAACATAGATAATGAAGGAAAATGAATGTTATCTATGTGCTCATAGCTACACGTGCAAAATAATCAATGAATAGATCTTTTAATATACTTGCTTTCTTATTATAGATACCATATCAACAAAGGGAATCTTGTAGATCTGACAGTAAATTCTGCTTACAAAAGCAGGCATACTCCACATCATGAAGAGATGCCAATGAAATTCCAATACTTCATGTTTATTTATAGCTATTAGTCATAGTTTGATGCCACTTCTATTTCACTGTAGAAGGGTATGAGGTGGCTGCAGCCTGGAAATATCTCTTTATAAACACCTGTCTGTAGTAGTAGGCTTCTTTGGTATGGGAAATCACATCACTGAATTTAGTGCTGGCTTGAGCTAGTGTCTCCCGATCAATCCAGATAAAAAATGATTTCAGTTTCTTGTCTACTCTCAATCACTATGCAAATTGAATAATAATTGTTGATCATAACATAATGTATAAGTATACACACTAGACTTATAGCTACATGCAGTTTCAATATGGATGTGCCAGTGAATCCAGGGACATGACACTAGCTCTTCAGCCATACATGGAAATGAATAATGCCATTCTTAAAATAGGCAGGAAGTATATACTGTTACTTAGCTAATGCATGCAAGGTGCAGGTATAATAGAGCTGATACCTGAATTCGAGAAGCAGTTTGAAGCCCCTGCACGCGTACAATCAGAGATGGTACCTCTTCACTATAATAATATTCTTTTCCTCTCTATTTGTGTCTCTGCCATATTGCTATGCATAATTATGCAATGTGCAATTGGAAGAGCATCTGAAGTTCACTCGGGATCTGATTCATTGAGATATTACTATAACATAACTTGTGATCCCCACTTGGAGGAAGATTGTCAAAGCGAGTCTTTAGAAACAATTGCAGTCAAACTTGAAGAGAAGCCTCATGATACTGCGGTACAGATTGACATTAAGACCTCTCGGCTGCAGTTGAATACAACCGTACAAATCAGTAATATTAGTAACCTGGCTATCATCGGCCACGGAGAAAATACAAACATACTTTGCTCGGATGAATTTGAGAACAGCACACTACCTGGTACTGGTATTGTTTTGAGTAATATACAGAATAAAATAGTGCTAAGCAATTTGAATCTGATTTCATGCGGGTCCAAATCAGGAAATGTAGTGAATCAAACTTCTGAGACAGAGTATCCTATAATTTTGTCAGCATTGACAGTGTTTCGTTGCAACGATGTTGAACTGAGGGAGCTAACCATTGAGCAAAGTAAGGGAGTTGGACTGATGATACTTAACCACAATGGAGGAAAGGTGAGTGTCATATCAACAACTTTCAAGGAGAACCAACCACCTCCAAAAAATAATTTCAGTGTAATGGGAACAACATATTATTATGGTGGTGGTGGAGCGTATATTAAATTATCGGGTAGTCACCAACTCCCTATCAACTTATCGTTTGAAAACTGCACATTCATGAATAATACTGCCAGTCTTAAATCACAGGCAATAGACTTCAGGGACGGATTTTTGGGTGGAAACGACAGAAATGGCGGTGGTGTTTATGTAGTTGTTAAGGATGGCGCACACAATGTGAAGATATCATTAACACAATGCTATTTCACTGCTAACCAGGCAACTTATGGAGGTGGTATGTCTATCAATCTCCATAATGACAATGATAACATGATAACAAATATCACCATTGAAATTAAAGACTCACATTTTGTACGTAATGGATGTTGGCAATCAATAGACTCTACATATGGTGGTGGCTTAGGCCTCAAGTTTTCTTCCACTGATCTTAGTGGGTCAGGGTCTGGTGTGCATGACTGCCATTTCCATCTGAAAAATGTTACATTCGTGGAAAACTGTGCCTTAATTGGTGGTGGGGTGTACTATTTTTCCTACAACGGCAGGCATGAGTCTCAGAATCAGAGTTCTAGTATAGAGTTTGATGCTTGTCAGTTCGAGCACAATAAAGGACATGTGGGATCAGCACTGGCCATGATTCCTGATGTTTTCTTGAAAGCATACCAGGGTTACAGAGTGGTTCCTACAGTCAGAAATTGTCGTTTCTTAAACAATACCGTTTTTGTAAAAAAAAGTGGAAATCAGTCAGTCCCAGGTATTGGTACAATCTATGCCAGTTTGTATGACATCACCTTTGAGGGTCACAATATCTTTGAATACAATACTGGTACTGCTCTATACTCTGTCAATGGAATTCTTCACTTTCAAGAGAGCAATTCCACTTTCATCAACAACACTGGTCTCAATGGGGGGGCTGTTGCTCTCTTGGGATTCTCTAAACTAATCTTGGGACAAAATAGTAGCTGTGAATTCATCAATAACCGTGCAATGTTTCTGGGTGGTGCAATATTTGTGTCACAAACAGATATTACAGACTTTTTAGTGTCCAGAAGCTGCTTCATCCAAAATGACAACTACAACATCTCAGATGATATGCTTACGGCTAATGTTATTTTCAATGGAAACAGAGCTCAGAACGCTACAGCTGGGCACGCTATATATGCTACTTCCTTGAACTCATGCAACATGATCACTGGGAATGATACTGAGAATGACACCCTTATAGACTTCTTTGAGGGGAGAGGGTTTTCATTCGATAATGATGCTGAACTTCAACCTCAGATTGTGACTGATGGGGCATTACTCTCTCTTACTAAATCGGAGCATCTTATGATAATCCCAGGGGAAAATTATAAACATGGAGTATTAACTACCGATGATTTGGGTAACACAGTCGAAACATCATTTAGAGTATTCCTTGATAGAAAAGAAGCCCCTGACATTCAACTTGATTCCGACTTCTCCTCTATAGTTGATGACGAAATTCTGCTAGTCGGTCGTGAAGGTCAGAGTGCCACCCTCCGTCTTGAAACGATATCAGCGAGGCAGACTTATATCAGGCTTAACGTCACACTCCTTGGCTGCCCCCCAGGTTTTAAGCTGAACGAAATATCCCTAAAGTGTGTCTGTAACTCACAAAATCACTTAGGGATGCTCAGGTGTAACGAAGAAGATTTTTACAGCTTTCTAATAACTGGTTACTGGATTGGGTATATTGAGTCCCAATTGGTAACCAGTGCATGTCCATTCTGTGATTATGGCCATGGCATGAATACAGAGCCATCTGAAATTGCTCTGCCTAAAAACTCCAGTCATTCTGAACTAGATAATAGTGTCTGTGGTAAAACAAGGACTGGTGTTGCTTGTGGAATTTGTCGACACAACTACACTATACACTTTCATTACCAGCATTTATTGTGTAGACCGTCAGATACCATCAGGTGTAAGCTGGGTTGGCTCCTATATATCTTAACTGAACTAGTACCAGTAACTTTGTTTCTCTTCATTGTGCTGGGTTTCAACATCAGCTTCACCTCTGGAAATATCAATGGCTTCATCCTGTTCAGTCAGTTGTTATGTTCACTGGACATTTATGCCAGTGGAATAATAACAATCACAAGAGGCAGCCTAAGGAATGCCATGCATAATTATTGGTTATTTTACGGATTTTTTAACCTTGATTTTCATTTCTTTTCCTTCTGTCTTTGGAAGGAAGCCTCAGCACTGGACATGATTGCCATTAAGTATGTAACCATCCTATACGCCCTAGTAATGATAGTTGTTGTGATCTCACTCATAAATAAGTGTGGTGGAAGGTGTTTGGGGAAATATTGTCGAATAACGACCATTAAGGCGTCTATCACCCATGGCATATCAACCTTCCTCATGATCAGCTATGCACAGTGTATCAAAGTCTCACTAAATCTGCTGCGTCCAGCATACATTTATACCGAATACAACAGTGGTCACAATAATATACATCCAAGGGTGTGGTTTAATGGAGAATTGGAATATTTTAGAGGAAGACACTTACTTTATGCTATTCCGGCACTGTTTTGCCTACTGACATTTGGACTGCTGCCTCCAGCTCTGCTACTGTGTTACCCACTTCTAAACAAAGTTCTGACTTACCTTGGCCTTGAAGACAGTAAAATTATCGAATTTATCAGCAGTAAGCTACCAACTAGTACATTATACAAGCCCTTGTTTGATTCCTTTCAGGGTTGCTTCAAAGATGACTTCCGTTTTTTTGCTGGTCTATACTTTCTTTATCGATGGTGGTTTCCGCTTGCTCGATTCAATACTGAATTCAGCAACTACTACACATCTATTGGCGGCATTTTGGTGTTCATTCTTTTACTGCACACCATATGTCAGCCCTATGTCAAGAGATCACACAACATCATCGATGCCCTACTATTTTCTAACTTAATACTGATCAATTTTCTTCTCTTCTTCAACTACCACAAAAGCCGCAGTCAGAAACCAAATATTTCTGCTATTCATTCATCGACTGTAGTCCAGATCATGCTGGTTTATCTACCACTAGCAGTGATGATTGTATACGTCCATATATGTTTATTCAAGAAAGCTGCTAGTGCGTGTGCGGAAAGCAAAAATTGCATTAATAACGTACACACTAAACTCACTACTCCTATTAACAGGCTGAAGGAACTGGTGATGTCCACAGTTTCCAGGGATAAAAATTCCAACTTGTACGAGGAAGAATTCATTCACGAGCGAGACATGTGTGCCTACAACTATTTTAATTAATATAAGAAGGGAGTCAACTAGTTAACTGTTATTGGTAAAATTCAGAAAGAATTCATGCTTATAATAATATTATTATAATAACACAGAGAATGCTTTTATAATTAGAGTCCGTTGTTTTAGTTTTGCCACTTACTCTATGATCCTATTACTTTTAAGTTACAATGGTGGTCACATGATTAATCATCATATTATTATTATATTAATTGAATCGTTGCTTGCAATAATATAAATAATATGTAGCTACTACTAATTAAAACAACAAGGTTGCTTCAGAGAAAATAATATGAGATGTTTTTAATTACTGGTTTTTAATAATATAATATTAGGTGGATGTTTCTGCTCATCCACACTGGCACTGTGGGCACTATAGAGTGGTAGGGAGTATTGGTATTCATCCTAATACTATACACAGTTTGCTAGCCGTACCTCAAGTGAGCTCACCAATTATATCATTGATGCCCTCCTCCTATACAACTTACTGCTCATCAATTCTCTTTTGCTGCTAAAATTTATAAAGATAATAGTGCCATAATTTCATCAGGTGCTGTGCAAACTGTGCTTTTACACACCAGCATCAGTAATGACAATTTTTATGCTTATCTACTTCTTCGGAATTGTGTGGATGCTGCTTCGGTATGTAATCGTAACCCGCCATTTTTTTATTCCAGAAAGAGCGAGGAGATTAAGGGATCGTGTACGGACCATAATAATAATAATTATGATAAGCTCACTGAACGATATTTCTGATGAGAACTTGACTCATGACCAGCTAGTGACTGAAGCTATGGAATTTAGAGCTATTTGAGGTTGTGTGAAAGATCAAGACTCTCCTAATGACATAATATACTACTAATGATAGTGTTTTCGTTAGCGGCTCATTGAATTATCATAGTATATAAAGATGGAGATGAATAATAATATTATTATGGCAAAGAATAGAATTAATTTTTACAGGATGGCTTGCTAAAGCTGCAATGCAACATAGTAATATTATTATTTTCAGCTAAACTATAACAAACTACATGTAGGGACAAAATTAATATTATGGATCATAAGTTTACTATAGTATTCCATGACTATCTAGTAGTTATTATACAGATTCAATCCCTACTAGTATTGGTATTAGGTGTTTGTATAATATATAATCACTCAAACATATGCCTCAAGTAGTTTGCCTCCACATTCATCACTGGCATAATAATTATATTCAGCGTGTGTGCTCCTGAATGCTCTCTCTCCCGGTCCATCCATGAGCCAGTTGTGAATCTCTTCCTCCCCCATCTTACTGGAATCTTTATCCAGCACTGATACTACATGTAGACTTTATCACCTCTTTCAGTGTATTTGCCTTCATTTGAGCAGCAAAGACAGCCGTGATCTTATCCAACCAAATAGGGTATCGAAGTTGGGCAAGTTTCTTGAGGAAAATCACGAGCACATACATAATAGTTAGACACTGTTTAGGAGGTTTCTACGTGATTTAGAAGACAGAAGGGCTCTGTGTAGAATCCCGAGCGAAGCGAGGGTTCTACTGAGCCCTGAGGTCTTCTAAATCATGTAGAAACCGACTAAACAGTGTCTAACAACTTTAGATCCTAGCAACAATGCCCATAGGCTTGACATATAAACTGCAGCCTAGCAACAATCCTAACCATAGGCAACAATTTTTTACAGGTTTATATGAAACATTTACAGGTTTATATGAGCTTTTTACAGGTTTATATGAGAAGTAGATACCTGCTCCTGACCAATCAGATAACAGTATTTGTTACAACTAGGATCTAAAGGAAGATAGATCAGTGCTAACTGCACTATAGCCGGAGAAATGGTAGCTCTCTGTCGTATACCCCACTGAGTGTGGCTCTTGTAGTAATTAAAGAATGAAAGAGAATTGATGAGAATTAAGTTAAAAAAGAGCAGTGTATCAATTACATTGTGTGCTTTCTTTGTGTACGGTTGATACAGATGGTGTGCAGTGCAAGGATAAAGAGTAAGATACCACCAAGAGTGCAGCAGTATAGGTGCTAAAACCGTTGACTGTGATGTATATGAAAGGAATTACCTATCGATAGAGGAAGTAGAGACCAGCAAAGAACCTCATACTGTCCTTGAAGCATCCTTGAATGAAGTCAAGCAATATCTCACATGGCATGTGATGCACCCACACATTTCTGTGCACTCAATTAAGTGGTATGCACCAGTACAAGTATGTGTGTATGAGCACTGCATGGCCATTGCCATTGTAGTGCACTAGCTTAAAGCCATGCAAAGTTCCGTACATACACTCATTGTATGCAGCATGTACTATACTTTTGACTTGAAAAACATGTTTTTCTGGTAAAGGTCATCATTGACAATCGCTCCATGTCATGATAATTCATAAAAAATTTTTACGTTAAATTTGATCATACGTTGTAACTACAGTATACTTATGAATTGATGACCTTTAAGCTTACCTAAAATGAGGTCTATATTATATGGGGGTAATCCTTGGACAGTGGCATGTATGCACACTAAAATAAGTATAAAAACGAAGTGGATCATCAATGGAAAAATCAGACTACTCAGATAGACTACCGGTAATAGATTAAGATAAGCTAAAATTGGCAATTTCGATTGTATCAATTCGACCACCCATCAGTTTAATGGCGGCAACCACCAACAACCATCATCTCATTGGTTGGGAGAATTGCAACAAGACTGATCCATCTAGCAGTTGGCATGATGCTGGTGAGATCCCAGGAGTTAAATGTTGGGTTATACTTGTGAATAGCAGACAAAGGTTTGAAACTTTCATCACCTCCACCAACTATCAGTAACTCTCCATTGACAGCTGCACAGGTGGAATAGTAAGCTGGGGCATCAGCAACTCTGTGCCATATTGATGATGATAATGGTGATGATCGTAGTAGTTTTGTCAGTGAGCAGGTCAGCACTGACTTGGTCATGTTGTTGTCATCCACTCCTCCCAGCATGTAGAGTTGATCTCCACAGGTGGTCATTGATGCTCCAGTGTAGGGGTGAGGGAGGCTGGCCACTGTTGACCAGACTAGACATTTAGTGTCCATCACTTCTACTGTGTTAAGCTCATCTGATAATCCAATTGCCCCACCAGCCACTATGAGGTGTTCCTTTGATGTCACTGCTGTTGTGTCCCGCCTCTTTGTTGGCATGGCAGGAAAGATCTCTTCATAACCTGGCAGACTGAGCAGTTTATTGGTGTAAGTATCCTTGTTGCGAGTCAACTAACATCCACCAATAGCCGTCAGTTGACCATTGATGACTGCTAAGCTACTGTGGTAATAGGGACATTTTTGGAGTTGACTCCACTTCTTGCTAGATACATTATAGAAACACACTTCACCATTCCAGTTTATGAAGTAAGCCATATTCCCATCCATCACAGCAGCTCCCCTTCGCATCCTAAATGGTGCCTTGCCGCCATCCCTCCAGTTTAATGTCACCTTCCTAACTCTGTGTGGGTGTGGCTTGTGGTCTACTTGGAGAGATGGTTGTACTGTTAATTGTTTCCTTGACTCTCTCTCCTGGAGTTGTCTTCCCCTAACCTGAGCTTGAGACGGAGGAGGTGGCTGTGGTGGCTTTATACTTTGCTCATTCAGTTGTTGTTGCAGCTGTTCCACCTGTCTCTGTAGAGAGCGGTTAGTTTGCTGGATGTTTGCCGACACTTGCTCTTGCTCTTCCAGCTGTTGATTCAACTGTCGAAGCTGTCTCTCCCATGATAAAATCTCTTCTAGAGTCCGATGAAGCTGTCTTTCACATGATACTCTCTCTTCTTGAAGTTGTCTCTCCTTCTGCTGCAACAGTCTATTTTGTTCTTGGATTTCATTATCTTTCTGCTGCAATACTCGATCTTTTTCTCGAACTCTTCTCAATATTTCATTATCCTTTTCACGAAGTACTTTGTCTTTCTGTTGTAATGATCTGTCCTTTTTTTGCAGCTGCTCTGTTAGCAGGAGAACTTGACCGTTATTCGATTGAACATTGCCCTGTATTTGCTGAATGCTCTCTCCATACTCCCTAGATTCCTTGAGACCAGCCAGCCTCTGGCACAGCTCCTCACTTGAAGGTCGATCATTCTCCTGGTAATTGAGGCAGTCTACTGCAATCGGTAGCAACATATGGGTGGGATTTATCTTGTCGATATGATTTTTTTCTCCTTTCAGTTTCGAGTACAGGCATGTCTATTGTTCTAGTAGGAGATCTAGAGTCAGGAACGAGTTGATTTCTAGGTCCAGGCTCAGGCCACAGACGGGTGCACACTTGTATCATGATCACACCCTCAGAGAAGCAGTCCAGCTTCTTTGTGCACCTTGGTGGCTCCCTCAGTGCTTCTGGAGGCATGTAGGCCAGCGTTCCTGGGCACATGGTGAGAGGGGTCATACTTGGAGCTGCACCAGCTAGCTTCGACATGCCAAAGTCGGTCACTTTAGCTCTTCTCCCAACAATCATCAGCACATTGTTGCTGGAGAGGTCTCGGTGGATGATGTCATTGGAGTGGAGGTAGGCAACTGCTAAAGCTATATCATGGCAGATATCCACTTGAACACAGTAGGGTAGTGACCAACGTGAGTGTTCAAGCATTTTTGTCAAACTCTCGTCAAGCAGTTCCATCAGCAGCACTGGTAGTCTGGACTCAGGATCTCTAGTCATACCGAGGAACTGCACAATGTTGGGTGTCGGATGCTTTCAAGAAAACCACACTCCTGTTGAAACCTGTCCATGATCTTGCCTGCTCCTGGGTCTGCGGGGTCTAGGATTGTTGGGTGGAGGGTTTTAGCAGCACAGGGCAGCTGGTCACACTCAATGGCCTTGTAGACAGCTCCATAGGAGCCATGGCCGAGGGGTTGGCTCTTTTTGATATGGAAGCTTGTTACGACGCAAACGCGATCGCGACCCGTTAGAGTATATGAATATCATTAGGCCTTACGGCCACATAAAAATGGGGTAAATCAGATGCAAGGGGGTAAAGTTTCGTCAATCCCCGCCAGATCCAAAATCAGCTGGTATAGTGCACTGGTGTTAGTGACTAGTATTATAGCAATACAAGCTAATGCACGAAGTGTACCGCTAGGACCAACTTCCTGAGCTGGTGAAGGCAGCCCTTTCTTAGTACTCGGCCCGGCTACCAATCGGGCAGATCTCTCTCGTGGAAAGTCCAGGGATTCTTATCCAGTTGATGTGGACTGAAGCTGAGCCAGTAAGCTGCCGGGCCTGCTCGTGGAAACGCCATCAGAGTGGGCTCTAACTGGAAAAACCAACCCGAGGCTGAGCTGGACTCGAGAAATACACTGGCAGTGGAAACGCCACTGAAGCAGGCTCAATCAAGAAAAGTGGTTTGCAACGTTTTGCTAATGACAATCAGTCCAGTAATGTCCGTCACAATCTGCCGAGAAAGAAGAGGATCTGTCCATCTAGAGCTCGCAGGAATGCCAAGTGGTTACAGGCCTTTCTGGACAGAAAAGTGCCTTTGGTACACCACGCTCCCCAGAAAGTCACTGTGTCACAGGAATCTATATAGTAAAGTGTGCCTCGGTTGAGAAACCGTTGCTGATGCTGACAGGATACTGTATGGCGGGTAATTTTCATGGGGGCTAATTTTCGTGGAAAGTCCGAAAAGGCGCTCAAAATAAATTTTCGTGGTTTTAAATTTTGTGACAGCAACCAGTCCAGGGGTGTGGCACCACTGCACAAGGGATGATGTATTAATTGATATATACACGCGCTCGCGATCTTTGTTACTAAGGCCAGACCAATTAAATAAGCTGTTGCACGGATTCGCTCGCTCTAATTTTTGGGCAAACAGGAAAAAAAATTTAATTAAGTTGGGTGGAGCTTATGTACAGTAGAGTGGTTTTTGTATTCTATCTTGATTCCTTGGTCCTAGATAATCACATTAGTCTGTCTTAATTAGATTGTGGTCTATAACCACACCCCAATTAATTGCTTTTTTTTCGATCGCTCAGTCCAATTTTTACCTCACAATATCCGAGCAACAACAAATTAAATTGGTCTGCGTATACCTACAACAGAGACTTGGACAAATAGCATGTGATAGAAGAATGTTGGTGTCGAAGATGCTGTCAGCTGGATGATAATGGCTAGCTAGCTACTGTTGCTGTTAATACTGGGAAGTGTTAGCAGCGCTGCCACGATGTTTGTGACCACGCCCATCATCATGGACTCGCATATCACTATTGGCATTAATTTTCGTGGGTGGGAAAATTTCGTGACTGTCAAATCACCACGAAAATAACCCGCCATACGGTATTTGGATTCGGTGGACAGGAACGATGGAATGGACTGGACTGGAACGGCGGAATGGAATGCAGAAAGCAACGGAGTATTAAGACGCATGCGCACATGGTACCATCTTTCATCATATGAGAAGTTTTTGGTTTGTGGTGCTGTATTATTAGGATATTGTCAAGGGGGGATGGGCTCAGGGGATTGGAGCACTCCCTTGCCCGGAGCATGAACTAACAGCTGGTAGCTATTTAGCTATAGTTATATCACGTGCACTCGGGATCTATGGCGACATATTGCACTCAGCCCTCGGGCGCAAAGCGCCCTCGGGCTTCGGTGCAATATATCGCATAGATCCCTCACGCCCGTGATATAACTATTACCTATGTCACTCCACTTGGCAGTACAGTAAATTAAATCAAGTGTTAGGGTGTGACATACATACGTGTTGGATCATGCGGAAATCTAACATAGCATTGTTACTTTGAATCCTTTTTACCTATAGTAGATCTAATGTTTAATGATAGGTAGATTATTACATAAGTGTCAACAACACGTTACAGACTGACTACACACAGATATGATCATTCATATGTTCTAAATAAAATTAATTATTATTATTGTGAAATAACACCTCATAATATAACACACATACACTAATGCCTAACATAAGTGATTGCATAACAAGTGACTAACGGTATAAATGCACGCACCACAATAAGATGCCCTCAAGTGCTAGCTCCATCTCCCTGAACTTGCATCAACGCACGTAGCACAGCACACATGAAGACCAGCTTCTTCTCCAGGACCTCTTAAATGCTCTTCGTTTTGATCCAACCGATCACAATGTCTGCATATATCTCGGGCACAAGGCCTTCTTGAGAGTGTGTCAGCATTGTTGTGTTTAATTTCTTTTTAAACTTTGTGTTCGACTTGATAATGTAAATGCTGAAGCCACCTGACTCTCTGGCCTTCTGGAGAACAGAAATTGATAAGCCATCGTAATGCCGCATAATCAGTACGAAGAATGAATGGCCTTTCCAGCAGATAAGGATGAAAATCTCTGATAGCTTTTACAGCTGCCAGAAGCTCCTTCCTGGTAACACAATAGTTTTTCTCAGCTTGATCAAGGCTGCGGCTGTAGTAGGCAAGTGCCCTTTCCACCCCATCCTGCACCTGTGACAAAACAGCTCCCACAGCAAAATTACTGGCATCTGTATCCAGAATAAATTGACCATCTGGAGAGGGATAACCTAGCACTGGGGCTTAAGTAAGAGCTTGCTTCAGTTGAGTGAATGCCGCTTCAGCTTCAGCATTCCAATTGAACTTTTCTGCACACTGATGGAGAGGAGCGATGTGCAATATTAGCAAAATCAGAAATGAACTTCCGATAATGGGAACAAAGACCAATAAATCAACGAACCTCTTTAGAGTCTCTCGGAGTTGGCCACGATTGAACAGCTTCAATTTTTTCAGGATCGGTGGCGATTCCCCTGCTGCTCACGATATGCGCAAGGTAGCTAGCTATTTAATTTCCTTCTGAAATAGGGAGCATTTTTTAGGCGACAGCTTTAGATGCACCTGCCTGAACCGCTGGAAAAATTGTTGGAGATTAGAAACTTGATCAGCAAATATCCTTGCTGAAACTAGGACATCATCCGGATAAACCAAAGCAGTAGAGAGTGGCAGACCAGAGAGACCTTGCTCCATGATATGAGACACTCAAACGTAGCAGGGCATTGCATAGTCCGAATAGCATGACAGTGAATCGCCATAATCCACTTCCAATTGAAAACACCGTCTTCTCCTTATCTCCATCATCCATCTTCACCTGCCACTAGCTAACTGCTCTTTAGATCAAAGGTCGAAAACCATGCATTCAGATCCAGCAAGAGCTTCGATGGCGTTATCAGAATGAGGCAGTGGGTATGAATCCTTCCTAGTGACCTCATTGAGTCTATGGTAGTTCAGAAAAATCTGATTGTAGCTACCATCCTTTTTCTTAATCAGTACAACAGGAGATAACCATGGACTAGCAGATGGCTCAATAACTCCTTGCTGCTGCATCTCCTCTATGGCTTTCATAGCTTCCCCTCTCCTGGCCAAGGGTAGCTAGTCTGTGGTGCTGCTGATGCATAGGTGGAGCATCTCCAGTATCAATTCAGTGTTTAATGAGGTCAGTTCTATGCAGATTATGGACACCCTGTGAGAAGAGATTAGAATACTCACAAAGTAAATCATACACCTGCTTTTTGTGGTCAGGCATTAAACATGACACACTCCTCTCGTACAGATCCTGTAGCTAGGTGGTTAGGCAGAGTGGTAGTGGTTGCTGCATAGGAGAAAGTGTTACGCTCTGGACCATTTGACAGACTGCAATCTCTGTCCCTTGCTTTACCTTCCTTGGATAATCAGTCAGATTCAATAAGTGTAATGGCAACTCCTCTTGATCTAGCTATATCCACCAAAGTTCTCCCCACCAACAGCCCATCAAGTGATCTGGAGCTGGCCGCAGACTGAGCTGGTTCTGAACTTCCCTATTTCATTTCACTAGGATGCTCATGAGCAGCTGAATATCATAAATCCCCTAGCTCATCCAGTTCTCTCAGCTGTCTCAACATATTAAACAGAATCAGAATCAGAGTCAGCTGAGACTGATCATCCATGATCCATCACGTTTGATTCTGACATTAAGATTATACCACGACCACAGGATGTGGACTGCAATTATCAGACAATTGTCACGCATGTGGTAGCAGTCTGCTAATATCAATCATTAGATGTTAACTGATCCTTCACCTAGCCTATTTATTATATTAAATGTGCCTTTGTAAACGCGTTCAACTTGATTGACTCGATCGCGAGACGTTAGGAAAGAATGGCTATTCGAATGCCCGCCTACTCCACTATTAATTTCAATGATGCGAGGAGAGTTACTGGACAGTTTCTGTTGCTCCTTGGTGTGCCTCTTGCAAACGCGTTGGTTGACGCGATCGCGAGACGTTTGGAATAAGTGGTTATTCAAGCGCCCACTGACTCCACGAATGGTCACGAATAATTCTATTAATGCGTGAACGACGAGGAGAGTCCAGTTCCCCCGCTCGGTTGCTCCTTGGTGCGTCTCTTGCAAACGCGTTGGTTGACGCGATCGCGAGACGTTTAGAATACCGTAAGTGGTAAATTCAAGCGCCCACTGACTCCACGAATGGTCACGAATAATTCTATTAATGCGTGAACGACGAGGAGAGTCCAGTTCCCCCGCTCGGTTGCTCCTTGGTGCGTCTCTTGCAAACGCGTTGGTTGACGCGATCGCGAGACGTTTAGAATACCGTAAGTGGTAAATTCAAGCGCCCACTGACTCCACGAATGGTCACGAATAATTCTATTAATGCGTGAAAGACGAGGAGATCAGTTCCCCCGCTCGGTTGCTCCTTGGTGCGTCTCTTGCAAACGCGTTGGTTGACGCGATCGCGAGACGTTTGGAATAAGTGGTCATTCAAACTCCACAAATAATTCTATTAATGCGTGAACGATGAGGGGAGTCCAGTTCCCCCGTTCGGTTGCTCCTTGGTGTGCCTCTTGCAAACGCGTTGGTTGACGCGATCGCGAGACGTTTGGAATAAGTGGTTATTCAAGCGCCCACTGACTCCACGAATGGTCAAGAATAGTTCTATTAATGCATGAACGACGAGGGAAGTCCAGTTCCCCCGTTTGGTTGCTCCTTGATGTGCCTCTTGCAAACGCGTTAGTTGACGCGATCGCGAGATGTTTGGAATAAGTGGTTATCCAAGCGCCCACTGACTCCACGAATAATTCTATTAATGCGTGAACGACGAGGGGAAAAATTGAAAAAAATATAATAGTGACTCTGATGAGCTCTGTGCAAACTTTATTTGGGATGCCAGAATGTATGTATTCAGAACTCAATCGTGAAATTTATGATGAAATTACTTATTACTATTAGCTATTATTGATTTGATAAGACACACCACAACAGGTGCAGCAGGATAATATATTAAAATACAAGAACAGGATTTTATAATAGTAATTAGAATTATAACAGCTAGTTCTTAGCTAACAGGTACAGACCTAAAATACTTAATGATTGTTGACATCAAGTGCTAGTCTCACATCTCGAATAAAGGCAGCACACAAACAATCCTGTTCAATATAGAGTTTCAGATGGTGGGACTTAAATGCAGAATTATAACCAAGAGTGGTAGCTAAAGACCAGCTGAGAAGAGCAGCAGCAAACACTTCACGAACTAGTTGCGATTCACATTTAAGAGCAGATAGCACAAGGTTCGAACACCTACGAAAGACTATGACATTGTTAATTATCCAAGTGAGCAACTTGGTGAAGAATGCCAGTATGACACATAGCTAATATTATGCGGAAGAAGCCAGATCTTACGCAGATTATTCTTAAAGTTATCTCTAAAGACCTTAATGCAGGGGAAGAAGACCATAAAGAGGGTCCATAAAGAGACAGACAAAAGCTAGAGAAAAGCTTGGTCTTAACACAAGAACGAATGTAGCATGCAATTAGCTAGCTTTATGAGTGAGACCTTTCTGCACACGAACAATGTCTTTATCATCTGAATGAAGGATGTGACCAAGGTACTTACTGAGTTCGTAAGCTGAAGATGGCGACTATATGAAGAAAAAGCTGCATGGTTGAAAGGGCTTCAGGAGTACGGGAGAACCGAATGTCATTGAGTTGAGTTTTGTCTGCATTGAATATCAGATTGTGAGAAGTGGCAAAAGACGAGCAAGTATTAAGCATTAAATGAAGAGCTGCAGAGGGTGAGGGTGCCAGTAGAGTGAGGTCATCTGCGTAACAAACGGCACCAAAGAAGTGCTTATTGCAGTAGTAACCAATACCCTGCCTCTCAAGCTCACGCAAAAGGTCACGTCAATATAAACAGTATAGCTAAACAAAATCAGTGAGAGCACACCACCTTGGTGGAGGCCATTAAAGACAGGAAACTCATCAGATTTCTTGGAGTTCCAAGAGACACACATCCTCTGGTCAGAATACCATATATTATGGCTCAGCATTTACCACGTCTTCTCTTCAATTTGGCTTTAAGCTAGCATGGCCTGTCAACTCATCTGTGTACAGGTTACCAGAAGACACATATATATCCTCTTGTCAGAATACCAGAATACCAGAAGAACAATAGAAGACAAACTTCGTTGAATGAGTTTATCAAAAAGAATTGAGTGGTTGACCCTATCAAAGGCTTTGCTAGCATCTAAGAAGCATCCATAGATAGGAGAGTCATTGATCGATGCTGTAGCAAGCAACCACATTCTAAATAAGACCTGTACACAGATGAGTTGACAGGCCACGCTTAAAGCCAAATTGAAGAGAAGACATGGTAAATGCTGAGCCATATTATGATCAATCAGTATACGCCATTCAAAGATCTTACTTTAGGTAGGAGCCAAGGCAATAGGCCTATAGCTGTCTGAATCACAAGGATCCTTGCCAGACTTAGCTATAGGGTGTAGAACACAGTCTCTGAGGGACTCGGGGACATAGCTAGCCATGCTGTAGCATAGCAGTGAAAACCTTAGAGAGAGGCGCCGACAGTGAAGTAGCAGCACATATGAAATGGTTGGAGCCGAGTTGTGTGCCATCAGAGTTTTGTGAGCCAAAGCGCTAGCCTCTGAAATACAGCCAGGAGATTGATCTCCTGGCTGTGTTTCAGAGGCTAGCGCTTTGGCAGAGAAGGAAGACAAGTCAGTGGACACAGAAGTTCTGAAATTCAAAAGCTGGCACAACTTCATGATCATGATATGAACTCAGGCTAGCCAGAGTCCCTCGATTGTGATTGTGCTGTACATGTACACGATAGCACTACAGTAGCTCATAACAAAATTTAAAATTTCCCGCAAAGTGGCGATATAGCGGCGCGCGCATGGCGGCGCGCGTACCACATTAGTGTCCTATGGGGTTGATCGCGATCGCGTTTGCGTCGTAACAAAGCTTTGGTAGTGAAAGACATATTGTTGAGCTTGAAGCATTCGATGGGCCATGGCACTTTGCAGCTAGCTATACATAGCTAATATGATGTGTTTTCCACCTAACATTTTCTGTTCTCAATCACCAAGTCAAAGGGTCACCAGATCAACTGCCATTTTGGCTCAGGCTCCTCAATTATATTTTCAATCTGTATTTGCTCATACCAATCAGTTTTATTACTCATTTGTACCTAGAAGTATACGTACATGGAATTCTTTACCCCTAACCTTAATTAATTCATCTATACCATACTTTAAGAATAATTTCTGGGCTCACATTTAATATTAGCACATATTTTTGCTATTTGTGTGTCCATTGCTTTGCATAAATATTATAGAGAAAAAAAAAAAATAAATAAAATAATACTTCACCGACAAGGATATGTTTTGAACACACACACGTCTACAATGTAACTGCTGTATCACATAATGATCAGGTGACCCTTCTACTACATATGATACACTCAGTAAGCTGTACATGTGTGTACATTGTGTACTATACCGGTATGTACCATACTAGAGTTACACTTGGTGGAGCAGTCCTCGCTCAGCGAGTCACTATGCAAAATCATCTGTTATCAATATTAACACCATATGCATGCTTGTATTTTTGTCCGGGAATGATCAACAGTGGTAATGACTTTGTGCTTAAGCTTGTTTAGCTCCATCTGTAGCTATTTGAGGTTGTAAAAATGCATTGCTATAAAATTTGAAGTTTCGTGTGCCAAAAATTTCCGAAGGATTGACTAGAATAATATATTATTATGGTGCTGGGTTTTAGCTATTTGCATGGAATTGCTTTACAATCTGGCAAGGGAGAATCGATGTGGCATAAATGGCATGGCCAGCTGTCTTGTCTTGAGCACTATTTCCAATAAAGTTAACACTAGCATTCCATAATTATTCCTCTAAGTCCTTTTTGATCACGGTATTGAAAGAAACAGCTTCTGGAGCTGAGGAAGTCAGTGCTATCAATCAAGGATACATAAACTGCTCCTCCCTGATATAGTGCAACGTTATAACTAAAGTTGTAACTCCTAGGTCCAAAAATTGCTATTGATGATCCAATGAGGCTCAAGGCCCCTCCATTGATTCCTCTGTTCTTGAAAAAACACATATCGCTATTTGTGGAGTTGATAATTGCATTAACAGCATGTAGGTGTACCCTCATTGCTGTGAAAAGTGTTTCTTCCTTCAAAATGAACGTCATAAAAGCTAGTATATATTGTGCCAATGCCACCTATTTGATGTTCAAAAGAACTCTTTACAAAAACAGAATTTCTTGAAAAGTTACAGTCAAGAAATTTGGGAACCACGATAAATCCATTTGAGAGCTTTTGAAAAATATAAGGGACCATGGCAACAGCTGATCCCATGTGTGCTTGATTTGAGCTGAATGTGCAATTATCAAAACGCATGAAATTTGTATTGCGGAAATTTTCCCATTTTTCACGATACGAGAAATAAAATACAGCCCCTCCTAGTTCAGCATAATTATTGCTGAAATTGACATTTTGCAGGTGATAGCTGGTGTCTGAGATGCCACCCACTGTTATACTATCTAATCTAGTGAAGGTGATATGAAGTCCACCTCCGAACCCTGCATGCTTGTCGGAGTTGTTCTCTCCTCCATATCCATTCCCTTGGAAAACAGTGTCAATAATCTTGACTTAACACCTATAAGTGTTGACTCAAGTAACATGCGCCCTAAATCTATGGCTTCCCCATAGAGAGGAATAGATGGTTGGTAACGCTGCAGGGGCCACTCCTCCATAATTGCCTTTGATAATAATTATAAGCAATTAGCCAATAGGCCGCACGGCCAAATTATTGCAAACAGCCAAATACAGATAGATAATAATTATAAGCAATTAGCATATAGGCCGCACGGCCAAATTATTACAAACAGCCAAATACAGATATTGTACTGCATACAAATAGCAACAGGATTAGCCAAATACAGATATGCCAAGTAGCAACAGGATTAGCCAAATATATATATATGCCAACTGAAGCTTACGGGTAGCAATAGTTATTATAATGCCAGGCATAATATTATTAACTAATAATGACACACTTGGAACCACCAAAGGAGGGAGAGTGTATGTCAGTGACATCCCCCGTGTGTAGTACAAACAACAGAAAACCAAAATAAAAGAAAAGAAAAGATGGAGGAGTGGGTGCAATGCCCCTGCAGCTATCACGCCCGAGGGCGGAGAGATTACAACAGAATAAAATAATGAAAGGAAAAGATTACATCTATAATTACCTGAATGCAAACATAGTCGACATCTGCCTTAGTGACTTGAGGGCGGGTCGGGTGGGACAAGTATCACTGCTTGAAGAGCTGGCCCTGTCACAGAACTGCATAAATCGCTCTCGCTGACTGGCATGAGGTCCACAGCCACGCATGCGCATTGGAGACCTCCGTAACCCCTCCTACCGCGGGGAGTGGCCCCTTTAAAGTTACCGTATATGTTCTAATATAGGCGCCACCCTAATTTAGGCGCCCTTTGGGACCTGCGCAATTTTTTCGGTTCTAATTTAAGGCGCCTTTCCGGACATCAATTATTTTTAGGCGGCGCCTATTTAATTGGAACGTATTGCCACGTGCATGCAATACCTCGGTACCGTCGATTGATCTATCGAGCTAGCAGTTTAGATGTCAGTCTCCTACATTTATATAAGCACTTACCGACTGGTTTGATGTCTTTTTGGAGTTAGAGACAATCGTTCTGATGGCTACGGTACCGACAACTCGAGAATGATTCAGTGATCAGAGTGAAATTTCCAAAAAGAACTGAAACTAGAACCATATTTTTGTTGTTCTCGCCACTATCATATTCACTGCCACTAAATAGGACCAATTAGTGATAGCGCTTGTGCTCTGGCAAAACTTCCAGAACCGTTCTAATTGCAGCGCTAAGGCGCCTCCCTAATTTAGGCGCCCTTTGACCTGCTTGTGAATTTCTCGGTTCTAATTGGAGGCGCCTACACGATCTGTAATTATTTTTTGGGGCGCCTATATTAGAAAGTATACGGTAATGTGTTAACTGCATTTAAAGGTTCTTTAAATACTATTTAACACCTATAAGTGTCGACTCAAGTAACATGCGCCCTAAATCTATGGCTTCCCCATAGAGAGGAATAGATGGTTGGTAACGCTGCAGGGGCCACTCCTCCATAATTGCCTTTGATAATAATTATAAGCAATTAGCCAATAGGCCGCACGGCCAAATTATTGCAAACAGCCAAATACAGATAGATAATAATTATAAGCAATTAGCATATAGGCCGCACGGCCAAATTATTACAAACAGCCAAATACAGATATTGTACTGCATACAAATAGCAACAGGATTAGCCAAATACAGATATGCCAAGTAGCAACAGGATTAGCCAAATATATATATGTCAACTGAAGCTTACGGGTAGCAATAGTTATTATAATGCCAGGCATAATATTATTAACTAATAATGACACACTTGGAACCACCAAAGGAGGGAGAGTGTATGTCAGTGACATCCCCACTAGTGCAGCATGCACTACACTCTCCCAAACAGTAATTATTAATTGTTAGGAGTTATCTGTATAGAATGACAGTGTAACAATATTGTAACAGTGATGAAATAGTGTGGTATGAATAAGAAACAAAGAAAAGAAGATAAATTACCAGCAATAAAACGACTAAGGGTTAGCATGCGACAAAATTGCTGAGGCTGCTGCTACATCCTCAAGTGATGTTCGGATATATGCTGTAAATGCATTTGATTTCCACCTTCCCAATGTCTGAATGAAAGAATCGTCGAAGCCAGCCTTTGCTGCTGCTGTTGCTGCGCCTATTCGAAAACTGTGGCCTGAAAAATTCGTGGCATCAATTCCCAACTGACAGAGAGCATCTCGCATATGTGTAACCAGTCGGTTTCTGCTCAGAGGAGTACCATCCTGAAACAAAAATAGCGGTCCAGGGGTGGGAGGACGGATTGCGAGGTATGCCAACACCGCGGACACAGGACACAGGATGTTACCTGTTCGCCCCAAGTAGAGATGGGTCCCAGCGCCTGACTGGTCGGTTTTACTCCGACGGATTAAAATGGTCAAGATCTGTGGGTTCTGTCTGGAATCGATAGCCACATCCGCCACAGACAGCGTGCATGTGTCAGGATCTTGGGACAGTGGGCTTGTGAATTCACCTGAGCGCATAAATCCAAAGAATCCCAGGCAGAATGCTGCCCATAGCATCGTCCTGTCGTAGGATAGGGGCTGTTTTGACCACAGGGTATGGATCTGGGTCAGCAGGGAGGGAGTAATCGGGAGGCGCTGTGGGCGTGTATGGCCGGATGATTTTCTTTGAATGCCCTTTAAGACATAGGAGAGCTTGGGAGAAGAGGGTATGCAAGGGTCAGGCAAGCCAGCTCGAACTTGGTAGAATCTAATGGCACATAAGTAAGATCGCACAGTCCCGGCACCAACTGACTGGGAGAGGTAGGCTGCAAATGCGGTTTGAGAGTGTTCAGTCAGGGGTAGGGGAGTGATATTGAACTGGTGGCAGAAGCGCTGGTACTGACGCCATCCAGATTGGTAGACTGCTTTTGTGGCAGGGGAGAGTCCTTGATCAAAGAGCTGGTGAACAAGTGGGTCCAGCGATGTGAGCCCCAGTCCGGTCTGTTGTTCACTATGAGATCCACCATTGTCTGGGGTAGGGCAACAGGAGGAGTCTGTGGGACAAGAGATTGAAACAATGAAATATTGTTGCGTGAAATGGCATCTGCAGCTGTGTTAAGGATGCCAGGTATGTGCTCTGCAGTTATTTGAAAGCGATAATATGCTGAATAGAATACCAAACAACGCAGCATATGCATAAGCAACGGATCATGAGAGGTAGCTACAGGAATTAAGAAGCTCTACTACTGCCATGTTATCTGACCTAAAGGAGATCCGCTGCCTAGTCCATAGTGGTCCCCACAGGGCGGATGCGAGCACGACAGGGACTAGTTCCTTGGCTGTGATATGAACAGCATGCCAATCTGCTGGCCATTGCAGCTGGAACCAACCAAGAGAAGACACAAATGCCCCGCAACCAAATGATCCAGAGGCATCCGAGAATACTTCTACAGATGTGGCCATGGCCGGGAAGAAGGATGTGCCATTCCAATCCTGTAAAAACACTTTCCACCAGGTCAGATCAGCCCTTGCACCAGCGTTGATGCGGATAAAATGATGGGGTGCCCGGCCAAGGGAGAGGAGCGGGAACAGTTGTCGGAGGAATACTCGGCCTTGCGGGATAATAGTCGCTGCATGGGAAAGTTGACCTAGAAAGGAGTGCAGATCCCTTCTAATACAGGAGCGTCGTGTCACCCACTGCTGTAAGGCATCCTGAAGCCTGGCCAGTTTGTCAGCAGGAAGGCGTAATTCAAAGTTATCCGTGTCTACAAGGATTCCCAAGAAGGTCAAGGTGGTTGCTGGACCCTCTGTCTTATGCACTGCAATTGGAATTCCGAGCCTGGTAAGTGATTGCACGGTTATCGTTAAAAATTCACTCCCTTGCTGGGAGTTGGGCGAACCAAGAAGCAGGAAGTCATCCAAGTAGTGCAGCTGAAACTTGACTCCGTGGCAGGTCAGGACCCATGCAATTAAGTCAGCAATGGCATTAAAGATCTTCGGTGCAGAGCATAAACCAAAAGGCAAGGCGCGATCGACATAAGTGTTGCCTCTCCACCGGATCCCGAGCAGGTGATAGTCAGCAGGATGCACCGGGACTATCCTATAGGCATCTTTTAGATCCAATTTGACTAGTTGTGTTCCCCTGCCGAGATAGCGGATTATCTTGATCGCGTCATCTACCTTGGCGTAGCGCAAAGAGCACAAATCGGAGGAGATACCATCATTAATGCTGCTGCCAAGTGGGGATGAGAGGTCACAGATCATACGCCACTTGTTAGACTGATGCGCTTTGGGGACTAGACCAAGCGGGCTGTTATGAATCAGTGGGGTCAGATGAGGAGCAACTGGTCCCAGCAATCGTCCTGCTGCTAGCTCAGTAGCAATTCGTTCATCAACCACTTTCATGTTTCCAAGGGCTGAAGGGTGGTTGGTTGAGCGGGAACGCAGGTGGGCACGGTTGCGGCTATAGCCTATTCTAAAGCCCATTAGGAGGCCCATATGGATATAAGATGCCAAGGCTTGGTCAGGGTGGCTGTTGAGGAATGGCGTGAGCTCTTCCAGCTTAATAGGAGACTGGTACCTCGGCCAGGTGCGATGGGGAGAGGGGCTGGAGGTTACTGAAAGCTTAAGGAGGTCAGAAGTATAAAGATAGCGGCCATGGATTATGTTTGCAGACGGGACCGTTAGGCTTGCATGCATGTGATCAGACCTCATGGAACCTGTGATAAGGGTTGGGGGGGGGGGGGGGGGGGGTGGAGATTGTATACAATTTTAGAGTGGCACAAATTGCAATGGTAAAAGCAGCATAGCTTAATAGGGCCTAATAAGCAAACGGGTAACAAGCTGAATATTATTTTATTATGCTGATGAATGAGCTGAGTATTAGTATTATTATGCTAATGAAGCAGCGCACCCCTGTAAATGGCATAGCACATATACGCAATGCTAGAACCTAACACATACACAAGCATTGGCACAATCGCAATTATTATTATTCAGCAAGATGAAACACAACAATATTATACATCTCAAAAAGTGTCCCTATAAGGCAAGTGTTATATGGATAGATAACTAGCAACAGAGCGGTCATTATTATCCCTGCCAGCCACAGTTTTGTTTAACAGACGTCACGGGCGGGCATGGGGCGGAGCAGAAGAGCTGGCCCTGTCACAGAACTGCATAAATCGCTCTCGCTGACTGGCATGAGGTCCACAGCCACGCATGCGCATTGGAGACCTCCGTAACCCCTCCTACCGCGGGGAGTGGCCCCTTAATGTGTTAACTGCATTTAAAGGTTCTTTAAATACTATTGTAATGTTTTGCGTTTCATGTCCACGCTTACTCTGAATATTTACTGACAAACCACCACCAATAAATGCACGGTTAGAAATGAACTTGCAGGCAATGAATGATATGGATACATTTTTAAGACCATCACTGATGTACATGTAGAGGCCACCACCACGTCCATAACCACTACGCAAGTTATAGACGAATGTGTAGTGCTCGGTATGAGCAGTGTTATTCTTGAATGTGCAGTTTCGAAACAGAAAATTAATGTCCTCGGCGCAGACTGATTTGTAGGAGAACGGCCCAAAAAGATATAGGCCCCGCCATCTCCAAACACTTTATTATCAACACCCTGCAGGTTGTACACATCATTTCCCTGAAAAAGGATTGATCTCATGATCACATGACCTCCCTGACTGCTATTCATTATTAGCCCAAGTCCTTGGTTTCTCTCTATGATAATTAGCTAACGTTATTGAGTTCGACATTCTTGCACAGACCAATTGTAAAAGCACTGTAAAATTATGAATTGAACCTAGCTACCAAACATATGAACTATTTTGGCTCCACAGAAACTCAGCTTTAAATTTCATAGGAGCACTTTTCCTTTCATGCCACTTATCACAATGCCAGCTCGAGAACCGTGTGTCTGAAGGCAAACTAAATTTGTCATACCCAATTCACCATCACCTCTGATGATTAAAGAACTGAGATTAGTGAAGTTCAAGGTTTTATTCAGCTGTAGCTCATGGATCTTGATACATATCTCCAAGTCAGAAATCGTTTTGTTCTTAGCTTCATCTACTATTGCTTCCAATGAGTATCCATGGCAAATTATCCCGTTGAACTTTGGATCACAAGTTATGTTGAATGTTGTTTCAACTGCCTCACTCTGACATGGAACTCCTCTACTGCTGAAAATGAGAAACACCAGTGCCAAAAAAGAAGATGAAACTTTGACACAATTGTGAATCCCCATCATGCCAGTACTATAAACTAACTTGCTAGCTAGCTGCCTTTAGATTCTAGCTTTCAGATCTAGATATTAGCTATGTATGTATACATTTTGTGCATGATCAAAGTTGTGATTCCATGTATTTAAAACAATCCTTATAGCTGCATGCCGAGAATTTATTGTATTTCAAGATAACTTCCTGCTCGTGTTACATTCACTCACTTCACTTTAGAGTATTATTGCAATCATAATATTAATTTTCAGCAAACATGTACCTGTAGCAAATTATATTATTATTTTACCCCTTGTGGTCATAATAAATATCAGTCAAAATTGCAAATCAACAATAAACATACTCTTACTAATAGCTAATAGTACACAGAATTCACAGGCAGGGAGATAATTAATTTGTATATAATATAATGGGCAATACCGGTCATTATTATTAAGAGTGCCTACGTCATGATTGCATATTATGACACAAATAAATGTAAGGATACTGTAGCTATACAGAGACTTTCAGCAATAGAACTCAACTACTTATTATAATGGTCAATGGGTGCATGCCCTATATCTTGATCATATATAATTATTATACTGGGCATGAGCGGTACAAATGTATTATAATATTGATCAGGCTGAGGCAAGCATCATCATGCATGGTTCATGCATGCTTGTGATTGAATTTATATGATATATTTTTACGAATTATTACTAGACATGCACACCAGTAATTAAATAATATCCCATGCACTTGTTGGTCAAAGTCTTTAGGATACATAATTAGTGGGAGGCTAAGCCCCCTGTATATTCTGAACTGGACACCCAAACACTATAGCAAGGTAGCTAGCTGTTGCAGAAAATTCATGTGTACAGATTCGAGGCTACTTATACATAGCTAGCTATTTAGCTATTTATTGTAAGCTTAATAGTGTGTCACAGAGAATTAATATAAAATTAAATCAATGCATAGCTATTATAAAGCAAATCATAATCAAGTGCATGTGCACACTTATACGTGCTGAGTAGGTTGGACAGTCTGCACGAGTTCCTTATAGAGTGACATCTGTAGCTAATGGGACAACTTTTGACACGGGGGAGGGAGAAGGGAGCTAGGGAAGGAGAGAGAGAGGGAGGGAGGGAGAGAGGGGAGAGGGGAGCGGCATATGAATCATGGTGGGCTTTTACATGCAGTCAGGCAGTCACAGTTAGCTAGCTGGCTACACTAGCTTGTCCCAACAACATGAATCTCCAAAAAATTATGCTATTAACTTTTATGCTCAAAATGCACCAGAATTGCTCTGCCTTTTCCTGGGGAGTATACCCCCACTGACATCCCCTGGCCTAGTTTTAAGTCACGGTACACCACCATGCATAGATCTACTCAATTATGTTATAATAACCATTGCCAGGAATTTTCAGCCATGGCCACCTACTCCAATACATCTTCTTATGCCACTGGAGGAAGGGAGGGAGGGAGGGGGAGAGCTAGGAGAATAGGACGGTACAAAGTTCATAGCTTAGTAGCTACATGTTTTATCTCATACTCAGTGATGAACTTTGGAAGGTTAAACTTCATTTCTCTTGTAGTTTATATATGTAGCTGGGGCCATGCATAGTAGTGTCCCACGATTAAAGGAGGTGTCCTCATGTCAGATAGCTACTGCATGGTATACTGT
Source organism: Cliona cf. orientalis (assembly GCA_963930775.1). Lineage (NCBI taxonomy): Eukaryota > Metazoa > Porifera > Demospongiae > Clionaida > Clionaidae > Cliona > Cliona cf. orientalis. The sequence goes on from OZ005695.1 coordinate 7,355,491, forward strand.
TCATGCGTAGCTGTGACTATGCGGTACATTTACATTTACAGTTTATGAGCTCGCCCCTCTAGCTACGGGCTGGCCCGTGAGACTAGGTGTGGGCCGGGCTTGCAACAAACTACTAGCTATGCACTGACTGTGATTTCATACATAAACAGTCTACTGTGGAACACTGAGTGAGGCTCCTATCATGACACTCAAGTGGAACGCTGTGCTGCTGGTGGCCTTGGCCATGTGCACGTGTGTGTTGATCCAGAATGTGAGGCTGGTTGAAGCTGGCGATCGAGGCAGTCCAAATGGTAGCAGTGGTACAGGTGGACATGTGTCACACACGGGTCTTGTGCGCCATATGCAAGCGCCTCAGTACATAAGAAGATTCTTAGAGTAGAATAACATTTCTCATGCTTTAGGCTGAACTGATAGATATATGCATTACACACTATTTATAGGCTAGTGCGCAAATAAGGGCTAACATATTCAATAATTGGTGAGACACAGTTCTCATAGTCCTAGACACAAAGCAATTTATGTTTCTATTGAATAAGTAATAAGTTTTGACTCCAGATATCACAAAAATCGGTGTAGCTAAAGTTGCATGCCACTGGATTCTTCTTTCCAATAAGGATTGCAAATCTTGAAGAATAGGAGCTGATTATATGATTATTAAAGCTACAAGAAGTATAACATAAGCTGGAAATGCTAACTGTAACCATATTTTTCCAAAAGTATCCATTTGTGCAAGATAGCAGATGTCAATTCCTAATTCCAAGTTTAGCCACGAAACAATCACAGTAATGAAATTAGTCTCTTGAAATTGAAAATAGATACTTTTGTTTGCATAGACAACATTTGCATAAAAGATCAGTCCATTTAGTGTTCCAACTGCAACAGTCATGTTGAGTACTAACAATAAAGCCACCAGTGCTATGAGCATAAAATTAACAAAATTAATACTGGTAATAGTTACAATTTTCAGAGCTCAAATTAATAGTAACAATCTGCATGTACCCAACTATAAAGGTTCAAGTTTATTTCATATTCTCAGAAATGAGATTCAACTTCATGTCACTGTGATCTGTGCTAGAAATACAAGTATCTCGAGCAGCACCGGGTACATAATTATATATAACAGCTTCTTCAGGAACTTGCTGATCAGGATGCTGAGGTTTGGGTATCTCTACTACTGAGTAAGTTGGCTCCACTGCAGGCTGTTGTTCACCCAATAGTATATCAGTGTTGGAAGGTCTAGTAATGATCGTATCCTGTAGATAATCCTTGAATCTGAGAGTGTTACCAGTAAGCTTATTGATCACTTTGCTCTTAAGCTTTGAAAAGACTTTGGTGTACGTGTACATATGGAAGAGGATGATGAGCCAAAGCACAGTGAAGGTAGCAAGGACTGAAGTGTAGGCAACTGCTCGCTGGTTGATGTTTGTGCCACTAAGCGAGTACCAGGTGAATACTGAGAACAAAAGGATATTCAGAATGAAGAAGGTATCGAGAACACTTAGTGGAATCCTTTTATACATTCTAATGTTGATAAAAGCTACAAGGAAAAGGATAAAAATCATAGTGAAAACAATAGCAGAGAGGGCAATCTGAGGATCATTTGAAACATTTGCAGCAGCTACAATGTACAAGATGGCACGAGTAATCAATAGCAGTCCAGTCCAGTAGCGATGCTTGAGAGTGAAAGGTGCATGATAAGTCTCAATGAATAGCTTTAGTTTTTGCTCACTTAGACACACTTTTATGATTTTCCATTGTGGAAAATAAACGCACCATTGCCATGAGAAGAGCAAAAGAGTGTAGATCAGACCTACCAGAAGAATAAGAACAGCTGCAATGAAGAGAGGAATATGTTTTCCATGAAGATATTGGATGGTTGCATCAGGGAGCCAAACCATTTCACTAGAGCCATCTGGATACCTAAGAATACCAACAGACAGTGACTCAAAGCAGATTTCAATAATCTTAGCATAAGAGAGCAAGATAAGTGTAGCCAGAGTTGCTACTGGGTCCTTGTTTCCAATGAGCTTTGAAAATCTGATAGAGCAGGAGCTAATGATGATAACCAATCCTACAAGAAGGAAGACAAATGTAGGAAAGGCCAACTTTAGCCATGTTTTGATGTAAGTATCCATTCCAGGGAAATAGCAGGTGTCCATTCCAAGCTCCAAATTCAACATTGAAATGAACACTGTGACTAAACTTGATTCCTGAAAAGGAAGTAAAGTACTCTTATTAGCATGGACAATATTGGCATAAAATAATAGTCCATTGAAGGTTCCAATGGCAACTGTCATGTTGAATATTAGCAAGACAGCTACCAATGCAATGCCAACTAGGATTGCAGCTATAGTGATGGCTATGAATAGTGCAGGCCAGTAGCTGGGACATGAAAGACAATATGAACTACCAAGAGAAAGGCTAAGACCATGTTGGCAAGATCCACACAACAGAGATGAACGATTAAAGGCACACTGTGCATCAGCTCCATATTGTTGATTAAGGTCTATTGATATGTTTAATGTGTTGCAGTAATCAAAAGGGCAATTGGAGTATAGTAAGTAGCCCGAGAGTTCAGTGCTATTAATGAAAGAAATCCATGCTTTGGATTGAGATTTTAGAAATGCTCCTGTGTTACTGTTACACTCTTTAACGTATAAACTGATATTTCTGTGGCATTCACACACACAGTTTGTTTCATGATTGATTTCCACAATTTGCAAACCAATTGGACAGCTACATGGAAGGAAATTTATATCTAGTGATATTTTGGAGAGATTCGCATCCCTGCATGGACCATCCAAAGCATAAAGAGTGAGCTGCTCAAAGCTGTGGGGAGAGAAAACATTAAATGTCAGATTAGTGCACTTAGCTAATATTTCCCTTGTAGCTTGTCCTGTAGCTACAGCACTTCTGGCAAAGTTGAGTGAGGCATGGATTAGTCCACTAACTGGTTGGTTTATTTGATCAATAGAAGCAAGAGACACATTGAATGTTTCTCCCTTCTTAGCCTCAATATGCCTTTTGTAGGTGCAATTTTGTTCATTGTCAGTACAGAGGCACACCTTGACTGGCTGAGATGATATTGATGTATCAGATTCTGTGATTGTAGAGACATGCTTGAAGTACATAATTCCATTCCCTCCTTCTTCATAATCTTGTGTATATTTGATGCGAACTTCAGCAAACTGACTCACAGCACATCTATCTAGCAGTCCTCCATAGAGATTTGATCCTGAAATGTCTGCACTGTTTTCTGAGAAATTCAGACTTTGAGTTTTAAGATCCCTTTGTATATTATATGGGTCACCCTGAAGATAACTAATGATATTATACACTCCTATTATATACAAACGGACCTGAAAGAAGCATTCTGTCTTTGGATCAGTGGTACATGTTCCAGAGTAGCTATCATCATGCACATATATTGCTCCTCCATAGCTTGCACTGTTGGCTAAAAATACCGTTCCATATCTATACCCAAACGAGATACCACCAACTAGAATTAGGAACTTGTCTATATAGAGTTTTGCATTGGCTTCCAAAGATAGTCCACCTCCTTTTTCTGCAATGTTATTAGTAAAGAACAATGATGGAGCAGTATCAACTTGCCACTGCATTGGTGGATCACTGACAGTCTTGATAAATGAGCTGATGGCATGGACTCCTCCTCCCTTATGTGTAGCAGAATTATTTAAGAACAAAAGTGTACTTCTATCTTGGCAATTTAGTTCACTGTCTCTGAGGTAAGCACCTCCTCCATTTCTTGCTGTATTATGTGCTACAGTGACATTGCCATTCACATACAGTTTACTTTCAATAGAAAGTATTGCTCCACCATTTTCGCCATGGTTATATTCAAACTTGCAAGTCCCATCAATATAGATATTGCTTTGAACTAGGGTTAGTGCACCTCCTTCTTGCATATTTCCAACTGTGATAGTCTGTAATTGTTTATTGTTTGAAATTTTCACAACACCCATGAAAGTGATGTTACTATTATATGCCACAAACGATCTCAAGTTGTTTGATATTGTTGCTCTTCCTGAAGAGTGTCCAATGAATTCCGTATTGTCCAAGTGAATGATGGGATATATATTCTTAATTGGCGCTGAATTGTTAGCGATTAGGAGAGAATTGTAATATTCTATTCTTGAGTTGAGTGCTGCAATAACTCCTACATTGTTGTTGGTGAAGTTGCAGTTGTTGGTGATGCAAGTGGTATATATCAGTGTCAGTATTAAATGTGGTATTATGCCTGCAGTGTTGTTATCAAATTCACTCATAGTTATTTCAAGCTTGCCAAAGAAGGAAGCTATAATGAATCCTGTGTTGTTCGTAAATTTACTGTTCTCTATAGTGATATTGCCGTTGGAACATTGAAGTACACCAGCATCATTTTTATAAAATTTACTTGATTTTATTATCATATTGCTACTTTCAGAATAAAGCTCAATCCCACGGTCGTCCTGAAATATACTTCGCTCTAATGTTATATTGCTGCTCTCTGAATTTAGTATATTACCAGAACTAGCATTATTGTTGAAAAATTCACTATGTTCTAGCGTAATACTGCAATCACTTGAATAAACCACTGCCCTATTACTTACAAATGCACTATCATTTATGCTAATTATGCTCCGCTGCACTGCACGTATGGCTCCATCACGATAATAATATGAAGCACTAATCTCGTCCACAGTTGGTCCATTGTTTTCAAACATACACTGACTGATATTGATATGGCTATGGGTAGCAATAATCGCATTTCTAAACGATAAAAAAGTGCAGTTGATAATCTCTGCTGTCGTTTCTATGAGCTCCAATCCTGATTCTTGACCTATGAATGTCACATTATGTGCCACAAACCTTTCAACTCTCAACAACTGAATGCCTCCACATCCAACAAACTCCAGGTTAGTGATGTCAACATTTAGGAAGCCATTCAGAACCACCTGTGAATATCTTGCACATCTGATCTCTGCTGTTTGGTTCTGAAAGGTCATAGTAAAATTACCTGAAGTTGACATTGTTAGATTCTCATTTAGACAGTGTATACCAGGACTGAAGATAAGATTTATTGTGGTACTATTGGAATTGGAATTGGGAAGGCGACTAATATTTGTGATAAACTGGGAGAGAGTTAGGCATCCTGGTTGGTTACACAAATAAGCTGAGTTGGGTTTAATGTTGTATTTCACACTGGCTGCTTGGTTTAGATAATGGAAAAAGAACATTATAGTGAAAAGATACAATAACCGAGCCATCTTACTATAATATGCGATTCGTATACTCTATAAATAAATAACCGTGAATGTGTAAAAACCAATGAAACTGACAAATAACATGGAGTCCAGAATCACAAAGTTAAATTTAATTACTTAGTAATTTTCTAGGCTTGACTGTAATACTGGAGACATAATGATATACAAGATGATGCAAAATTTATGACATACGTACTACTAAGAAGTTTAAATAATATCCTATTATGATGCTCATTGAACTTCTTTCTGAAACATTGCATTAAGTGTTGATGAATCCAGCTGCAATATAGCTTTCTTTAATATTCTAGCTTGCTTCAACTAATTATTATAGTCAAATGGTATAGCTATTAGATGATGCTGAATATTCTTTTATACTTTTCTATCTGATTGTTTATCAGTTTAAGGAAGTGTGAGCAGTATACAGATCTGCAGGAGATGTTTTGAACTTCATAGTTATGATAATTATAGCTTTGTTTATCACCATGCAGGCTACACTGGTTTGTCAATTTCTAAGAGGAATTATAGAGACCCCCCTCACCCACCATTTTTTGTAACTGTGTATTATAATGTCAATGTATGTGAGTTGTAGCCTATTAGAAACAGCAATTAGCTAAGTATATCTATAGCTTTGTTTATCACCATGCAGGCTACACTGGTTTGTCAATTTCTAAGAGGAATTAGAGACCCCCTCACCCACCATTTTTTGTAACTGTGTATTATAATATCAATGTATGTGAGTTGTAGCCTATAGAAACAGCAATTATATAGTTAAGTAGCTTTGTTTATCACCAGGCTACACTGGTTTGTCAAATTTCTCTAAGAGGAACTAGAGGCCCCCCATCCACCATTTTTTGTAACTGCATGTGTATATATTATAATATCAATGTATGTGAGTTGTAGCCTATATATATATAGAGATAATAAAAACAGCAAATAAGTAGCTTTGTTTGTACTGGTTTGTCAGTCGTCTAAGAGGAGCTAGAGACCCCCCACCCACCATTTTTTGTAACTATCATTGGAGGAATCATAGTGATCAATTGCAAGTTACAAAAACTTTGGTATATATATATTCAAGGAATTGAGCAGGCAAAAGTGACAAGTGTCGTTACAGATACTGAATCAGATAGTCTAGCTGCATTATATCCATCATTGCTATGTATACTGTAAATTGTTTACCTTAATTTTGAAGCTCAGTGAACTGTAAACAGGTCCTATACATAACATTATTCAGCCTTGTCCCCAGGCTCATTCTCTGCTCTTCAATGTTGTAGCTACAGGCTGAAAAGCACTTCTGTGTGCAAAATTACCTGGGAACAATTAAACGTGGTGACAAGGCTAATACATGTTACATTAACTTCAGATACGTGGATCAATAATACTAATAGAAAGATTAATAAATGGAGGTCTGGGCCAGTGGGCTTAACAAAATTTAATATTAGTAAGTTCAAATACAGGAATCCTATCATTTATATTGCCAGTAATCCACACAATGCTAAAACTGACTATAATGGTTATAATTCTGTAGCTAGCCTAATTGTGTTAATTCTGACCATGAAGCTCTAGACTAGTCTTAGACTAGTAGTTCGTAGTAAGATGTAGCTATAAGTCAAAGATGATGAAGCCTCCTTCTAGTTCATTTTGAACGGATTGAAGTTGATAAGTAATGAGTTGACTGAGCCCTGTAATACTATCATTAATTTTGCATGCAGTATCTTCATTCCAAACTAAACCAGCTCCTCCGGGACCATTCATTCTCTTCAAACTCTATCCACTCATTCCAAATAGGGCTCATTCGTACATCTATTGTTTTATGATTCCTCTGTCACAGCTGTGCATGGTGATTATATGCTTAAATTTCCAGATACCAGTGGAGTAGGAACTGGGGGGGCACCTGGTCCCCCCCCCCCCCCCCCCCCAATAATCAGGCTTAATACATGATCTTTTAATTATACATGTATATAAGAGTCATTCTTACAATTCTCACCATAAAATATTATAATACCAGTCTTTGTTTGAACAAGTCTTTACCAAATTACTAAAATACAGCCTTTACATATTAAAAGGGTACACTGTGATTAAAAATTCAATATTCGAGCCATAACCACAACCTGTATTGGTGGTCCCCGCAACGTGCGATTGCTTCCTACTCCACTGAGATACTCATTCATACTGCTTTATTTGTGCCCTTAGTACGTGTTATATATTTATCTTAGTCACAATGTCTAAGCATCATGCAATCATTGATACATATTAAAAGCCTAGCTATCTTAATTTCTGAGTAATTGGTATGAATGCCAGGAGTATGTCACAACAATAATAATATTGGAACGCCACTGGGTACAGTGTTGTAATTTTTAATACTACTCTACAGAGGCAGTTAAAACACATACATGTACATGTAGCTACATGTTTGTTGATTTCTAATTGCAGCCCACTATGTTGTACATGTACACATACAATGTATGTGCCAACTATCCCCTGCACCCCCAAAAAACTTGCTGGGTTAGTTTAGTTCTGTATACCTGACATCCAATAACAAAACATTGCACGAAGGCTGGGTAGACTCACAGCCATCACTGAGGGATTCTGGACAGCATTGTGTGTGTATGTGTGCATAGACTGTTACTATTTACAAACTGGATTTCCTTATATGGACATCTACTCAGCTGTTAGGTAGCTTTTGATGTGTTTTGTGTTAAATATACAACGAAAAATATTTTTCAGAGCGACAATTTTCTTATATACATGTAGTCCGTGTCCCATACCTACCAATCATCCAGCTTTCTGCTTGATTTCAAGCAAAAATGGTACCCATCCCTCACAAAAATCACTAAATCCCTCATTTTTTGTGAGAACCTGGTCCATATATGCTAATACATTTTGGAGACGCTAGTAGCATTTTCAAGCAAAAATGTCCCAAATCAAGCATATTTTAGCTATACAAATTTCAAGCACAAGACTATCTGCAGGTTGGCAGGTATGGTGTCCTAACCTGGAGGGCATAAAAGATGCGCTCTACTACAAGTTCAGAAGACTGTGCTCACGATTGGTCAAAATTGTTGTGCCGTGTGCACAAACGAGGTTGCCAGGGCCTAGGGGCCATAGAGATGCACTCTCGAGCTCGAGCGAGCGGCGCAATTAAGCGCCGCGCGTTTCGACAGCTGTAGCTTATGGATCTTGATACATATCTCCAAGTCAGAAATCGCTTTGTTCTTAGCTTCATCTACTATTGCTTCCAATGAGTCTCCATGGCAAATTGTCCCGTTGAACTTTGGATCACAAGTTATGTTGAATGTTGCTTCAACTGCCCCACTCTGACATGGAACTTCTCTACTGCTGAAAATGAGAAACACCAGTGCCAAAAAAGAAGATGAAACTTTGACACAATTGCAAATCTTCATCATGCCAGTACTAGCTATAAACTAACTTGCTAGCTAGCTGCCTTTAGATTTTAGCTTTCAGTATTAGCTATGTACATATACATTTTGTGCATGATCAAAGTTGTGGTTCCATAATTATAACAATCCTTATAGCTGCATGCCGAGAATTTATTGTATTTCAAGATAATTTCCTGATCGTGTTACATTCACTCACTTTCCCAAGATCTATAATTAGAGTATTATTGCAACTCATAATATTAATTTTCAGCAAACATGCACCTGTAGTTAATAGTCCAGTGTGGCTGTCAAAGTGATCCATACGTATATTGACTGATATTGCTATGGCAGTCACATGTACAGTTTGTGCTGTTCATTCCTGAGACTTGTAATCCAATTAGACAGCTGCAAGGGAGAAAGTGGATTTTTACTGCTGCACTAGAGAGTTCAGCATCCTTGCATGGACCATCCAAGGCATAGAGGAACAAATTTTCTGATTTATGTGGTGAAACAACGTTGAATATCAAATTAGTACACTCAGCATTTATTTTCCTAGCCAGCTGTCCTTCAGCTAGTCCACTCTCAGTGAACTGAAGGGAGGTTTGGATGGTTGCACTAACTGGTTTCCCAACCTGATCAACAGCAACAACTGAGAGTGTAAATACATGTCCCTTTTTAACCTCAGTGTAATATTGATGGCTGCAGTCACTGTTTTGATCAGCATTGAAGCAAAGGCACACTCGAACTGGATCAGATGATAATGAGAGGTTTGTGTCAATCACAATTTCCATACGATTTCCAAAATATGTAGGAGTGGATACATTCTTAAAGTAATCAATTCCATCACCTCTGTCTTTAAAGTACTTATCGTGAACTTCAGCAAATGAATTCACAGCACATCGGTCTAGTAGTCCACCGTAGAGAGTGGAGCCAGAAATCTTAGCATGGTTTTGTGTGAAGTGCATACTCTGTGTCATAATTCTTGGACTTTTAACATCATGGAGAGCAAGTACTTGAAAGAAGCATTCTGTTTCTGTGTTGCTAGTACATGTACCAGAGTTGGTATTATCATCCACATGTATTGCACCACCGTAGTGTGCACTGTTGGCAGCGAATATTGTTGTATTATAATCATCTATATAGATATCATCTTCATTACAATCGTAATTATCATGCTTCAGGATAATAAGTTTGCATTGGCTTCCAGTGATAATCCACCTCCCCTCTCTGCTGCATTTTCTTTGATTTTTATTCTTGCACCTGTGTATATACCTCTAAGGTAGCTAAAAGAAATGGATGAAGCTGCCTTGGTAGATGAACTAATGGCGTGGAGTCCTCCCCCTTTGTGTGATGCAGTATTATTCCAAAGTACAAAGGTACTCTTTTGTTGGCAGTTTAGTTCGCTAGTTGAGAGATAGACACCTCCTCCATTTCCAGTGGCTGTGTTATGTGCTATAGTTAAATTACCATTCACATAGAGTTTGCTCTCAGTAGAATGTATTGCTCCACCATTTTCAGCATGGTTGTGTTTAAGATTGCATACTCCATCGAAAAATATGTTGCTATGAAATAGAGTTATTGCACCTTCTTTTTGGAAGTCATCTGAGACAGTACTAGAGTGTGATGGTGTGTTGTTGACGAATGTAGCATAACCAGCTAAAGTAATGTTGCTGTTAAATGCCACTAATGTTCCCAGGTTGCTGGAGAATGTTACAGTAGCATTTCCTGCATGTCCAATGAATTCTGAGTCAGATAAGTATATCACAGCGTGTCTATCAGCCACATTGTTATTGATTAGGAGAAAGCTATGTGTATGTTGAATCATACATCTGGATGATGCAAGAATAATTGCTCCAATCTCTGCAACATTATTAGTGAAACTACTACCAGCTATTTTGATAATACTGGAGATAATAGCATGCAGTACTCCTCCTGTAATGCTGCATCTGTTATCATGAAATCCACTTGCCTCTATTGTGATAGTACTGTTATAGGAATGCAGTACTCCTCCCGACGTGCCAGCACTGTTATCATGAAATCTACTTGCTTCTACTGTGATAGTACTACTATCAGAATACAGTACTCCTCCATCATTCCTGGCATAGTTATCATAAAATCCACTTGCTTCTATTGTGATAGTACTGCTGTGGGAATACAGTACTCCTGCTCTTTTATTGGCACTGTTTTTAACAAACACATTACCACTCATGTTAATGATGCTATTCTGTTCTGCAACTATAGCTCCACCCCAGTCTGCTCTGTTATCTTCAAATCTACTTCGGCAGATATCAACTGTACTATTGGTAGCAATAATTGCACCACCAATGAATCCATTAAATACAAAGCCATACTCAACAGTAAGACGTTCTCTCAGACTGTATAATCCTTTTCTATTGGATAGAAATGTGCTGTTGACAATCTGTGCTGTTGTTTTATTTAGCTCTAGGGCAGTTGAACTCTTTCCTTGACCTTTAAACTTTGTATGTTCGACCATAAATTCTTTAACTTGTCTCACTATATTTCCTCCACATCCAATGAATTCCAGGTTAGTGATGTGAATGCTCTGTGATTGATAAAAGTGTATACTTGAGTTACTTGTACACTTGATTTATGCTGTTGAGTTCTCAGACTTCATCACAAAGTTATCCATATTTGACAATGTTAAGTTGACATTGCTGAGATAGTGTGTTCCAGGGAGAAAGACCAGTGTGGTGTTGGAGTGGAGAGAACGGCTCGAGTTAGCAGCAAACTGGGAGAGAGATAGAAATGGCTGCACGGTGCAAAGGTTGTTTGAATTGGTTGTGATATAATAGACCTCACTGGCTGCTTGGTTTATAGAGCAGAGGACGAGTAGTGATAGAGTCAAGAGACTCATGCTGTCTTGCTTGAGACAGGTTTGGATCAATGCCTGTTATTCTGCTTGGAAGCTGCTGAAGAATTTCAGTATATTGAAGCGTTTAATGTGATGATTGACTGCTCAGTGGTTGGATGATTCCAGCTGCTCTGACTTTTAGCCTAGCAGCTACTCACTTTTATAATCACTGCCTTATGGGGCATTACCATGCATTTTTAATAAGCCTACTGAATTTTCCAGGATGTATTTTCTTTCCCACTAATGTGATTATTTACAGGAAGGAAGTAGAACCTTCTATAGGGCATGCTGCACACAAATAAAATTAATGGTAATCATTGCCATAACTAATCATAGATTAATTAACTTGATCATTAAAGAGTCAGAATTCGCGTTACTCCCTTATCAATTCAACCTGGTTGCCTTGCCCATATACCACAATCACATGCAGCAGCACCTTATATTTATAATAGTGCGTATATGCATGGCGACTTAGTTCTATGTGCATAGAAAGCATAATATTATAACAAGAACTCAGATAAGCATTCTTATTTGAGGCTGGCCAGTTTGCCACTTCCCAATCTGTTGTGGTTCTAAATGAATATTAATTTAATACCAATTACCTGGTCAGAAACCACCATTGTAATATGGATCAAATTATGAGCCTTAGATTTTGATGCACCAATACTATCAACAATTAAGTGTGCATGATTTACATTATGCATTGAACTAACCACAGTGAGATTATCCATTCTGTGTGGCATGTTACAATGCATAAATTATATGCATACCATAAAGCGACATTTTTCTGCGCGAGTTTTATTTATGCAAATTATGCAAGTCAAGCGGCAGTCGCATAAATTTGTATCCGCATAATTATTATTATTAGTGCATGGAACGTTTAAATGCATAAGTAAAAATCGCATAAATTTTCAAGAGGCCTGTTTTGACCGATTCACATAATTTTTTCACGCACAGAAAAATGTACCTTTACGGTATAGCCTTGAATGTGGATTTTCTGCACTGGCTGCCTCACTATCATTTTATTTTGGGTGCGGATAGGCTTTTACAGGTACAATCATTGAATATGAGCAGCTGTGAGAAAAGGGACCGTTTTGGACTTAAATTTGCATTTGTCATATGTAGCTTGCAAGTATGTAGGGAGCATACAATAATAATGTACTGTAGGTGTATCCGCTATTTGTTGGTGTCCATACACTGATAAAAGTATACTCACTACTACATCTGTACTATAGGTGTATCCGCTCTTTGTTGGTATCCACAACCACCCCATTCAGCGCAGCACTTGCAACATTATCAACCTCTGGTGTTCAGGTTACAAGCTTAGAGTAAGACGGCCTAATGGCCTTTGGTCATGTGTATAAGCTAAGCAATCCATTTATCTCTGTGGGATGGACTACTCCACAATAAAAGCTATGCACAATCTTTAAGTGGACAGGCAGCTACGTATACTGCATGTGTACTATAGCTACTAGTCCCATACTTACCAGCTAGTAGGAATGAGTCACATGCAGGCATGATGCAAAGGAAGATGCTCCAGGTCGCCATCAACTTCTTATAAGACGTTGACAGCATTGCAAGGGCAGTGATCAACGAAATATCCCGTCAAGCTCTAATATCGATAGCTTACCCAGGGGCGGAGAAATGGGGGGGGGGGGGGGGGGGGGGGGGGCTTATCACAGCACACCACCATATATAGATCTACTCAATAATATACCATAATTTGCCAGGAATTCTCAGCCCCCCTACTCCAATACATCTTCTTACGCCACTGGAGGGAGGGAGGTGTGATGGACTTCATTAATCTAAAATTGATACAGTAATTATTATTGTCTAATTATTATTATAGCTATTATATAGGCTAATAATTTAATATTGTGATTCCTAGCTTTTGCTGTTTGTACAACTCTCGGGACCTTACATAGCTATAATAATAAATATTACGGTACCTCTGCTAAACTCCGCCCCATTATATTCAACTACCGGTCGTCACTCAAGCTACGCCCCCCATCGCAAATTATTTAGGGTGTGGCTTGCAATCACGGACATTTGAATGGAACGAGCTATAGCTACATAGTTCCTCATTGATTGAGAGAGATCGAGATTCATCATGACACTCAAGTGGAACACTGTGCTGCTGGTGGCCTTGGCCATGTGTGTGTTGATCCAGAATGTGATCCTGGTTGAAGCTGGAGGCCGTGGTGGTGGAGGGGGCAGAGGTGGAGGTGCCGGGGGAGGAGGTCGAGGCGCTCCAAGTGGTCGAGGTGGTACAGGTGGACGTGGAGGCACTGGTGGACGTGGAGGGGGCGGAGGGGGAGGGGGAGGTGGAGGAGGAGGTGGTGGTGGTGGGCAAGGTGGAGGTGGGCGTGGTGGTGGAGGTGGAAGAGGTGGTGGGGGTGGCCGCTCTGGCTTATGATCATGAACAGTTACTGTCATCAAGCTTCAATCAAGTCTATTGTCAATGGACCTACATTAGATTACTCAACAAAATGTATTATTGAAAATTTAATAGCTAGACACTGGTTTTGTATGGCACTGTTTTTTTTTTTTATGGATCATGGCCCTATCTGTGGCATGCTTTATTTGTTTCTATATAAGAGTATTCAACTCAATGAGTATATATTCTCATACGTCTGGAGTCAAGGTTGGCATCAAATTAAATGGATTGCAATTGGAAGTACAAAATTTAAATTTAATCGTACAATAATATAAGAAGTGTGTATGACAGTTAACGTTACTTTAACAACAACCTGTTTCAGATATAATATGGCCTATATTATTATCACAATAATTATAATTGTGATACTGGTCTCGAGCTTTTGCTGTTTATAATAATAATATATTATATACAACATTAACTCTCAGGACTTGGCATGGTAATTACAATATCTTCATATTAGCTATATATATCTATAATAAAAATAATACTTGCTTACCCTAAAAATCTCAAAAATGCTATAGCTAGTGCAATTATTGCATTCCAGTGCATGAGATACTATACCACTGTAATGTTATCCTTCTCAATTTTCATAGACCTGGGACTCGAGATCAATTGATATGTCACAAGACTATAGCTATAATATAATAACACATGACATTGTCATACCATTGAAGTATTATAGTAAATGGATAGGAGTATATATTATAAAATATTGTATAAAGTAACTCCGACGGCAGGAAATTGAATGGCCACTAAAATTCTTTACACAATGTCATGCATGTACATTAGAGTCTATACACAGAGATCAATTGCATGAGTCTTGATCAGTGCAATTAATGTATAAAAAGTGAAGCTACAATGTCATGATTGTATAATATTATTCAATCATCTCCTCATCCTCCACTCCACCAACTGAGCAGCCCTAATCCAGACTCACTTACAGAACCCTGTATGTAAGGCGACACATCAGTATTAATTTTCTTTTATCTCAACAACTTCACTTTCTGTGTACTATGTGTTGCTGCTATTATAATAGCTGACAAATTTTCAAACATAATAATATTAGTGCTTACAATAATGCTATAAGGAGCCTGTGTCCCATTCCCATAATCAGAACCTGGAGACGAAGACATTGCTAGTCCAGTTTGCTGTGCCAGTGTGTTTGAAGGATTTGGTTGAACTATTGACAAAATTAATAATACAGCGTAAACAAAAGTAGCTATAGAGTTGAACCATCAGTTGTTGATCATGATGAAAATTCGGCTGAGTCACAGCTTAGGAAAAGTATTGCATGTAGCTATCACAGTTGCCCTACTTCAATGGAACTGTACAGCACCCGACAAAGTGATAATTTTATGTAGGACGGCATGCGTATCCAATAAAAAGTTTCAAATTGGCATCCGACAAAACGATAATGGTGGTGCAAACATGTTATGGATGACTATTGAGTATTAGTTATCGATGGTTATTAACAGTTATGGATGATTATCTCGGCTAGATTCATTGCCTATGGCAGTGAATATTCATGATCTCTGCAGTTGGCAGTATAATACAGCGGCCAAAACAGTCAAACGTCAGATGGGGTCAGATAGTAAATTCAAGAAATGTTCAAATTTGAGCATGGGCTCAGTTGGCCAAGTGTTTCAGTTCTGATCATCTGACTCAATTACTTCGGCTGCTAACTACGAAACCATCAATAATAATATTATTTCACTACCATGAGCCGCAAATCTAGCCTGTAGGTCCACCGCTACACAAACTAGCTATTACCGGAAATATGTTAAAACACTTTCAAAATTTCATTTTTCACCATGATAACCGATTTACACTATCACGACATACTTGAAGTGGGAGAGGTGTCCACAAATGTCTCCTTGATGACTCTGAATCGTATCTCCTCGTCAATGTCCATGTACATGTCGTGCTTGCCATCCTCAGCCGCATACTCCCACACCCACAGCTGCTCCTCCTTGTCACTGATTCAACACACGCATGACGTGTAGTTAAGGACAAACAGAGGAAACATGATAATATACACATTTAACACTTGCTCAAAATAGGTCTAAGGGACTGACCAGAGTCACAAGCAAGAATATTAATTCCTGGTTCCTCAGAGGGGGGGAGGAATCAGATACATGTATGTTCTTGTTTGTTAGTATACATTACTATGTAACTACACTTAACAAATTTCAGGTAAGGGAACTCAATATCAGTGGGCTGTATTTATCCATCCACCCTCGAAAATATTCCCAAACAGGGGTCTATTAAGCATATAAAGAGCAGAAATAATAATACTTGAGGACATTAGTCTAAGAATTCCAGTCTTGTGCACTGTGAGTGGATACAATCTCTTTGGATGCTGCAGATTTTGATGAGGAATGATGATGTCATCAAAGAATCCCAGTGAAACTGCATTATCATGATCCACTTAACGAGTGCCATGTCATATTATTATCATGCAAGCTATCACTACAGCCATAATTCTTATACCTTTCACTCTGTCAGCACTGGAGCCTCGAATACGACCAACAATAATCTCATCAATGAACGGCCGGAATACAACAAATCTGAACCGTACTGCAAATCAAAGTCCATCAACGATAAACAATAATAAGCCTCACACCCAGACTCTTTGTAATCTCAGCTTTTCCCCATCTTCTCATGCAATATAATATAGTAACTTAAAGTTGTGCCGTACCTTTCGTATGAGAGGCACCATCTCCAGGAAATATGTAAGAATCTCCAACATAAGTGAGGTCATAAAGTACTATACAAAGACCAACGTTGAGCACAACCTGGAGTGAGAGATTACTAATCTAAATCGCTTGTAGTGATTATTATCACATTAGATGCCACTATCAATAATTGTGATGCAATCATGTGTTAATAATTCATCTTTTGATGAAGAGCATATCAGTGACAATGTCATCATGGGATGATTCAGAGGGAAATAACCAGCCATCCAATCCATCTCAACTTGACCCTTTGCCATAACAATGATTATTATGGTGGATGTTGCTAGCCAGTCACCTACCACACGTTCATTATTTGTATTCAATATGAAATTTCTGGATCAGTCTCGGATCATTTAGGCTATAGAGTAGCACTAGCTGTCTATACAAAAAATATTGACGTAGTGATTATTTAATTATTCTAATGAAGCTTCGAACTAATAATAACATTCATATGATGTCACATGCTAAGTTGCCACAATGATTATGATTATACATGTACATGCTTAAACCAATTATGTCTACTTGGTGTTTAAATCTAGTGCTGTTCATAGCAGTGTTCCACGGAGGAATCACTGCTGATAAACCTCACATCTTGTTTCTGATGGTAGATGATTGGGGCTGGGCTAATGTTGGCTACCATCGTGACACTCCAACACGCGAAGTTCAGACACCAAACTTTGACAGCCTCGTAAGTAATGGACTAGAACTGGATCAACACTATGGCTACAACGTCTGCTCACCATCTCGCTCGTCATTCATGAGCGGTCGACTCCCAATACACGTCAACGACAGAAATGCTCATGGCATCTACAACCCCGATGACCCTATGTCAGGTTTTGCAGGTATCCCTAGGAATATGACGGGCATTGCTGAAAAACTGAATGAAGCTGGCTACATTTCGCATATGGTGGGTAAATGGCATGCTGGTGATGCTACATTTGATCACATACCAACTGGACGGGGATTCAATACTTCTTTTGGCTACTTACGGGCAGCAAATGACTACTATACTGAGCTGTCGGGTCAAGTATGCAATGGAACAGACATTGTAGACCTCTGGGACACACTACAGCCTGCATACGGTGTCAATGGAACTGGAACTGATAATTACGAAGAGTCACTGTTTCATGATCGAGTTGTTAAAATCCTACACACACACGACACCAGTAAACCCCTATTCCTCTACTATGGTGCACACCTAATACACAAGCCTTACCAAGTTCCAAAACAGTACCTAGACAAGTATAGCTACATTGACGACCAGAATCGGCAGTACTACCATGCTATGACAAAATACATGGACGATACTGTGGGAGATATTGTTAGCGTACTGAAAGATCGTGGGCTTTGGGATAATCTTTTGTTTGTGGTGAGCAGCGACAATGGAGGGCCTGTTCATCAAGACAGTGGTGGGAACAATTTCCCTCTCAAGGGAGGAAAGGCATCAGACTGGCAGGGAGGTGTCAGGGTGAACGCATTCGTCAACGGAGGGTACCTACCAGATAAGATGAGAGGTCAGAAAACAGAGGGGTATGTACACATGGCTGACTGGTATGCAACATTTTGTGCACTGGCAGGAGTTGATCCAACTGACAAGAAAGCAGCTAAAGCAAAGCTACCACCAATCGACAGCGTAAATATGTGGCCACTAATCTCCGGAGAAAATTCCACTTCACCACGTGTTGATATTCCAATTAGTTATTTCACTCTCATCAGTGGAGACTACAAAATCCTCCAAGGAGATATTGAACAAGCGGGATGGACTGGACTTCAGTACCCAAACACTACTACAAAAGCGGGACTAACAGCAGTGGAGCACTGTGGGAAGACAGGATGCCTATACAACATTAAGAATGATCCTGAAGAACGCCTTAATCTAGCCAAAAAATCACCAGATATCTTGAAGGATATGCAAATAAAGCTAGCGAGCTATCAGGCTACTTATTTCAACCCCATCCGTGGAAAATTTTGGCCAGCATGCTGTACAGATGCCCTAGAAAAATACAACGGTTTCTTGGGACCATTTGTCAATTAACTTAACAACAGAGAGTTCTAGGAACATTTCAGCTAATATATAAAACAGCCTCAAAAATTAAATAATAATGTTCATAATCATGTTGAGTTGTGAATATAAACAATTGTAATTCTTGTTGTCCATAATAAGAGAGAATTAAGAACCTCTCCCCGTGAAGATAAGGGGTGTTACTTTCCCTCTTAGTTCCCTTTTGGGTTTAGCTACCATCATTGTGGTGTCTAACGAGAACCTGGAGACAGCCTTGCAAAGGGTAGTTCGGAAAGATGCCTTAACGAATTAACGAATAAAACACACTAGACGTATTAGTTTATTAGCTGATAGTTCAATTGTGAATATTGCGCCTTTATACTATTCATTTGTCACATGCTTCAGCTAGCCATGCATGATAAATGCATATATAGCTAAGCATACAGAACACAAAATTAATCCATGATGGCTAGCTTGTTCATCCTCCTACTTCTGGCTGCAAGTGTTTCAGCTGCTGATAAGCCTCACATCTTGTTCCTGCTGGTTGATGACTGGGGCTGGGCTAATGTTGGCTACCATCGTGAAGTAGCAACTCGAGAGGTACGAACACCAAACTTTGACAGCCTAGTGAAGAATGGACTGGAACTGGACCAAAATTATGTTTTTTACTTCTGTTCTCCATCACGCTCCTCTCTGATGACTGGACGCCTTCCCATCCATGTCAATGATAACAACGGTGTCAATGGGTACACTCCAGATGATCCCATAACCGGATATTCTGGAATTCCTCCAAAAATGACTGGAATAGGAGAGAAGCTGAAAATGGCAGGCTACGAAACACACATGGTAGGCAAGTGGCACGCAGGCTCTGTAGCATTCAATCAAATACCAATTAATAAAGGATTTGATACTTACTTTGGATACTTGCATGGAGCCAATGACTACTACAATGAAACAAGTGGATCTTGCAACAATACTCCAATAGTGGATCTATGGGAAAATAATCAGCCGGCACGGAAGCTCAATGGAACTGATTATGAAGAAGCAATGTTCACTGAAAGAGTCCTAGAAGTTTTGAAAAACCATGACTCAACCAAGCCACTATTCCTCTATTACGCTCCACACATTGTGCATGCACCTCTAGAAGTGCCTGATAAATATGTCAACATGTTTAATTTCATTGATGACCACGATCGTCAGTACTACCATGCTATGACAACATATTTGGATGACTTTGTTGGTAAACTAGTCAGTGCTCTCAAAGAGAAAGGACTGTGGGATAATCTGCTCTTTGTAATAAGCAGCGATAATGGAGGGCCTATACACCCTGGGGGTGGTGCCAATAACTATCCACTCAAGGGAGGAAAGGTTAGCGACTGGCAGGGAGGAATACGAGTGAATGGCTTTGTCTCTGGGGGCTACCTTCCTGAGAAGATGAGAGGTCAGAAAACCGACGGTTACATCCACATAGCTGACTGGTATTCCACATTCTGCAACCTGGCAGGAGTTGATCCAACTGATGAGAGAGCTGCTGAGGCCAAGCTACCACCTATCGACAGTTTGAACATGTGGCCGATGATTTCTGGTCAAAATGCAACTTCTCCACGAGTGGATATTCCTGCTTCTTATTTCACACTCATTAGTGGAGACTACAAAATCCTTACAGGAGATATTCCACAGGCTGGCTGGACTGGACCACAGTATCCAAATGTAACGACTCCCAATGGAATTAAAACTGTAGAGCACTGTGGTGATGGTGGTTGTCTATATAACATCAAGGATGATCCAGAGGAGCGAGACAATCTAGCGACCAAAATGCCAGACATTTTAAAAGGAATGCAACAGAAACTGGCCAAATACCAAGCAACCCATTTCAATCCAAAACATGGACCAGGGCAACTATTAGCCTGTCAAGCTGCAAATGACAAATATAAAGGCTTTTGGGGACCTTTTGCCTCCTCTTAGCTTACACAAATGGTTTTAACAATTATTATTGTTTGTTGTTTATTATTAACAAATTTGCTGTTTTCTTTTGTACGCGCTTATTGTTAATATTGCTCATATAAAGGACACTGGTAGAAGAAGACGTTACAAATGATCACCCACAATTTCCTAAATAGGTTCTTACATCAGCTATCATGGTTGCTTAAAATAATATATTGTGTACTTACAGATAATAACTATTAGCTAGATCTAATAATTATAGTTACACGTTATCAGCCGTAGGGCACCAAAGCCACATGCCCACTCCCACCAAACACACACATACTGCTACTCCATAATATGCACAATTAACAATAGCCAATTTTGAGGGGAGAGGGTATAGGGGACAGCAACATGCCTTCACTAGCCTATTTACTGTATGTATATATTTAGCTATTTAAGAGACGTCCACCACTATTAACCAACTACCAGCTTACACCAGTACAGATTCCACTGGCACTTTGAATCTAGCCTTGTTCCCAGGCTCCCTGATCATCAGAAGCCTATAGGGGATGAGGCTACTCTGAACCATCCTTGCAAATCTTTTGGTTCAATGCCTCTACCACCTTTAGACGTAACTATGAATTAATAATGTCAGTGATTATTCACTTTATTCATTAGTCACATGTTGGCTGGGCAACCGGCTTGAAACACAGCATGGATAACAAGATTCTATTTGTCGTATTCCTACTAGGTCTAGCCGCCAGTGCTTCAGCTGCTGATAAGCCTCACATCTTGTTCCTGCTGGTTGATGACTGGGGCTGGGCTAATGTTGGCTACCATCGTGAAGTAGCAACTCGAGAGGTACAAACACCAAATTTCGATGATCTTGTGAAGAATGGATTGGAACTGGACCAAAACTATGTCTTTCACTTTTGTTCTCCATCACGCTCCTCTCTGATGACTGGACGCCTTCCCATCCATGTTAATGTAATAAACGGATATAATGAGTACAATCCCGACGATCCAATAAGTGGCTATGCTGGCATTCCACCAAAAATGACAGGAATAGCAGAGAAGCTGAAAACGGCTGGCTATGAGACACACATGGTAGGCAAGTGGCACGCAGGCAGTGTAACGTTTGATCAAATCCCAACAGGAAAAGGCTTTGACACTTACTTTGGATACCTACATGGAGCCAATGATTACTACACAGAGCATAGTAGAAGTTGCAATAATACTCCAGTCGTTGATCTTTGGAGTAATAATCAGCCGGCATGGGGGCTCAATGGAACTGACTATGAAGAAGCTATGTTCACTGAGCGAGTTCTGCAGGTCATAAAAGACCATGATCCAACCAAGCCACTGTTTCTCTATTACACTCCCCATATCGTACATACACCTCTAGAAGTGCCCGATAAATACGTCAAGATGTACAGCTTCATTGACGATCATGATCGCCAATACTATCATGCTATGACCAAGTACTTAGATGACTTCATTGGAGAGCTAGTCAGTGCCCTCAAAGATAAGGGAATATGGGACAACCTACTCTGGGTTACCAGCAGTGATAATGGAGGGCCTATCTACCCTGGTGGTGGTGCTAATAACTATCCACTAAAGGGAGGAAAATCCAGCGACTGGCAGGGAGGAATACGAGTGAATGGCTTCGTCTCTGGGGGCTACCTTCCCGAGAAGATGAGAGGTCAGAAAACCGACGGCTACATCCACATAGCTGACTGGTATTCCACATTCTGCAACCTGGCAGGAGTTGATCCAACTGATGAGAGAGCTGCTGAGGCCAAGCTACCACCAATCGACAGTTTGAACATGTGGCCAATGATTTCTGGTCAAAATGCAACTTCTCCACGAGTGGATATTCCTGCTACTTTCAGCACACTGATAAGCGGAGACTACAAAATCCTCCAAGGTGATGTAAAACAGGCTGGCTGGACTGGACCTCAGTATCCAAACTTAACAAATCCAGCTGGAGGGATTGAAACTGTAGAGCACTGTGGTGATGGTGGTTGTCTATACAACATCAAAGATGATCCAGAGGAACGAGTAAATCTTGCTACAAAAATGCCAGATGTCTTGAAAGAGATGCAACAGAAACTGGCCAAATACCAAGCCACTTTCTTCAATCCTACTCGTGGAAAACAGCCTGCTGTGGCCTGTCAAGCTGTAATGGACAAATACAAAGGCTTTTGGGGTCCTTTTATTTCTACTTGACTATAATAATGTTTGATATTTATACTTATAGTGTTCGAATTGTGTTGAGGCAACAGTTTGAATGAGTGGAAAATGTTCTCATTTGAGCTACTTGAATACTAATACTAGTATACACAGCAAAAGCTTTTCATTATGCAGGTATGACCTAATACAGACAAGCATGTACTAAATGAAGCTTGTATAAAAATTTAATATACAGTTTAATGATCACCTATTTCAAATCTCTGGTGATTTGCTCTACAAATTAACCTATCAAGCCTGATGTAAGCAAGATACCAGGGTACAGTGTACATGCACACAAACCAGCTTAGTTTGAGGCAGTATCCCACCCGCCCCTTCCTTGGGTCCATGGAAAAACAGTACATTGAATAGGGAAATATACTATATTAGGGATAGACACGGTCTGCAAGCATTAATATCTAGTACTATAGTATCCCCCGGCACTAGATATCTTCATCGATCTATGAGCATGTTTCACAATTTTAGCCAACTATCATCTTATTTATTATTCATTAGTCACATGACATACACAGCTGGGATAGCAATACAATAAAATACAGCATGGATAACAAGTCTCTCGTTGCCTTTCTACTACTCAGTTTAGCTAACAGTATTTCAGCTGCTGATAAGCCTCACATCTTGTTCCTGCTGGTTGATGACTGGGGCTGGGCTAATGTTGGCTACCATCGTGAAGTAGCAACTCGAGAGGTACAAACACCAAATTTCGACAGTCTAGTGAAGAATGGACTGGAACTGGATCAAAACTATGTCTTTCACTTCTGTTCTCCATCACGCTCCTCTCTGATGACCGGTCGCCTTCCCATCCATGTTATGTAATAAATGGATATAATGAGTACAATCCTGATGATCCAATAAGTGGCTATGCTGGCATTCCACCAAAAATGACGGGAATAGCAGAAAAGTTGAAAACGGCTGGCTATGAGACACACATGGTAGGCAAGTGGCATGCTGGCAGTGTAACATTTGATCAAATTCCAACAGGAAAAGGTTTTGACACTTACTTCAGATACCTACATGGAGCCAATGATTACTGTACAGAGCATAGTAGAAGTTGCAATAAAACTTTAGTTGTTGATCTCTGGGAAAATAACCAGCCAGCATGGGGTCTCAATGGAACCGACTATGAAGAAGCTATGTTCACTGAGCGAGTTCTTCAGGTTGTAAAAAACCATGATCCAACCAAACCTCTTTTCTTGTATTATGCTCCCCACATTGTGCACACACCTCTAGAAGTGCCTGATAAATATGTCAAGATGTACAGCTTCATTGACGATCATGATCGCCAATACTATCACGCTATGACCAAATACTTGGATGATTTTGTTGGAGAGCTAATCACTGCCCTCAAAGATAAGGGAATATGGGACAACTTACTCTGGGTGACAAGTAGCGACAATGGGGGACCTGTATATGCTAATGGTGGTGCTAATAACTACCCACTCAAAGGTGGCAAACACGATGATTGGCAGGGAGGAATACGAGCAAATGGTTTCGTCTCTGGGGGCTACCTTCCCGAGAAGATGAGAGGTCAGAAAACCGATGGCTACATCCACATAGCTGACTGGTATTCCACATTCTGCAACCTGGCAGGAGTTGATCCAACTGATGAGAGAGCTGCTGAGGCCAAGCTACCACCAATCGACAGTTTGAACATGTGGCCAATGATTTCTGGTCAAAACATGACTTCTCCACGAGTGGATATTCCTGCTACTTTCAGCACACTGATAAGCGGAGACTACAAAATCCTCCAAGGTGATGTAAAACAGGCTAGCTGGACTGGACCTCAGTATCCAAACTTAACCAATCCAGCTGGAGGGATCAACGTTGTAGAGCACTGTGGTGATGGTGGTTGTCTATACAATATCAAAGATGATCCAGAGGAACGAGTAAATCTAGCGACTAAAATGCCAGACATCTTGAAAGAAATGCAACAGAAACTGGCCAAATACCAAGCCACTTTCTTCAATCCCACTCGTGGAAAACAGCCTGCTGTAGCCTGTCAAGTTGTAATGGACAAATACAAAGGCTTTTGGGGACCGTTCATTTCCACGTAACTTTTTGGCTTTAATTTGAACTGTTATAGTTCATAATATTATAGTTTTGAGTTTTGTTTGAGCATGTACTGTGGAATCTTTTTTTACCGAAACGAAATTAAGGACTATACTTGGGAATGTAGCCATCTATAGCTCTCAAGTGAATTACTGCTAATATAGTAATTAATGGCTGCAGACTCTTGAAGAAGAAGAGGAGGCCTGTGAAAGAATTCAAACCTGGAATTCAAAATCTTCAGTGCATGTGCGCATTACAGTGCATAACTACTGCAGTTGTTCAGTACATAACACTTTCTGGCTTAAATGTTGCTAGGTATATGGGAAAGTATGGCAATTACGTGCCCTTTTCCCTCTTGGAATCTATAAACTCTTGCTAATAGCCACCTTGATATTGGGTGCTATGTGAGCTCTGGAACCGGGTTTATGATGGTCACATACAATATTAGCATGTTAGATACAAACATGCAAAACTCTACAATGATCACAATACAAGGTCCAAAAGAAATAGCTTAAATCAGTATAGGAAGTATAAATCACCAATACAGTATTTCACAACATCCATAATCAAAACAACAGATGTAGCTAATCAAATTGATGTACATGTACTAGCGATGAATTTACTATAATACCTGCTACAATTTAGTAATTCATTAGCCATATTTATTTATGATAGAATGTTATACATACAAGCATAAAATTAATATACATGGATAAAGTGGCATTCTTTGCTCTCATTCTACTAGCACCTTACTTCAGCTGCTGATAAACCTCATATCTTGTTCCTGCTGGTTGATGACTGGGGCTGAGCTAATGTTGGCTACCATCGTGAAGTAACAACCCAAGAGGTACTATAACACCAAATTTTGACAGCCTATATAGTGAAGAGTGGACTGGAACTGGACCAAATTATGTCTTTCACTTGTTGTAGAGCACTGTGGTGCACCATGGTGGTTGTCTATATAACATCAAGGATGATCCAGAGGAACGAATAAATTTAGCGACTAAAATGCCAGATGTCTTGAAAGAGATGCAACAGAAACTGGCCAAATACCAGCAACGTACCTATTCGATACCAATCGTGGTAAAGTGTCCCCTTTGGCTTGTCAAACTGCTATGGATAAATACAATGGTTTCTGGGGGCCTTTCATTCGAATCCACACTGATTCTTATATTGTAATCAAAATTTAATACTTGTGCAAATCTCACATGAATAATAATAACTATATTATTCATAGATCACATGCTATAGAATGCCAGCCGAGTATTGAGGTGCAAACAGAATGGATAAGTTATCTCTCTTTGCTCTCATTCTACTAGCGGCCAGTACTTCAGCTGCCGATAAGCCTCACATCTTGTTCCTGCTGGTTGATGACTGGGGCTGGGCTAATGTTGGCTACCATCGTGAAGTAGCAACTCGAGAAGTACAAACACCAAATTTCGACGATCTTGTGAAGAATGGATTGGAATTGGACCAAAACTATGTCTTTCACTTCTGTTCTCCATCACGCTCCTCTCTGATGACCGGTCGCCTTCCCATCCATGTCAATGTAGGAAACGGTGATGGCCAATACAATCCAAACGATCCCGTAGCTGGTTTTTCAGGTATTCCTCCAAAAATGACTGGAATAGCAGAGAAATTGAAGATAGCTGGCTATGAGACACACATGGTTGGCAAGTGGCATGCAGGATTCGTGATACCAGAGCAAACACCAGTTGGAAAAGGCTTTGATACATACTTTGGGTACCTACATGGAATGAATGATTACTACTCAGAAACCTTTCTAGAATGTAACAAAACCCCAGTTGTCGATCTCTGGGACACTGATAAACCAGCATGGGGGCTCAATGGAACTGATTATGAAGAGGCTATGTTTACAGAGCGAGTCCTTCAAGCTGTGAACAATCATGATCCTACCAAGCCACTATTCCTCTACTATGCACCACACATCGTGCACACACCCCTCCAGGTTCCTGATAAATATGCTAACATGTTTAGTTTTATTGATGATCACGATCGCCAATACTATCATGCTATGACAAAGTATTTGGATGACTTTGTTGGAAAATTGGTCAGCACACTCAAAGAGAAGGGATTATGGGACAATCTACTGTGGGTTACCAGCAGTGATAATGGAGGGCCTATCTACCCTGGTGGTGGTGCTAATAACTATCCACTCAAGGGAGGAAAGGTTAGTGACTGGCAGGGAGGAATACGAGTGAATGGCTTCGTCTCTGGGGGCTACCTTCCCGAGAAGATGAGAGGTCAGAAAACCGATGGCTACATCCACATAGCTGACTGGTATTCCACATTCTGCAACCTGGCAGGAGTTGATCCAACTGATGAGAGAGCTGCTGAGGCCAAGCTACCACCAATCGACAGTTTGAACATGTGGCCAATGATTTCTGGTCAAAACACGACTTCTCCACGAGTGGATATTCCTGCTTCTTATTTCACACTCATTAGTGGAGATTACAAAATCCTCCAAGGAATTGTAGCACAGGCTGGCTGGACTGGACCTCAGTATCCAAACTTAACCAATCCAGCTGGAGGGATTAGAGCTGTACAGCTGTGTGGTGAAGGTGGTTGTCTATACAACATCAAGAATGATCCAGAGGAACGAGTAAATCTAGCAACCAAAATGCCAGATATCTTGAAAGAGATGCAACAGAAATTGGCCAAATACCAAGCCACTTATTTCGATCCTCAACGTGGAACACAGCCTGCTGTGGCTTGTGAGACGGCTATGGGCAAATATAAAGGGTTTTGGGGACCTTTTATTTCTACATAAAAACTTCCTATAATGCATATCTTCACCATGAACATATTGGGTTTATAAACTTATACTATGACAATATCATTGTGTTCAGTGGTAGAAAAATAATAAAACAACAAAACATGATAATTATTATTGAGTTATATAAGGATGAATATTGAATTTCAAATATAATCTATATTTCACTAGCTATATTCATTAATCACATGATAACATGTACATGTACAACTACAGCAAGATGAACACCGCAGTAAGCAGCTTCTTTGCCCTCCTTTTACTGGCTACCAGCATTTCAGCTGCTGATAAGCCTCATATCTTGTTCCTGCTGGTTGATGACTGGGGCTGGGCAAATGTTGGCTACCATCGTGAAGTAGCAACTCGAGAGGTACAAACACCAAATTTCGACGATCTTATGAAGAATGGATTGGAATTGGACCAAAACTATGTCTTTCACTTCTGTTCTCCATCACGCTCCTCTCTGATGACCGGTCGCCTTCCCATCCATGTCAATGTAGGAAACGGTGATGGCCAATACAATCCAAACGATCCCGTAGCTGGTTTTTCAGGTATTCCTCCAAAAATGACTGGAATAGCAGAGAAATTGAAGACAGCTGGCTATGAGACACACATGGTTGGCAAGTGGCATGCAGGATTCGTGATACCAGAGCAAACACCAGTTGGAAAAGGCTTTGATACATACTTTGGATACCTACATGGAGCCAATGATTACTATTCAGAGGGGGCTGGATCCTGTAACAAAACCCCAGTTGTCGATCTCTGGGACACTGATAAACCAGCATGGGGGCTAAATGGAACTGATTATGAAGAGGCTATGTTTACAGAGCGAGTCCTTCAAGCTGTGAACAATCATGATCCTACCAAGCCACTATTCCTCTACTATGCACCACACATCGTGCACACACCCCTCCAGGTTCCTGATAAATATGCTAACATGTTTAGTTTTATTGATGATCACGATCGCCAATACTATCATGCCATGACAAAGTATTTGGATGACTTCGTTGGAAAATTGGTCAGCACCCTCAAAGAGAAGGGATTATGGGACAATCTACTGTGGGTGGTGAGCAGTGATAATGGAGGGCCTATCTACCCTGGTGGGGGTGCTAATAACTATCCACTCAAGGGAGGAAAGATGAGCGACTGGCAGGGAGGAATACGAGTGAATGGCTTCGTCTCTGGGGGCTACCTTCCCGAGAAGATGAGAGGCCAGAAAACCAACGGCTACATCCACATAGCTGACTGGTATTCCACATTCTGCAACCTGGCAGGAGTTGATCCAACTGATGAGAGAGCTGCTGAGGCCAAGCTACCACCAATCGACAGTTTAAACATGTGGCCAATGATTTCTGGTCAAAACACGACTTCTCCACGAGTGGATATTCCTGCTTCTTATTTCACACTCATTAGTGGAGATTACAAAATCCTCCAAGGAAATGTAGCACAGGCTGGCTGGACTGGACCTCAGTATCCAAACTTAACCAATCCAGCTGGAGGGATTAAAATTGTAGAGCACTGTGGTGATGGTGGTTGTCTATACAACATCAAGGATGATCCAGAAGAACGAGTAGATTTAGCAACCAAAATGCCAGATATCTTGAAAGAGATGCAACAGAAACTGGCCAAATACCAAGCTACTTACTTCGATCCTCAACGTGGAACGCAGCCTGCTGTGGCTTGTGAGACGGCTATGGGCAAATATAAAGGGTTTTGGGGACCTTTTATTTCTACATAAAAACTTCCTATAACGTCTTTACCATGAACATATTGGGTTTATAAACTTATACTATGACAATAATATCATTGTATTCAGTGGTAGAAACAGCAAAACATGATAATTATTAAGTTATAAGGGTGAATATTGAAAATCTATATTTCATTAATAATTATTAGTTGTATTCATTAATCACATGATAACATGTACATGTACAACTGCAGCAAGATGAACACCGCAGTAAGCAGCTTCTTTGTCCTCCTTTTACTGGCTACCAGCATTTCAGCTGCCGATAAGCCTCACATCTTGTTCCTGCTGGTTGATGACTGGGGCTGGGCTAATGTTGGCTACCATCGTGAAGTAGCAACTCGAGAGGTACAAACACCAAATTTCGATGGTCTTGTAAAGAATGGACTGGAACTGGACCAAAATTATGTCTTTCACTTCTGTTCTCCATCACGCTCCTCTCTGATGACCGGTCGCCTTCCCATCCATGTCAATGTAGGGAACGGTGATGGCCAATACAATCCAAATGATCCTGTAGCTGGTTTTTCGGGTGTTCCTCCAAAAATGACTGGAATAGCAGAGAAATTGAAGATAGCTGGCTATGAAACACACATGGTAGGCAAGTGGCATGCAGGATTCGTGATACCAGAGCAAATACCAGTTGGAAAAGGCTTTGATACATACTTTGGATACCTACATGGAGCCAATGATTACTATTCGGAGAGGGTTGGAGCCTGTAACAAAACCCCAGTTGTCGATCTCTGGGATACTGATAAACCAGCATGGGGGCTTAATGGAACTGATTATGAAGAGGCTCTGTTTACAGACCGAGTCCTTCAAGCTGTAAACAATCATGATCCTACCAAGCCACTATTCCTCTACTATGCACCACACATCGTGCACACACCCCTCGAGGTTCCTGATAAGTATGTTAAAATGTTTAGTTTTATTGATGATCATGATCGCCAATACTATCATGCCATGACAAAGTATTTGGATGACTTCGTTGGAAAATTGGTCAGCACCCTCAAAGAGAAGGGATTATGGGACAACCTACTCTGGGTTACCAGCAGTGATAATGGAGGGCCTATCTACCCTGGTGGTGGTGCTATTAACTATCCACTCAAGGGTGGAAAGGTTAGTGACTGGCAGGGAGGAATACGAGTGAATGGCTTCGTCTCTGGGGGCTATCTTCCCGAGAAGATGAGAGGTCAGAAAACCGACGGCTACATCCACATAGCTGACTGGTATTCCACATTCTGCAACCTGGCAGGAGTTGATCCAACTGATGAGAGAGCTGCTGAGGCCAAGCTACCACCAATCGACAGTTTGAACATGTGGCCAATGATTTCTGGTCAAAACACGACTTCTCCACGAGTGGATATTCCTGCTTCTTATTTCACACTCATTAGTGGAGATTACAAAATCCTCCAAGGAATTGTAGCACAGGCTGGCTGGACTGGACCTCAGTATCCAAACTTAACCAATCCAGCTGGAGGGATTAGAGCTGTACAGCTGTGTGGTGAAGGTGGTTGTCTATACAACATCAAGGATGATCCAGAGGAATGAGTAAATCTAGCAACCAAAATGCCTGACATCTTGAAAGAGATGCAACAGAAACTGGCCAAATACCAAGCTACTTACTTCGATCCTCAACGTGGAACAATGCCAGCTGTGGCTTGTGAGACGGCTATGGGCAAATATAAAGGTTTTTGGGGGCCTTTTATTTCTACATGAAAAATTCCTACAATGTCCTTTATGATGAACTTGTTGGGTTTGTAAACTTATACTATAATAACAATATCATTGTGTTCAATGGTAGAAAAAGAAACTAAACGATAAAACTTTCACTAGTATGATAATATTATTGAGTTAAAAGGCTAATGAATATTCGATCTACACTTTACTATATCTATTATTAGCTGTATTCATTAATCACATGATAACAATTGCAGCAAGATGAACACCGCAGTGAGCAGCTTCTTTGCCCTCCTTCTACTAGCTACCAGCATTTCAGCTGCTGATAAGCCTCACATCTTATTCCTGCTGGTTGATGACTGGGGCTGGGCTAATGTTGGCTACCATCGTGACACTCCAACACGCGAGGTACAGACACCAAACTTTGACAGCCTCGTAAAGAATGGTCTGGAACTAGATCAGAACTATGTTTTCCACTACTGCTCACCATCGCGTTCATCACTGATGACTGGTCGCCTTCCTATCCACGTCAACGACTTGAATAACGTTGCTACTTATAATCCAGATGATCCCATTGGTGGCTATGCTGGAATTCCTCCTAAAATGACCGGGATAGCGGAAAAGCTAAAGTCAGCCGGCTATGAGACGCACATGGTGGGCAAGTGGCATGCTGGTGATGTAACTCCTGCACAAATACCAACCGGACGAGGTTTTGATACTTCATTTGGGTACTTGCGAGGAGCCAATGATTACTATACTGAGTGGGATGGACAGTGCAACAATATTTCAGTTGTTGATCTCTGGGATACTGATAAGCCAGCATGGGGAGTCAATGGCACCGGACCGGATAACTATGAAGAGGCTCTGTTCACTGAGAGAGTACTTCAAGTCATTAACAATCGAGACAAAACCAAACCTCTCTTTCTCTACTATGCTCCACACATCGTTCATACACCACTGGAAGTTCCTGACAGATACGTAAACATGTTTAGTTTTATTGATGACCACGATCGCCAATACTATCATGCAATGACCAAGTACTTGGATGATTTTGTTGGAAAGCTGGTCAGTACTCTAAAGGATAACGGATTATGGGACAATCTACTGTGGGTGGTGAGCAGCGATAATGGAGGGCCTATCTACCCTGGTGGTGGTGCTAATAACTATCCACTCAAGGGAGGAAAGGTTAGTGACTGGCAGGGAGGAATACGAGTGAATGGCTTCGTCTCTGGGGGCTACCTTCCCGAGAAGATGAGAGGTCAGAAAACTGACGGCTACATCCACATAGCTGACTGGTATTCCACATTCTGCAACCTGGCAGGAGTTGATCCAACAGATGAGAGAGCTGCTGAGGCCAAGCTACCACCAATCGACAGTTTGAACATGTGGCCAATGATCTCTGGTCAAAATACAACTTCTCCACGAGTGGATATTCCTGCTACTTTCAGCACACTGATAAGTGGAGACTACAAAATCCTCCAAGGTGATGTAAAACAGGCTGGCTGGACTGGACCCAAATATCCTAATATAACAAATCCACATGGAGGAATACTAGTTGTAGAGCACTGTGGTGAAGGTGGTTGTCTATACAACATCAAGGATGATCCAGAGGAACGAGTAAATTTAGCTACAAAAATGCCAGACATCTTGAAAAACATGCAACAGAAACTGGCCAAATACCAAGCCACTTATTTCAATCCTAATCGTGGAAAGAGGCCACCAGTTGCATGCGAACTAGTTATGAGCAAGTACAAAGGTTTCTGGGGACCATTTGTTGATGTTAAATAGTTTGCATACTCTAGCTTACACTGTGTGCTGAGACTTTTACTGTTAGTTGAGTTATTCATAAGTTGTCATAATTACTTTTCTCTCATTAAGCTGATAAATGAATAATTGTTTGAAACTGGTAGTGGTAACACTTATAATGACAACATGCAGCTCACTACTTTAGACAACCAGTACCAATAATATTCTGAAATGTCATACTTTTTGTTATTTATTGGCAGTGGTGTCGCCGGGGGGGGGGGGGGGGGGGGGGGGGGCATGTGGGTTTATTTGCACCCAAGAGTCCATGCACCTGTGCACCCTATGCATGACATTGTATCGTTTACCTATATTATAGCCTGTCACAGGATGTACATGTTTCACTACACTGTCACAGCCAGTCATGTATATATCACTACATTACATAGACTGTCTACTGTAACAAGGAAGAGTACCTAGCTAGATTAGTACAACTATCAATAGTATTATACTTCCGGACCAGTTTTATGCATCCACCTGTGCAGTTACTTTCGATAACTTGCATCCAGTTAAACAACTAGCTAGAGACGCCACTGTTTATCGGCCCTCCATATTACTTACCTGATTTATGGAATTAACAAATTCTAGGCGGCATTACTATGCAAGTACATGGGAAGGATATGGGAACGATACGTAAAATATTATGCTCATAATTTTCACTTACTGTACCCCTAGTTATTGTAATAATATTATATAACCATCCACCTGGCTTCCTACTGAACATTCCCAGCAGCGAGCATTGTGCTGATAAAAGATTAATTTGAGCAGACTCACTTTGTTGGCACTTATTGTACCCTAGTTATTATAATACACAACCATCCTGGATTCCACCCAGTTTCCTACCGAGCATCAGGGCCCAGCGGCCTGGATCATAGATTATATATTCCCCTCCCCGGGATGCCTGGATTGTGCTGACAAAAATTAATTTGAGCAGACTCACTTTGTTAGCAAATTTTTTGTTGAGTTCATCTCTGATCTTCTGCTCCATGTCTTGGGAGAACTTGTGCGGCTCGATCCGCACGATGTCCTGGAGCTCTGACAAGATGAACATGTTGGTGTTGCAAGTGGAGAAACTTCCATCTAAAGCCCACCATACACTGGACGTCGAGCCCCACCTTCACAAGCAACTGCGCATGCGTATTAAAATTTGATGTAAATACACGTATGGCAGTACGACCATGCCGGATGTAATCTAATTACAACCAAGACAGTTCAGTCACGTTCAAGATTACCTTGTGCGGAGGATCTAGGGGAACGTGTAGCTATCGCTGTTGAAATTAAAATGTCTTCTAAGTTGATCATCCTGGTGGCAGTCTTCTCCGTTCTGGCAGTCGTTAACGAGGCTGGAATGCCGTTCGGAGATGACGCTATTAAAGCTTTTCGTGAGATAAGCTCCTCTCTTTCTAAACTCAAGGACAAGGCTGGCATGATGATGAACAAACACCGTATGAGGTATTAAAAATTCTGTCACTATAGATTGCACTCTTGTTTTAAAATTTAATATCTTGTTTGAGCAAATTTGGCTATCTGAGATCAGATCAATATAAATTCAGTGTCGCCACCATAATATAGTAACTAACCCCTTTAAAAAAAGTTCAGACTGGTATGGCTGATCAAGTCCTTCTTTGTTTGGGCCTTTCAAATGACTGATCATTATTGTTTCTATAAGAGCGATTTAATCAATAATTATTCCAAACCAGATTATTACTCCAATCAAAGCCCCACTGGCAAGCCTGAGTAAATGAAATCTTGTACCTTCTGTAAGTGTTTAGGCCATGGCTGGATTAATATTATCGACAATGCTATTGGTGCACTGTATTGGATATCTACTCTAGCTTAGACACTGTACAGTAAGTACGTACAAAGTATTATGCGAACAGTGTGACCACTGACCTGTGACTTATACTGGTCCATGCGTAGTTGCTAGGCTATTGTAGTGTCATTACCCCGCGCGCATGCGCAAGGGGTAAAGCAATCGGTTTGTACGTCTGTTGTTGTCGTCGTCGGCACGAAAATCGCCAGATCTCGAGTTCTAGGCGTCTGTGTGTGCTATAAGCACAACCAATCGATAGACATCTGTGAAAAAATGGTTTGTACGCGCTTCGAATTTCTCAAAAAGGCTTACTAGTGCTACAAATCATGCATTTTCTGTTCAGCATGCCTGTGGTTTATCGACCACACCCACTCTTTTAGCATAATAGTATGCGGATGCGACTGCGCATGCTCAAGTACTGTGTTGGAAAGGGTCGTCACGTCATGAAACCGCTACATGTGTGCCTCATAGTGTTGCAATACTACGCTATAGTGGCTATGGGCGCGCGGGGTATGTGCTCTACAGAGCTCTAGTTATTGAACGTTTAGTTGTGGTGGATAAGGTGGGTTTTCTGGATGGCATGTTCAGTATTACAGCAATGCCTCATCACCTGATGGATACATTGGCTTACCAGGGCGTGCCTTTATAATCGTCAAACTTTTACTCTGAATCAACAATGAGCATTGGGCCACATTAATGTGCACACATGCAGTGAATGCATATGATATCTGGTCTGGGAATGAGACTGCACGCTGAGCGAGGACTGCACTTAGTGTACCCCTATAGTAATTTTATTATTTTTAATTTGGGGTATTTCCTTTCGTGGGGGAGCTCTGACCAGGGCAGACATGACACAATGCACTAGGTGGACCTCAATCATCATCTCAAAAGTGAATACCCTCTATATTGAAAGTGATAGTGGGTTTTCTTATGAAACACAACATTGCATTGATAATATCATGACTCAACACTTCATACAGATGATGCTAGCTATAGACTAGCTCAAAACATGTCATTCAGTAACCTTATAACTACGCTGATAGCTAGCTATGTGTACACTGATGTGCCTTATTACATAGACAATGGTAAGGTTTCTACTTCACTTAAATACCAATACTTGCAGGCTATCAAAATACGCTTTTCAAAACACAGTCCATCTTGTCCCTCACGATTGATCCACAAGTAGCTACTTTAGAACTCATTTAAGCCCCTAACCCTTAGTTTGGTGCCTTATGTCTCTTATTGAGGTGCTGGCTGACCCACCTAGTGCTGCACTGCACTGACTGAGGCCCACTTAGACCAAAATAGCTGCGTGGTGTTACAGCTGCCCTTTTGGGACCTACTTATTAATAATTTAATGCACTAGTGTAAACCACTGTGTAGCATGGTAGGCCTTTCTCACCACATTCTCAGGCTGTTATTATAGCTTATAGCTAGTGGAAATTCCCTGCCTTTGCACTTGGTGGGTCACTCTACACTGCAGGAAATTGAGGCAAAATTGTGGAGTGGATGGACCAGCCAGTGGTTGGCACTTAGGCTACATACATGTAGATGACCTCATGGCTATACTGTAATGAAATTTGTGATTGCTAAAAAATTTATTAGACATCAAGGTATAATATTATAATTATTATTGGTACTTCAAAATGCCCTCTGGGCCATGATCATGTAGGGTGATGTAAACCATCGAGGGGGCGAGCCTTCACTCACATCATAGATGGACTTAGTAAAGGTTGTCCCTTCTACTATCTTCGATCCAAAGTACAGTAGCTATAGCTATCGTCACTCACTGAGCACAATCTATTATCGCTATTATATTAAGATCAAGAAAGGAGGATGTACAATTAACACATTTCCAGTATATCAGGAGCTTTGGCCCCTATGTGGCTATAGAATTGTCTGGGCAACTATGGCTAGCTTGGACTTTGTATAGCCAATTATTGGATTTAGATCAAAATAGCCCTAGTACGTAGACTATGGCCATGTTGCCATAGAAACTTTCTTGTGTACTGATGCCTTGCCTTTACTTGTTTTATAGCCAACCGTCCACTCGAGCTGGATGCAAGCTGCATCTTTTAATTGGCTTTTGATGAACTACATTTAGAGTTAGCACGGCCAACGTTGACTATCTTTTATGATTGTGTACGTGCGCTATGAGCTAGTGAACACGTGGATGATGTATCGCTACATACATACATACATACATACATGTAAGTTTTCTTGTAGTACTGATTTGTGTAGGGCTCGCTCAGGCTCGCCCCAATAATAAGATTAATTGTCAAAATGATTTTTTTTTCCTACTAGACGTCAGAGTCAACGATGCCTTACTGACATTAGCGAGACAGAACAGTCTCGATTCCTAAGCTGTGAACATGTATTGGAGTCGTTTAGTGATGGGACCAACTTAACTCGGAGCAATGTGACTGCATACTGTCAAGCACACTGCCCCACCTACATAATATCTCTCTTTGAAAGATTGGAAAAAGACTGTGGTTTTCCTGATCAATTGGTATGTATGAATACAATATACCGTACCTTACTAGTGCTACAAATCGTAAATTTTCTGTTCAGCATGCCTGTGGTTTATCGCAGTGTTCTCCCCAGCATCCCTAAGGCATGTCGGCCCAACAAGTTTACCCTACTGTCATGCCTTGAATTTTGCTTGGGGAGAACACTGACACCCACTCTACTGGCATGTACCGATGCGACTACGCATGCTCAAGCTCATTGTTGGAAAGGGTCATCAAGTCATAAAACAGCTCTGTAGTAGAGTGTTGCAACATTACGCTACAGTGGCTACCGAGTGCACGGGGTACAATGTATATTATGCTCTGCAGAGCTCGAGTTTGTGTCTGTTGTATTCTGTAGGGTCCTAGTGGTAAAGCCTTATTGAACCAGTCATGTGACGAGGGACCAAGCAATACCCCGTGTCTTCTTCTATGGGGAACCGTAGCACACTTCTCCAATACTTCTATTGAGTATAGGACGTACACTGTGAGTTGAAATAATATCTGAGATTGATCCACATCCGGGTGGGGGGGGGGGGGAGGGGGGGCGGGAAAGAGACTGGCCGCTAGCCACACACCTTCACTATCCAGCCTTGTTTCTACTATATTATTATGGGAGACGTTTAATTATTATGGTGAACTAAATTATTGATCGCTGGATATCAATCTGAGATACAGGCCAAAATAGTGACCTATGTTGATAATTATCGATTTTCACTTTTTTTGTATAGATCGATAGAGGAATCATTCCTCTTCACAAAAATCTACTTCGTAGCTTCTAGAACGCTATACTTACCAAGTTATGGCTCAAAGAAGTCAGGCAAGTAGCTACATAGAGCGGCCATGATACGGAGCCCTTGTGGTTAGATAAGCATGGCGGCTGCACACAAGAAAGTCTCCAGCCACTTCTTTCTTCGATTCTGTGTATACTAACGATCTTTAGAAATGCTTATCTTCTTGTTCTTTTCCATCGAAACGTTGGCTGCTGCTCTCATTCGAGAGTCTTGGCAGCCAGCTAGCTCACTGACTTGGTGGGCAGGGCCACGTATTTACCATAATCGGCGAATATACAGACTTCCGCGTGCAACGTACATAATAGCAATGTTCATTGCAATTTTTTGCAAAACTTTAATACGGGCGATCGGGTATATTTTTGCTCATATCTCCATGACTACACAGGCTAGAGACTTCAAATTTGCTGGAGCAATAGTTCAAAGGTTATAGCGCATTAGGCATGGTTTTCTTGTGGATAGTCACATATCATACAGGCTACCTGGTCCATTTAACATTACAATGGTAAAACTGATCACCTGTGTGATATTGAACCAACTTCCGTTACTGTACTCACTCTAATAATTACTTGAACATTCTAATACCCCAAACAGCAAGTTTACTTTCTTCCTTCTTTGAACGTCTTGAATTTCAAGTTTTCACGGACTTACACCGACGGGCAGTGACAGCAATCATTTTGTGATTGCACAGAGCACAGCAACACTAGAACTGACGATGATAAACCTGTAATTGGACATTAACTGCTGTTTATTCATCGCTAGTGCTTTCCCATTAATTTTTCCCCACTGGTTACATATTGGATAATGGGAGGAGATTCATCAAGGTTGCTGCAGTGGATGCCACCGCTGTCAGGCCCGACGGGCCCGCCGACGTGTTACTAGAATCGCTATGCTCCCCGATGGGATCCCCATTGGGATTGTTTGCTTCCCCGGTGGGATTGCCACGGTCCCCGGTGGGATTTTGGGCACAATTACTGCTTGCTGCTGTCCCGGCGACTGACCCTGATGGGCCTATGATGGGTTGAATGGTCCCAGCACCACTTATAGGGAGGCCAATAAGGGTGGACGGTGGTGGCATTAAACCAATACCTATAGCAATAACAACCCATTTCATTACAGCAGTTATTTATGAATCATATTTATTTTTTACGAGCAGCTAGTTACGTGAGGTACGTGTGTACCTCGTCATCCCTCGGTGAATTGTTCACCTGGGAGAATTACTTGTACTCGAGAGAACATGTACCTGCTGGTTCTTTTTGCTGCTGTTGTGCCTTTAAGGCGTTGGCCACGAGGCTGCCAGATTAACACTGATCTTGCACCATGTGCTCGCCACTCGCGCATGCGCACACTCCACCCTCTTAACCTAGCCCGCACCACGCGCTCTCTACACGTCCATGTGCA
Organism: Cliona cf. orientalis; assembly: GCA_963930775.1. Taxonomy (NCBI): domain Eukaryota; kingdom Metazoa; phylum Porifera; class Demospongiae; order Clionaida; family Clionaidae; genus Cliona; species Cliona cf. orientalis. The sequence goes on from OZ005695.1 coordinate 7,394,933, forward strand.
TATTCTCACCCATTAACCTGGGTTAATTGTTCCAATTAACTCCTTCTTTTATTCATTGCTAGTGCTTTCCCATTAATTTTTCCCCACCGGTTACACTCATATAAGCCATTGGCCAAATTTATTTACTTTCTATTTAATGCTGAACGATATGGTATTTATAATTATTTTGGCCATTTGGATAATTAGAGCAAGTACTGTACAGTGAGTTCAGCATGAAGGCTACAAATGCTAAGAGTTCAAATTTGTTACTCAGTATGCAACAGTCTGTTGACTGAGCTATGAATCAGAAAGCAAAGATCTTCTTCGCTATGGGTCGAAAATAATAATATTGTTATGTCCATGCAAACTTAGATGTGGACATATTTGAGTTAGATGTACCATGCAAATTGCAGTTTTTGACATGAAATGAAGGAACTAAAAGGCCTCCACTTGTGGTTTCAAAGAACTTGACATTTTGGCGAACCTCAATTCAGCCAATTCTGTGCCATAATAAATATTATGGATGTTGGTTCCCCTGGACATCATGCATAATAATAATAATAATAATAATAATAATTACCAGACTTCTCTCTTTTCTCATACAACTTTGAAAAGATTAGGGAGCTCCATGCATGGGGACAAGGCTACTATGATTGATGTCCCTTCATTCAATTTCTGAATGAGCTCCTAGCCTGACTATGTAATATGTAATAGTTATATCACGGGCGCGAGGGATCTATGCGATATATTGCACCGAAGCCCGAGGGCGCTTTGCGCCCGAGGGCTGAGTGCAATATGTCGCCATAGATCCCGAGCGCACGTGATATAACTAATTTATATCCCGAGGAAGTAAACAGTGGCCCCCACAGTGTTTTATCTCACCGCTGATTGGTCAATGGCTCTTCTCCATGGAAACAGGCCGCTCCATAGAAATAAATTCAACTTTGATAGTGACAAGACAAAGAACCATCTAACTCGAAATCGCTGACTGAGCGAGGTTAGCTGTTGACTGTGAGTAGCCTAGCTAGCTAGCTACGAGTGTTTTGAATAGCTATCTGTCTGTACAACTAGCCAATAATAGTCCAGTGTCAGTTCGGTCAACAATAGTGGCATCCTTTTAGTTTCTCGATCGAGAGAAGCGCCGTACACTGTACCAACTAGCTAGCTAGTTCTTGCACGTGGCAAGTAGCAATTGAATGATTGCTAAATTGTATCCTGTGTGGTATCAATTAGCGCGCGTATGCTTCCTGTACCTGTGTGGTCTGTTGGTGTGTATGCACACAGCCAGCTGGCTGCATTCTTGACTGTTGGTCACCTATTCCCTCCATACACCTATGTTCCTAACTGTTACCTCATTATCAAGTATACAGTACTAGTACACCCTAAAGGAATTAATATCGCACTGTACACCCTAAGGGGATTAATATCGCACACTTAGCAGTGCGATATTAAGAATAATTGTTCTAGAAAAGTATGTAAAAGGGATATAAAATAATATAATCATTGCAGTTTGCTGGATTGAGTATGTTTTTAATCTTGTGCACCACAATTTTATAGAAATGCCTGCAGGAGAACGAACGGAACAGTAAGACTTGCAATTCTGATTGCAAAACTGTAAGCTATAATACCAGCTGAAAGTTGATCATGATATTATTATAATTCGTCATTGGCTTTTTGATTGTATAATAATATTATAGTCGGAGGAATGGATTAAGTCAAACATGGGATGCTGCTATAGAGCACTTGTGGAATATGACAGATCAGTAGGGTAAGCCAGCACTCACCCTGAGATATTGTATGTAGTTCAGTGATAATACCATAGATCGCGAAATTTTCACCGTTAAATTTTCGTTGATGACCTTTTCCGACTTAAACATGCGAAATATTAAATTTTTGTGTGGCATACATCGACCTATACCTATTTTGGTCACTAAAGCCTGGCGACGAAATTTCGACTACACAAAAATTTACAAGCAAAATATTTTACCGGCGAAAATACCGTAGAAACTGGTTGTTAAGCACATGCACTAACACACGGCAGCAAGAAAATATGCGCTTAACAGGAAGCATGCACTTAATTAAAAAGTGCTAAAACACAGTAGGTGGGGCGTGCATAAAGAACGTGTCGAGGGTAAAAACGCCTACAATGGTGGCCAAGAAGCGGCCATAGAGCATAATTCTCGATGTTTTCTTCTCCAGCCTACTTCTAGCCTTCTTTCTGGGCTCATTTAACCGATCACTCGTCGTTCAGCTGGCTTGCTGGGCATATGCGCCTAACAAAGAGAGGTAAAGCTTGCACAAAACTATGCGCTTAATAATATAAAGTATGCGCTTAACAGCGAGCAGCGCTTAACAACCAGTTTCTACAGTATCCCGATCTACAGTAGTACATGTACATGTAACAATAATAGTAATCCAAGGCCTTATTTGTATTTCGGGATGACTACAGATAGAGTATAATTATTATTATGCTACAGTATGGAATTATGTGCACATACATTATCTATTACATGGTGCAGGGTGACTGATGGAATTTTGAGTGACGACAATTGGGATATTTGCAATGAGAAGGAGCCTGATTCCTGCCGCTGACTGCTGTGGTGAGATAATCCTACTGTGTGGTATTCGATGATTATTTTGTGGATTTGTGCTTAACTTGCAGTATTGAACTCCTGCCAGTCATCCGAACAAGCTTAGAGCTATAGTTAATTAACTATTATACATGCATGAATGGTATACTCAGACTGACTTGCTATGATTGTTATAGATTAACCCCACACTTGTTTATCATCAATCAGAACTTTATGCCAGACATACTTTTTTTTTTTTTTTTTTTTTGTATGATCATCCAGAACTACTATGATTGAATTTGACTTTACTGGCTTTTATCCATTTTGGGTAAAGGTCGTCATAATAGCATGTGATGAGGGGCTGACGGATGTCAATTGCGCATGCGTATTCATGATGTCTATCACTCCCCCATGCAAACTCTGCAAGAGAGTGAAGCTTTATTATTATTAGAGATACGTAGACTGTCACAAGCAACATGAAGCTTCTTTGCCTCTCAGTGGTCGCTGTCTGCCTCGTCTCCTGCTCGGCCAGCCCTGGACCGATTTTCGACAACAAGCCCACCATCAAGTATGCTTTTCAAAGTTTGAACAAGTTGTTCTCGCTTTTCACTGAAAAAGAGAACTTTGTGTCCACACAGCACCGCCAAAGGTACAGTGTGATTTATTCAGTAAATAGAACAAATTATTTAGAATTTTAATTTGTTGCTGCCAAGAGGTTTCAGTGCAACAATATTGTTCACTGATATCAATGATATCAATTTAATAGCCTCGCATGGTCTGATCCTCATGCAAAACTTGCCTATATTTTTGTTACAGGCGTCAGGGCAACCAGAGATGCATGCTGGACATCCGCGAGACACAAGGACAACAATTCAGAACCTGCAATCAAGTGCTGCAGATGTTTGGTGATGGTAACCTTAGTACAAATGCTACTGACATGTTCTGTCGACAGCGTTGCCCTACCTTTGTATTATCGCTTGCCGAGAGATTGGCCAGGGACTGTGACTTTCCAGACACACTGGTACATATATGAATAATAATATATTATTATTGAAAACATGCATATTATATATAATGAGAGCTGATTAAGGACTTATTGATACTCAATAATGATATCATAATAATAGGATCCCAACATGAAAGCTTTCCTCAATCAATCATGTGACATGGGACCAAACCGCACTTCGTGTTTCCAGCTATGGAGCGGCCTACAGCATATCTCGAATACATCCACTGAGGCAGTTGCTTATAATGTGAGTTATTCAATGATGATAATCTTACTTTAACTAGCATGACATTGTCTACCGAACAGAAATGCCTTCAGGAGAACGAGAGAAACAGCAAGATCTGCAATCCTGACTGTAAAACTGTAGGTGAACATGCATGCACACAGCAATCACCTTCAGTGATGCTGGAATAATCATGATTATTATTGTTCCTTATATAGACTGAGGTCTGGATTGAGAAAAATCTGGGATGCTGCTACAGGGCACTTATTGACTATGACAGGGCTATCGGGTGAGCATTATAAGCTATAGTATTGTAGTTTCAGTGATATTTAACATCAATAATCATGATAATAATAGTAATGAGTACCATGACATTGTAGTTTACGCTGTCATAGCTACTCATCATAATCACAGTCTTGTTTTTATTATAAACCATAGCATTACTGATGGTATTTTGACTGACGATAACTGGGATATTTGTAATGTGAAGGAACCAGATACTTGCACTCATGTAAGATCTCGAGTCAGCTATATTAATGCATGTTTCCATTAATGTACTGGTACAGTAATATTATTATAATTGTGCTTCTTTGCAGGTTGCACCAACTCGTCCCCCTCCCCCATTTACCCGTGGACCACCAAGGACCCCTCCCCGGCCTAGGACCCGTGGACCACCAATGAACTAGGAGCCCATGCCCTTAGGTGACACCCTATTTACTAGTGGACTGAATAGCTGAATATTGAACTTTTTGTTAATAATAATAATAACTAGCTATGTTCTTTAACTTTAGGCTGCTGCTTGTAATCTAATACTAGCTCTATTAGGCCAATGAAACTACATTATTTAACAAAATGGAGGCGTGGCTGGCATTTCAAGGCAATAATGAAGGCAGATGCGGTAGGTTGAAACAGACGCGGGCGGGGACGAGAAACTAATAATCAAGTATGTGTGGCCTTATAGTTATTACACTGATATGCTTTTGTTAACTTGGCCTAGCACACGCTTAATTATCTACTATCCTTATCCAGGCTTCCCGACCGTACCTTTGTTGCACTGGGACCGAAAGTCAGTGGTTAGCTAGCCACACTATTAAAGATACTTTACCAATAGCTAGGCCACTTCTGCACTAACATGCATGTTATCACATCACATGCTGATTTAGCACTGGAATAACAAACATAATAAATTATTATTGTTTGCATGTTATTCCAGTGCTATTAGAATCAGCATGTGATGTAGTCTGGCGTAGCCGACCCTCGCGTAGCTACGCCAGACTACATGTGATGCACTTCATGGGTTCTGATTTGAATCATTGGTGGTGCTATGAATTTGGCACGAAAAGTAATCAGCGCAGTATGAGCATCATGCGCAGGAAAATACGAGGTTAGTCTCAAGGGTTTGTCCTGGGGGGACCAAATACGGCGCAGTGGACAGTCCGGGGGGACCATAATTTTGGGGGGACCGTTGAGAGCGTGATAGACCTACTTAATAGCATGTTGCTGTACACGTACAGATGACAAGAATTGCGCGTGCGTAATTTCTGCCACTCCCCCATGCAAATTTAATCAGAGATACGTACTTTCTACAAGCAATATGAAGCTTCTCTGTCTTTCAGTGGTCGTTTTCTGCCTCGTATCTTCCTTGGAGGCCAGTCCTGGACCGATTTTCGATAACAAGCCAATCGTCAAGTATGCTTTTCAAAGTTTGAACAAGTTCTTCTCGCTTTTTACTGAAAAAGAGAACTTTGTGTCCACACAGCACCGCCAAAGGTACGGTGTGAATGATTCAATGTTAGGATTATTAATTTTATTGCTGTCAGGGGTTTAAATTTTACCGCATTATTAAGGTTTTAGTGCCGTATAGTATTTCCACTGATGACGGATCATGGTCTGATCTAGTCTCGCGCGCCACAGCCCCCAATCCGAGGGTGTGGCTATAGCTAGCGAGATTAGGTCTATAATCCTCATTCAAATATTTGTTACTGTCAGGCGTCAGGCCAACCAGAGATGCATGCGGGATATCCAAGAGACACAAGGCCAACATTTCAGAGCCTGCAATCAAGTGCTACAGACGTTTGGTGATGGTACCATTAGCGCAAACGGCACTGACATGTTCTGTCGACAACGTTGCCCTGGCTATCTGATATCGCTAGCCGATAGATTGGACAGGGACTGTGACTTCCCAGATGCACTGGTATAATAACAATGTCATGCATTCTGATCCATGGGAGCTGATTATTATAAGGATAATAATAATTAATATAATATAGGATCCTAACATGAAAGCGTTCCTCAATCAGTCATGTGACATGGGACCAAACCACAAATCATGTTTGACCTTATGGAATAACGTTACTCAGCAGCTGGCTTCCAATACATCAACTGCAGCAGTTTCTTATTCTGTGAGATTTATAATTATTTCTATGAATAATAATATACTACTTTAACTAATGCCATTGTATGCTGAACAGAAATGCATCAATGAGAACAAGATAAACAGCAAGATCTGTAATCCTGACTGCAAAAATGTATGCGACTGGCGTGCAAAAATCACCTTCAAGTTTGATAATTATTATTAATTTTGTTTTTAGATCGAGGTCTGGATTGAGAGTAATCTGGGATGCTGCTATAAGGCACTTGTTGACTATTATAGGGCTCTTGGGTAAGCCTATAATAGTAATTGCCAGCTTAGCTTCAGTACTAGAGTAAAAACATCAATAATCATGACAATTTGGGTGCACTGTAGCTAGTTTTAGCATCTGATCACAATGTCATTTATATTAAACCATAATAGTGTTACTGATGAACTTTTGAGTGATGATAACTGGGATATTTGCAATGTGAAGGAACCAGACACTTGTACTCAGGTAAGAGGTCTAGAGTCAGCTATTAATATTCCATTAATGTACTGGTACGTATAATAATAATAATAATGCTTCTTTGCAGGTTGCACCAACTCGTCCCCCTCCCCCATTTACCCGTGGACCACCAAGGACCCCTCCCCCTAGGACCCGTGGACCACCAATGAACTAACTAGGAGCCCACGCCCTTAGGTGGCACACGGTAGACTAGCTACTATGGACTGAGTATATAGCTGAATGTTGAACTTAAATTTTAGTTTTTATGCTGCTGTTGTTTGTAACATGTAGCGGATAAATTTTTTGGTATCTGCTTTAGAGGGATTCCACTGTACTTTTTTTTTTAATAATAGCCATAATATTAACTAGGCCTAGCACATGCTTAATTATTTCAGAATCTGTTGTCCTTATCCAGGCTCCCCAGTCTTTGCACTGGGACATACCAAGAGTCAGTAGGTTTAATAGCTACCCGCACTATAAAGATACTGACTTTACCAGTAGCTGGGCCACTATTGCACTAACATGTTTGTTATTCCACTGCTAAATCAGCATGTGATGCACGTCATGTGTTCTGATTTGAATCATTGGTGGCGCTATGAATTTGGCACGAAAAGTAATCAGCGCAGCATAATATTATTATCACGAGGTATAGTGACGACCTTTTCCAATCATTTGGAGCGTGCAAGTTTGACGACCTCTTCCAACCATGTGGACTCGCTGTAGCTACTGCACACGAAGTGCCTCGGCTCCTCTGAGAGTCTGTATCGTTGGCAGTGGACCTGCTGGATTCTACACGGCACACCAACTGATTAAGGTATCATGCAGCTCCTCTACCGCTGGTGGTGATGGTGTGTGTATGTGTGTGCATAGATACTCGAGGCTAATAGACTATGGTGCATGTGCATGTGCATGAAAATTCAGTAGGTTTATCTTCTACTACCAATCCAAACCTAAGGGGAAACCATCCCACTGCCAGCTCAGGCAAACCTAATTTAAGCAAAAGGCAGAGCCACATATAGGTGCCTAGCCTTGAGAACTAGGCCCGGGGTGCATGTGCATGTGAAGGTACTTGTTGGATAGGAAATCTGCTCCAGGTTACGTTAGAAGCCCCAGAGTTTAACTGGATTGAGATATTTGTGCTGTAAATACATAACATGAGAGTGTCCGGGCCGTCCCTACTTAGAGTCGACTGACTCATACTGTCCCTATTACTCCAGCGACACCCAGACTCAAAGGTTGACATTCTTGAACGGCTACCCTTACCATTTGGACTAGTAAGATTTGGAGTAGCACCTGACCATCCAGAAGTAAAGGTATAGGTTATGCTCAAATCTTCGTACACACAATGATAATTAAATTTTTATAAGAATTTGTGATTGTATTAAATGGTGTAGAATTGCATCAACCAGTTCACTACATTGGCAAAGACAGATAAATGTCGCTTCATTGGAAATGTTTGCTTCAGCCAAGACGTCACTCTCACTCAGCTGAGACAGAACTACCATGCAGTGGTTATGGTATGATACTCTCTCTGCAATGGCTCTCTCTCTCTCTAATGTACTATCATTCTCTTTTTAAGTTCTCTTTCTATCCCCTCTTTCTGACACTCACTGCTTTCATGCATATACATGCAGGCATATGGAGCAGAGGATGACAGAGTATTAGGGATCCCTGGTGAGGTTAGTCGCTACATGAATACATAATGTTATTTATACTACAGATTCACCTAGATCTACATTGTGTGTGTATTCCACACTATCATTACTGTTTAGGATCTTGCTGGTGTTCACTCTGCTAGGGCATTCGTTGGTTGGTACAATGGCCTTCCCTCACACCGACATGTGAGCTATAATACTCATTAATAATAGTCTACTAGCCTTGTCCCCAGGCCTTCTAGGGGAGGGGGGAGGGGAAGGAAGGCCTGGTATCCACTGAATGCACATGCCTGGGGACAAGGCTAATAGTCTACCCGATCGAGTCTGTATTATTTTACTAGAGAATGGTCATACACATGTATTACTCCCTGTAGTTGAACCCTGACCTTAGTGCTGAGAGAGCGGTTGTGCTGGGTCAGGGTAATGTTGCTCTGGATGTGGCCAGGATGCTGCTCACTCCACTGGATATCCTCGAGGTATGCATACATTGAGGTTTCCCACATGCAACTCTGCTGCAGTGGTGTACGTGATCGAAGGTTGAACCACGTAATTATGTGCAAGCATCCCTTCTAGGATCTTCAGTTGCTCCAAGTGCTCTCAGTTCTTCTTTTTGTGCAGTGATAGGCCAAGTAATCTACCTGGGACTTTGATACTACTTGTAGTATGGCATAAAATGTCAATATACACGTAGTCCATCCTTACATGATTGGTGCAGACATGCTGTATCTACCTCTTTACTGCTACATGTACATGTACGTGTACATGTACATGTACATGTATGTACATGTACATACTATATTATTGTAGAAGACGGACATTTGTGCTCATGCACTGGAGGCACTAGCTGAGAGCCGGATACGGCGAGTGGATATCATTGGTCGACGTGGGCCTCTCCAGGTGGCGTTCACTATCAAGGAGCTGAGAGAGATGACCAGGCTGCCAGGATGTCGATCAAGAATCAACTCAACGGACATGGATCAAGCGAGGGACCTGCTGGCTAGTACGTCAAATCAGTCTAGTATAATTAATATTGATTGCTCATCGCAAATTAAGCCTGTTGGATTAGAATGCAATATCAGTAAAGTACACTGTATGCTGTTAAACCCACTCTACAGTATGTTTTCATCCTCACACGTATGCTTGAGCCTTCTATGTATTTATTTACATTTCTGAGCATTTCAATCTTAATTTTCCTTCTATAATGTTGTATTCATCTTTCTCATAATATACACGATATTGTACATTGTAGGTTTGCCTCGGCCAAGGAAGAGAATAACAGAGCTGATGATAAAAACTGCTGAGTAAGTTGCAGTAGCTTCTCTGTACTATGTGGAAACATAGCGTTATTGCTGTACATTTACAAGTGGATCCAAAGTGTATCATTAGGGTCGCTGGGTTACATTAGTGAAAATAATAATGATGGTTTCATGACTACCAGCATAAAAATAGGTGACAAGTAGCAACATGTACAAGTGATAGTTATATGTATATTATCACAATTCTATCATTATGTTCTGCTAATTAAATTTTGTCCAGGTCATCAGTTGATGATACTGTTAGTGGTGATCTTCGTGAGTGGGGTCTGTCGTTCCTGAGGAGTCCGGTTGAGTTCACGGCGGACCCAGGCTCTGGGAGGGTATCGGGAGTCAGGCTAGAGATTAACACACTCAAAGTGAGCGAGCATGTACCCTAGCTATAATATTGTGTACACAGACTCGTCCCCAGGCTCCCTGAGATTTTCCACACGTGTGAGAAAGAACCGATTGTAAATATATATCTGGAAGGGGCCTTGGCATCAGGATAGTCCTTATGACCATTGTACTTATCATGTGTAGCTGGTACAGCTAACCATCGGTGCATGCACCACAAAGGTGGTTACCATCTGTCTGTTACTATGCTAGCAGCTGCATAGGCTTTCCAAGTCTCCAAATTGAGGGTGTTATACACTGTACGACTACACCATAATACGGTGATACTTTTCATGTATGCTAGAGAATTGACGATACTGGATTGCAATACAACAGCACATTATGTATGCTACACTGTACATGTGTGTAGGGTGACTGGGACTCAGCCAAAGCTGCTGAGACAGGAGAATTTGAAGAGTTAGATTGTGGGCTGGTAAGTAAATTCTCTTTTTTGAAGATTATTATTAATTTTTGCTGTCATCCAGAGCTTATAATTATATAATTATTATGACACATGATATCTTCGTAATTCCACCGTACACTTCTGCTGTACACGTACAATATAGGTTCTTCGAAGCATTGGGTATAGGACTCTACCAGTGGAGGGCGGAGTGCCTTATGACGAGAGGCTGGGCATTATCCCAAACATCAGTGGAAGAGTTACACAGAGTGAGCTGATGCAATGAATTTTCTCTCACGACTATGCTTCCCCCCCCCCCAACTCTCTCTCTCACTTCATTCCTCCCCCCCCTCTTTTTCACTTCCTTCCCCTCCTCCCTCCTCCCTCCCTTTCTTCTTCCCTCCCTCTCTCTCTCACTTCCTTCCTCTCCTCCCTCCCTCCCTCTCTCTCTCTCTCTCCCTATACACACTCACGAATGCACACACACGTATACACAGGATCTGGTGATGAGATAATCATTCCAGGTTTGTTAATGCTATCACTGCCATGGTCTCTGCTAAAACTGTCATGACAGCTCTCCCTTGTGAACCTGCCCATGCATGCAGGTCTCTACTGCAGTGGCTGGGTGAAGACTGGCCCGGTTGGAGTAATTCTTACGACCATGAACAATGCCTTTGAAACAGCAGAGGCTATAGTAGAAGACTACGGACAAGGTACATGTACTGTGTATTGGGTAATTTTGGCAAACAATCATCATTAATTTTGGCAAAACAGGTCTCAGTTGGTATTGGTGGAATTTGAATTTTGGCGATCTGAATGCTTGGCATCATAATAATTATGCGCACATGCATTAACTTTAAAGTGGTATTCTTTATCCTGATGCTCCACAATTATCACCAAAATTATTCCAAAGCTTCCCACTTAGTATACCATCTGTACGGGACATTGTAGAAGATAAAGCCACATGGGAATGAAAATTAATGGTCAACACATAATAATATACATGTACTACACACATGTACATGTACATAATTATTTACACACCCACAGGGAAGCTTGTAGATCCTGAAAGGGATGAAGATCTTATGGATCTCCTCTCCAATCAGAAAGGTACATGTATTCCATGCAGCTAGCATGACATAGTGACTTGCAAGTAACAATCATATGTTATCCATGGCTAATCTTAACTGTACGTTGTAGGTGTGGAGCCGACAACGTTCTCTGACTGGGAGAAGATTGACGCTGTGGAGGTGAGGGAGGGGGAGAGGGTCGGGAAACCCAGGGAGAAGATCACATCGCTACACACAATGCTAGACATCATCAAACAACATCAACAGGATAGCACATGAAAATTACTGTATATATACATGTAGCCAACTTATTTTCACCAGACAAAAATTTTACTTAATCCAGCTCACCTTTGTGGTGAAATATATTTTTACCAATGTGTAGTACGTGTAGTAATATGGAATTCTGGTTACAAGTGCCTATTAATGTTACTGAGGTACTCACTCTTACTTTAATTAGCAAGATTACTGTACAATGTCACGATCCTACCATACCACAATATCAAGTCTGCATTCTACACATTAATCCCTTATTCGTGACTTAAACCAATCCCAGTGAACACAGTGGAAAGTACTCTCCTTTTCCAAGTCAACATCCCCCACGGCCACCTCTTGACCGAACCTTGCACCCTGCAGCTGCTGAAGCTCCCTCAGCAACTGTGCTGCCCTCTGGTCCTGTATAGCATTGACACTCAGCTCATCCATCACCAGATCTAGGTTGGATCCATCCACAAAGTTTGCCGATATTGCGAGAGATTTCGTCAAGTTCTGTACTCGATGTGGGCAACCTGCCGGCACAAAGAGGAGCTCCCCGGCCTTTAGGGTGCACTCCCTGGGGTGGGTGAGGGACAGGAGGGGGTGGAGGGTCAGATCTGGGGAGGAGAGGTCGACTTCAAAGGTGGCGTCGGTGGAGTTGGTGAGTATTGGGTAGAGGAGGGGGACATCGTCAGGAGGGAAGAACAACCACCTGTGGAGCAGGGCATAGTATTATAATATTGTGGCATATATACAGTGTATGGCAGCAAAATTAAAAGTAGAAGATAAGGATGGTCAATGTAGAGAGAGAAAGGCTATTATTATAATATTTTGAGATAATACATGTGTTAAAATCAAGGTTTGCTCTATTACATCATACTGTGGTAATGCATGTATTTACGCTTCTACTGGAAACAAATACAATGTCAAGCATGTATCGGCAAATCAATTTTCCTAAAATTAATCATTCCATATATGCATGTACAGAGTATGCTCAGTTCCATTCATTTCAATTCACCAAGTACCTTTTCTGGCCTTGGAAGAGGGCCATCCAGAAGTTGGATCCAAATGCATCGACGTGCAGCTCACTGGTGATGCCAGCTGGAGCTATGAACAGACTTGGCCAGCTGTCTTGGTAGAGGCTACCAGAGGGAGTTCGCTGGAGATAGTCGTTAGCAGAGTATTTAGGAATCCTGAGCTCTTTCACTAGGTCAGGGCAGTTGATAGGCAAAGACCAGTCAAACAAGTACTGCCAATCAGATTCTGTAATTACATAATATTATATTATTAGAGGCTTATTATTGTAGCAGGAACTTAAGTCATTTTGTGTGTATTTTCATAATCGCCTAGCAACCAAGTTGTTTTTTATAACATGTAGGTATAGGTTGATGATGAAAGGCAGTCAGCCAAATCAGCTATGTGGGTGTATGTATCTTGTGCACCCCCAATTAACGTCATGTAATGTGTGTATACATTGCGTGCATTCTTAACGGGAGCATGCATCGATCTCTCATTTTGTAAGGGGTACATTTCACAGTCACTTGTAGCATAATATCAGACTCTAGCTTGCTCACCTTCTCTTTCATCCAGTGAATCAATGAACTCGCTGACCTTTCTCTCTCCGTCTGGCTCTAGCTTGGCCCAGGACACACTGCCACTCACCATACGCTTCACTGGGGCACACTTATCACCTATAGACTGTCCAATACAAAAACAGTTCACTAATATTACATTCCATGTGGTGTATTAGATTTTAAGCATCTTTGGGATCAAAATTATGGAGGAGTGATATTTTTAATAGCTAGTGTGATTAAAACATTCCTCATAAATACACATGTACATCGTAGGAAATTTTCAAGGAATATACTATACCCACTTGTTTAATGTAGTCGAGTGTCCAGGGTTTTTGTGTCATGTGCTCCACCAGGCCAGTGATGACAACTGGAGTATGGGTTACTGCATAATGCTGGAAGAACTCCTCAGCTGAAAGGTCATCAACATGCCGTCTCTCGACCTAAAAAGGATAGAAATATTATGCAAGATGTTATCAAACCTTTATTTTCTACTATAAGTCCCAAATCTAGAAGCAAGAAATAATAATCAGTTACACTGTATGCCACAGGCATGCGGAGATGAGGAGCATCAGTCCAACCACACTACATTAAGGTAACTCGCTACCCCGTAGATCCTTACCACCCCCCCCCCCCCCATTCACCATCCCTCGCTTTCATATAGAGAGTAGTAGCAATAGATAAGAATGATTACACATTGTCGCCTACCTGGACAGGGTTCGGCATCGTCAATTCTGCTCTTTTCACAGCAGTTTCTTCACTCAGTCTCTCAATGGCCAACATCTTCTTGGTTTCCATGTCTTTCTGTCGCTCCAACAGCTTGCAAAGCCACAGACCTTCCTCACATTTAGAATCGAGTTCCAACGCTAGCTTACAGTGCTTTAGTGCAGATGAAATGCAACCGGTGATGTCCTTATTCTCAGCACCCACTGCTAGCCTCTTGTAGCAGTTGGCTATTGAAATGTGCAGGCATGAAAGATCCTCAGTATCAGCAGTAGTGATGGCTTTAGATGTGATGAGGGAGTTTAGGTGATGAATTCGACACTGAAGCATGAATTTTGCCTTCTCAAGTCTGCAGGATGGTGATAGCACATGTAGTTTTATCAAGCATGGTTTATGCAAGCGCTTTACAGCGCATGCGCATAACTAAAGTACATGTATCGCACGTTCGAGGCTCGAGGGGGAGGGGCAGCGCGGACTGGCACGTGTAAGCGTATGAACAGAAATGGCCACTGGACAAGCTAACATAACGGTAAGAGCAAATTCACAGATTAAGCGTAATCCTTGCTGATGGCTACACTACTACAAACTAATATCTACTAGGTGAGGGTAGAGAGCAACAGCCCACCTCCAGCGTCATTCGTGACAGGGTTGACAGACTTCGTCCAAAACAATTGCCAACTCGGCAACTGCACGGTGGGGCTCAAGTGGGACACACTGCCATCTGAGGACCCTGACCCATCAGAAGAGTATCAAGGTAGGTAGGGGTGAAATTCAACAGATACTCTAAAAGTATTCAGCATTAAATAGCCTTGTACCCAGCCTCCCTGACCTTCATGTGCAACAGAATTTCTACAAAAAAACTTGAGGGTTGCATCTTGTCTAAAATTTTCCTGTTCTGATACTTTCCTTTGATCTCCAATACCTGATTCCGGCTCCAAGTTCCATGTTAATAATAATGACGTAACCACATCTAACAGTGAACTACCGTTTACTTAAGTAACTTCTAGACATATTAAAATCTTGGCTGAGAAGCTGCTACATTGACCCCTTGAAATGCAGCACACTGCGGTAACATGTATAATAATTGTATGATGCAGTTTTGTGAAATATTGATACATGTATATACATGCAAGGGGCCTTGTCCAAAGTCATTGTGGAAAAATTAACGTCATTATGACGTTAACATTAATTTTTATCCCCCTCCCCCCCCCCCTTAATGTCACAGCATTTCAGCATAGGTTCAATGCTGAAACTCTGATTCTGCTCCATTTAGCCTACACATTCGGTATTCTACAGTGCTAGCTATGTCTTCATGGATTCATTGCATACTTGTGCTTCTTTAACAGTTTCTTGCTTGCCTGTAGCTAGCTAGCTGTCACTAAAATGCAAATTTTGACACTGCTGGAGGTGTGTCTAGACTTGTTCAACCACAAGAATGCATAATCACAACTAAAGCTAAGGTCTACATACAATGCAGGTGTAAAACGTCATGGACCAAGACCCCCTCCCCCCCTAACGTCATAATGACGTTAATTTTTCCACAAGGACTTTGGACAAGCCCCCTAACAAGCATTATATTTCATTCCAGACCCTTTCCCTGGTCATCCTCGTGGTTACCGAGAGAGTCCACAGTGCCCTGTTCTACGTGGAGAGAACCACTGTCCGTACTGTCTCTGTGCTCCGTGTGTCATCCTCCTCCCTCCAGACTTCCTCCGGGGGTCTTGCAGCCAGCATCCGGCAAACTACGGGAAGAGGGAGAGGCTCTATAAGATGTTCTGGAGGCTACTGAGTGACCTAGGGGTGTGGGAGGATGAGGGGTATCTAGCCAAGAAGGAGGCAAGAATCACGCCACACAAGAGATGTGAAATGATACCAAGATGTGTGATCGCTGTAAGTGCACACCATAGTGTCACAGTGGTGCTCTATAGATTATACTGTAATTCGTATTAATTTTGTTTGCAAAGTTTTTGCACTAGATATTTTCTTTCGTTCATATCAAATATGTGACCCTCCACGAGGAAACCAAGCATAATGCGCTGGATATCAATCTGAGATACAGGCCAAAATAGTTGCCCAAGGTGATAATTATCATTTTTCACTTTTTGGTATAGACCGATAGAGGAATCATTCCTCTACACAAAAATCTGCTTCGTAGCTTCTAGAATGCTATACTTACCAAGTTATGGCTCGAAGAAGTCGGCCGTGTAGCTAACATTGATCATCCATGATACGGAGCCGTTGCCATAGTTGCAGCTAGGCAAGCACGGCAGCTGCACAGAAAAAACTCTCCAGTCACTTCTTTCTTCGATCTTGTATACTAACGATCTATATATAGACACGCTTATCTTTTTGTTCGTTTCCATCGAAATGCCGGCTGCTACTCTCTTTCCAACGTTTTGGCAGCCATCTGGCTCTTTGACTTAGTGGGCGGGGCCACGTATTTACCATAAACGGCGAATAGACGGACTTCCGCGTGCAACGTACGTAGCAATGTTCATTGCAATTTTTTGCAATAATTTAGTACGGGCGATCCGGGTATATTTTTGCTCATATCTCCATGACTTCACGGGCTAGAGACTTCAAATTTGCTGGAGCAACAGTTCAAAGGTTGTAGTTGGTAATGGTGGCCTTAACTCAAAATTTTTTTTCCGCGCATTATGCTTGGTTTCCTCGTGGAGGGTCACATATGTGTAAAAAATTAATGTTAATTTATACAAGACAAAAAATTTTACACAACGAAATTCACGAATTATGATACCAGTTACATGAGGTGGATGGCTGTCCAAAATATGCAGTCCCTGGAAAATATGAGTCTATAAGCTCTTGATTATACCTCGTTTATTTTGTTTCTATAGGAAGTTAGATCCCGGTATCCAACCCATGATGGTCTATACGAGGATTATGGGAGAAAATTTGAAGCTATTACTGACTACTCAGGAACGTGAACTTTGCAGCTGCAAGGTGGTGCAATGTACATGCACTGTGAACCTCATTTACACTTTTCTATGTATCCTACCACCACCACAATCACCATTATTATTATAGCTTGCACTAAGTGCACTAAGTAACTCTATTATTAATTTATTATTATACATAGTTGCCCTTGTCCGAGTTTCTTTGGCTACATTGGCTACTGAACCAGCATGGGATCAGATCATTGACGCATGATGACAGACGTACACTAGAGCTCATAGGGTACATACCCCGCGTGCCATGGCAATATCACTCATGGCCATGCCTCTTCCTAGAGGCCTCTATTCTTTGAAGTTTTAATCTCTTGCTACTTATGAACTTTTTCGTTCCCTTCTGATCACAAATGACATTAATTTTGTGCTAAAAGCATGCTGTAGAGAAGCTTGAGCATGTGCAATAGATTTCATAGGATACTAGGTGGGCGTGTCCGATGTAGGCATGTCCGACATACTTGCACGATTTGTAGCTTCCCTGGGTCCTGCCTAGGGTTAAGAACGAGACAGAAGGTGTTTTTTTTTGCTGTCTTACACCATTTTATCCCATTTATTGACCCTACTTTCACTTAAATATTGAGATTTGCCAATTTTTATGCTGACAGATAACAAGACAAACCAATTGCTTTACCCATGATATGTGCGCATGCGGGGTAAATAAAATTTAATAGGCTTATCACTCTCTGTGACAAGCAAATACATGTACCTTGAAATATGATAGAGCTGTGTCTGTGGTGCTGCATCTGACTTGGCAATGAACTCGACCCTTTCCTCTTCTGCTGGCCTTGGGGTCTCAGTCACGTGACCTGCCACTGATCTCTTTGCGGATATCACCATCTTCCACCATCGAGCCAGCAATGCATCAGCAGATACAGAGTAGTCACATCGAACAATATGCAGCTCTTCTGGACTCAGTTGCTGTTCAAGATTTACACTAGATTTCTCGTCAAAAGAGTGCTCATCACCGCTACAGTCAGTGAGCCCTCCGTCACATGACCAGGCCAGTCCATGTTTGAGTTTCTTCGGTTGGGGAGGTGACCCAGAGGAGGATGTGGTGGTGTAGTGTGACCTCGATTCAGATGGTATTAATAGATTATCCGACTTGTCAATCCTGAGTCTAGTTTCAGGGACACGAGAAGGAGGCCACGCATCAAGATATTCCACGTCTTCCTCCATTTAAAGCACACCTATCGCTCGAGCCCCACCCACACACCCGCTTCATCTCCACATATCGCATATGCCGCTAGCATGGCAGCATGTGACAGTGTGTAAAATGCGCTCACTATCCACAGTAGCTAGATTAACTCGTAGATAAGTTGCCAACTTGAAGGCAAAAGTATTATGAGGAACTGAGCTGTACGTATAGTTCACCATCATACAATCATAAACATGATAAAGTTACACCACGAGGGGTCTAAAATGTTACGTGCACAGCTTTGGCGAAACGAAGTTAGATTACATAAACCAGTGTATTTTGTTGCATGCAATTTAACTTTTGGGGAAAGGCTACAATAATAAATGCATATTATTAATTTTGTGTGTTTAATATGGGACAAGAAATTCAGGTCCTGTGTGTGTACTAACAGTTCTTCTATGATCTAGTGTCATATTAATAATTTTATTCAATGAGTGTGTGTGTATAGCTACTATAAAAGTCAACACGTACAATGATAATGTACGATCAATGTGTATACTATATGAAAGTCAACATGTGCAGTGATAAGGTGTGTTAATGACGATAAATGTACTATAATATTATTATATCATAGCAATAATACCAATTATACCATGATATATAAATTGGCCGGGATGCTATTAGCTATAACCATGCTAGCGCTACTGTAGTGGATTAAAATTCTGTGAAGAGAGTAACTATGAGTTCTATTCTTTTCTTTATGCTGTCCACAATATCCTTTGGAAAAGTTCAGTCATTTTCATGGCCTCAGTGGATTCAAACTGAAAGCTGTCATGAGAGAATCGTTATCTGTGAACGCTACGTCAGTAGCAATCCAACATGCTCAGATCAAGCTGGACACTTAAGCAACAATGGCTTTAGGATTATAGACGGAAGAAATGAAGTTGAGATTGAAGGAATAGCATCTGTATTTTTTCAACCTGAGGGTACCGGTGACTTGACCTTGGGGGGAAGTGTATGGATGACAACAATTGGTCTAACAGAGGGAACATCTTTACTTACCACCTCTAACAATATTGATCTGATCGATTGTCCAGCAAGACTCACTGAAACATTAGATGCCACAATCACAGCAAATTACGCTTTTGTTTGTGGAAATGACTCAGTAGTTGTAGAGCCTGCTCAAACGGGAATTGTATACTTTAAAGATCTCGGGACATGCTTTAATTCTCAAAATGTGCTTCTAATTGCTGTCCGTCAAGGTAACAATACAATAATAATATGCATGCATACACATAATACAGAATCTGATATATTATCAGGGTTCTATCTATAGGGGGGGCAGGGGGGAAGCTTCCCCCCCAAAGCACCCAGCTTCTCCCCCAAAGAAGAGTAGCAATAGCATTCTTCTGAATTATGTCAAAGAGTATACATGTTGTACCTAAAACACACTAGATCAGAGCTGCAACATGTACAAATACTGCAATTTGATTGGCTACTGACAGGTATATATATATCTCATAGTTACCTACAAGATTTTCATAGTCACCTACAAGTTTTGCCCTCTGGCTCTAGCAATACAAATCTATATGATCTAAACTTGTTAGATATTGTTTAGTCGGGTTCAATGTGATTTAGAAGACCTCAGGGCTCTCATAGAACCCTCGCTTCGCTCGGGATTCTATATTATGGAGTCCTTCAGTCTTCTAAGTCACACAGAAACCTCCTAAACAGTGTCTAACTAATACTTAATGGTTTGGAGGAGGGGGCTGTGCATGAAAGTGCCACGCCCCCTTCCACCCCAAACCAAAATTTCTAGATAGAACCCTGATTATCTTGGGCCACCAGCCAACTGGCAAGATAATGTGCAGGATAGATATTAAGGTTTTGAGGCTGGCTCACTTGAATTCTGAAATCAAAAGACAAGAAAGAGAGTCTAGAAAGGGGATGGGGAATATGAAGAGGGAGAGAGTAAGGAGAGAGAGAGAGAGAGAGAGAGCTAGAGCGAGAGAGAGACAGAGGAGGAGGAGGAGGGGGGTGTACACATATTATAATATTAATTATCCCTGTAAGATCAATTAGATCACTGATTATCTCGATACCTCAGTGATATCAAAGACGCAAAGGGTCAAATCTGGGCCATGGAGGGGGTGGGCTGCCGGTACATATGCTTCAGGGGATCATTGTGCTCCCCTTACTGAAATCAGGCCTACTTGTGAATTATTCTTCTGAAATCTGTGTTATTTTAATTTGGTTCTATCTTCTAACTTTCTATAGTATATATCTGTGGTCCATGGAGTGTGAATTGTTTATGCTATTAATTTTACTATAATTATGCCAATGACACACAAAGTACCCCGGTACATAACAAGTACGAAATAAATTGATAGATGAAGTAGGGATGGCAGGATCAAAAAGTACACAAACAAGATTCGGGATAATCACATCCACTAGCTATAGCTATAGTTACCATGATCCCTACGCTTGCTTTTCTCGATTGTCATGTGCCTATTGATGGTGACCCATCGGTGCTATATCCTTAGTTTGAATCTTCTATAATTATTAGCTATATGCATGTGGTTAGTTAATTAATTATTCCTGCGCCTACTCAAAAAGCAAGTGCAGGGATGTATAGTGGATGTGATTATCCCTAATCTTGTTTGCGTACTTTTTTACCCTGCCATATCCCTACTTCATCCATCAATTTATTTAATACTTGTTACTGTTCTTTTTTATTGTCCTCTGGGCAATTCATGTCTTTCAACACTAGCTACCTGGCATGGTTTGCCCGTTCAATGCTGGACTTTATTGTCAATGCATGGGTAAAACTGTGTCTGTGTTCATTCACTATAATATTATTCTCGTAGCTATCTTCTGTATAAATATGTAACTATTAGTATGTTCAGAAGAAATTTCAAAGATTTTCGTTCTTGCATAATAATAATATTATTATGTATACGTGTAGCTGATATCATGCATACACTCCCATCAGCATCAAAAGGTTGACCGGAGTATACGCATAATATTAATCAGGTTGCAAAACCACTAGTAGCTACTGGAAGACTCCATAGTGCATGGTTACCCTAAAGTTTGTCTATACATGTTTAACATGCTGACCAGACACATCCAAGCACACATGGATAGTCACTAGACAAAAATTTGGATTTCCTACATGTAGGAAATGTGTAGGATAGGGCAAGATTTTCAGTAAACATTTCATGTGTTTGCATGAAATTCTGCCATATTCTCTGCCGGATATGTGTAGGAAATGTAGGAAAATGTCATGTTTTGGTAACAGTGGACACTTGTGTCAAAGAAACAGGGAGTCTGCAAATAGTGGACTGGATTACTGGAATGGATTACTGGAATGGACTACTGGATTGATCTTTGACCTCAAATTTAGCCCAACAATATATTGGTATGTGCGCATAGGGAGAAGAGAGTGTAACTAAGATGTACATAATTTGCCACAAGTGTGATTGTTCACGTTCTAGTTCATATTCACGGTAAGTTAATAGCTATAGCAGATTTTGTGTACCCTTTTTTGTATGCAAATTGCTATAAAAGAACAGGTAGCTAGGTGGCACAGTAGCTGTACATGTACATCATGTAGCTAGCATGCAACAACTGAAAATGACAAGTGATTAATATGTATAACGAGTGTTGATAATAATCTCGCTCCCAGGAGGCTAGGTGTAGCCTCGTACACAGGCCCTTCTTCCTCCTCTAGAAGGGCCTGTGTACGAGGCTACGTGTAGGTTTTGATGGGCTGGAGATTTGAAGTTTAGTATGCCTCACCTATCCTGTATGTATCAATAATGAAGGGATTAGCTATTTCCTAACTGAATTCACTATTATGCTGAGAACCCCGTACTCCTGCCAGTTCTGCAAGCAGCTAATAGCTCAGGCTAGCTACGTGTCAGTATCATATCCCCCTCATCTCTATGACTCAATTTTATATCATCAAGGCCGCATGCGCAGTTACAGACTAGATCAAAGTACTCTGCAACTATAAAGAGGGTGCGGTAGCTTTAAACAAAACAGCTAGCTAATACGTACATGTAATATGCATGAAGTAGCTTGCCTGACATCTACTAGAATCCTACAAACTACCCACTTCTGGTGATCTATGCTACGCTTTAGATGAGCAAAATTGTGGCTAAATTTGAGGTCAAAGGTCAGTCCAGTAGCCCAGTCCACTGTTTACAGACTCCCAAAGAAACATGCATATTCTGTGCTATTAATTAAATTTCATATTTATTATTATTCAATGATTGTTCTTTACTTGTACATTAATTTTATATGTAATAGTTATTGACCAACTCCCAAGGTTTGTATGCAGTAGCTATAGAAGCACAAATCCTGAGGGCAAAGCCCGAGGGATGAGTGCTTTTATTACTGCATACAAAGCGAGGGATTGGTCAATAACTATTTTCTAGCCCATTATTTCCATGGATACAATAAACATGTTTTTAGCCCCCAAGAACTGTATGAATGTTTGCCCTGGCCCTCAGGAACTGTATAATTGGACATGAGCCCTACAAGGAGGGACTGTATCACATAATATTATACAATACCTTGTATACCTTAGTAACCACATAGCACTGACATCATTTTGTCACATGACTTCACCATGGCAACACTAAACGAGCATGTGCGTTGTATGATAAAATGGCGTATCGGAGGTGACCAATTGTGTGAAATGCACTGCATATACTATGTGGCCCATGCACGATTTACCAACTGTCATGATCACGCAACAGTAGTGTACCACGGACGTACGCTCAACAAAATGGAGTGGATTTATACTTGAACTAAGATGAGAGGTAGAAGCAGTTGTGAGTTAGCCCTGGATAGCTACTCCGTACTATGACTCTGAGTTGAAACAAGTTGGACTCTGAACTGAGATCATGTGACAATTTGCACTTTTTTTACAATTAATTTTTAAAAATTGCTGGTTGAGGCATACCTGCTTGTCTCCATGGGTATTTCAGGGTTTGATACTGATGGCTATTCTGGTGTAGATCATGAATATGTAAATTAAAAATCTTAAAATTTTATTTGCTCTGAGTTTAACTTTTTGTAATGTATTACATATAATATTATTATGGCATATCCGGGCCATCCCTACTTATAGAGTCTATACCGACTCTATGATTATAGCTAGAACAAACACACGTTAAATATTTGATGCTAATTTTTACAATAATAATAATTATTACCTATTGTGATTGCATGCAACCACCCCCCCCCCCCCCCCCCCCCCCAGTAAGCCGAACACCTTTTCCCTGCTTTTTAATGCACAGGAGCTGCAATGGATCTCAACGGATGTCTTAATCAAGTTGATGATGTATGGGGTATCATGTGGCCCAATACTATGCTCAATCATCTCAGTATTCAGCCATGTCCAAATCGTAATGGTCATGATGTGATAGGTAATATTATGATGGGAGTATTTCTACCATTATGATGCTGCATGCATGTGACAAAATTTCAGGAGAAGCCACTCGTTACTGTGATGCTGATGGTAGTTGGAGTGAGCCATCCGTTTTGAACTGTGTCTCCACCGTGTTTCTTGATATTGAACAACTTGTGAGTTATGGAGCTTATTTTGTGTCAAAAATCAGGAAGTTGATTTTTAGGGTGTTAAATACAATGTGATCAGGCAATATCAACTTTGAAATAAAATTTTCAGTTTGTTCTGTAGTTTAAACTTGATATTCAATTTGATTTTCTGTTTGATTAATAATTTTTCAATTTGATTTTCAATACGATCTTCAATTTGATTTTCCATTTGACTTTCTATTCAATTTTTGCTTTGACTTTCGATTATTCACATTCCATTATTCTATAACCCAAATCAGGTTCCAATTCTCACTTTCATTAGAGTGCAACGCTGTTTCTCAACAATAATTTATTTGCTTAGTGACCTTTATTAGTTTTTATTAGCAAGAATTAACCACTGCTGTGAGGTTCCCATCATTCGACTTGAGAGCGATATTTCACTAGGTCTTCCGTTTGTGCTGCATTGAATGTAATAATTTAAAAGGTCACCATGCAAGTTAAACGTAATAATTATTGTTGAGAGAGGATTGCACTCTAATGAAAATGACCAATGGAACCTGTTCTGGATTATAGAATAATGGAATATGAAACGATTGATAATTGAAGCAAAAATTGAACAGAAAATTAAGTGGAAAATCAAATTGAAGATCACATTGTGAAAATCAAATCAAAAATCGAATGGATTGATAATCAAATTAAAAATCAAATCGAAAATCGAATTGAAAATCAAATTGAAAATCAAATAACTACAAATAAACTGAAAACTTCATTTCGCAGTTGATATTGCCCGATCACATTATTATATTTCACATTCTAAATCAAAATTCTGATTTTTGACACAAAATAAGCTCCATATAGCTCTCTTAGGGGCATTTATTTAATATACTATAAAGTTTCACTATAGTAGACTGTCACAATAACTTAAACCAGTAAAGTATTTAACAATTACTGCATATATCCATGACAAATTCATTATAGTTTTTGCAATTATTGTATAATATAGGCTCAGAGTATTCTCAATACATCAGAACTTGAGATGCGGATCTCTCTGAATGACATGATCATACAACAACTAACGCAAGTTACTGAGCCTCAGATTCACTCACTACTACCAAATGATCTTCAAATCTCAACCAGAGTCCTCTCGACCATAATCAGCGTACTGGAGGAAAACGACAACACAACTAATGACTCAGAGGTGATTGCATGGATATTATTAAATTCTACTAAAATATATAGCGATTAATAATAATAATAATTATTATTATTATTATTATTTTGAATGTGCAGGATGTAGTTGATGTTTTCAATAACCTATTGGATGAGAACAATAGGGAAGGATGGAGTGTATTACAGGCTGTAAGTTTATTGTGCAAATCACTCCTATAACTATTACAATTAATGCCATCTTCCTGAAATTAGCCACGTGCATGCATGCATGAATAGAGTATAGCTACTAACATTATTTTTGCATACTAGAATGAACTTGTTAATGGAAGTGAGAAACTACTGAGCAATGCTGAGAGATATGCTAAGGTGGTAGCTACCTCAGCAAGCATGCGCACCTCTGAAGATCAGAGCAACCAGACGAGGAGAACCCTCTCCCGAACTAATATTGGCAATGCTGTGTACTTGCATGATTCTAAAGCTAAAGACCTAGCTAGTATAAGATAATTATTATTGGCAACAATACAGTGCATTAATTGCCGTAGTAAATAATCATGACTATCTTCTTTACAGTTATTTCAGTTGAGCAGATAAACAGGAGTTCATCATCTGACTTGCACTTTCCAATAAACACTGATTTGGTCAAATATACTGCTAGCACAGACCTATCATCAGAAATAACCATACCAATGTCATTTGTGGATAAGACAGTTCGCAAGATGAATAGTATGTTATTATGAATAATTATCACGTTCAAGCTTTGAGTTACTCTTCTGTTGTATTATTCAGTGACAGATTCTGATTTTGAAGTTGTATCTGTCTCCTTCATTCTGTTTCGGTTCCTACCAATGGGGGATTTCATTCCATCAAACTCAGCCTCTCCCAAAGAAAACAAATGTGTCACTCAAAGACAACCAACACAGACTCGCTCCGCCTCAGATATCATTTCAGCACAGATTGGATTACTAAGTACCACTGGGAATGTCTCATATGCTTCAAATCGATTCCCAGAGATTGAAAACTTAATCAAGATGAATTTCACATTTCGCAGTATTGACAATAATTCATCATATCTCTGCACCTTTTGGAATTTTTCTGATCCGTAAGTTACACATCGGTGATGCGTGCATGGTATCCATGTTATTCCATGTATGCATGATTATGTACAGGATTGGAAGTGGTAACTGGGCAGCTGCTGGAGTAGCAACGGAGGACATTAGAGTCACTGGAAATCTAACAGCTGTACAGTGTTCTAGTGAACATCTCACAAGCTTTGCTGTTTTAGTTGATGTAGCGGGAGGATTAAGGGTAAGCTGTGTACGGTGGCTGTGGCACAACTCAAACTTAATGGCATAGTGAGTCATTGCTAATTGAGAGTATATATAGTAGTATAAAGATGTATACTATTTCATTCGATCATGATCAAAATTAATGAAATAGTAATCATGCAGTTTCATAATGTGCATGTAGGCAGTAGGAACTAGTGAGAAGGTAGCACTTCAAATTGTGTCCTATATTGGATGTGGCATTTCCATGACATTCCTCATAGCAACAATAATCTTCTTCCTTCTGTATCGGTAAGCCACGACGATTATGAATAAAAAAAACTTATTCACTGCTTGCCATGGTACTTTTTACAGGAAGAAATTATTCACCTCTGTCAATTTCTTTATTCACCTTAATCTATCAATTTCCTTACTGCTGGCTCTTGCAGTGTTTGTATTTGGAATTGAAACAGCAACTGCAAGTCATGTGAGTGTACAGAAAATGAATGTTGTATACAGTACCGGTACCATATTCTCATGCATAATCATCTGTTGTGGTGCATGTGTATAATGAAACGCATTACTAGGCAAATTTTGATTGCCTATAATAATATAGGGGATCAATATCCCCAGTTTATTAACGCTTATAATTATTATAACTTAATAACTTTATCCCCACACAACCTCATGCCAGATTCTGTGCATTGTGGTGGCAGCCCTGTTGCACTATTTCTTTCTCTCTGCATTCTGCTGGATGCTTTGTGAGGGGATCATGCTCTATCTCTTGCTGGTGGTCGTCTTCAGTAAAATGGCAAAACGATGGTGGCCATTCATCATCATCGGCTACTGTATGTTTAATAGTAATAATACTCCGGCATGCACACTATCAGTCCTTCCCAGTGATTAATTATACTATTGATGACTCGATGGCTGAGGCCGACTTCATGCATTCCCACACCTTGAAGATAAAAAAGTAATGATTCGGAACTCTTTCATAGGCGGTTTTAGGGGGATTTCCGAGGTTCAGTCTAGAAACCCTTTACCAGCTATCTGGGTACTATTAATTTTAATGCTCGCTACACAAATTACTGTGAATAGAATTACAGATGCCCTTAACTTGTCATAACGGCATTCATTATTATGCAGTTCCAGCAATACCAATAGTGGCTGTTACTGTTGGTGTGAGGTACAAGTACTATGGAGTTAGGGGAGCATGTGGAGATTTGCTATAGTACGTCTTGTGCATATTACTGGCTATTACCTATACCTAAAAATTAATTTATGTGTAGCTGCTGGCTTTCTGTTGACCGCGGTACCATTTTTGGCTTCATTGGACCCATGATACTCATACTTTTGGTGAGTCTATTATTGCCAAATAGAGTAACTATTGCAATTATTCATGCACCGGTACCTCAATAACTTAATAATATTATTAGCTATCTACTTACATAATAGATCAATATCATGTTTTTAATGCTTGCACTGCGCGCACTTTGGAGGAGCAAAAGAGAACAGCTTGAAAGGACAAAAGATAAAAAAGCTACACAGAAATTGGCAAGGTGGAGTCTGCATGACATCGATCAGACTGATGACAATTCTACAGCTACAGCTATTATTATAGGCTAAGCTATTAGTAATAGTTGCAGCTGTAGTATACAAGATTTGAGCATTCATTTAGCTATATATGTGCATACTTACATAATTATAATAATGCATGTCTATAATACATCAACATGCATGCAGGGCTTTGTTTGTAGCCTCAGTTGTACTCTTGCCCCTTCTCGGACTCACCTGGGGGTTTGGAATTCTCACTGTGAATGCCAACTCAACTGTTTTTGCATGGCTTTTCACAATCTTCAACTCACTCCAGGTATATCATTTAATGTTGCTGCTACTTAGACTGAGTCTAATGTGGCATAGCTATATACACAAAAATTAATACAATGACATTGTCATAATAACAACAGTTAGGGGGCTTGTCCAATTGAAAGTCCTTGTGGAAAATTAACGTCATTATGAGTTGGGGGGGGGGGGGTCTTGGTCCATGACATTTTACAACTGCATTGTCAGCAGACTTTAGTTTTAGTTGTGATTATGCATTCTTGTGGTTGAACAAGTCTAGACATGTAGCTAAAAGTGTACACGTATAGATATACAGGCAAGCAAGATACTGTCAAAGAAGCACAGGTATGCAATGAATCCATGAAGGCATAGCTAGCATTGTATAATACCGAATGTGTAGGCTAAATGGAGCAGAATCAGAGTTTCAGTGTCAATTGAATCAATACTGAAATGCTGTGACATTAAGGGGGGAGGGAGGTAAAATGTTAACCCCATAATGATGTTAATTTTTCCACAAGGACTTTGGACAAGCCCCCTTACTGCATTATGTTTTATAGGGAATGTTTATTTTCTTCTTCCATGTTGTACAAAGTGATAAGGTGAGTATATTATTATAGTAGAATATTAACAGTTTGAAGCAGTGTTATGCAATAATAATTATTATGGCTTCACCAATACATATCATGATAATAAATCACAGGTTTGGAGTAGAATTAGTGCAGTAATGAGGAATCTGAAGACAAAGTGCCTTAATTCCAAATCAGCTGGTCCAGGAAATAGTAAGGGATTTTTCATGCAGCATATTATTATTGCTCAACATCTGATTCATAGGTATAGATAGCTAGCTATAATAATGAGGAAATATTCAATAGAAGAAAATTATCACCACTTGAATTTTTGCCACTTAGCTGCTCTCATTAATGTTGGTGAAATTTTTAATAATTGCGTTTCTGCGAAAGGTTGCTGGGATTTTATCCATGCGAAAATTTTCACATATTAATATACCATGACAGTGTAACATTTTAATTTAATACAATGTCATGTACACTAAATTTAATAGCAGGTTTCAAAATGACAAGGACAGATCCTTATTCCAGTAATCAGAACACTTGCAAGACTAATGCATCGAAGTCTGGGTATGATAGCAAGGTAATAATTTATTTGCATATTAAACTATAATAATATTGATGTTAAAAGATCTAGACCCATGCATGCAATTGTCAATTCCATTGAAGATACAATGGTATGGCATTGCTTCTTTAACTAAGTATCCATTTTACTGAAGTATAATAGAATTACCCGGTATATATTATTATCAGGAGTACATTACTAGTAATGTACTCCTGTTATTATGCAGGGACATATTATTATTAGATTATATTTCCTGAACTTCCTACAGAAATTTGTCAGTATGGCAGCTTAACACGAAAATTCACCTAGTAATATATTTTCCATAATAATAATAATATTTATGACACTGTGGCAAAAAGTGTGCTAGGCTGCTAGCTATTATTATACAGTTAGATTTTCAGATTGGTGTTTCTTTTTAAGCCTTGCAAGAGTTATCAAAACATAATTATTATAGAACCGAGCTCATATGCATAATATAATACAGAATACTGAGATTCTCAATAATTGTTCTTCATGCATACATAATAATAATATAATCAATTCTAGCTACATATAATAATATTATTGTGCAATAATGATACTCTGTGATGCATGTACAGACAATAATGATGAGTCGGCATCAAAACTTGACATTGCTAAAAAAAAAACAACAATGATCAACAAATTTAAATAAGATTAAACAGGTACACTACTAATCATTATTATCATGTCAGTTGTACAGAATATCTGAATATACTCCAGCAAAGATGACCAATATGATCAGTAGAAGCAGGCAGACCATCAAGCCAATGTCATAGATTTAGCTGATTCTATAGTAGGCACTGATGTTGAGAAGTCGCTGCCTTGATCGTTCAAGCTTGTTCGGTCTCTACAATAGAAAAATTTAACAAGGAATGCATATCATAATAATACTATCTTCTAAACTGATTAAATACCATGTACCGTAGTTCGAGATGCCAAAGAAATACGGTGAGATCATTATTCTCCTGCCATAACTCTAACAAATTTGCTATAATTATTATGGAAGCCGAGAAGGGCAATTTCGTTCGATTCCACAACCCGCAACCCGTATCCCGCACCTTGCGGGATGCGGAGCTCCGCATCCCGCATCCCACAAAATTAACTTTCAAGTGTCCAACTATAACGTATGGCGGATAGCTAGCTGGTTAAATTTATCGATGAGAGCTACGGTTTTGTGCTGGAGCTGCCCGGCAGCTACGAAGGTCTATAAAATAATATTCAAGAGTGCCGTGGCGATTAATGCCTCTATAGTATTAAGGCCATTCAAAGGGGCGTGGCTAAAAGATCGTGAAAGCATAGCTAACTTTTTCAGTGCTAGAATTTACATGAAAGTGATCGATAATCACTACTAGCTATAGCTATCATCCAGCAGACGGCGTAGCTACTTGAGGTGTCTATAGTCTATGCTTTCTGCCTGGGCCCGAGGTCTGCTTCGATTAATTACGTCATCTGTTTATCGTTGGCGCAGCGCCACGCCCTTGGCTTACTAGATACTAGACTATTACGTAGCTTAGCCTACTTGCTGTCACAGTGTCAGCCCCAAACATGTACAGCCGATGATGTACAGCAATGACTAATCTGAAGTTTATACTCAGATATACTGTTACACTAGCTAGCTCAAGCTTGAGTGCGGGATGTGGGATGCGGGATGCGGGCTCTGCATCCCGCATCCCGCATCCCCTTTTCTATATATCCTGCCACCACCACAATCACCATTATCGTTAATGTAATTTGCTATTATTGTAGCTTTTGCACTAAATAACTCTATTACTAATTTATTATCATACATAGTCACCCTTATCCTGAGTTTCTTTTGGCTACATTGGCTATTGAACCAGTATGGGATCAGATCAGTGACACATGACAACAGACGTACATAAAATTAGGCCTCATAATATTTATTAAGTCACTCCCTGTGACAAGCAAATACATGTACCTTGCAATGTGATAGAGCTGTGTCTGTGGTGCTGCATTTGACTTGGCAATGAACTCAACCCTTTCCTCTTCTGCCGGACCTGCGATCCCAGCCATGTTACCTGCCACTGATTTCTTTGATATCACCATCTTCCACCATCGAGCTAGCAGTGCAGAGTAATCACACCGAACAATGACACATGCAGCTCTTCTGGACTAAGTTGTTGTTCAAGATCTACACTAGATTTCTCTTCAAAAATACAGTCAGTGAGCCCTCCACGATCACATGACAAGGCCAGATCATGTTTGAGTCTTTTTGCTTGGGGAGGTGACCCAGAGGAGGATGTGGTGGCAGAGAGTGAGCTCGACTCAGATGGTATTAATACATTATCCGAGTTGTCAACCCTGGGTCTAGTTTCAGGAGCATGAAGAGGAGGCCATGTATCGAGATATTCCACGTTTTTCTCCATTTAAAGCACACCTATCGCTAGAGCCCCACCCACACACCCAGTTCACCACTCATGCGCACATGCCAGTGTGATGCATGTGTATTAATTAAAATGCGCGCACTGACTAACTTGTATATAGATAAGTTGCCAACTTTACATGGAAATTAACTTTTCACTTGTGTGTGACAGTTATGGGACAAAGCCTCGAAACTCAGATCCTGCGTGTGTGTAGCTAGCTACTTGTACCTCTTCTATGACCTAGTGGTATTATTAATAATTACGATGACTTGTGTGTGTATAGCTACTGTGAAAGTCAATATTATGATGTACAATGTATGTGTATACTATGAAATTAAAGTCAACATGTGCAAGTGATAAGGTATTAATGACAATAACTCTACTATTGCAGTATCATAGCGATAAAACTGATGATAATATGATGTAAGTGATAATTATCTTACAATCATAATATCGGCCGGGATACAATTACAACCATGCTAGTGCTACTGTAGCAGATTAAGACACTGTGAAAACAACACTATGAATTCTCTTTTTTTCTTCATCATGTTATCCATGACATCCTTTGGAAAAATTCGGTCATTTTCATGGCCTCTGTGGATTCAAACTGAAAGCTGTCATGAGAGAATCGTTATCTGTGAACGCTACGTCAGTAGCAATCCAACATGCTCAGATCAAGCTGGACACTTAAGTAGCAATGGATTTAGGATTATAGACGGGAAAAATGAAGTCGAAATTGAAGGAACATCTATATTTTTTCAACCTGATGGTGATTTGACCTTGGGGGGAAGTGTATGGATGACAATAATTGATCTAAAGGAGGGAACATCTTTACTTACCACCTCTAACAACATTGACCTGATCGATTGTCCAGCAAGACTTATTGTAACATTAGGTGCCATAATCAAGGCAAATTACAGTTTTGTTTGTGGAAATGACTCAGAAGTTGTAGAGCCTACTCAAACAGGAATTGTATACTTTAAAGATCTCGGGACATGCAATAATTCTCAAAATGTGCTTCTAATTGCTATCCGTCAAGGTAATAACAAAATATTATAGCTAATAGTGATTTATGCGTAGTGTAGATATATCTTGAATTGGGCCACCACCCAACTGGTAGGACAATGTGCAGGGTAAAAATTCAGTATTCTAGGTATTGGGGCTGGCTCACTTGATTCAGACAGAATTATAATATTATTCTGAAAATCAAATGAGTATTAAGACAAGGAAGAGGAGAAAGAGAGTCTAGAAAGGGGATGAGGAATAAAGAGGGAGAGAGTAAGGACAGAGAGAGACAGAGAAGGAGGAGGAGGGAGGTGTACACATATAATATTAATAGTCCCTATATAAGATAAATTAGATCACTGATATTTCAATGCCTCACTGAGTGATATCAAAGATGCAAAGGGTCAAATCCGGACCATGGAGGGGGGAGACGGCTGCCTGTATATATATGCTTCAGGGGGATTATTGTGCTGGCTTCCCCTTATTCCGGCCCGTTCATGAAACCGGGCCTAGCTACTTGTGGATTATTCTTCTGAAACCTGTGTTATTTTGATTCTATAACTTTTATCTTATTGCTCATGACATGCACTATGCATACAGTGATAGTATGACATTGTTTTTTGATATGAAAGATCAAAATTTATCCATTTTTGTGAAAGCTAGCTATGCGTTGTATATTATATTGCTTTGGGAAAGAGTTGCTAATACCTGTTTATTTTCGAAGCTGTCGACTGTTGAATAATTCTGAGATTCTAAATTATTCAACAGTCAACAAATTGTCTTATTAATTTATACTATGCAAAATGTAATAGTGGAAAGCTGCAATAGTGAGCAAATTGATACTGAAAATGCTGGTCTCCATGGGAACAAGGCGTTTATGATAATTTATAAACACCTTGTACTGGTATTATACTCAGAGCTCATTAATTAAGGAATACACCTATAACATTAATTGGCATTATAATAGCTAGCTATACAGAGATCAGTAGTATCCATGGTCTGTGGAGTGTGAATTGTTTATGCCATTTACTATTATGTCAATGATACACGAAGTATATAGCTAGTTTAATAAAGAATGAATACATTATACAGTTAAATATTTGATGTTAATTTTTAGGATGATTGTGACCTCAGACAGGAATAATGTTATATTATTATTGTGATTGTATGTAGTAAACCACCGCCCACCACCACCCCCCTCCCCCGTAAGTCCAACACCCTTAAATTTTTCTTCCTTTCAATTAATGCACAGGAGCTGCAATGGACCTCAATGGATGTCTTAATCAAGTTGATGTTTGGGGTATCATGTGGCCCACTACTATGCTCAATCATCTCAGTGTCCAGCCATGTCCAAATCGTAATGGTCATGATGTGATAGGTAACATTATATGATGGGAGTATTTCTTATATCCCTAATATTGTGATGCTGCATGTATGTGACAAAATTTCAGGAGAAGCCACTCGTTACTGTGATGCAGATGGTAGTTGGAGTGAGCCATCCGTTTTGAACTGTGTCTCTGCCGTGTTTCTTGATATTGAACAACTTGTGAGTGCTGTGTGCAATGGACTGCATAAGAACATAATAATATTATTATTGTGGCACATACACACAGAGAAAGCCAATCCAAATATAGCTAGCTAGTTCAAGTATTAACTGAGGTATTATCCAAAATGCCCAAAATGGCCGAAAATTATGACACTATAGGATTCATATACTATGATAATCATTATACTGTAGCACTCTGCCAAGTTTATTAGTGCATGTGAATACTCTGCAGTTAATGAAACATAGAATAGCTTCAGATTCAAGTAAATTAGGGGCTGCCTCAGAGTCTATACACATGATTACACATTTATTTAGTGCACTGTGGTAGCTTTCATGCATTGGCCATGGGTCTATATAATAATAATATTATATATTATTATATCCATGCATAGCGAGAGAGAAAGAGAAAGAGCTCGAAATTTCTTAAGGGCATTAAATTTATTTAGAGTATAATATAATACTAAGAGTTTCACTAGTAGACAATAACTTAGACCTGTATAAAATATTTAGTTATTACTGCATTTATATAATATGTCTATGATAAACTCTAGATCTATTACTGTACAGTTTTGCAATTATTATGATAGGCTCAGAGTATTCTCAATACATCAGAATTTGAGATACGGATCTCTCTGAATGACATGATCATACAACAACTAACACAAGTTACTGAGCCTCAGATTCACTCACTCCTACCAAATGATCTTCAAATCTCAACCAGAGTCCTCTCGACCATAATCAGTGTACTGGAGGAAAATGACAACACAACTGACTCAGCGGTGCACGATTAACACTTTTTATTAGCTAGGTATTAATAATTAAAATTAATGTACATGCAGAATGTGGTTGATATTTTCAACAACCTATTGGATGAGAGTAATAGGGAAGGATGGAGTGTACTACAGGCTGTAAGTTAGCTAACTATAAATCAAATATGCACTCACCGACAAGAGTATAACAAATGGAGTACCTATATCAATGATTGTACACTAGAATGAACTTGTTAATGGAAGTGAGAAACTATTGAACAATGCTGAGAGATATGCTAAGGTGGTAGCTACCTCAGAAAGCACCTCTGAAGATCAGAGCAACCAGACAAGGAGAACTCTCTCCCGGACTAATATTGGTAATGCTGTGTATTTACAAAATTAATTGTCAATAATTCTAAAGCTAAAGAGCTTTAGATCCTACTTGTAACAAATACAGTGATCTGATTGGTTGAACTGCAGTATCTATCCTTCATAAAAAAACCTTGTAAGCCCCATAAAAGACCTTGTAAGCTCCATAAAAAAACCTGGTAAATTTTGTTTGCCTATGGCTAGTTTGTTGCTAGGCAGTTGTTATATACAAAGCTGTTGGGCATTGTTGCTAGGATCTAAAGTAGTTAGACACTGTTTAGTCGGTTTCTACGTGATTTAGAAGACCTCAAGGCTCAGTAGAACCCTCGCTTCGCTTGGGATTCTACACAGAGCCCTTCAGTCTTCTAAATTACATAGAAATCTCCTAAACAGTGTCTAACTATTATATAAGCTACTGTCAACAACATAGTGCATTGTCATAGTAATGTGTATATAGCCATATATACCTTCTCTACAGTTATTTCAGTTGAGCAGATAAATAGGATTTCATCATCTGACTTGCAATTTCCAATAAATACTGATTTAGTCAACTATACTGCTAGCACAGATTTCTCATCAGAAATAACCATACCAATGTCATTTGTTGATGAGACAATTCGCAAGATGAATAGTATGTTATCCTGAATAAACATCACAATCACACTAAGTCTTTAAGTTACTCTTCTGTTGTTATTCAGTGACAGATTCTGATTCTGAAGTTGTATCTGTCTCCTTCATTCTGTTTCGGTTCCTACCAATGGGGGATTTCATTCCAGCAAACTCAGCCACTCTCAAAGAAAATAAATGCAGAGCTCAACAACAATCCACACAGAGTCACTCCGCCTCAAATATCCTTTCAGCCCAGATTGGATTATTAAGTACTACTGGGAATGTCTCGTATGCTTCAAATCGATTCCCAGAAATCGAAAATCTAATTAAGATGAACTTCACATTTCCCAGTATTGACAATAATTCATCATATCTATGCACATTTTGGAATTTTTCTGATCTGTAAGCTACACGCTACGTGACATTATAAGTAATGCACGGATGGTATCCATGTACAATAATATTATTATGTACGATATTTTATAATTGTGTACAGGATTGAAAGTGGTAACTGGGCAACTGCTGGAGTAGCAACAGATGACATTAGAATCATTGGAAATCTGACTACTGTACAGTGTTCTAGTGCACATCTCACAAGCTTTGCTGTTTTAGTTGATGTAGCGGGAGGATTAAGGGTAAGCTGTGTACGGTGGCTGTGGCAAAACTAAAAATTAAGGGCATAGTGAGTCATTGCTAATTGAGAGCATAGTAGTATAAAGATGTATACTATTTCATTCGATCATGATCAAAATTAATGAAATAGTAATCATGCAGTTTCATAATGTGCATGTAGGCAGTAGGAACTAGTGAGAAGGTAGCACTTCAAATTGTGTCCTATATTGGATGTGGCATTTCCATGACATTCCTCATAGCAACAATAATCTTCTTCCTTCTGTATCGGTAAGCCACGACGATTATGAATAAAAAAAACTTATTCACTGCTTGCCATGGTACTTTTTACAGGAAGAAATTATTCACCTCTGTCAATTTCTTTATTCACCTTAATCTATCAATTTCCTTGCTGCTGGCTCTTGCAGTGTTTGTATCTGGAATTGAAACAGCAACTGCAAATCATGTGAGTGTACAGAAAATGAATGTTGTATACAGTACAGGTACCATTCTCATGCATAATCATCTGTTGTGGTGCATGTGTATAATGAAACGCATTACTAGGCAAATTTTGATTGCCTATAATAATATAGGGGATCAATATCCCCAGTTTATTAACGCTTACAATTATTGTAACTTAATAACTTTATCCCCACACAACCTCATGCCAGATTCTGTGCATTGTGGTGGCAGCCCTGTTGCACTATTTCTTTCTCTCTGCATTCTGCTGGATGCTTTGTGAGGGGATCATGCTCTATCTCTTGCTGGTGGTCGTCTTCCACTACTGGATATAGTTTATTGGAAAATTATAATAATAGTGTTGAAAAAGTGTTAACATTGATGACATTGTATCTGAAAATTGTATTAAACATGGATGTTTTCCAACATGCTATCCTGAGTTCATGTTGGAAATTTTGGAGAGTATGAGAATCATATAGGAAATAATTGATGTTCATGTAGGAATATTTGAGAGTGTGAGAATCGTATAGGAAATAAGATTCAGCTACATCTGATTTGTATCAGAAATGTTATCAGTGTTGGAATTCGAAAGAGTGCGTGTTTTACCACGGTGTTGGAAAAGCAACCAAAATTTTTGAGTGTTGGAAAAATATCATTCCGAGTTCATGTAGGAATTACCACGGTGTTGGAAAAGCAACCAAAATTTTTTGAGTGTTGGAAAAATATCATTCCGAGTTCATGTAGGAATTACCACGGTGTTGGAAAAGCAACCAAAATTTTTTGAGTGTTGGAAAAATATCATTCCTAGTTCATGTAGGAATTATCACGGTGTTGGAAAAGCAACCAAAATTTTTGAGTGTTGGAAAAATATCATTCCGAGTTCATGTATAGGAATTTTCTAGAGTGTGAGAATCGTATAGGAAATAGTTATTAAGTGTTGGAAACATTTAAATTCAATAATAATGTGTGAATTGTATTGCAAAAGTGTTGAAAAGTAGTGCATGTGCAAGGCATGTGATCCAAGCTGAGTCAGCAATATTCAAAATCTATTGTGTCAAACATGCCGGGCTCTCTATAAGGAAGGCCTTGAGTAGTGGAGATCTACACATTGAAAATGAGTACCTGAGGAAAGGAGGATCGATTCGGGTTTGTCTGCAAACTTAGAGTTCAGGCAGGAGGTAAGCTACAAATCACGTATGCATGCACTGGCAGCGGTGCCGGGATGCTTTATAAAATTATACACAGAAACTAGATTTACACGGTCATGTTTATCGTGAAGGATGTAGCCTCAAGGATAGCTAACTATAGTCTAGCGAGCTAAACCCTCTCTCGCTCGCCACACTAAGAAGCGAGCGAGAGTTTAAGCCAAAATACGCCCAAGCACCAACCGAGAATACTATTCGTGAAGACGCCTCCTGTTCGGCTTGGTGGTCCCAGTAAGAACATCAATGGCCATAGAGACTGCTGGGCTTTGGATCGTTTTAATACGCATACAGTTCGTATTAGCTGAACTGCAATTGTCAAAGGTGTTGATCATTTATTGAATATGCTACTGACTTACAGGTGCATTTGGACTATAAAAGTTTGTCTCAAAATAGATGTCAGTACAGAACCAAGAAGACGGTGATGGATGGAGTTTTGTAGAAGCTGGTTCGAGGAAATCCTGACACGTTAAGATCTTAGCTGCAGGAGATGGCGAGCGACGCCGGTCCTTTGAGTTCAGAAGCAGTCGACCCATCACCAGAGGTGGAGGAATCAACCCTTTCCAACTCCACTAACTTGAAGTTAGTTTGTGTATGTGTGCGTGTGCAAATGGATGCGTGTGTATGTGGATGTGAATCATGCCCTTCGGGACAACCCTTGTGCGTATCTGTACGAATTTGCACTAATTATGATTGAGATTGTGTAGCTAAGTTTGCACATATGGGGTAGTACTACAACTAAAATTAATGTTAATTATAGTAGCGATTCCGGACGCCGGATTTTTCGGCTCGATATCACAAAGTGGCGGCAATAGCAATTCATACGGTTAAGGTGTCAATAGCTTCCTCTCGATGAGGCCTATTCAGCGCTGGATGTTTCTTATTGAAAGGACAAAGCTTGTTCGAGTTACGCACTAAAATAGATTTTTACATACAAATTTCCATAGAGCTAAAAATCAAAATCGCAAAGCATGTGGTAAACCGATTAGCTTGATTCAAGGTTCAGAAGAAAGGCCATTCACTCAGCTAACTCGTAGTTTGTGTTTCCTGTTCATAGCTAATTCCATTGCCAAGTTATGGCTGCTTTTATATTGCCACAGGTCGATCGTCCGGAAACGCTAATTTTAAGTGGGTGAGTGTACACATGTACTTGCAGTTATTGATAGGTATATTTCTAAAATTTCTATAGTGACACTGTGCCCAAGGGAGTAGTCCTGGGATCTACAACATTAATTTTATCAAGTCCCTGATGAAAATTAATGGTAAGTCGTACACTTTTAATATTATATGACATTACTAATAATAAATAATAATTATGTATTCTAACCAATTTGCAGGTATGTATACAGAATATTATATTAAAGGGAATGACTGGCCGTGAAGACCAGGAGCCGGAGGGCCAATCCCACCCAGGTGGATCGCCTCATTTACAACGAATAAGGTTAATAATTAACTTGATCGTGAATTGCTATAATAATATCTATAATATATTATGACATGTACATGCATATTAAAATTTTATCCATCACAATGCATGCTCAATATATTCTTTATTTAATCCTTATCACTTCATTCATTATAATATTATTATTATTATTCATGATTCTTTTCACTTCATCACTATTATAATAATATTATGATCTATGTATATCATTATTTTCCTTGTGATCATTAATATTATATTATTTTTATTTAGTGATTATCATTTTATTTCCAATATTATTATAACACGTTTTTAACATATCTGAACCGTGATTTCCAATTGAATTACAATATATTTTCCAACAATACCCAAGAATAGATATAAAACCAACAGGGTAATTTCAACAGTATTATCATACTTTTCCAGTGGTATCGCAATGGTTTCCCAAGAAAAACGCGCGCATAATTTCGCACACTTCTCCACTACAATTCCTACTATTAGAATTACCCCTGATCTGTGGAAAATTCATATACTTTCAAAACACATTTCCTACAGCATTTTCCAGTAGTGTTCAGTCAAATGGCAAAACGATGGTGGCCATTCCTCATCATCGGCTACTGTATGTTTAATAGTAATAATACTCCGGCATGCACACTATCAGTCCTTCCCAGTGATTAATTATACTATTGATGACTCGATGGCTGAGGCCGACTTCATGCATTCCCACACCTTGAAGATAAAAAAGTAATGATTCGGAACTCTTTCATAGGCGGTTTTAGGGGGATTTCCGAGGTTCAGTCTAGAAACCCTTTACCAGCTATCTGGGTACTATTAATTTTAATGCTCGCTACACAAATTACTGTGAATAGAATTACAGATGCCCTTAACTTGTCATAACGGCATTCATTATTATGCAGTTCCAGCAATACCAATAGTGGCTGTTACTGTTGGTGTGAGGTACAAGTACTATGGAGTTAGGGGAGCATGTGGAGATTTGCTATAGTACGTCTTGTGCATATTACTGGCTATTACCTATACCTAAAAATTAATTTATGTGTAGCTGCTGGCTTTCTGTTGACCGCGGTACCATTTTTGGCTTCATTGGACCCATGATACTCATACTTTTGGTGAGTCTATTATTGCCAAATAGAGTAACTATTGCAATTATTCATGCACCGGTACCTCAATAACTTAATAATATTATTAGCTATCTACTTACATAATAGATCAATATCATGTTTTTAATGCTTGCACTGCGCGCACTTTGGAGGAGCAAAAGAGAACAGCTTGAAAGGACAAAAGATAAAAAAGCTACACAGAAATTGGCAAGGTGGAGTCTGCATGACATCGATCAGACTGATGACAATTCTACAGCTACAGCTATTATTATAGGCTAAGCTATTAGTAATAGTTGCAGCTGTAGTATACAAGATTTGAGCATTCATTTAGCTATATATGTGCATACTTACATAATTATAATAATGCATGTCTATAATACATCAACATGCATGCAGGGCTTTGTTTGTAGCCTCAGTTGTACTCTTGCCCCTTCTCGGACTCACCTGGGGGTTTGGAATTCTCACTGTGAATGCCAACTCAACTGTTTTTGCATGGCTTTTCACAATCTTCAACTCACTCCAGGTATATCATTTAATGTTGCTGCTACTTAGACTGAGTCTAATGTGGCATATATACACAAAAATTAATACAATGACATTGTCATAATAACAACAGTTAGGGGGCTTGTCCAATTGAAAGTCCTTGTGGAAAATTAACGTCATTATGAGTTGGGGGGGGGGGGGTCTTGGTCCATGACATTTTACAACTGCATTGTCAGCAGACTTTAGTTTTAGTTGTGATTATGCATTCTTGTGGTTGAACAAGTCTAGACATGTAGCTAAAAGTGTACACGTATAGATATACAGGCAAGCAAGATACTGTCAAAGAAGCACAGGTATGCAATGAATCCATGAAGGCATAGCTAGCATTGTATAATACCGAATGTGTAGGCTAAATGGAGCAGAATCAGAGTTTCAGTGTCAATTGAATCAATACTGAAATGCTGTGACATTAAGGGGGGAGGGAGGTAAAATGTTAACCCCATAATGATGTTAATTTTTCCACAAGGACTTTGGATAAGCCCCCTTACTGCATTATGTTTTATAGGGAATGTTTATTTTCTTCTTCCATGTTGTACAAAGTGATAAGGTGAGTATATTATTATAGTAGAATATTAACAGTTTGAAGCAGTGTTATGCAATAATAATTATTATGGCTTCACCAATACATATCATGATAATAAATCACAGGTTTGGAGTAGAATTAGTGCAGTAATGAGGAATCTGAAGACAAAGTGCCTTAATTCCAAATCAGCTGGTCCAGGAAATAGTAAGGGATTTTTCATGCAGCATATTATTATTGCTCAACATCTGATTCATAGGTATAGATAGCTAGCTATAATAATGAGGAAATATTCAATAGAAGAAAATTATTACCACTTGAATTTTTGCCACTTAGCTGCTCTCATTAATGTTGGTGAAATTTTTAATAATTGCGTTTCTGCGAAAGGTTGCTGGGATTTTATCCATGCGAAAATTTTCACATATTAATATACCATGACAGTGTAACATTTTAATTTAATACAATGTCATGTACACTAAATTTAATAGCAGGTTTCAAAATGACAAGGACAGATCCTTATTCCAGTAATCAGAACACTTACAAGACTAATGCATCGAAGTCTGGGTATGATAGCAAGGTAATAATTTATTTGCATATTAAACTATAATAATATTGATGTTAAAAGATCTAGACCCATGCATGCAATTGTCAATTCCATTGAAGATACAATGGCATGGCATTGCTTCTTTAACTAAGTATCCATTTTACTGAAGTATAATAGAATTACCCGGTACACTGTAAAAACAAACGTGTTATTTTAACACGCGTTCGCGTGTCATTTGATTGTCCCCTCAAATAGCACACCATACACGTGTGTTGATAAAGCACGCATGCTATCCCCTTGTATGTTAAACCAGCACGCATGCTCATACCCTTGTATGTTAAATTGACATAATGTAAAAAGGTAAATTTAACACACAAGTTATTATTACACACATGATGACATG
Source organism: Cliona cf. orientalis (assembly GCA_963930775.1). Taxonomy (NCBI): domain Eukaryota; kingdom Metazoa; phylum Porifera; class Demospongiae; order Clionaida; family Clionaidae; genus Cliona; species Cliona cf. orientalis. The sequence goes on from OZ005695.1 coordinate 7,437,500, forward strand.
TCATTGTATACGTATATACAAGAACTAAAATACGAATAAACACAACAGCAAATAAACATTCAAGTGTGTACACTGTACCATAGATATTATAGACTACGTAAATGGGATTGGAAACTGCTCACGTGAGCAATAGAACGTACGTATACATGTATGCGCACTCTGTGTTATGGTTTGCATTCTTGGATAGACCTGTTGCTATGACAATTTAACCAAAAAATAGCCGAAAATGGTGACCGCAGTGCACTTATCGACCAATAGCAGCAAAATAACAGTAGTTTCGAAAATTTCTGCTTCTTGGACTTTGTGGGACTGTACCGTAGACCAGAGAGACTTAGGAAATTCAACTTTGCTGGCCACGTTTAGAGTAGGGACTCCTTCACTGGAATAAGCCTTGTTCAAGTTCGAAGCTAGCGTTATTTCGCTGCTATTAGTCGATAAGTGCACTGCAGTCGCCATTTTCGACCATTTTTTGCTCAAATCGTCATAGCAACGGGTCCATCCAAGGATGCAAACCATAACACGGAGTCCGCGTACACATTCTATTGCTCACGTGAGCAGTCTCCAAAAACATTTACACAGTCTATAATATCTATGACTGTACAGTGCATGGAATACAAACATAATAGTGTCAAAGACATTTTGATTGTTCTCACAGGCTCTGCACTGGTCCACCCAACAGCTTGATAGAAGGTAGCTACATCTACTGTGGCCTCAAGAGAATCACCAATACTTATGACCTTGCACATTCAACTCAGTCAGAGTCTGATGATATTATATGTTCACACCTATAAAAATTAATGGAAAGGGGGACCTATTAATAAGACTGGATAACAATGCCGTGCCAGCACTCATAGCTAATATACAACACAGAGCCAACTTATACTCACCTCAGTGGTAAGTGGTGTCCACATGACTTTTGCCTACTTCTGATTGTAGCTACCTGGAGCACATGAAAATAGCAATATTTGTCATAGTTATACTAAGCTTTTTGATGTATATAGCTTACCTTTTTGTTCATTTTTCAACTTGCACTACAGAAACTCTCTCTATAAGCAAAAAGGTATCAGGCTCAGTAACAAAAATTATCGTTTATAGTGTCACGCCATTTTCTCACCTTCAAGTTGACTGTTGCTTGAAAGAGGACATCTTAGCACTGATACCACTCTCCTCCAAGTTATATAGACAGCATCTTTCACTGCTAGCACCATGTTTTACAGCTAAAAGCCAACTTCAACCGCTTTTTGACTTGCAGCTGCCGTGTTCAATTCAAATTTTCACTCTCTACTGAGCATGCTCATCAGAAAATGGTGCGCTTTAATTAGAATCGAGTGCGCTCATCGGTACGGTGCCGGTTGCTATGGGCTTCATCCCAGTCTGCTGTTCAAGTTTGTCCCTTCTACTGAAGTATATTTAGCATGACTACTGCTACTAGTATTAAAATGCCTCAAGTTTAGTAGCTGGAGTGTCGGAAGGTTGGAATACATCGAATATAAGCCTCCACACAGTCTTAGTCTGATTGGGCCCAGTGAACACTTGAATTTCTGAGTTGAACTTGACTCAATTAGGCATTAACTGTTGCTGAGGTGGATTAAAATTAGTTTGCTTCACTATAGCCTTGTCCCCAGGACCTTCCCAGCAAGGCTATTGCTTAGTGGGTAAGTTTGACACACAGAATGGGTACTAGCAACACACTGGTACATGCTTAGTGGGTTATTATAACACAGTGGCACATCTGCACACATGTTAAATAGTGTTTTGTGTGTAATAGTAACACACATGTAGGTGCTAGTGTGCTAATTTTACACACATCCCACCATTTAGCACACATGCTACACGGTACATACGTGTTAAGGTAACACACTTATTTTTACAGTGTATATATTATTATCAGGAGTACATTACTAGTAATGTACTCCTGTTATTATGCAGGGACATATTATTATTAGATTATATTTCCTGAACTTCCTACAGAAATTTGTCAGTATGGCAGCTTAACACGAAAATTCACCTAGTAATATATTTTCCATAATAATAATAATATTTATGACACTGTGGCAAAAAGTGTGCTAGGCTGCTAGCTATTATTATACAGTTAGATTTTCAGATTGGTGTTTCTTTTTAAGCCTTGCAAGAGTTATCAAAACATAATTATTATAGAACCGAGCTCATATGCATAATATAATACAGAATACTGAGATTCTCAATAATTGTTCTTCATGCATACATAATAATAATATAATCAATTCTAGCTACATATAATAATATTATTGTGCAATAATGATACTCTGTGATGCATGTACAGACAATAATGATGAGTCGGCATCAAAACTTGACATTGCTAAAAAAAAAACAAACAATGATCAACAAATTTAAATAAGATTAAACAGGTACACTACTAATCATTATTATCATGTCAGTTGTACAGAATATCTGAATATACTCCAGCAAAGATGACCAATATGATCAGTAGAAGCAGGCAGACCATCAAGCCAATGTCATAGATTTAGCTGATTCTATAGTAGGCACTGATGTTGAGAAGTCGCTGCCTTGATCGTTCAAGCTTGTTCGGTCTCTACAATAGAAAAATTTAACAAGGAATGCATATCATAATAATACTATCTTCTAAACTGATTAAATACCATGTACCGTAGTTCGAGATGCCAAAGAAATACGGTGAGATCATTATTCTCCTGCCATAACTCTAACAAATTTGCTATAATTATTATGGAAGCCGAGAAGGGCAATTTCGTTCGATTCCACAACCCGCAACCCGTATCCCGCACCTTGCGGGATGCGGAGCTCCGCATCCCGCATCCCACAAAATTAACTTTCAAGTGTCCAACTATAACGTATGGCGGATAGCTAGCTGGTTAAATTTATCGATGAGAGCTACGGTTTTGTGCTGGAGCTGCCCGGCAGCTACGAAGGTCTATAAAATAATATTCAAGAGTGCCGTGGCGATTAATGCCTCTCTTGTATTAAGGCCATTCAAAGGGGCGTGGCTAAAAGATCGTGAAAGCATAGCTAACTTTTTCAGTGCTAGAATTTACATGAAAGTGATCGATAATCACTACTAGCTATAGCTATCATCCAGCAGACGGCGTAGCTACTTGAGGTGTCTATAGTCTATGCTTTCTGCCTGGGCCCGAGGTCTGCTTCGATTAATTACGTCATCTGTTTATCGTTGGCGCAGCGCCACGCCCTTGGCTTACTAGATACTAGACTATTACGTAGCTTAGCCTACTTGCTGTCACAGTGTCAGCCCCAAACATGTACAGCCGATGATGTACAGCAATGACTAATCTGAAGTTTATACTCAGACATACTGTTACTGTCGTTTGCACATCACTTCGAACGTGCGCGGAGCGTGTGCGCGAGCGTTTACGCGTTTGCGTGCTCAAGTTTGGCGCGGGAATAGCTTGAATACTGAGTTTCCGGACGTATCTCAAACTCACCTACACACTCTCTCTCTCGTTTTCTCAGGCTTTAATAATAGTCCTACCGATGCTGAGGATGGACACTTGGGAAACACACCATCGTTCGGCGGTTAGCGAGAGTGGAGCATCTAGGAGCTTGATTGGATTAGATCTGACTGATCTTGACATTGCTTACATGGGTCGCTTGTATGCAAACGAGGAGTCTGCTACTCTGAGTGCCTCGGGTTTGATGAACTACCAAGATGATCGTGCCAGTGATGATCAGTTCGATCAGGAAGACGAATATGTAAGTAAAAAAAAAAAATCATGCTGGCTTCTGCTTGTGCCTGTGTGTATGATGCAAATAATATTCGAGTATTTATCTGACAGTATTATAAATTGGGGTGTATGAGATCATTGATATCTGTGATTAAAGATTAGATGCATGGTTGAATGCACCCCAATTACTGTCAGATAACTATTTTGTTGGTAGTTGACCTCTGCTCATCATTGGCTTACTTTATGATGATCCAACCCCTTCCCATAGCTGGCAAATTGCCTATAAAAACTTTGGTTGCTAGGCAACTACCAACAAGGTATGATGTGTATGTACATGTATGTATGTGTGCATGCACATGTGTGTGTGTGTGTGTGTGTGTATGCGTACACATGTGTATGTAAGCTTGTGCGTGGACGTGTGTGTTTATGTGTGCGTGCACACGTGTGTATGTGTATGTGTGCACGTGCATGCAGTACATGGTATATACTGCCAACTAGAAAAGGTAAAGGTAGGGAGTATTGGTGTGTAATTCACTTATGGTTGGTAACCGTGGATATCTGTTTACATTTCTAAACCATGCAAGTTACTATGTGTATGTGTGGCATTTTACTACTCGTGCAGGAAGATGTGAACCTTGATGTGAACGTTCAAAAGAAGTGGTCATACACAGTGAAAGTTATTAATCCAAATGGAATGGGCGGAAAGAAGTTTCTTCCCCTTGACTCTCATGAAACCTTCGATCGTATTCAAGATATCAAGGAGTGTATACTTACTGGTTGCCAAGAATACATTGAAAAGGGCAAGCAGCTTAATTTTGGCTACATTAAACCAGGTCATGGGAAAAAAGGAAAACAGATAGATCTCGTAAGTGATGATGACTTGCGTGAAATGTACCCAAGATACAAGAAAGGAACTAACATACTGCTGTGGATGAAACATTCTACTATTACTACGACAAGGAAACGTGCGAGGACACCAGCCGGAGCAAAAGAGTCTGAACGCATTCATCAATCTGAGCCTGAGAGTTCTACATCTGGGGGTCGTAAAGCTGGTCGATCAAGTTACGATAAACATATTGAAAAAATGACTGTTGTTGATGAGATTTGTGATGAGCTTTCTGCTAAACATGGTGATAAATACACTCCTGAACAATATCGATGCTGGGCTAATTTGATCCAACTCCAAAAGCACGACTCTTACGACTCACCTCCTAAAAAACGCTTCTTTGGAGAGAAGTCTGGAAGCACAGTTCCTACTCAGTCTGTTGGTGCTGGAGTATCCCCTAGCAAGAGGATTACCATGCGTTCAGAGTGTATGTCCCAGCTAGACAAGTGGCATGGTCTAAAAGAAAGGGGAATCATATCGGAGGAGCAGTACAAAGAAGTACAAGACAAGATTATGTCCGATATTCAGAAGGTTTAAGTACAAGCTATGAACTTTGAGGATGATAGTAATAAAAATAATTATTATGACATTGTATAATTATTAAATTTTATTCATATCCACAATGGTTAATCCAATTTATGCATTGATGACTAGTAACACTCTGAAAAGCACTACTAATAATTGGAGTTGGGTCTGTAATAGTTTGTAGCAAGTCGTCATGTCTCTTTAGATAGTACTTGATGTAACTGAAGCATAATTCAATAGGCATATAATCAGGACTGTATGGAGGTAAGAAGACGACAAGCACTCCAGCATCTTGAAGCTCGTCATGCACTTCCTGAGTGTGATGAACTGAACAATTATCCATTATTACAATGGACTTGCTGCTGATACCGTCAAAAGGATTCATATTTGGTATCAGACTACCTCTCACGTAATCTAAAAACTTGTCTCCATTCACAGAATCTCGGGTCATTTCATAGGACAACACTCCGTCAGTGGTAATAGCTGCTATAGCAGATACTCTTCGGCCTCTGACCAACGACCTTTGGTATACTGGTGCTTCTCCTTGGATGGCATATCCAAATTTTCGAGCATGGTCACGCCGATTAGAGCCAGTTTCGTCGACAAATACAAACATATCCTTCTTGTACTGAAGAACTTCAGCCATAAAAGCACCTCTATATTCCAAACATTGCTGCTTAGCTACTTGGACAATCTTTTTTCTTGAATATCCATTGCGATGTAATAACCTGCACACAGTTGATCCAGACACTGAAACGTTGGTAGAATTTTGAATCTGTTGGCATATTTCAGCAAGATAAAGCCCAGGATTTTCTGATATCAGGCACAAGATATAAAGTTCGTGATATTGGTCAAGCTTTCTAAGGCTATGTCTGGGCACTCCCTTTCGAACAGTAGCAGAAACATCTCCAGTATCCTTGAACCGTTTGAATATCCTATGAGCGGTTCCCACAGCGATTTGCAAGCGTTCTGCTATCTGCTTGAACGTTAAATCCATTCCTAGCCGTTGCCACACAACCCTCCACCCAATATCTGGTGAATAAGCAGTTGTTCTAGCAGGCTCAGCTGATGTGCGATTCATTTCGATTTGAATTTCCCTCCAGATAATTCACGTTTCGCGCACGCGCGTTATTATCTGGTACACGCACGCGTACGCGGATGTACGCACTACGCTCGCGCACGCGCACGCGGACGTTCGAAGTGATGTGCAAACGACAGTACACTAGTAGCTAGCTCAAGCTTGAGTGCGGGATGCGGGATGCGGGATGCGGGCTCTGCATCCCGCATCCCGCATCCCCTTTTCTATATATCCTGCCACCACCACAATCACCATTATCGTTAATGTAATTTGCTATTATTGTAGCCGCACTAAATAACTCTATTACTAATTTATTATCATACATAGTCACCCTTATCCTGAGTTTCTTTTGGCTACATTGGCTATTGAACCAGTATGGGATCAGATCAGTGACACATGACAACAGACGTACATAAAATTAGGCCTCATAATATTTATTAAGTCACTCCCTGTGACAAGCAAATACATGTACCTTGCAATGTGATAGAGCTGTGACTGTGGTGCTGCATTTGACTTGGCAATGAACTCAACCCTTTCCTCTTCTGCCGGACCTGCGATCCCAGCCATGTTACCTGCCACTGATTTCTTTGATATCACCATCTTCCACCATCGAGCTAGCAGTGCAGAGTAATCACACCGAACAATACACATGCAGCTCTTCTGGACTAAGTTGTTGTTCAAGATCTACACTAGATTTCTCTTCAAAAATACAGTCAGTGAGCCCTCCACGATCACATGACAAGGCCAGATCATGTTTGAGTCTTTTTGCTTGGGGAGGTGACCCAGAGGAGGATGTGGTGGCAGAGAGTGAGCTCGACTCAGATGGTATTAATACATTATCCGAGTTGTCAACCCTGGGTCTAGTTTCAGGAGCATGAAGAGGAGGCCATGTATCGAGATATTCCGGTAGTGAGCTCATGTAAGTTGTATCTAGAAAGTGAAAGTAATGATATTCACAGTATATTACTGTAACATTACATACTATACAACATATACTGCTCAATTTTAATTATATTCTCTCCATATCTTATGCATTCCCTGTATCTTGTGCATTCTTTGTATCTTGTGCATTCTCTATATCTCATGCATTCCGTGTCTTGTGCATTCTCCGTGTCTTCTGCATTCCCAGTATCTTGTGCATTCTCCGTGTCTTGTGCATTCACTGTGCCTTGTGCATTCTCCGTGTCTTGAGCATTCCCTGTATCTTGTGCATTCTCCGTATCATGTGCATTTCTCTGTATCTTACGTATTTTCCGTATCTTCTGTATTTCCAGTATCTTGTGCATTCTCCGGGTCTTTTGTATTCTCTGTATCTTGTGCATTCTCTGTGTCTTGTGCGTTCTCTGTATCTTCTGTATTCTCTGTGTCTTGTGCATTCTCTGTATCTTGCGCATTCTTTATATCTCGTGCATTCTCCGTGTCTCATGCATTCTCTATATCTTGTGCATTCTCTGTGTCTTGTGCATTCTCTGTGTCTTGTGCATTCTCTGTATCTTGTGTACTCTCTGTGTCTTGTGCATTCTCTGTGTCTAGTGCATTCTCCGTGTCTTGTGTATTCTCTGTATCTTGTGCATCTCCGTATCTTGTGCAGTCTCTGGGTCTTGTGTATTCCCTGTATCTTGTGTATTCTCTGTGTCTTGTGCATTCTCCGTGTCTTGTGCATTCTCCGTGTCCTGTGCATTCTCCATATCCTATGCATTCTCTGGGTCTTGTGTATTCTCTGTATCTTGTGTATTCTCTGTGTCTTGTGCATTCTCCGTGTCTTGTGTATTCTCCGTATCTTGTGCATTCTCTGTGTCCTATGCATTCTACATATCTTGTGCATTCTCTGTGTCTTGTGCATTCTCTGTATATATCTTGTGTATTCCCTGTATCTTGTGTACTCTCTGTGTCTTGTGCATTCTCTGTGTCTAGTGCATTCTCCGTGTCTTGTGTATTCTCTGTATCTTGTGCATCTCTGTATCTTGTGCAGTCTCTGGGTCTTGTGTGTTCCCTGTATCTTGTGTATTCTCTGTGTCTTATGCATTCTCCGTGTCCTGTGCATTCTCCATATCCTGTGCATTCTCTGGGTCTTGTGTATTCTCTGTATCTTGTGTATTCTCTGTGTCTTGTGCATTCTCTGTGTCTTGTGCATTCTCCGTGTCTTGTGTATTCTCCGTATCTTGTGCATTCTCTGTGTCCTATGCATTCTACATATCTTGTGCATTCTCTGTGTCTTGTGCATTCTCTGTATATATCTTGTGTATTCCCTGTATCTTGTGTACTCTCTGTGTCTTGTGCATTCTCTGTGTCTAGTGCATTCTCCATGTCTTGTGTATTCTCTGTATCTTGTGCATCTCTGTATCTTGTGCAGTCTCTGGGTCTTGTGTGTTCCCTGTATCTTGTGTATTCTCTGTGTCTTATGCATTCTCCGTGTCCTGTGCATTCTCCATATCCTGTGCATTCTCTGGGTCTTGTGTATTCTCTGTATCTTGTGTATTCTCTGTGTCTTGTGCATTCTCTGTGTCTTGTGCATTCTCTGTATCTTGTGTATTCTCCGTATCTTGTGCATTCTCTGTGTCCTGTTCATTCTACATATCTTGTGCATTCTTTGGGTCTTGTGTATTCTCTGTATCTTGTGCATTCCCCGTATCTTGTGCATTCTCTGGGTCTTGTGTATTCCCTGTATCTTGTGTATTCTCTGTGTCTTGTGCATTCTCCGTGTCTTGTGTATTCTCCGTGTCTTGTGCATTCTCCAGGTCTTGTGCATTCTTCGTATCTCGTACATTCTCCGTGTCTCGTGCATTCTCTGTATCTTGTTCATTCTCCGTGTCTTCTACATTCCCAGTATCTTGTGCATTCTCTATGTTTTCTGCATTCCCTGTATCTTGTGCATTCACTGTGTCTTGTGCATTCACTGTGTCTTGTGCATTCCCAGTATCTAAGACTTGTGCATTCTCTGTAGCTATCTTGTGCATTCTCTGTGTCTTGTACATTTTCTGTATCTTGTGCATTCTTCGTGTTTTGTGCAGGCCTTACTACTGTCCTTTGCGGGGGGAGGGGTGGCGTGGAAAAGAAAGGGAAAGAGAGAAATCGATAAAGCTAGCTACTTTGGTAGCAGAAGTAGTGAGAGTCATCCATCTCTCTAAGTGATGAAATGTGCATAATTAACACCAATGCCACACCCCTTACAGTGCAAATGAGACAAGCACCCTTATGGTGCACTATCAGCCCCCCTTCATAATGTGATAGGGTGTTACAGCAGCGCTTTACTAATGAAAATACAAAGGTGGGATGCTATCATAGCATCCTAACAGTGTAAGGATGTATAGTGGATGTGATTATCCCTATAAATCTTGTTTGCATAATATTGTTATACCTGAAGTGACATCGTTCTGAGTTGCTCTGCATGAATAAACGAAGATTCTTTTCGGATAACTTAACTGTTCGGTAAAACTTGCCGACGTTTCGACTAGATGCTGTAGTCATCCAAACGTCGGCAAATTTTACCGAACAGTTAAGTTGTCCGAAAAGAATCTTCGTTAAATTATTCATTGTTATACCTTTTGACCCTGCATGCCCTACTTTAGTCGTCCTTCAATTTTTATTATTATTATACATGCCATGGAGAATGCACAAAATGCACAAGACACAGAGAATGCATGGGGCTTTTCCATTAATAAAGGATACACCCCCACGGAAGACCAATAATTATTTCCTGACGGTATAAGCTATAAAATTTTAATTACTTTCTTGATGGATATTTAGCCACTTTATATTAATTCTTGATGGTCAGCTAATGCAATTTTAATGATTCCAAACGGTGTTGTTAATAGTTGGAGGTGTAATTAATTGACAGGATATCACTAGCTAGAAAATGTTTTTCTTTACATGAGCTACATGTGATATTGTGCAGTTAATTGTCTAATTAATGCTATCATGTGATGCACAGTGGAGTAGGAAGCAATTGTACATTGGGGGGGGGGGGGGGGCCCAAGGTACTCGGTCATGCGCGATGCAGGGACGTAAATTAGTCATAGCGGCTAGTTTCTAAAAGCCTACCTTTTTTAACACATGTTACTGACATTAATCAGTATGCTAAAAATTAGACATTCGAGACCTTATCCTACTAATAAGCTAAGACTTTCTGGTCTTCTATCCTTGCTAAGTATAATTAGCTATCCACCCTTTTATTGGAGGGGCCAGCCCCCCCCCCCCTTCTACAGGTAAGGGGGGGCCACTGGCCCTCCCCCCCCCCCCCCCCCCCCCGGTTCCTACTCCACTGATGCATATATGGCAACTTAACACCCGGTTTTGGGGGGGGGGGGGGTGAGGGAGAGAACTATTATAGAGAGACTCCTAGAAGTTATAGGAAACCAATTAGCTCACTTTAATTAACATGACATTGGATTCAACAATCCCATGGCCACACCCCTAGCTCATTACGACTATATTTATTTCCCTCTTGTAAGTCTATTATTCCTTGTCATGTTTCCAGGCCATGCATGGGCCACTTAACAACTTATCCTAGGGTAGCCTCGTCCCCAGGCTCCCTGATGCATGCAACATTGAATAGCTGGGAATATAGGGCCTGGAAATGAGGTATATATATATCCTAGGGGAAATATACTACAATATCTATGTCTTAAGGGGCTATCAAAGAATTAATATGGGCACGTAATGAGGGGAATAAGCCTACATAAAGAACTAAAGTGGGCAGCTCGAAGTGTAATTATGGGTATGTGATTGGGGTATGTAGGAGGGTTGAGATGAAGTGATTAGTTTATGTAGAGATGAAATGGGTAACATGATGGGAGTATGCAGTGATCAGTACTGTGCACATGGGTTTGTAATTTGGGGAATGAGATGAATTTTTGTATGAGAGGGATGTGAGAGATGAAATGATCAGGACATTTGATAAAATGATTAGGGTATAATAATATTATTGTGTAAGAGAAGTGAAGTAATAGGGCAGTATACTACTGTAGCATGTAGCCTTGTCTCGAGGCTCCTCCCTAACTTTTGAGGCTAACACACATGCAGTGAGATGGGCATTTTGTATGAGAGATGAGTGGGGATATTATATTATGAGAGATGAAGTAATTAGGGCATATGTGATTAGGGTATATAATATGTATGGGAAATGAAGTAATAGGGCAGTACACACACACTGAGATGGGTATGTGTATGAGAAGTGTGAGTGGTTGCATGGGATATGAGCTTAAGACATGAAATGATTAGGATATGTGTGTGCATACCAGTGCTTGTGACTGGGGTATGTGCATGATATTGTGAAGTGATATAAGGCAGCACATGATAGTATATGACACACATGCAGTGAGATGGGTATGTGCATGAGAAATGTGAGTATGTGTTTAGTAGGACATGAAATGATTATAGGATATGTGCATGTGTATGTGCATACCAGTGCTTGTGATTGGGGTACATTGTAAAGTGAATGAGAGATAAAGTGACTTGGATTGGAATATGTGAGAGGTGATATGATTAGAGTATGCATGATTAGGGTATTGATTAGGGTATGCACGCTTAGGTGGCTATACCATGGCTCTAGAGAGCCTAGTACTGAAATCAGCTTGTGTACACAGACACCCACAAGTATGTCTGGTGCCCTCACCACTACTACTGCCACCTAGGTGGTGATGGTAGATGTGTTACCACAGTTATGAAAGTGCCTGCAACTTGCCTGGGCATGTTCAGATCTCTGCACAACACACCACAAAACAGCAGGACACACTCATGCTTGCTCTCAGATTAACTCTTGCTTGAAATTTGATTCCCACCATGATCTTGCTCATCCATACAAGAGACAATTTATAGCCCTATGGTCCTCTATACATGTGTGCCCAACTGTCACTGATGACTTACATTCCACTAGTTTGAATATGAGAATAGCATGCTAAGTTAGCCAAGAGCGCATATTAAGAACTATGCGCTCTTGGTTAGGTATAATGTTGTAGAGAGCTACTTTCAGGGGCATGCATGAACCTATAGCTAGTACATGCATGTAGGTGTATACTATAACATGTAACAGGTATAAATGCATGTACCATGCGTATACATTTTTATGCTTAGTGTGGTACTAGGTTGTTTCTACAAACATTATTGCAAACCATTTGTAGCAGCATGGTGGGCCAGTCTGACCTTCAGGACATACTACTGGGATGATGTATATGCATGCATGAGCTATTAGTAACTGGAAAAGGTAGGGGCGTATATACTACTTTCTTAATGAGAGCTCAGCTAGGGATCTAAGCCTTGTCCAATTAATACACAGTGCTGTCATACAAATTAAGGTAAAATAGTGGTATGGGGAAAACTTCCTTTAATAGTACCAAAAATGTTTAGCAATGACACTGATCTGTGAGTATCAATGTACCACACCAAGTCTGATCTGTTGTTGATATTAAATAATTTTCCTATAGGTTTGTGCTGTGGTTGGCAACCTTTTTCCAACCACAAGCATGCACAGAAAATTACTAGGACCACTGGCATCATTAAAAATAGTTTCCATAGCAAATTAACAAAGGTCTATTTTGCAATGTTGGGCATCAGTTGTTCATATGAAATGATTATCCAATTAAAGCCATGCAAGGGTTAGCCTCGTGCACCAGGCCTACCCTCCATACTACACATTGTCACGCTATACGAAAAATAGTAGCTAGTGTGCATAGTATTATTGGGAGTATAGGCCTGGTACACGAGGCTTGCAAGGACCATGGTTTTCAATATGAGCCGGGATGAGTGATTCCATGCTACAATGTCTTGGAGGGCAAGCTGGAGTGTAATAAACAATTACCTACCAATAGAAGTTCCTCTAAATCAGTGAAGTGTAACCAACCCAGGGATAAAAATACTAGTACTGGGAACTCAGATCTTATTAATAGTGTCTGATGGATAGCTAAAATAACCTCTCTGTAACAGGACAATGTTTATTTTTATGGGAGTGAGTAGCTAGCTTGGAACAGCGCAGTATGTACGTAGATAACACTATTGAGGAGAGAGAAAGCTAAGGGAGCTGTATTTGATACTGAATTTATCTTCTGGGGATGGTAGCTATGTCATATTAATAATTGTGTCATAAGTACACCAAATTACACTCATAGGGGGTGTATGATTACTAGGCATTGGTGAATTGTGCTCAAAATCTGTCCTATTATGCTATGCTGGCAATGCTAGTAAAACCCTTCATGCTCACCACAATGCCTTATAATTAGCAAAGGTACCGCTGCACTGAATAACAAAGGTTGCTGACATGCAGTCAAATATAGAAGGCATGCAATTAGCATATGTATTATTATGCTCCAGTACGTACCTTGGGCTCCAATAAGGATTCATGCAGCACACAAGATGAGGAAGGAATGGTTGAAGGGAAACCTAAATAAATTATAGAATCTATTATGCTAGCATATGCCCATGTGCTAATGGAATCTATTATGCCCAAAATTAGCCTCGTCCCCAGGCCTCCACCCATTCTGCGTGCAACATTGAAGCTGGGTGGAGGCTTGGGGACGAGGCTATAGCTCCAAATTATACCAGCATAATTCGCCAATGCCAGGTAATGGTTACAAATCAAATAGTTAGCCCAATATACAGGCCAGCTCAGATGCCTTTAATACCCGTATTACTTTGATGTGGTCATGCATAAACCACACCCTCCCATTACTTTTCCTTAGGTGAACTCTGAGCCCATCAATGCACAGTTAGCTAAAATCCTTACGATGAGGATACCACTTGCAAGGAACGGAAGACCATTAATGACTTCTTGATGGTCTCAATACTCTAGTTAATTAATTCTTGATGGTTCATCGGCCTATAATTAGATCTAGGGGGTCATATGCCAATTTCATTTTTCCGTGGGGGTGTATCATTCATTAATGGAAAGGCCCATGACATACATGCAGAGAATGAATAAACACAAAACATGGAGAATGTACTAGACTCATACATATACGATACAGGGAACACAGAAGATACACAGAATGCTCAAGATATAGAAAATATTAATGCATATACCAGTAATATAGAATGCCGCACAAAATATACAAGACACAGGAATGCATATAGCTAAGATACACTGACACATACAATACATAGAATGCACAAGACACAAGGAATGCACAAAATACAGAGATTGCACTTGATACAGGGAATGCACAAGATACAGAGAATGCACAAAATACAGAAAATACAAAAGACCCAGAGAATGCACAAGATACGGAGAATGCACGAGATACGGAGAATACACAAGACACAGAGAATACACGAGATATAGAGAATACACATGCAAGACCCAGAGAATGCACAAGATACGGAGAATGCACAGGACACGGAGAATGCACATGATACTGTGAATGCAAAAAAATACAAAGAATACACAATTAAGATACAGAGAATGCACAAGACACAGAGAATGCACAAGATACGGGGAATGCACAAGACACGGAGAATACACAAAATACGGAGAATGCACAAAACACGGAGAATATACAAGACACGGAGAATGCACAAGGTACGGAGAATACACAAGACACAGAGAATGCACAAGACACAGAGAATACACAAGACACAGAGAATACACAAGATACAGAGAATGCACAAGATACTGGGAATGCAAAAAAATACATAAGACACGGAGAATGCACAAGATACAAAGAATGCACAGGACACGGAGAATGCACAAGATACTGTGAATGCAAAAAAATACAGAGAATACACATTATTAAGATACAGAGAATGCACAAGACACAGAGAATGCACAAGATACAGAGAATACACAAGACCCAGAGAATGCACAAGATACGGGGAATGCACAAGACACGGAGAATACACAAGACACAGAGAAGGCACAAGATACAGAGAATGCACAAGATACTGGGAATGCCAAAAATACATAAAACACAGAGATGTACAAGATACAAAGAATGCACAGGAAACGGAGAATGCACAGGAAACGGAGAATGCACAAGATACTGTGAATGCCAAAAAAAACAGAGAATACACAATTAAGATACAGAGAATGCACAAGACACAGAGAATGCACAAGATACAGAGAATGCACAAGATACTGGGAATGCAAGAAATACATAAGACCCAGAGAATGCACAAGATACGGAGAATGCACAGGACACGGACAATACACAAGACACGGAGAATGCACAAGACACAGAGAATACACAAGATACAGAGAATGCACAAGACACAGAGAATACACAAGATACAGAGAATGCACAAGATACGGAGAATGCACAGGACACAGAGAATGCACAAGATACTGTGAATGCAAAAAAATACAGAGAATACACAATTAAGATACAGAGAATGCACAAGACACAGAGAATGCACAAGATACAGGGAATACACAAGACCCAGAGAATGCACAAGATACAGGGAATGCAAGAAATACATAAGACACGGAGAATGCACAAGATACAAAGAATGCACAAGATGCTGGGAATGCACAAGACACAGAGAATACTCAAGATACAGGGAATGCACAAGACACAGAGAATGCACTAGATACTGGGAATACAGAAGACACGGAGAATATACAAGATACAGAGAATGCATAAAACACGGAAAATGCACGAGATACAAAGTTATAGTAATATTAATTAGTATAATGAATATCATTAAGATTTTAACTTTCACTTTCTAGATACAACTTACATGAGCTCACTACCTTATATTCCACGTTTTTCTCCATTTAAAGCACACCTATCGCTAGAGCCCCACCCACACACCCAGTTCACCACTCATGCGCACATGCCAGTGTGATGCATGTGTATTAATTAAAATGCGCGCACTGACTAACTTGTATATAGATAAGTTGCCAACTTTACATGGAAATTAACTTTTCATTTGTGTGTGACAGTTATGGGACCTGGCAAAGCCTCGAAACTCAGATCCTGCGTGTGTGTAGCTAGCTACTTGTACCTCTTCTATGACCTAGTGGTATTATTAATAATTACGATGACTTGTGTGTGTATAGCTACTGTGAAAGTCAATATTATGATGTACAATGTATGTGTATACTATGAAATTAAAGTCAACATGTGCA
This sequence comes from Cliona cf. orientalis, assembly GCA_963930775.1. Taxonomy (NCBI): domain Eukaryota; kingdom Metazoa; phylum Porifera; class Demospongiae; order Clionaida; family Clionaidae; genus Cliona; species Cliona cf. orientalis. Next base: position 7,453,741 of record OZ005695.1, read on the forward strand.
AGTGATAAGGTATTAATGACAATAACTCTACTATTGCAGTATCATAGCGATAAAACTGATGATAATATGATGTAAGTGATAATTATCTTACAATCATAATATCGGCCGGGATACAATTACAACCATGCTAGTGCTACTATAGCAGATTAAGACACTGTGAAAACAACACTATGAATTCTCTTTTTTTCTTCATCATATTATCCATGATATCCTTTGGAAAAATTCGGTCATTTTCATGGCCTCTGTGGATTCAAACTGAAAGCTGTCATGAGAGAATCGTTATCTGTGAACGTTATGTCAGTAGCAATCCAACATGCTCAGATCAAGCTGGACACTTAAGTAGCAATGGATTTAGGATTATAGATGGAAAAAATGAAGTCGAAATTGAAGGAACATCTATATTTTTTCAACCTGATGGTGATTTGACCTTGGGGGGAAGTGTATGGATGACAATAATTGATCTAAAGGAGGGAACATCTTTACTTACCACCTCTAACAACATTGACCTGATCGATTGTCCAGCAAGACTTATTGTAACATTAGGTGCCATAATCAAGGCAAATTACAGTTTTGTTTGTGGAAATGACTCAGAAGTTGTAGAGCCTACTCAAACAGGAATTGTATACTTTAAAGATCTCGGGACATGCAATAATTCTCAAAATGTGCTTCTAATTGCTATCCGTCAAGGTAATAACAAAATATTATAATAGTGATTTATGCGTAGTGTAGATATATCTTGAATTGGGCCACCACCCAACTGGTAGGACAATGTGCAGGGTAAAAATTCAGTATTCTAGGTATTGGGGCTGGCTCACTTGATTCAGACAGAATTATAATATTATTCTGAAAATCAAATGAGTATTAAGACAAGGAAGAGGAGAAAGAGAGTCTAGAAAGGGGATGAGGAATAAAGAGGGAGAGAGTAAGGACAGAGAGAGAGACAGAGAAGGAGGAGGAGGGAGGTGTACACATATATATAATATTAATAGTCCCTATATAAGACAAATTAGATCACTGATATTTCAATGTCACTGAGTGATATCAAAGATGCAAAGGGTCAAATCCGGACCATGGAGGGGGAGACGGCTGCCTGTATATATGTGCTTCAGGGGATTATTGTGCTGGCTTCCCCTTATTCCGGTGCGCCCGTTCATGAAACCGGGCCTACTTGTGAATTATTCTTCTGAAACCTGTGTTATTTTGATTCTAACTTTTATCTTATTGCTCATGACATGCACTATGCATACAGTGATAGTATGACATTGTTTTTTGATATGAAAGATCAAAATTTATCCATTTTTGTGAAAGCTAGCTATGTATTGTATATTATATTGCTTTGGGAAAGAGTTGCTAATACCTGTTTATTTTCAAAGCTGTCGACTGTTGAATAATTCTGAGATTCTAAATTATTCAACAGTCAACAAATTGTCTTATTAATTTATACTATGCAAAATGTATAATAGTGGAAAGCTGCAATAGTGAGCAAATTGATATTGAAAATGCTGGTCTCCATGGGAACAAGGCGTTTATGATAATTTATAAACACCTTGTACTGGTATTATACTCAGAGCTCATTAATTAAGGAATACACCTGTAACATTAATTGGCATTAATAGCTAGCTATACAGAGATCAGTAGTATCCGTGGTCTGTGGAGTGTGAATTGTTTATGCCATTTACTATTATGTCAATGATACACGAAGTATATAATGAAGAATGAATACATTATACAGTTAAATATTTGATGTTAATTTTTAGGATGATTGTGACCTCAGACAGGAATAATGATATAATATTATTATTATTGTGATTGTATGTAGTAAACCACCGCCCACCACCACCCCCCTCCCCTGTAAGTCCAACACCCTTAAATTTTTCTTCCTTTCAATTAATGCACAGGAGCTACAATGGACCTCAATGGATGTCTTAATCAAGTTGATGTTTGGGGTATCATGTGGCCCAATACTATGCTCAATCATCTCAGTGTCCAGCCATGTCCAAATCGTAATGGTCATGATGTGATAGGTAACATTATATGATGGGAGTATTTCTTATATCCCTAATATTGTGATGCTGCATGTATGTGACAAAATTTCAGGAGAAGCCACTCGTTACTGTGATGCAGATGGTAGTTGGAGTGAGCCATCCGTTTTGAACTGTGTCTCTGCCGTGTTTCTTGATATTGAACAACTTGTGGGTGCTGTGTGCAATGGACTGCATAAGAACATAATAATATTATTATTATGGCACATACACACAGAGAAAGCCAATCCAAATATAGCTAGCTAGTTCAAGTATTAACTGAGGTATTATCCAAAATGCCCAAAATGGCCGAAAATTATGACACTATAGGATTCATATACTATGATAATCATTATACTATAGCACTCTGCCAAGTTTATTAGTGCATGTGAATACTCTGCAGTTAACGAAACATAGAATAGCTTCAGATTCAAGTAAATTAGGGGCTGCCTCAGAGTCTATACTAGTAGACAATAACTTAGACCTGTATAAAATATTTAGTTATTACTGCATTTATATAATATATCTATGATAAACTCTAGATCTATTACAGTAACTGTACAGTTTTGCAATTATTATGATAGGCTCAGAGTATTCTCAATACATCAGAATTTGAGATACGGATCTCTCTGAATGACATGATCATACAACAACTAACACAAGTTACTGAGCCTCAGATTCACTCACTCCTACCAAATGATCTTCAAATCTCAACCAGAGTCCTCTCGACCATAGTCAGTGTACTGGAGGAAAATGACAACACAACTGACTCAGCGGTGCACGATTAACACTTTTTATTAGCTAGGTATTAATAATTAAAATTAATGTACATGCAGAATGTGGTTGATATTTTCAACAACCTATTGGATGAGAGTAATAGGGAAGGATGGAGTGTACTACAGGCTGTAAGTTAGCTAACTATAAATCAAATATGCACTCACCGACAAGAGTATAACAAATGGAGTACCTATATCAATGATTGTACACTAGAATGAACTTGTTAATGGAAGTGAGAAACTATTGAATAATGCTGAGAGATATGCTAAGGTGGTAGCTACCTCAGAAAGCACCTCTGAAGATCAGAGCAACCAGACAAGGAGAACTCTCTCCCGGACTAATATTGGTAATGCTGTGTATTTACAAAATTAATTGTCAATAATTCTAAAGCTAAAGAGCTTAGATCCTACTTGTAACAAATACAGTGATCTGATTGGTTGAACTGCAGTATCTATCCTTCATAAAAAAACCTTGTAAGCCCCATAAAAGACCTTGTAAGCTCCATAAAAAAAACCTGGTAAATTTTGTTTGCCTATGGCTAGTTTGTTGCTAGGCAGTTGTTATATACAAAGCTGTTGGGCATTGTTGCTAGGATCTAAAGTAGTTAGACACTGTTTAGTCGGTTTCTACGTGATTTAGAAGACCTCAAGGCTCAGTAGAACCCTCGCTTCGCTTGGGATTCTACACAGAGCCCTTCAGTCTTCTAAATCACATAGAAATCTCCTAAACAGTGTCTAACTATTATATAAGCTACTGTCAACAACATAGTGCATTGTCATAGTAATGTGTATATAGCCATATATACCTTCTCTACAGTTATTTCAGTTGAGCAGATAAATAGGATTTCATCATCTGACTTGCAATTTCCAATAAATACTGATTTAGTCAACTATACTGCTAGCACAGATTTCTCATCAGAAATAACCATACCAATGTCGTTTGTTGATGAGACAATTCGCAAGATGAATAGTATGTTATCCTGAATAAACATCATGCACCATCACACTAAGTCTTTAAGTTACTCTTCTGTTGTTATTCAGTGACAGATTCTGATTCTGAAGTTGTATCTGTCTCCTTCATTCTGTTTCGGTTCCTACCAATGGGGGATTTCATTCCAGCAAACTCAGCCACTCTCAAAGAAAATAAATGCAGAGCTCAACAACAATCCACACAGAGTCACTCCGCCTCAAATATCCTTTCAGCCCAGATTGGATTATTAAGTACTACTGGGAATGTCTCGTATGCTTCAAATCGATTCCCAGAAATCAAAAATCTAATTAAGATGAACTTCACATTTCCCAGTATTGACAATAATTCATCATATCTATGCACATTTTGGAATTTTTCTGATCTGTAAGTTACACGCTACGTGACGTTATAAGTAATGCACGGATGGTATCCATGTACAATAATATTATTATGTATGACATTTTATAATTGTGTACAGGATTGAAAGTGGTAACTGGGCAACTGCTGGAGTAGCAACAGATGACATTGGAATCATTGGAAATCTGACTACTGTACAGTGTTCTAGTGCACATCTCACAAGCTTTGCTGTTTTAGTTGATGTAGCCGGAGGATTAAGGGTAAGCTGTGTACGGTGGCTGTGGCACAACTAAAAATTAAGGGCATAGTGAGTCATTGCTAATTGAGAGCATAGTAGTATAAAGATGTATACTATTTCATCCGATCATGATAAAAATTAATGAAAATTATAGTAATCATGCAGTTTCATAATGTGCATGTAGGAAGTAGGAACTAGCGAGAAGGTAGCACTTCAAATCGTGTCCTATATTGGATGTGGCATTTCCATGACATTCCTCATAGCAACAATAATCTTCTTCCTTCTGTATCGGTAAGCCATGGTGATTATGAATAAAAAAAAACTTATTCACTGTTTGCCATGCATGGTACTATTTACAGGAAGAAATTATTCACCTCTGTCAATTTCTTCCTTGCTGCTGGCTCTTGCAGTGTTTGTATCTGGAATTGAAACAGCAACTGCAAGTCATGTGAGTGTACAGAAAATGAATGTTGTATAGTACTGGTACCATTCTCATGCATAATCATCTGTTGTGATGTGTATATATAATGAAACACATTACTAGGCAAATTTTGACTGCCTATAATATAGGGGATCAATATTCCCAGTTTATTACCACTTATTATAACATAACTTTATCCCCACACAACCTCATGCCAGATTCTGTGCATTGTGGTGGCAGCCCTGTTGCACTATTTCTTTCTCTCTGCATTCTGCTGGATGCTTTGTGAGGGGATCATGCTCTATCTCTTGCTGGTGGTCGTCTTCAGTCAAATAGCAAAACGATGGTGGCCATTCCTCATCATCGGCTATTGTATGTTTAATAGTAATAATACTCCGGCATGCACACTATCAATCCTTCCCAGTGATTAATTATACCATTGACGACTCAATGATGACTGAGGCCGACTTCATGCATTCCCACACCTTGAAGATAAAAAAGTAACGATTCGGAACTCTTTCATAGGCGATTTTAGGGGGATTTCCGAGGTTCAGTCTGGAAACCCTTTACCAGCTAGCTGGGTACTATTAATTTTAATGCTCGCTACACAAATTACTGTGAATAGAATTACAGATGCCCTTAACTTGTCATAACGGCATTCATTATTATGCAGTTCCAGCAATACCAATAGTGGCTGTTACTGTTGGTGTGAGGTACAAGTACTATGGAGTTAGGGGAGAATGTGGAGATTTGCTATAGTACGTCTTGTGCATATTACTGGCTATTACCAATACCTAAAAATTAATTTATGTGTAGCTGCTGGCTTTCTGTTGACCGCGGTACCATTTTTGGCTTCATTGGACCCATGATACTCATACTTTCGGTGAGTCTATTATTGCCAAATAGAGTAACTATTGCAATTATTCATGCACCGGTATCTCAATAACTTAATAATAATATTATTAGCTATCTCTACTTACATAATAGATGAATATCATGTTTTTAATGCTTGCACTGCGCGCACTTTGGAGGAGCAAAAGAGAACAGCTTGAAAGGACAAAAGATAAAAAAGCTTCACAGAAATTGGCAAGGTGGAGTCTGCATGACATCAGACCAATGACAATTCTATAGCTACAGCTACAATAATATTATAGGTTAAGCTATTAGTAATAGTTGCAGCTGTAGTATACAAGATTTGAGCATTCATTTAGCTATATATGTGCATACTTACATCATATTATGATAATGCATGTCTATAATACATCAACATGCATGCAGGGCTTTGTTTGTAGCCTCGGTTGTACTCTTGCCCCTTCTCGGACTCACCTGGGGGTTTGGAATTCTCACTGTGAATGCCAACTCAACTGTTTTTGCATGGATTTTCACAATCTTCAACTCACTCCAGGTATATCATTTAATGCTGCTGCTACTTAGACTGAGTCTAATGTGGCATATATACACAAAAATTAATACAATGACATTGTCATAATAACAACAGTTAGCTAGGGGCTTGTCCAAAGTCCTTGTGGAAAAATTAACGTCATTATGAGTTTGGGGGGGGGGGGGGGATCTTGGTCCATGACATTAATTTTTACAACTGCATTGTCAGCAGACTTTAGTTTTAGTTGTGATTATGCATTCTTGTGGTTGAACAAGTCTAGACATGTAGCTAAATGTGTACACGTAGCTACAGGCAAGCAAGAAACTATCAAAGAAGCACATGCAGGTATGCAATGAATCCATGAAGGCATAGCTAGCATTGTAGAATACAAGTAAATACCGAATGTGTAGGCTAAATGGAGCAGAATCAGAGTTTCAGTGTCAATTGAATCAATACTGAAATGCTGTGACGTTAAGTGGGGGAGGGAGGGGGGTAAAAATTAATATTAACCTCATAATGATGTTAATTTTCCACAAGGACTCTGGACAAGCCCCCTTACTGCATTATGTTTTATAGGGAATGTTTATTTTCTTCTTCCATGTTGTACGAAGTGATAAGGTGAGTATATTATTACAGTAGAATATTAACAGTTTGAAGCAGTGCTATGCAATAATAATTATTATGGCTTCACCAATACATATCATAATAAATCACAGGTTTGGAGTAGAATTTGTGCAGTAATGAGGAATCTGAAGACAAAGTGCCTTAATTCCAAATCAGCTAGTCCAGGAAATAGTAAGGGATTTTTCATGCAGCATATTATATTGCTCAACATCATAGGTATAGATAGCTAGCTATAATAATGAGGAAATATTCAATAGAAGAAAATTATCACCAATTGAATTTTTGCCACTTAGCTGCTCTCATTAATGTTGGTGAAATTTTTAACAATTGTGTTTCTGCGAAAGGTTGCTGGGATTTTATCCATGCGAAAATTTTCACATAATATATATACCATGATAGTACATTTTAATTTAATACAATGTCATGTACACTAAATTTAATAGCAGGTTTCAAAATGACAAGGACAGATCCTTATTCCAGTAATCAGAACACTTGCAAGACTAATGCATCGAAGTCTGGGTATGATAGCAAGGTAATAATTTATTTGCATATTAAACTATAATAATATTGATGTTAAAAGATCTAGACCCATGCATGCAATTGTAAATTCCATTGAAGATGCATTAATGGTATGGCATTGCTTCTTTAACTAAGTAGCTATCCATTTCACTGAAGTATAATAGAATTACGTATTATTATCAGGAGTACATTAAGCAGGGACATAATATTATTATTAGATTATATTTCCTGAACTTCCTACAGAAATTTGTCAGTATATGGCAGCTTAACATGAAAATTCACTTTCCATAATAATAATAATATGATACTGTGGCAAAAAGTGTACTATAGGCTGCTAGCTATTATTATACAGTTAGATTTTCAGATTGGTGTTTCTTTTTAAGCCTTGGAGTTATCAAAACATAATTATTATAGAACCGAGCTCATAATAATAATATTATTATAGAATACTGAGATTCTCAATAATTGTTCTTCATGATCATGCATATGTAAGAGAGTTGAACTTTGAACTAATTAACTTGAACTTAATAATGTGTAATAATTATGCCATTGATTCTATATGTTATGTAATGTGTGTAATGCGCATGTGCAGAATAATAATAAGTCAAAATCTAAGAAAGGGCCACGTTACAGTGGAGGTCCTCGCCGAGACAACCCAGCTCGATCGAGCTAAAAGAAGACTCAAAACCGACCGAGGGCGAGTGGAGTCAACCAAATAGGACTCCATTTTGGCTGCGACGAAACGAGAGGAGCTACCCTACTACTCCTGCGGAGGCCTACCGTGGAAGGTGTGGTCGCAAGGTACTGACTAAATAAACTCTAGAGCAGCGACAGGGAAACGGTCCAGCCTCACGGCTAGAGGACCTGTGAATAAATACCTGTCGTCTGCGTAGCTACAGAAAGCGAGAGTAAAATGTCGGAAAGCGACCACGAGGCAGAAGAAGGATCACGTGCGGGGAAAGAACACGGTGATCTCGTCGACACCGCCCCCCGAGGAAGGCTCCTCCCTCTTAATTCGCGCAGACTGACGTCCGCCCACCTGAAACAGATTGCAGAGAGTCTGGGGCTACCAACTACTGGCTCCAGTGATGAAATCAGACAACTTATTGAAGGTAAACTTCAAGAAAGCCGTGATGTCCGCAACATACAAGTAGTTGTGGATGAGACCCCGACTATTTCGTTGAAATTGTCGCTGATGGATGAGGACGGTGTGTTTCTCGAATCCACCCCCATAGTTAAGCCTGTAAAAGAGATGGGAGAAGACTTGACGCTTAGACTTACCGAAGCTGAGCAGAAGAATGCCGAATTGCAAGTGGAGCTAGCGGAGACAAGAGAGCAACTTACCAAGCAGCAGGAGGAAACTGCTAGGCTCACTGAGGAGATGTCCTCAACCTCTACCGCTGATGAAGTCCGTAAGTTAAAAGATGAGCTGAAACAAGAGAGAGAGAAAGCTAAGCGTGCATGGCGCATGAGTTGTGCTCAGGTTGCTGAGCAGGAGAGCCTCTTGGCTAAGAGAGAGGATGAGATAGTTGAACTCCAAGAGAGATTGAGAGCCTGCATGCGGGATGCCCCTCCAAGGTCACACTCTAGTGGGTCTGAATCAGAGCCTGTTGGTCATGGTGATCCCCCACCAACTGTACGCACAGAGCCTGCAAAACGGCGTGGGAAAGCACCACCAGTAGATATGTTCACTGGTGAAGATGCGGAAGTAAGATTTGAGGATTGGTTGCCATCCTTAAAGCGAGCGGCCGATTGGAATGGCTGGAGTGCAGACGAGCAACTCATTCAGCTTGCCGGACACTTGCGTGGTCGAGCGTGGCAGGAGTGGCTCCTCCTGGAGGAGGAAGAGAAAGCCACCTTTACTAGGGCGATACAAGTGCTAAAAGAAGCATTAGGCCCAGGCAGCAAGATACTCGCTGCACAAGATTTTCGGCACACTACACAAGAGGAGACAGTATCAGAATCCCCTAAAAGCAACGACCAGTAGTGCTGCCACAACTAAAACTAATCCAGCCAGCGCTGGTACAAATCAGTCTAAACCTCCAAACTCGGGGCGAAGCTCCAAGTTTTGCGACTTTTGCCGCAAGCCAGGACACTGGAAGCGTGACTGCCGTCAACGTATTAAGTCTGAAAGCACTGGCGGTGGCTCACATGCTAGTAAATCCACTAATCCCACTAATAAAGCTAGTACTAAGACAGTACAAACCTCATCTCCTCCCGATACTGAAACAGAGTCCGAGATACAGGATCCTATGTCCTTACTCTATTCGTCATCTGACGAGAGTGATAGCATTCGTGCAGTCCGAGTCCAGGATGAGGGTAGTCGCCCCCACTACGCTGAAGTCCTCGTACAGGGTGTACTCTCTCAAGGCATTATTGATAGCGGCGCCGATATTACCATTATGGGTGCTAGCCTATTTCAGAAAGTTGCTGCTGCTAACAGGATAAAGAAAAGAGATTTCCACAAACCGGACAAGGTACCGCACACCTATGACCAGAGAACATTTATTCTCCACGGATACCTCAATTTGGACGTAGCCTTTGGAGATAAGACGATTGGAACCCGTGTCTATGTCAAGATGGACGCACATGATGAGCTACTACTTTCAGAAGGAGTGTGTAGACAACTGGGGATCATTTCATACCATCCAGATGTCAAAGTCAGGAGTGGTCCACAGCACAAGGTGAATAATGAAGAGCAACCAGCCACTGTTCCTACTATAAGAGTGCACCTCCTACAATCAGTGCGAGTCCCAGCAGGACGCAGTGCAGTCGTACCTGTACAGCTTAAAGGAGGAAATCTGAATCGCCAGCCAATGCTGATGGAGTGTGACCCAGCTATCGAGGAGTCGATAGGTCTACGACTAGAAGATGCACTCCTACAACCCTCAGAAGATGGTATTGCTCACCTGAGATTATCTAACTCCTCTGGGTTCACAAGTGTCCTTAGCGAAGGCACTCTTGTCGGAGAGGCGGTTGAAGCAGCCGTCATTCCTCCTTCACAAAAGGGAGAAAATTCTGAACCGATGTATCCTGTCTCAGATGTCAAGAAGATCTCTACCATGTCAGAGAGCGAGAGGAAGAGAGAAGTTTTAAAGTTATTAGAAGAGCCTGACCTCCCAGAGCCTGAGAAGAAGCTCCTTTGTGACTTCCTGGTGGAAAACCACCTTGCATTTAGCCTCGAGAAAGGAGAACGTGGTGAGACAGACTTGATCCACATGGAGATTGACACAGGTGATGCTACTCCGAAGAAGCAATCAGTGAGGAGAATGCCGTACGCAGCTCGAAGTGAAATCGCACGACAGCTGAAGGAGATGCAGGAGAACGGTGTCATCCAAGCTTCCAAGTCCCCTTGGTCGAGTCCAGTAGTCCTCGTCCAAAAGAAAGATGGCTCCCTCAGATTCTGCATAGATTACCGTGAGTTGAATTCGGTCACTAAAGCCGATACTTTCCCATTACCAAGAATTGACGACCTGTTAGACCAGTTAGGAAAAGCCAAGTACTTCTCGACGCTTGATCTTGCGTCAGGCTTTTGGCAAATCCGGATGCACCCTCAGTCTCAGGAGAAGACAGCATTTTCGACTCCGCAAGGGCTCTATGAATTTCGAGTCATGCCCTTTGGCCTAACTAATGCCCCCAGTGTGTTTCAAAGGTTGATCCAACAAGTACTCATGGGTCTGAATCCTGACTCCGGGCCGAGCTTTGTTGCCGCTTATATCGACGACATCCTGGTCTTCTCCGACACCCTCAAAGATCATCTGAACCACTTACGCTTGGTCCTGGAACGTCTCAGAGAAGTCAACCTAAAGCTCAAACCCACCAAGTGTAGCTTCGCACGAAAGGAAGTTGAGTATCTAGGTCACGTGCTCACTCCAGACGGTCTTAAGCCGAATCCTGCCCTGGTCAGTGCTGTGCGAGAGTTTCCTGTTCCTACATGCCTCAAGGAGTTAAGGAGATTTCTCGGACTCGCGTCGTACTACCGACGATTCATTCCAAAGTTTGCGAGCGTAGCACAACCTTTGCATCACTTGACTCGCAAGGATGTCCCCTTCGTGTGGACGGAAGCTGCTGCCGCTGCCTTCGAGGAGCTTAAGGAGAAATTGACTACATCTCCAGTCCTCGCTTACCCCTCTTTCGATCAAGATTTCATTCTCGAGACCGACGCTTCTATCAGTGGTCTTGGTGCAGTCTTAGCACAGGTCCAGTCAGACGGTAAAGCACATCCAATCGCTTACGCGAGCCGATCACTGTCCCCTCCCGAAAAGAACTACAGTGTGACAGAGTTGGAAACCCTTGCAGTAGTGTGGGCGATGTCACATTTCCACTACTATTTGTACGGACACAATGTCAAGGTTTATACTGACCACACAGCAGTCCGAGCAGTGCTGGATGCACCAAACCCTACAGGCAAACATGCCCGATGGTGGACGAGAGTTTACGGGAAGGGAGTGAACAATGTTCAGATTGTCTACCGAGCCGGCAAGGACAACAAGAGTGCTGACGCCTTGTCGAGAGCCCCTCAGAGTTACACGCCATCTCCAGATGATTCGGAAGAGATTGTGCAAGTCTCAGCAGTGTCTGTCAAGGAAGTTGACGAGTTCAGTGAATTGCCGAAAGAACCTGACTGTAATCTTCTGAGCTTTCCTAATTCATTTGCCAAGGAACAGCGAAAGGATAAGATGCTGAACGAAATCTTCAAGTACAAGAAAGATGGTACACTTCCGAGCGATCGCAAGAGAGCTCATACCATTGCAACTCAGGACAATCAGTTCGTAGTTGAGAGCGGAATACTGTACTATTTGGATCCAGAACAGCAGGGCCGAAAACGAGCTGTTGCCCCTCAGCACCTTCGAGAGAAAGTAATGAGAGAGACTCATGGAGGTCCCTTCTCTGGCCATTTCTCTGGCCAAAGACTCTACAAGGTCTTATCTCGAGTGTGGTGGTGGAAGGGAATGTATTCTGATGCAATGAATCATGCCAAGAATTGCCCTGAATGTGCATTTGCGACTGGTGGAGCCAGACCTGGACATCCACCCCTCAATCCAATCCCCGTACAGCGACCATTCCAGATCATCGGTACAGATGTGATGGACTTGCCAAGAACCGAGCAAGGTAACAAGCATGTGCTCGTGTTTCAAGATTTTCTCACTAAATGGCCCCTAGTATTCCCTATGCCTGATCAGAAGACCGAGAGGATTGTGCAGATTCTCGTTGACGAAGTGGTGCCGTTCTTCGGGGTGCCTGAAGCTTTGCTTTCTGACAGAGGTACTAACTTTTTATCTCACCTGATGAAGGATGTGTGTAATCTCTTGGGAATAGAGAAGCTGAACACCACAGCCTATCACCCTCAATGTGATGGACTTACCGAGCGTTTTAATAGAACGCTGAAGACGATGTTAAGGAAGCACGCTGCCAGATACGGACCTCAGTGGGACAAATACCTACCACGCCTACTATGGGCATACCGCAACACCCCACACGAGTCCACGAAAGAGAAACCCTCGTTCCTCTTGTTTGGAGTTGATCTACAATCTCCTACTGAAGCTGCCTTCCTCCCACCTTCGAAACTCGAGCCTACTACTACTGAAGGATATCGAGAAGAACTAATGCGATCACTCGCCTGTGCTCGTACTCTAGCAGCTGAGAATATCCGTGTTGCCCAAACAAAGTACAAGAAGTACTACGACAAGCACGCAAAGGTGATTTCATATTCAATTGGTGAATGGATTCTAATAAGATTCCCTCAGGACGAGACTGGGAAGAGCCGCAAGCTCTCCAGACCCTGGCATGGGCCATATCGGATTACTGCGCTTACTCAGACAGACGTCACAGCAGTGAAAGTGTACTACCCTAAGGAAGGTACTATTCAGGTTCATATGAATAGAGTCGTCAAGTGCCCCCCAGGATTTCCGCCTGGCTACTTTTGGTATGGCAACAAGAGACGTGGCCCCGGTCGTCCTCCTAAATGGATCGACAAACTAGTGAAGAAGTCCACTACTCCAGAAGAAGTCAGTGACGACTCTGATGACGAGCAGTTGTCTGACGCAGATGAAGAGAATTCGGATGCTAATCCACAAGTTGAATCTGAACCAGAAAACGAATCGAATGAACTTGAGTCATCTCCTACCATTCAGACTCCACCCCCTACTCGTACTCGTACCAGGACGGTGAAACCGCCCGATAGACTCATGGAGATACGCTCGGGGTCGAGCTAAGTCAGTGCGGGGGGTGTGTAAGAGAGTTGAACTTTGAACTAATTAACTTGAACTTAATAATGTGTAATAATTATGCCATTGATTCTATATGTTATGTAATGTGTGTAATGCGCATGTGCAGAATAATAATAAGTCAAAATCTAAGAAAGGGCCACGTTACACATACATAATAATATAATCAATTCTAGCTATATAATAATCATAATATTATTGTGCAATAATGATACTCTGTGATGCATGTACAGACAATATTGATGAGTCGGCATCAAAATTTGACATTGTGAAAAAAAATAAAAAAAACAATGATCAACAAATTTAAACAGGTACACTACTAATCATTATTATCATGTCAGTTGTACAGAATATCTCCAGCAAAGATGACCAATATGATCAGTAGAAGCAGGCAGACTATCAAGCCAATGTCATAGATTTTGCTGATTCTATAGTAGGCACTGATGTTGAGAAGTCACTGCCTTGATCGTTCAAGCTTGTTCGGTCTCTATAATAGAAAAATTTAACAAGGAATGCATATCATAATAATAGCTACTATCTTCTAAACTGATTAAATACAGTGTGCTACTCATGAACTTTTTCGTTCCCTTCTGATCACAAATGACATTAATTTTGTGCTAGACGCACGCTGTAGAGAAGTTTGAGCATGTGCCAGTGGCGTACCCGCTCAGAGTGCTGGAGCACCCCCATCAGCTCTGGCACAACAGCCAATTCAGTAGCTCAGTGATAAATATTGTTACTGATAATCGATGACTGGAAGCTACTACCAATAATAAACTTACTGGCCTCTAAAATTCGCTCCCAAAACCGCAGTTTCTCGCCGCCATTTGGCCTAAAACAGCCTTCTTTGTCAGCCAGCTACCTTCAAGAACGCGTTTAATTAGGGGTGTGGTCAACATTTTGGGGGCGTGGCTAAAATTTTTGCATGCACGTGCGTAAATGTCTTAGCACCCCCCTCCCTCAAATTCTGGGAACGTCACTGTGCGCAGTAGACTCCAGAAGCTTGAGCACACACATAAGGTACTAGGTGGGCGTGTCTGATGTAGGCATGCCCGACATACTTGCACGATTTGTAGCTTCCCTTGGTCCTGCCTAGGGTTAAGAACGAGACAGAAGGTATTTTTTCGCTATCTTACACCATTTTATCCCATTTATTGACCCTACTTTCACTTAAATGTTGAGATTTGCTGATTTTTATGCTGATAGACGACAAGATAAACCGATTGCTTTATCCCTTGCTGCACATGTGTACACGGAGGGTAAATAAATAGGCCTATCACTCTCTGTGACAAGCAAATATGGACGGGTTGCCTTAATGTGATTCATGACATGAAAGTTCAAGCCACATGAACATGCGGCCATGATTAGGAAAATCAATACCGTCAAGGCTTGTTGCTATGGCAATGAATGTTTTTTAAGATAATGCTATTGACCCATGTAATCATCATACCAACTTTGAGACTTGTCTGATCTATTGCTGATTTTATAAAAATCCTAGAAGTGAGCAATTTTCCCATATGTTTGTATGGCAGTAGGGCAAAATGTGCCCTACCGCAATACAAACATATGGGAAAATTGCTCACTTCTAAGATTTTTATGAAATCAGCAATAGACCAGACAAATCTCAAACTTCAGTGTGATGATTACATGGGTCGATAGCATTATCTAAAAAAAAATCATTGCCATAACAACATGTCTTGAGGGTACTGATTTTTCTAATTTATGACCTTGCCATGCTAATCATATTAAGGCAACCCGTCTATATGTACCTTGAAATATGATAGAGCTGTGTCTGTGGTGCTGCATTTGACTTGGCAATGAACTCGACCCTTTCCTCTTCTGCTGGACCTGCAGTCCTAGTCATGTGACCTGCCGCTGATCTCTTTGACATCATCATCTTCCACCATCGAGCCAGCAGTGCATCAGCAGATACAGAGTAGTCACACCGAACAATGTGCAGCTCTTCTGTACTAAGTTGTTGTTCAAGATCTACACTAGACTTCTCTTCAAAAGAGTACTTAATAATACAGTCAGTGAGCCCTCCACGATCACATGACACGGCCAGATCATGTTTGAATCTTTTTGCTTGGGGAGATGACCCAGAGGATGTGGTGGCAGAGAGTGAGCTCGACTCAGATGGTATTAATAGAGTATTTTTTTTATCCGACTTGTCAACACTGAGTCTAGTTTCAGGAGCATGAGGAGGCCATGTATCGAGATATTCCACGTCTTTCTCCATGTAAAGCACACCTATCGCTCGAGCCCCACCCACACACCCGCCCATGTAGCTCCCTCCACAAAGATCTCGGGATATGCAATAATTACCCCGCGCGCATGCGCAAGGGGTAAAGCAATCGGTTTGTATGTCTGTTGTTGTTGTAGTTGTCGTCGGCACGAAAATCGCCAGATCTCGAGTTCTAGGCGTCTGTGCGTGTTGTAAGCACAACCAATCGATAGATATCGGTGAAAAACTGGTTTGTACGCGCTTCGAATTGCTCAAAAAGGCTTACTAGTGCTACAAATCGTGCATTTTCTGTTCTGCATGCCTGTGGTTTGTCGACCACACCCACTCTTTTAGTATGCTGATGCAACTGCGCATGCTCAAGCTCAGTGTTGAAAAGGGTCGTCAAGTCATAAAACAGCTTTGCCCAAGTTGCAATATTGCAGAGTATCGCAGAGCGCGCGGGGTATGTGCTCTACAGAGCTCTAGTTCTCAAAATGTGCTTCTGATAGCTGTCCGTCAAGGTATATTATAACAAATTAACAACATAAATAGCTAGTGATTTATGCAGCAGCATGCATGCATACATATAAATACACATGAAGAACATTATTATTAGCTACCGGTAATATTATCCGGCCACTTGGGCTACCAGCCAAGACACCGCATGTGCATGCAGGGAATACAAATTCTGAAGTTCAAAAGATTGAAGACAAGCAAGACATGAAAGAGATCTAGAGTCTAGAAAGGGGGGATAAAAAGGGAGAGAGATATAAGAAGGAAGGATGCCTAGGAGGGGGAGTGCATGTACACATAGAGTTTATTTTGAATCAATCATGCCTCAGTGATATCTAAGATGATCAAATCCGGGTCACTGAAGAGGGGAGATAATAAATTATCTATATATGCTTGTAAGCTTCCACGGGCCCGTGGATCATTGTGCTTCCCTTATAGCTAATATCCTATTTGTGAATTATTTTTTTTTTCTGCTATTAAGTTTAATTTTGCATGGTATCTTACACAACATTGTTGGCTGTTGAATAATTCTCAAAAAATCAAAAGTAAACAGGTATCAGTAGGCTAAGCTACCTCTTTCCCAAAGTTATACAATGTACAATGCATAGCTAAATTGAGCTACATTCGCTCAAGGAACATGCATGCTGTTACTGTATGCAAATTGTCATGAGCAATAAGATAGAGAGGTATAGACAACATCAGTTTGAAAGCTGCAATAGTGAGCAAAAATTAATGACATTGAATCATGATGTTATAATAATACTCAGAGCTCAGCTCATTACTATAAATAATAATATTATTAATGAATGCACCTACATACAACATTGGTACTAATATAGCTAGCTATAAAGATCATGAGGACCCATGGAGTGTGAATTGTTATACACATGCATAATAATTAATATGCCAATGATACGCAAAGTAACAAGTTTCAGGATGATTGTAACCTCAGATAGCTATATTACATAATTATAATAATTGTATGTAAGTTCAATACCTTTTCCCCTCTCTAATGCACAGGAACTGCAATGGACCTCAACGGATGTCTTAATCAAGTTGATGATGTTTGGGGTATCATGTGGCCCAATACTATGCTCAATCATCTCAGTGTCCAGCCATGTCCAAATCGTAATGGTCATAATGTGACAGGTAACATTAATATGATAGGAGTATTTCTACCATTGTGATGCTGCATATATGTGACAAAAATTAATTTCAGGAGAAGCCACTCGTTACTGTGATGCTGATGGTAGTTGGAGTGAGCCATCCGTGTTGAACTGTGTCTCCACTGTGTTTCTTGATATTGAACTACTTGTGAGTGCTGTATACAAGGGACTGCATGAGAATCGTTTTTAATATAATAGATAGACACTGTTCTAGGAGGTTTCTACATGATTTACAAGACCAAAGGGCTCTATGTAGAATCCCGAGCGAAGCGAGGGTTCTTCTGAGCCCTGAGGTCTTCTAAATCACATAGAAACTGACTAAACAGTGTCTAACAACTTTAGATCCTAGCAACGATGCCCATAGGCTTGCAATTGACAAACTGCCGCCTGGGAAACAGACACCTGCTCCTGACCAATCACTGCAGATACTAACAGTATTTGTTACAACTAGGATCTAAAATATTATGCTTCAGATTCGAATGAATTATAGCGGTTGCCTCTACATCATAATAATATTATTATAATAATATTATGACATTGTAATAATACCGTATATAGCGGGAAACTTTCGAGGGAGAAGAATTTCGTGATTTTTTAGCCATCTACGAAAGTTTTCTCCACAAAATTTACTATTAAATTTAGTACGTACGTATATATTACTGCATATTATATCCATGACAAATTCATTATAGTTTTTGCAATTACGGTACATAGGCTCAGAGTATTCTCAATACATCAGAACTTGAGATACGGATCTCTCTGAATGACATGATCATACAACAACTAACGCAAGTTACTGAGCCTCAGATTCGTTCACTCCTACCAAATGATCTTCAAATCTCAACCAGAGTCCTCTCGACCATAATCAGCGTACTGGAGGAAAACGACAACACAACTAATGACTCAGAGGTGATTGCATGAATAGTATTAAGATAGTGATTGGAAGGCATAAATTTTGAATGCGCAGGATGTAGTTGATATTTTCAACAATCTACTGGATGAGAGCAATAGGGAAGGATGGAGAGTATTACAGACTGTAAGTTAGTCGTGCAAATCGCTCCTAACTATTGCAATCTTCCTGAAATTAGCCACGTGCATGAATAGAGTAACTAACATTAATTTTGTATACTAGAATGAACTTGTTAATGGAAGTGAGAAACTACTGAGCAATGCTGAGAGATATGCTAAGGTGGTGGCTACCTCAGCAAGCATGCGCACCTCTGGAGATCAGAGCAACCAGACGAGGAGAACCCTCTCCCGAACTAATATTGGTAATGCTGTGTACGTACTTGCATGATTCTAAAGCTGAAGACCTAGCTAGTATAAGATAATAATAATATTATTGGCAACAATACAGTGCATTGCCGTACGTAGTAATGCATTATAATATCTTCTTTACAGTTATTTCAGTTGAGCAGATAAATATTAATAGGACGTCATCATCTGACTTGCACTTTCCAATAAACACTGATTTAGTCAACTATACTGCTAGCACAGATTTCTCATCAGAAATAACCATACCAATGTCATTTGTGGACGAGACGATTCGCAGCATTATTAATAGTATGTTAATAATAATATTATGAATAATTATCACGATCACACTTTAAGTTACTATTCTGTTATATTATTCAGTGACAGATTCTGATTCTGAAGTTGTATCTGTCTCCTTCATTCTGTTTCGGTTCCTACCAATGGGGGATTTCATTCCAGTAAACTCAACCACTCCCAAAGAAAATAAATGCATCAATCAAAGACAACCGATACAGACTCGCTCCGCCTCGGACATCATTTCAGCACAGATTGGATTATTGAGTACCACTGGGAATGTCTCGTATGCTTCAAATCGATAATTTCCCAGGAATCGAAAACCTAATCAAGATGAACTTCACATTTCCCAGTATTGACAATAATTCTTCATATTCATGCACATTTTGGAATTTTTCTGATCCGTAAGTTACACATCAGTATACCGTAGATCGGGTTTTAATTGCGAGTATCTAATAATTGCGGAATTGCGAATTTTTCTACGTTTTGCAATTAATAGATTCGCAAACATAAACGTGCACGTATACTACAGTATGGTACGGGGTCGTCCATCGCAATTATTGAATTTGCAATTTTGCCTGACTTGACTAGAACGCAATTAAAACCTGTCCTACGGTAATGCACGCATGCATGGTATCCATGTTATTATGTATCCATGTATGATTATGTACAGGATTGGAAGTGGTAGCTGGGCAACTGCTGGAGTAGCAACGGAGGACATTAGAGTCATTGGAAATCTAACAGCTGTACAGTGTTCTAGTGAACATCTCACAAGCTTTGCTGTTTTAGTTGATGTAGCGGGAGGATTAAAGGTAAGCTGTGACACAAATCATGATGACATATCTATAATAAAGTCATGATTTGGTTGAGAGTATATATAGTAATCACAACACATGCAGTGCCTTTCAATATATGTATAGGAAATAGGAACTAGTGAGAAGGTAGCACTTCAAATTGTGTCCTATATTGGATGTGGCATTTCCATGACATTCCTCATAGCAACAATAATCTTCTTCCTTCTGTATCGGTGAGCCACAGTGATTGTGAATAAAACACTTAATATTCACTGCTTGGTACTATCTACAGAAAGAAATTATTCACCTCTGTCAATTTCTTTATTCACCTTAATCTATCAATTTCATTGCTGCTGGCTCTTGCAGTGTTTGTATCTGGAATTGAAACAGCAACTGCAAGTCATGTGAGTGTATAAAAATTTTAATTATTATTATTTAATGAGTATCACTCTCATGTATATAATAGGGTAACAGCCATATCATGATCAATGTCCAGTTTATTATTAGACTATGGCTCACACAATGTCATACCAGTTTCTATGCAATGGAGTAAAGCACCTTATTGTTCTTTTACAGATTCGATGCATTGTGGTGGCAGCCCTATTGCACTATTTCTTTCTCTCTGCATTCTGCTGGATGCTTTGTGAGGGGATCATGCTCTATCTCTTGCTGGTGGTCATCTTCAGTCAAATGGCAAAACAGTGGTGGCCATTTATCATCATCGGCTACTGTATGTAATCAATGTGATGAGGCTAACTTAATGAATTCCCACACCTTACAATAATATAGGATAAAAATGAGTACATTTATTTTGTTTCCTGAAGCAATTTTACCCCAGTAATTACTGTGAATGGAATTACAGATGCCCTTAATAAGAAATTAGGCCTCAGAAGAAAAGTGGGCTAACTAAAATAATAATTTATCAAGTTATTTATCATAATGGTATCATTATTATGCAGTTCCAGCAATACCAATAGTGGCTGTTACTGTTGGTATGAGGTACAAGTACTATGGAGTTAGGGGAGCATGTGGAGAGCTCCTATAGTACGTCTTGTGCATACTATAGCTATTACCTATGCATTATAAAATTAATTTATGTGTATATAGCTGCTGGCTTTCTGTTGACCGTGGTACAATTTTTGGCTTCATTGGACCCATGATACTCATAATTTTGGTGAGTCTATTGCCAAATAGAGTTGCAATTGTTCAGTATATCTATAGCCTTTGATAAAATTATAATTATTATAATTCGATTATCTATACTTATAGATCAATGTCATATTTTTAATACTTGCACTGCACACACTTCGGAGGAGCAAGAGAGAACAGCTTGAAAGGACAAAAGATAAAAAAGCCACACAGAAATTGGCAAGGTGGAGTCTGCATGACGTCAGACCGATGACAATTCTACAGCTATTATATTATGTATACAGCTCTAGGCTAAGCTATTAGAAATAGGGTACAAGATTCGAGCATTAATGACTATGTGCATACTTATATAATTATTATTATGATAATTAATGCATGCATGTCTGCATGCAGGGCTTTGTTTGTAGCCTCGGTTGTACTCTTGCCCCTTCTCGGACTCACCTGGGTATTTGGAATTCTCACTGTGAATGCCAACTCAACCGTTTTTGCATGGCTTTTCACAATCTTCAACTCACTCCAGGTGTTATTGCTGCTGCTATAGCTATACTTAGACTGAATCTTGAGTGAGACATAATATACTAATGGCCAGCTGCATTATGTTTTTATAGGGAATGTTTATTTTCTTCTTCCATGTTGTACGAAGTGATAAGGTGAGTATATAGTACAACAATAGTTTGAAGAAGTGCTATGCAATAATAATTATTATGGCTTCACCAATTAATACACTGCAAAAACTGATGGGTGAAGTTCACCCCAAAATTGGAGTGAAACACTTGCCACAGGGAGCACTCTTTTTTTGGGAGTGAATGCCACTCCTCATCTTAGACTATGGGTGATCTCCACTCCTAAATTAAGGTGGCCGTCACTCCCTACTATATAACAATATAGTATACATGCACTGTATATATTATTCCAGTATTATAATCAATGGGTGGTATACAGTAAATACACACACACTATAATAGCAACACAACAAAATATCTCGACTTCCTAAAGTTCTGTTGGAGTTCAACGTAGGGAGTCACAGACGAGAAAGCCATCCAGGCTGACACAGGACCTTTAGTGCTTCTGTGGTTAGAATTCAAACATCGTCTGCTATCTTTCCTCCTGCAAATTGAATGTAGAAAAGTACATTACCACTGATTCAAAGTACTTACGTACATATTAAATTGTCAAAAAATATGCACCAATAATTTTAGCTCCCACCCCACTAGCCTTCTCCACATCCCTCCTAGTCTGGCGGGCCAGCCCCTTCGCAAGAGGGAGGAGGAAGGGTCTGGTATCATGCCTATACGCGACTTGTACCGCTGCAGCCAGGAGTGCAGCCCAATCAGATCGCTCCACGTCACTACTAATATCGTGTGGCTACTGGTATGCAGGCCGACCAATCAGAGGCCTACTCTTCTTGTTCAATAAACGGTTGGGGTTGTCCCTACCACGCGTTCTGACCAACCAGGTGCTAGATCTTCATAAGGCTGGCGATCATAACAATTTTATTAAAAACGAAGAGCAGGCATCTGATTGGTCAGCCTGAGTATTTAGATAGCTCCACAATATTGGTGGTGACGTGGCGGGATCTGATTGGGCTGCACTCCTGGCTGCAGCGGTACCATATCAAGAAGTTGGTGATCATTTGCTCAAGCTCACACTTTTTCACACAAATGACACATTCAGTCAATGTATTATCTCTATGGAAATAGATTTGTTCTTTGCCATTTTCTGCTTCCAGGTGCACCATATAAAGGCCAGCATCACTTTCTTTGCATCACTAGCTATGCACCAATACCAAACATACAAGTAGGAGGAGCTTTGTCTCTCTGCCGATTTTGCGCAAAAATTTAATATTAGCATATATGGAAAAATCGGGAGTGTCCCGCTTTTCCGCGTTAATATCTCGAGTACAGAGGCTTGCAAGAAAAAAAATAGGGCACCATCAGGAACCTGAAAGAACGGAGATTTACAGGGAACAGGAGCGGTGATCTCATCTATTATGGCCTTTCTGCCGATTCTTTCAGAAGCTGGGACATTCGAAAATCTTCCTTCGTAATACAATACAGTGGAGGATACGTAGAACGGAGGCGTCAATCATAGCCAGTCACGCCTACTCACACCATCTTTATTGTGTTAGCACACTAGTAAGCATGATCACTGGTAGTACAAAACTTTTTGATATGAAGTCGCGTATAGGCATGATACCATACCCTTCCTCCTCCCTCTTGCGAAGGGGCTGGCCTGCCAGACTACATCCCTCCCACTCACTCTTTTCTTCCCTCCCTCTCCCTCTTTTTTGAAACCAGAAAGTCGATTAAGTTTACTGCGTGCATACTAAAATAGTTACTGTAGCAAGGCCTATAGCAAGTTATTTTTTTAGTACTCACATTATTCAAAGCTTTATCCTCACCATGAAGCGACTGGACTCGGATTCAGCAATCATTTCGTCCCAGTCTTTCAGTACCAACAATACCTGGAAATTTATCAGTCAGTGTAAGATTTGCCAAATGGCTAGGGATGCACCGCATTTCACTCACCCCGAAAAAGCTTCCACGAGCTTTTTCTTGGACTCTTCAATTTTCATCGATGTATTTTGTTGAAAAGGACTCCAAAGATAAGCTTCTTCGGCGGCCGGTAGGCAAGAAAATGGCTATGGCTCCTTCTTTTGTCTACTTTTTGAAAAACGCCTGCAGCTGCTCCTAGTACCGCCCACGAATCACCTTTGAACCCCATAGTGATTGTAGTGTCCTAGTCATGTGATGATCACGTGAGCGGTACCGCTATATTATGGCTATAGTGCAAAGAGACTCAGGCTGGAAATTCACCTATTTGAAAGGTCAGTTACTTAAACTAGAAAGCATAGTAGTATACAGTGACCAGTGCTACCAAGATGCCTAATCTTTGAGTAGTTTTCTGCTAGGCCCCATCTTTTTTGGCAGTGGTCTGAGTCATTGGAAGCTAACTTGACTTTAACCATGGTATGTATGCTACCAAGATGTATCATCTTTAGGTCTGAGTATCCTGCCAAGATGCTCCATCTTTTGGGAGCTCAGTGGTTGGCATTCATCAAGTTAATATGACTCCATCCTCGTGTTGCAGTAAACTATAGCTACCACAGCTTTAAACACCATACTGTTTGGGAAGTTCACGGAAGTCCGAATCAATAAGATAAGATTCCAAGAAATAGCTATAGCAGCCATTGGACTAGTCTTGTTAATTACTTAACCACAAAAGACATCAATATTAATATTCAGATAGTTTATGAGTTAAAGTACAAAATGGGTGAAATCACTCCTCTACAACATGTCACTCCACGCCTGGATGTATTATGAGGGTGAAGTTCACCCGTTTTAGGAGTGAGCGCTGCGTCACTCCTCAGGAGTGATTTCTAAAGGAGTGAACTCCACTCATCTTTGGAGTGAATTCACTCCTTTGATGCGTCACTCCTTTGGAGCGACAGACTGGTAGAGTGAAGTTCACCCATTTTTGGAGTGATATCACCCCAAATTTTTTGCAGTGTACACATCATAATAAATCACAGGTTTGGAGCAGAATTAGTGCAGCAATGAGGAATCTGAAGACAAGGTGTCTTAATTCCGAATCAGCTGGAAGTAGTAAGGCCACTCAAATTAAGTATTTGTTTGAACTAATCCGACCGACTATAAAATATAAAGCTTCCAATTGATACCTCAGTTTACTATAGGCATATATTATATCGGTCGACTTTAATGTTGGCAAAATTTTTATTTTATGATTGCACTGGTACCTGGGCTTTGTTCAGCGAAATTCATGCACACCATGATGGTACATTATTAATACACTGAACAGCATGCAGGTTTCAAAATGAAAAGGACAAATCCTTATTCCAGTAAACGGAACACCTGCAAGACTAATGCATCAAAGTCTGGGCCCAGGATTGATAGCAAGGT
This sequence comes from Cliona cf. orientalis, assembly GCA_963930775.1. Lineage (NCBI taxonomy): Eukaryota > Metazoa > Porifera > Demospongiae > Clionaida > Clionaidae > Cliona > Cliona cf. orientalis. The sequence continues at coordinate 7,478,589 of OZ005695.1, forward strand.
AAAATTTGCATAATAGCTAATATTATTGATGTTAGATCCATGTAATAATAATTATTATCATGTTAATTCCATTGATTAAGATAACGGCATATGCATGCTCCTTGTTTATAAGTGTCCATTTCACTGTAGTAGAATAATATTATTATGCAGGGATATAATAATTATTATTTCCTCAACTTTCTTAGTTACAGAAACTCATCAGTGTGGCAGCTTAACATGAAAATTTCCTAGTAATTTCCATGTATGATACTACACCATGGCAAAAAGTGTACTACATATGCAGTTAGATTTTCATACTCAGTCTAGTCTGATTTTCTTTTCTGTTTCTTTAAACCTGGTTTGAGTTAGCGATCAAGCTCGTATACATAGAATAGCTACTGAGATTCTGAATTGTTCCTTAATAATTATACATATATTCCATAGGTACATAATAATTCTGCAATAATGATATTCAATAATCAAATCTCCCATTATCAACAGCTAGGAATGGATGATCCTCATTAATTTTAGTTCATGAGCCATTATTATACATTCTATTCAGATGCATGCATACAAAGACAATAATGATGAGTCGGCATCAAAACTTGATATTGCTAAAACAATGATCAGCAAGTAATATTTAAATAAAATTAAACAGGTACACTACTAATCATAATTATCATGTCAATTGTACAGAATATCTGAATACACTCCAGCAAAGATGACCAATATGATCAGTAGAAGCAGGCAGAGCATCAAGCCAATGTCATAGATTTTGCTGATTCTATAGTAGGCACTGATGTTGAGAAGTCGCCGCCTTGATCTTTCAAGCTTGTTCGGTCGCTATATAGCAAGGAATGTATTAATTATAATATTATCATAATAATACTATCTTTGATAATGTTGTAGCCTGGGATTCTGAACAGATTATTTTTAATCATGGCAGTCCCTAATTCCTACTGCAAGTAGCTAGCTACATACATAAGTTAAAGATTGAATGCCGTATTTTTAATTATTCAAGTTATGCTCTACTCTTGTAGAGGAAAATCATTAATTAGCTATTGGTTGACATGCACTCTAATAATACCGTATAGCAGGTAATTTTCGTGGGGGGCTAATTTTCGTTATTTTCGTGACTGCTCTAATAGTCACGAAATTTACACCCCACGAAAATTTGCCACAGTAGGTAAAGGTTGTCTGGTAAAATTGCCTTGAGTGTGCATGCGATTGTTGTCAAACGCATACCATAGGTCGGGTTTTAATTGCGAGTATCTATTAATTGCGAATTGCGAGTTTTTCTACGCTTTGTAATTAATAGATTCGCAACATAAACGTGCACGAACACTACAGTACGGTATGGGGTTGTCCATCACAATTATTGGATTCGCAATTTGGCCTGACTTGACTAGAACCATAATATTGTCTATGCTAGAACGCAATTATTAAACTACGCAATTAAAACCAGTCCTACGGTATGACATCTGCCTCCAATCTGTTGAGTCTCTGCGATCATCGAACACAGTATGAGACTGGAAGATTTCTGTTTCTGTCACTTCGATGATAGTCATCGGTAGGTTTGTTTGATGATGGCGAACGGGGCGTGGTAAGTGCAATCGTCAACAGCCACAAAATTTAGACCCACGAAAATTAAATTTGGAGGCTAAATCTTACTTTTCACAAAAATTAATACCCTCGAAAATTTTCCGCTATACGGTATGACTGTTTGCAGTAAAATACACTACCATCAGCCTGCGATGGACGTTCGTGCTCGGTAAACAATCGTCTGATACTTGCGGACAGAGTAATAAGACACTCAAATTACTTCTTTCTCTTCCGTTTCCCAGCCCTGTCCCCAATTTAACCCTTCGTGGGACGAAGGACAGAATATTCTCCCGGTGGCGCTACTGGCGGAGGAGCAAATACACAACAGGACAGACCTTCTTCCCTACCACAAGCTGGAGTTGATTGTTGTGGACGGAGGCTGTGATATTGTTGCCACTACAGCTGTCAATACAACCATTGGACTGTTCAATGGAACAGGGGTGATTGGAATGATAGGTCCAGGTTGTTCAACCTCTTCATTACAGGCAGCACACGTGATGAACCAGCCAGAGATTGAGTTGGTTCAGCTTCATGGTGGAGGTTCTTATCTACTAGAAAACCGTACACTTTTTCCTAATTCCATCGGTGTTTTAGGTTCAACTCGATCTTTTGTGGATCTATCACTAGCACTGATTGATCAAAAGGGCTGGCGCAGGATTGCTATTCTCTACGAAAGCAATCGTGCCTACTACAGCTCAACAAAGGAGCTGTTTGTCGAAAGAGTCGAGCGGGAGAGGAAGGTAAGGATTATCTTTGATTCATCAATTTATCCTACATTCTACCCCCTCGATGGAGTCGAGGGGGTAGAATGCATCGTATTCGTATGGCATCGTATTCGTCTTCACTGCACCTAGCCACTCATTGAGAATCATGTGTCTGGCGTACCACATGGGAATGATCTACCCTGCCTATCAGTGGGTACTCATCAGCCGAAGTCTGGATGATTTTGTAAGTGAGATTGCTATGCTATCAAACAATGGAGAATACAAATATGGCAATAAGGTTTACAATTGTTCCACTGATATAGTATTGAGTGCTTCCTTAAACAGAATGTTTTTCTTGAACTACAAATTGACACCAGTAAATCAATCCGAAACCAGATTTGTGAACTTATCCTTTGATCAGTTTAATAAATTCTACCAGGAAAGAGTCCGTACTCATAATGTGTCAGAAACATACTGGGCATACTATTTTTATGATGCTGTTTGGGCTTGCGCAGTAGTTTTACATCGAATGACAGTGGACAATAGTGCCATCTTTGATAATCATCGGTACGGTAACAAAACGCTGGCAAATTTGATTTTGAAGGAATTCTATGCTGATGATTTCGAGTTCAAAGGAATGTCTGGTCCCATCAGATTCAATTCCAGCAATGGCTACAACGCTAGACCTTCCATCTTGTAATAATTAATATTACAAGTATGTTTGATGTCACAATCATGGAAAATGCGACTGAACACTATAATAGCATGCTATGTACAATCGAGTGCCAGTTAGTAAAGTGTGCATGCGCAGATGAAAGGCAGAACTTTCCTATGGTGTAGACCACACCCTCGCTGCAGGCCAGCTCCGCTTGAATGTCGAATCTACCACCAGACCATGACAAAGAGCAGACATATCACCTGCCGAGCAGGCCTGTCGAAATGCGCGGCGTTTGCGCCACTCGCTCGAGCTTGAGAATACATCTGTAGCTATGGCCCCTAGGCCCTGGCAACCTCTATTTTGTGCACACAGCACAACAATTCTGACCAATCATGAGTCTTCTGAACTAGTGCATCTTTTGGTTGATATAAGAAAAATATATCCTGATTCACCCCAGGCTTGTATCCTAGGTAACAGGGGTGTTATAACTAAAATATTGACCTCCCCCAGGCAATTATAATCCCCTGTGAACACCATATAGTGCACTGCACTAAAAATATGCCAGCCAACAACTTCTACCAGATAAATGCAACCACTAAGAAACTGACCGATCAGGATATATATCAGATGTCGCATGGTAGGCACGTGTATTATGGATTATAAAGCCCCTCCCCCTCGGGCTGCGCCCTCGGGGTCATGGGCTTTATAATCCATAATACACTCCCTACCATGCAATATCTATTACTTGTCGCTCTGATACAATACAATGTACTGTAGTTCGAGGTACCAAAGAAATACGGTGAGATTTATTTATTATTCTGCTGCCATGGAAAATTTGATATTATAGTGGTCATAGTTGCATGCATGATGTGTGATATCTAAGGCTTGCAAAACTAATGGTGTTTACATAGTGCTGGTCACTCCTCTCATGCAGTGTTATGTGATCATAATCCAGCAATGTAATCACCTTTGGGTTTCTATAAGCCTTCGATATCAACACAGGCATGAATAAACGTGAAGGCCTCCATTAATGAGCCATAGCTCTAACAAAATTTAATTTGCTAGCTACACCACTGTCCCTGACCCCCATTGCAGCTATGATGGAGGACATTGCAAGTGTCAATGTAAGGCCCCAGTTTGTTGATTATTAGTTTCTCATTAGCTACCCACATTAATTTATCGAACTGCAATTTATTGCCATTATTAATTATTGCACACGAATATGCAACGATCACAATACAATAAACTTAGGGGCGTGTTTTGTCTTTGCTGAGTGCTTTTAATTTTAATTTTCACGATTAATTCAAGCACTACAGCAAACTCTGAAAAAGATACAGCTATCAAACTGCTGTCTACTTGGAAAAAAGATAGAGCTGCTTAGCTATCTAGATTTGCTGATACAAATTTTCAAACGTTTCAGCAAACTGCTATACATGTGCGCAGCTGGGACTCGGGCCGGCCTAACCTTGTACTAGCAAGTGCTAAATGGTGCTATTTAATACTCAATCATTACGCTCCTCGACCATTTAATATTTATATTATTTATACTTACTTAACTATAGCAGTATTAAATTTAAGGTCATGATAATACTTACAAACGCCCATGCACTATGGCCATAATAATTACCATGGGACCACGCCCTCAACAACACAAAATTTAATGTAGCTAGGAGATTCTGAACCTATATTTAATAATCACAAGCCTGCAGCATTTCTGCAGGAAACCTATAGCTGGACCATGCATGCACACTTAAATTATTAACTTACTGTTACATATTTCCAGTAGGATGGCACCCAGCCGTGAGGTATGCCTTCGTGGTCACGTCCCAAGTCCAGGGGTTCGATTTTCGAGTCATCCCCCACAGCAGCTTGTATCTTCTTTATAGGCTGGGCTGCCGGCTCGATATCTGTTGGTACGGGAGCAGGTGGCGGCCTCGCTCGTCCTTTTACTTCAGGTCTAGGTCTAGGAGGTGGCTTGTCCGGTGGTGCTTCGCTCGGTGCGGCTTCACGTTTAGCACGCGGCTGTCTCTTGGCCGGCTTCGGTGGAGGGCCTTTCGAGCTACCTAAAAGTTAGAGTTTAGAATCAGCTCAAGCTGTGCTCTATCACAAGCTAGCTACGTATATTACTCACCATCCATTGTTGTGACAAAAATGTAGTAAACGATTTTGAGATAAGCCGTTGTAGAGCCCCACCCACTTGTACTTGAACCAGACTCGTGACCTTAACAAATATACGCGCATGCTCAGACAGTATTCTGCGTGAAAATTGGTTATGAATCAATGAAAATCATGGGCCACTCAGTATTACAGTATGAATAATGTGCAGTATGCTTTGTACTAAGTAGTGACAAGAATTCATCTGATGTTTGAAAGCTAAACTGATTAAGTTGAAGAGGCACTGACACTAATTGCAAACAATCGTGCAGTGGCCGTAGAAATCACACTGCTGGGTGCAGTGTTCAGGAGTGAAGGTTGCCACAGTCAGCACACCAACAGCAAACAGAATGCCAATAACGACTGCAGCAATAACCAGGAGAAGGTACTTCATGATGACGCAGATGTTGCAACAGAGAGCCATCTCCCCACACGACTTTGCACCAGAATAGTTACCAGCATTGTTGTGATCAGATGCCTGCGAGTGTGAGTGTGCATCACATGTGCGTGTGTGTTATCATACATGTGAGTGAGAGACTGCATGTGTATGTGTATAATAGTGTCCTCATAGGTACTCAGATACAATCTCTTGTTCTATATTGCAGGCTAGTGCTTATAATAATATTTCGGGGCGAGCCTGAGCGAGCCCCGAATACACGAGGTACAGGAAGCGGTTTTATATGTATATATACTTGTATGTATGTTTGTGGGGTGATCATTTCAGTGAGGAGAGAGTTAAATTTTGAACGCGTAAGGTAATGGTCGTCATGCGCATGCTCATACGCCCGCACTGCACCATCGATCTGAGAGACAACTTGAGTGTAGGCAAGGCAGGAAAGGTGAGTGCTGTACCACTCTGGTAAGGCTCAGGTCCACAGTTAGCATCACTGGTAGACTCCACTTTCCTGAGCATGAAGATGACTGCATGGAGGCTTATCCCCTCAGGGCCTGGCTACAGGTACTTGGACTCATGGTCATGGCATGTACACTACTAAATAATTATAGTATAGGTGATCAACATCATTAGATTAGCTATAGCTATTATACTAGCAATCTGTGATACTTTCACTGTCGTGGTAGCTTCTCAGGCCTAGCTGTTAGGGTACCAATGGTTGAACCCCATGTGCACATGCATGCCTGTGTGCTTTCAAAGAAGTCTTGTGACTTTTGCGAAGGCTCGCCCCGCACAGATGATTTTCATCACCACTAGTATTATAATTAGCTGCTTCCATTATTATTAAATTTTTCTATCACGGTATCTACTTCAATTCTGGGAATGAGTGCCTGCCCCAGGACATTATAGTACACAGCAGCAATTACTGAGGGATAGAACTCCAAGAGTAGCATATCCGTATTGTCAATATCTAGGGAGTGTAATTTTAGTATCTATACATAGGTTTTATTGAAAGGGGGCTACTACAGCAGTCAAAATTGAATACCGTATAGCGGGAAATTTTCGAGGGAGAAAACTTTCACGAATTTCGCGATTTTTTAGCTATCCGCGAAAGTTTTTTTCCACAAAATTCTAGGCATGCCACACCCATTATGCGACCAGTTTTAACGTTCTGCGAAAGTTTTCTCCGCGAAATGCTCCTTTCCTACCGATTCGCGAAAGTTTTCTCCCTCAAAAATTTCCCGCTATACGGTATGCAATGTACTAAAGTTAACGACCTTTACCTAAAACCATAGCTACAGTACTGTCGTAGTGCCCTGGGTATATAAGTGCCCATGGCAGAATGATGTCACAGAATATTATAATAGATGCAACCACTAAAACCATGAAGCCGTGAATATTGTGTCTGCACTATTCCACCAGTGGCCACCAAAAATAAATTACGAGCAAACAATGATAATTAAATACTTTCAGTAGCTACGTACGTACCACAGAGGAGCATATGAGAGCTGGTATTAGGAGGAGCACTGCGAGCAGGTTGCCATGGAGGAAGCAGAGGACACAGAGAACCACCGTCAGGACTTGATAATCTTTGGCACGGCGAGGAGTGTGGATGATCTGAGCTGGAACTGATGGCTGACCCACCACAACAACATTCTGCACATGCATAGATGGATCATAATAATGTGAAGCATGACAAATAGTTGATTACAGTACAAATGCATGCTCATCTGCACTCAATACACCCACTCTGTAATTTTATTATCCTGTGCGCATGTACAAGGGGTAAACTCTTTTTATCTGTCATGTGACGTCTGTCGTCAGCACAAAAATTGCCAGATCTGGAGATCTAGGTGTCTGAGTGACTCGTAAGTACAGAATGCCGTAATTACGCCGCCCCCCTTGCACATAAGCCCCCTGCACTTATAGCTCAAGTTCCTGCATACATGTAGGTATAGCTTTGTCTCGTATATAAGCCCCCCACTCCTCCCTGACTGTATATTAGTGTCCATAAGCCAATAAAAATAGTAGCTACAGCTAGCAAACTAGCTATTTGTGTCATAATATTACTATACGTTCTTCTTGAGTTTTCCCTCAAACAGCCAGAGATTGTGCACACACATGGCATTCAATGGTCAGTAATGATCGTCACACGGAAATGTCCCTCCCCACTTTCGCCCTATGCTAGCATGCACAAAGGGGGGGGGGGGGGGACGTAATTGCAGGATTCTACAGTATAACCTACATTTTGCATCCATCGACATCATCGAAAAACTGCTTCGAATAGTTTGGCAAGGCCCATCCGTGTCGCAAATACTTCATTTTGTTGGCCACACCTATCAACACTAGCCACTAAGCTTTCTGCTCGTGCACAATATGTAGGTAAAGGTTGTCAACTGCAGGCTGCTGGCATGGAGCTCCTCTCTGACATCGACATTGACGCTGCAACATGCGGGTTACGTGCTCTATAGAGCTCTAGTTGTTTACTTATCCTATAAGGGGATTAACCCACTGTATTATACAATTTGCTACACTGCTACAGACAGCAACAATGATGTACTTGTACATAGGACTACCTACTATTACACAATATTATTACCTACTATCTGCAGTTGCTGTACTATTGTAAACATCACACCTGTGCAGCTATCTTTGTATGTTTGTATTCAGCTAAAGAATGATCTATCTAGAGATGCCACCGCATACATGCATGAGACTATCCCAAATGAGCATGTTGATCTAGCAGGTGGCCATTACTTTGTCAGCTAGGGCTATCCCCAGCAAACAAGCCAATCAACCAGGTGCTAGAGATCTTCAATGGCCGTTTTGTAGAATCCTTCTATTCCGGACACCCTCAAGACAGGTTAAGGTGCCCTGATTAAAAGAGATGTGTCCTCATTTCAGGGGGTATAGTTTAGTACACTCCTCTGTGTAGCTTGGACCAGGCATAGTGTCCTGATTAAGGGGGTTGTTCTCGTTTCAGGGGTGTCCTTATAGAGTGGTTCCACTGTATACATGATAATATAATAGCAAGAACCACTGGAATAACTCATACACATAACAATGACAAAAGACCCTTCCATTCTGTGAAGGGGTAGGCCCAACAGACTATATATATATAGTATCTAACCTGTGCCTATTCATATAGTGTGTGCACTCAGCTACAGTACATCTCAAATTTATATCCTAGTTTACAAACTGCTTATGTATGATAACAATGAACAACATAAGCATTCTGTTTCATGTCAGTGAAGGCCACCGTGAATGCTCAAGGGTTACACAACCCTTGCACGCAAAACATAACATTGTAATACTCAAAACAGAATTATGTTACACAAAAGTAGGTAGGTACAAAACAGTTACTGTATATCAGCCATTGGGATAAGTTACCATGCACTAAGCCAGTTACGTACACAAGCAGAAAGCACAATGTCGTGGTCTATATGTGACCTTCCATGACAAAACCAACCATATTGCGCTGACAACCGATTTTTAGTTAAGACCACCATTACCAAGTACAACCTTTGAACTATTGCTCCTGCAAATTTGAAGTCTCTAACCCGTGTAGTCATGGAGATATGAGCCAAAATGTACCCGGATCACCCGTAATAAAAATGTGCAGCAAGCACAATGAAACATTGCTACGTACGTTGCACGCGGAAGTCTGTATACTCGTCGTTTATGCAAAGTACGTGGCCACACCCACTAAGTCAAAGAGCCAGATGGCGGCCAAAACGTTGGAAAGAAAGCAGCAGCCGGCGTTTCGATGGAAAAGAACGAAAAGATAAACGTGTCTATAGATCGTTAGTTCACAAAATCGAAGAAAGAAGTGTCTGGAGAGTTTTTTTCTGTGCAGCTGCCGTGCTTGCCTACCTGCAACTATGGCAACGGCTCCGTATCATGGACGGTCAATGTTAGCTACACGGCCGACTTCTTCGAGCCATAACTCAGTAAGTATAGCGTTCTAGAAGCTACGAAGCAGATTTTTGTGTAGAGGAATGATTCCTCTATCGATCTATGCCAAAAAGTGAAAAATGATAATTATCACCTTGGGCAACTAAATAGGCCTGTATCTCAGATTGATATCCAGCGCAATATGGTTGGTTTTGTCGTGGACGGTCACATATAGTAGGTGCTGTGACAGGCATGTCGCTCAGATGCTTAGATCTCAAGATACATGTATAGCGATTTTAGTGCTGACAGCACAATAACAGAGGACCGAGTTACAATCCTATCACTTTATCCTTGCACACGCACACAGGGTAATTACTATCATTGTAGTCATGTAAGTGAGTAGTCCACTTACATTAATTTGGAACATGCATGCATGTAGCAATCTGCAACATAAGGGTTCCTGCACAACATTGTGATTACCATAAGAAATCCTTCACTAGCCAGATGGTGAGTGTGGTGTACCACACTCTTGTAGTATGCTGTACCGTAGTGTCCAGGTACATATAAGCAAGCACCCATGGGCGCTTACATGTAAAATGTAACTCACAAATTTGCCCCGCATGAGCACTTAAACATATAATATGTAACTCGCTATTTTGGCCCGCATGGGCACTTACCCGGGATCAAAATCCCATACGTTTGTACAGAAGCTGCTACAGTGGCCCCTTAAAATGCGGTATATGGGCGCTTACCCAGGACACTACAGTATGCACACTCTGGCTACTGTATGCTATTGTAGATCTAGTTACACAATAACATACATGTAGATATAGCGTGCACTGTGTAAGGTCTAGTTTCCCAGGTTTTCACACTGAAAACTCATCATGGGAAAGAGCCTAGGGACAAGGATACTAGCTATCTATTAATACAGGTCATTCACTCAGTAGATTCCACTCACTGTATTAATAGAGCTCTGCTGCGGCATAACTGGTGGTGCTGGGGCATAGCCAGCAGACTGAGGATACCCAGCTGACTGAGGATAGCCGGCGGACTGAGGAGAGTAGCCAGCTGACTGAGGAGAGTAGCCACTGTAACCTGGAGTGTGGTAAGCTCCGCCAACACCATGGCCACTAAATGGTTCGGCAGGTGGTGCCGTAGTTCCAGGGGTGTAGCCTGTGCTGGTTGAGCCAGGCCCATAGTACTGATTATGATACGCCGCTTCACTATGCCCTTCATAGTCGACTGGCTCACTCTGACGCAACGCAGTGTATCCAGCCCTGGAATAGCTTGGTGGCGGGTCTTTCATTTCGGACAGAGGTCGATGTGGATCCATGATCAGGATGTTGTCACTGTATGAACAGCCTGGCACGGGTACTCAGCCTAGCTCAACTCAGCCAGGTATTAAGATAGTCGGTCTTCTCTTGAGAGATGTGATGCTAGTTCAAGATCAGTCTCTATGGGGATGAGTTAAAACACGTGGTTATCAATACCAGATCATGATTAATATTAAATAATCTGTGATCAGATTGAGAGCTGCATGAGTACCTCCTTAGTAAGTTTGGTACGAGGCTAGAGACTTTCATAATAATAATAAAACTCACTCATTCGAGTGTGGATTGCGCATACCTGGTTTAAGATCAGTGAACGATTTCTCGGGAATACGCCGGTTCACCGTCAGGCAGAAAGGTACATGAACCCTACAATTAATGGCCTGCGCATGCGCATGGGCAGCGATAGCTATGATGGGAGGCCCATTCCCGAGTTTAAAATCTTATTCCACTGAGCATTCAGGAATGTCTACTAGAGTAGAAAATAAACGCTCGATTTATCAGTACATTCCAGTACCGATCAACAACACTGGTATGAGCTATAATATATTATAGCTAGCCTACAAACCTACTGAGGGACCAGTTATTCAGATCATTGAAGCATGAAGCACGCCATTACTAAAATCATAATGTTATTATAAGTGGAAATTAACATACTACTATGGCGTAGAATAAACATACTACAGTATAGCTATAGCTACAGGAATTCAATGTTTAGCCAATTGGCCAAGTTGACTCTCATCACCAGGAAAATTAATAGCATACAGTCTGGCAGTTAGTGTAGCCATAAATGTCAGTCCGGGTGCAATCTTCGTAACAGCTGGTAGCAGTACTGGCGAACACAAGCACTCCAGTAAAGAACAGGATGACGACGATCACAGCCGCAACAAGCATGAGAACATACTTGATGATGACACAGATGTTGCAGCACAGAGCCAACTGCCCACACTCATGCGCTCTCTCATACTCACCAGCACTATTGTGACTCGATGCCTGATGTCAGTGAACAAAGAATAATAATTATAATCAATGTAATTAATGCTTCTATATATCAGACTGGAATTTTCCATCAGACTACAGCATGCATCTCTGATCATGCATGAACGGAAACAGCTCTTGATTAAATCCACAAACTAATCAAGTGTTGGAACAATATTATTAACTGTTTAGTGTGCAAGGATTGAACATGTATACCGTATTATACTTTTGTGTTAAATTTATGTGTCATCAAAATTAATGCATCAATGTTTCTAGTTTGCTCAGAATTATCTTGGAATGGTGCATAACTTACAGTGACAGAACAGATGAGTGCTGGAACTAACAGCAAGAGGGCCAAAATGTTGCCATGGAGGAAGCAAAGAATGAGCAGCACTAGTGTGAATACCAGGTAGTCATTCTCACGGCGTCGAGTCCTGTGCACGACAGTTGGTGGCGGAGCTGAGGGCTGTCCAACCACAACCACGTTCTGTGTGTGTCAATAGTGCATGATTGCAATGTGTATAATAATTATTATGACTTAATTTGTGTATTTATATGTGCACTAGTCTAGCAAGCTAAACCCTCTCTCATTCACCGCTTAGTGGGTATGGATTTTAAAGCGTGAGACCTTAAAGTTTATAAAATACACCCACGCCTCGCTAGACTATAAAATCAATGTGTGCACATGCATGTGTATGTATATTATCATTATATGCATGCATGAATGATTGTGTGCATAATATTATATTACTGTAAGTAATAGATATTGCATGGTAGGCAGTGTATTATGGATTATAAAGCCCACGACCCCGAGGGCGCAGCCCGAGGGGGAGGGGCTTTATAATCCATAATACACGTGCCTACCATGTGACATCTAATATATATCCTGATTGGTCAATTTCTTAGTGCTTGTATTTAGATGGTAGGAAATCGTTGGCTGGCATATTTTTAGTGCAGTGCACTATAGTGTTCACAGGGGATTATAATTGCCTGAGGGAGGTCAATATTTTAGTTATAACATCCCTGTTACCTAGGATACAAGGGTGAATCAGGATATATTAATATTATTATAACATTCTTGGGTAATCATATTCAAATTTTAAATTCCTAAACATGGTATGAGCATTGAATTTCCTTGTATGTGCTACCCAGAACTTATGTTTAATCTTGTGTGCACAATGTCAATGAATCATGACTTGTGTGATTCTGGGACACACCCACATAAAAACACAGATAAGTGTTGAGATCACACCGTTAATTTTTAGCAAGATACATGACAGAATCTGACATCTAATCAGTTGGCGTAATTTTAACTATATTATATTATTATTATAGGGACATTTTGCGCTACTATTATTGAGCTAATAATTATAGACTAAGTGGTATAGCTCGCATGCTGTCACCTTCACTCACTTACAGTGTTACTAGATTGCTGTTGCTGGAAGACTGGGGGTGCTGGAGCATAGCCTGCCATTGGCATAGGGCCTGGGGCACCTGGAGCATAACCACCTCCAGCTGCGGGCCCAGGAGTATAAGGTGGAGGCATACCCTGCATTTCTGGAAAAAGAAGCCAGTACAATATTTATACTGCTGGTCATCCTAGTATTAAAGCTGTATCTATAGATATAGAATCAACACAAGAACCTAACTTTCAATAAGCAGTAGCTAGTCACTAGCTTGTTATGCCAATGTCCAACCGTACCTTTATAGTTCGCCATTGTTGCCACTTGAATGATGATCTTCTTAGCTCGATCGACCGTTTAGTCTCGTGATCCAATCCAGCAGGGCCGGCCGGCCAGGCCAGCTACATACCGTATGGCTGGAAATTTTCGAGGGATCCAATTTTCGCGGAAGGCCCATCTTCAAAGATTACGCGATCTAATTTTCGCGGGTGGACGTCCAGGGTTGCTCCACCCACAATATCCGTCCGGCTCCACCTCTTATTGCACGCGCGCCGCAGTTCAGGAACCGGCCGAAAAAACAGCAAGCGATCGAGCTACTTATACTTAGCAGAGATCGACAAATGGCACGGGAGTAGCATATGATCGAGGCTAGAGACATTTGTGCAGAAGAAGCTCAACAATAATGAACTGGTATGAAGTAAACCAGCTGTTAGATCAATCCAGCTGAGTAGCGGCATGCACCACGATGGCCACGCCCCCTGTTATCGCGCGTGCGCGCGTGCGTTTAGGCTTTTTATTTCGCGGATTTAATTTTCGTGGATCGCCAGTCAACCGCGAAAACCGCGAAAATTGGCTCCCTCGAAAATTTCCGGCCATACGGTAGTTGCCAAGTGTCCCGGTTTGGCCGGGACAGTCCCGGAATTTGCCCCTATGTCCCGATTGTGTCCCGGTTTACCTGATTTTGCAGCAATGTCCCGGAATCCACAAATGGAGGTGTGGCACAAGCATAAACTCAGTATATTATCGAATTTCAGTCCGTATATCTCGATGTTTAGTGGGCGTGGCAGTACATAATCGCGTGAAAGTGGGTGTGGTCGGCTAAAAGTGGGCGTGGTCCGTAAAATTTCGCGCGCGCTTCGCGCGCATTCATTCTATTTTCTACTTTTTCCCGGTCTCTCCTCTTATAAACTTGGCAACTATGCAGCTAGCTAGCTAGCTAGCTATATAGCTATATAGCGGGCCTGGGCCGGGGGGGGGGCCTTAGTCACGAGATATCGCGTCGGGGTCCAGCGAATAAGACCATATTGGTAATGGTCGTTATTTTGAGCAAGATTGTAGCCAAACAATTAAGGCATCCTAAATACCAGTATAATAATTGGGGCGAGCCTGAGCGAGCCCCACATAAACGGTACAGCTATGCGCGAATTGTATATTATAATATATATATGGTACGTCGGTCACGCGAAATATATGCCCAGCATGGCTAGGCTCTATGGGCATAAGCGCGAAATATTCTATTGCGCATTCTCATGCCTGGGCTACGGGCCGTATATACGCCGTTCTAATTTAGCGAATTGCAAATTTACACTCGTGCCTGCATGTACCGCGCCGGACTCCAAAGGAGGAGAGAGGAGAGCGAGTCTTGCCACTTGATCCCGTTTTGCTAACTGACTCTCACAATAGAGGCAGCTAAACTAAGTTTTTCTTGACTCACTACCCGGTATGTATCGGAGGGAACTGTCATGCAGCTGTATAGGCCTACACGGCACTGAGAGTGTCTGTCATTGTCTGCTTGGATCTGTATCCAGTGCTCTTCAAGATCTATCGTGCTATGGCTTTATTAAAATTTTTGAGTCGCAGCTACTGACAGAGACTTTCAGAGGCTCAGCTCAGGCTCGCCCCAAACAGGCCCTGCATGACACTAGTTATGACATTGTTGGAAAGACCATGATGTTTGCCAGCTAGGCTAGCTTCATTATGTATGCGTACATGTACCGGTATGTACCCAATTAACATGCATTGTATAATGACCCGTTAGTGCTATGACTGAATTCATTAGTACTCAGAACAGTGTGAATCAAACTTCTTCATAAGCTTTAGTACTCATCACTGAATACATTTATAATATTATGTACTTATGCAGCTGAATTAATTAAAAGTTATGGATGGCAATTGTTCTTACGTACAGTGTATGTAGCATAATTCTTCATGATCACACTCAGTCTGATGTACACTATAATAATACACTACAGCTATTAGGGAGTCTGATCTAAACTATTATTACAGTCTCGGTTTATGTAGTCAATGTTCAGTGCATTAGGGTTCTGCATTTAGCTATTGGTGCAAAATTGTGAACAACTGTAGGAACCAAATACATCCGTAGTGCACGTCTGATAGCAATTATAGCCATTATTTTTAACTCCATTGTTGATGGCATCCTCAGCATCTTTCTTGGCAGCATAGAGCCAGGAAAACCCAACAGTGAAGTAGACAACGACCAAAGCAATTCCCACCAAGAGGAAGATTACGTACTTGATGATGGCACAAATGTTGCAGCCGAGAGCCATGTTGCCACACTGCTTGGCATTGTCAAAGCTTCCAGCATTGTTGTGATCAGATGCCTGCATAATAAATTATTATGTATACATAATCAGGGTAGCATGGTGTACATGACCACAGTGATTAGCACATGAGACTGCCATGTAGCTCCAGATGATGGAGGTTAGAGTTCTAATAGCACTCTAATAGCAGACTCTCTGAAAAACGGACAACCTTTGTATAGCACACAAATTCCATATCCCTACAATTATGGACTTGGGAATTTGGCAAACACCTCCGAATCAATGCTCTAGGCAATAGACAGCCAGGGAGTCCCCAATGGAGAGAAATCTGTAGTTATAATTATAGCTACATCAAGAGAGCAAACGGAAATCTAAACTGTATAGAATAACTTTTATTCAGATAGTCTGTCCACTCTTGTTTTTATCGATTTTTTGTGAATACAGAGCATAACATTGATAACTGTCACCACAAAGCGTAGGCAGAGGAATTACTACAATCATTTGGCGATTTTTGTCCATCTATACCTCCCATATTCACTGGTAAGGGTCGTTAGGGGTCGTAGTACATGTACACATTCGATGCATAAACACCAGCACTGAAATGGATAGTAGTCATGACAAGTTCAGTCCAGCAAAGGTAAACCAACCTATCCCCTCAAATCCCCTGCTATGCAGCACTCTATGCAGCTGCAACTGCAGCTGCGTTTACATGACCTACCTCACCTCCGGATTAGTTTTTTGGTGCTTTGCTGATCAGGAAAGGATAAATAGCGCTAGGCAGTGGCTCTCAAGTACTTAATTCAGTTTAGTACTACCAGAGGCGTAGCCAGGGGGAGCACAGGGGGCATTTGCACCCCCGCTTTTTCCCAGAGTTATCATTATTTACTGTATAAGTATCAGCACCAAGTTTTTACAGTAGTGTTCAGAGTCAAAAATGATCACAGAACAGCTGACTATAAAGCTATCTGTACACAAACTTTCGAGTTATGCTTCGATTGAGCATGCAGTGTCTGATCTCGAGTCTCGATCGTGAGTTCAAAGGGCACAAAAACGGAAATATTCCAGATCGCGTGATTTAATTAATGGGTGTGGCTTCCAGTCTAAAATTTTTTGCACACTTCGCACGTAATCTTGCCCCTTATCCTGGCTACACCCCTGACTACAGTACACTTCATACAGAGTCATACAGTGGAACCTCTCTAAAGCGGATACCATTGGGACCAAAAAGTTTGTCTGCTGTAGCGAGGTGTCCTTAGCTCAGGGGATAGTGGTTAACCACGCCCCTCCTAGAATTGCGGCCAGCTATGATGCTATGATAAAGCACTACTATGGACGACGAAAAAGACTATATTGATGAGAGCTCCTAAGCAAGAATTTGAGACATATTTAGGCTTTACTGTAGTTCCTGGTCGCTGAAACCGACCAATTTTAATGGTGGGTGTGGCCTAACTGTCCGTTATGCGAGGTCATTCACTACTGCGCAGGCTCGAATGGGACCAAAATAAGTGTCTGTTATACGGAATAGCGGGGTGTCCGCTGTTGAGGGGGTTTGAATAATATATTGAAGTCTATGGAAATACAATCCGGACATTCAGAATTGTCCGTTATATCGCAGGTGTCCACCGTTGAGGGGTGTCCGTTAAGCGGGGTTCCACTGTAATAGTAATATAATATGTAGTTTAGTACTATAGTACACTTCATACAGGAGAATGTGTATAATATGATGTCATAATAATAATAATCACTCACCACACATGAGCAGATGAGAGCTGGCACAAGGCAGAAGAAGGCAGGGAGGTTGCCATGAACGAAACAGAGGGCCATCAGCACCAGAGTGAGGATAAGATACTCGTTGGCACGGGGCTGTGGTTGAACGATGGTCGTGTGTGGTACAGTGGATGGTTGACCGACGACAACAACATTCTGTTAGTGGATAAATCAATGACATGTTGAGCACAAGCTGCTGTATCACTAAAGTCTATAGTATACAGTTGTGTAATTGCATATGTAGTAGTAGGCCTATACTATTGAATTATTGTTTTCGTTACTCCCAAATAATTGCTATTGAATCTGCTAGAGTATACAAATTTCACAAACCCACATTTCCCAAGAGAGTAAACAGTCCCAACTGGACACACAAGACTGCACTGTGTATATATAAGCACAGTAGCAGAGCGCTAAGGAAAACTGTATCATCAGGTGCTTGGTTTACAAACATAATATATATTATGCATGACTGGGCTTAATCAGGTGTGTTACGTGTATCTGTATGGTATACCTATACAGCTGGCTCACCAAATAATATAGTAGCCAATGCCAATTCTCACAATAATTACCCCGCGCACACATAAGGGGTAAAGCAATAATTATTGGTTTGTCTGTCTGTCGTCAACATGAAAATCGCTAGATCTGGAGATCTAGGCATCTGAGTGAATCATAAGCGCAAAGAATCCGTCACAATCGTCGAAAAACTGGCTCAATGCGCACAAGTATGTAAGTAAAGGTCGTTAACAGGTATATACTAGATCTTCAAATGCACGCAGGATATGTGCTCTACAGAGCTCTAGTTAAAGAATGTTATAGTACATTATATAGTAGTACCAGGAACTGAGCTGGAGGGCCAGATTGGTCAACAAATATTATTATTTATGTAGCTGCATGCACGTATACTACACAATGTCATGTATGGCTGTACAATCAATCCCCTTTGTAATTTTTATGGCACTGTACTGGGCCCCTTTATATGAGCATGTGACCGTGAAGTTTGGAAACGGGAATCAATGAGCCAATGACATTGAGGCCGCGGTAGTAACTACCGTAGCTACTGTACCGGTGTGCAGGTCTCATTGTTTGGCATAATACATAGATGCTCAAGTATGACATGGGCTTCACTATCCAGGCACTGATCCAGAAAATTTGCCTGGAAGGTGGCTGACGGGGTGGCTACCCATAGTAAATCATACTGGTGCAAAGGGGGTGGCTGGTTAATACGTATGTACGAAACTTGGGATTTCCAATTAACTGCTCTGGACTAATGAACACCAGCTGGCACTTTACTTCCCTTGTATCACATCATCCTTCATCTTCATACATTCTTTGTCTGTATCCGAAGTAACGTAAGCACTAGTAACACGTACCCTTCTTTCTAAAAACTTCTACTTGGTCCTTCATGAGCGCTGACAACGATGAAACAACGATAACAATAGACCCTTGGGACGAACGAAGGCTATCAAACACACCAGGCAGGCATCCATAGCATAAAAGAATTGGTGAAGGGAGGTGGCTAGCCACCCTATCCACCCCCCTGGATCATCTTGCTTTCCCTCAAAATCCATATCAACCCAACCATTATCAACCGTGATATTCATTACTCCAATCGCTAGTCAGTGAATACTGACAATAGACACCCTATTTCCTTGAAGTCTACACTACAGTTATAGCTTCATACTATCAGGAACTATTCTATTCAATGCTCACCCACCACACTATTACCAAGAGTACATTATAAGGAGTGTGCAATACACACAGTAATAGTACAAACATCTCTTTCCAGATTTGACATCATAAGGACCAATGTGGGCCTAAATATCATTAAAAGGTACTTAATTAAGTTGCAACCACGGAGTTACAGTCTGTATAGCTGCAGCTGCAGCTAGTTACTATCAAATCATGATAGGACAGTGCAGATCTATAGACTCAGCCTTCATGGCTTCGTGGTTGTGTGTTAGCTATACGTTAATAATAATAATATTATTATTCTCTGATGTATGTTATGTCAAATCTGGAAAGAGATTTACTCCTGCTATTATAATAACATAACACTTACAAATCCCATTATGGCTAATCCTATATTCTTGTATAAATCTATAATGCATACAACAATATACTCACTGTATTACTGCTCTGTTGCTGCATAACTGGAGGGGCGGGAGCATAGGATGAAGGAGGGTAAGAAGGTGGCGTAGCACGGTATCCATACTGGGGATCACTCTGAGGCAACCTGGAGTACCCACCCTTGCTGTAGGGTGGAGGCATGGTGTTCATCTCTATGTAAAGGAAAGACCAATTGTGGTTAGTGAGGACAATGACTTGGCCATGGTGACATCAAGGCGGCTTATAATATAATTTATATGGGTCTAAAAGCCGTGGTGACATCCATATAATATTATAATATACCGTATAGCGGGAAACTTTGGCGAGGTTTTTAATTTGGCGATTTGGCAAATTTTGAAGAAAATCGCCAAATTAAAACTCGCCAATATTTAAATAACGTATTTTTATGACGTAATGACTACATGTGCGCACACACATGTGAACAAGAGCATTGCGAATTCAGCAAAATCTCGCAACCTTGATGTATAACAGAATCGTTTGTCAGGAATCAATGTCACTGCTCAAGTTCTTTCAGGTTAAACATCCGACGCTACCTTCGTCATCAACATGTGCCTCGAACACAACTCTCGATCTGACACGTCTCCATTTTTGACAGCTGCTAGCTAGCTCGGCGAATGGAGTGGCCGGCCGGCCAGCTGATCCATGCATTACGTCACTTGTTTATCGCGACATGCGCTTGCGCTCACAATAAAGTCGCCAAATTTAAAATTCGCCAATATCTTTAAGGGAGTGATTCGCCAAATTTAATGCTCGCCAAATTTACCCGCTATATGGTATAACCAGCCATAATTAAATTTTGTAGATAGCTATACCCTTAAACTCAGAACAGACTGACTGCCAGCTTACCTTATGAATTTATCGAGGTTTTGATGGGATCTAGACATTGGTAGCTACTGGGCAAGCAAACAGCTGATATCGAGTTTAACTAGTATAGCTGGCCACACATATTTAATATTTTGAGGCTTTAAACTTTAGATTGATGCCCAGTAGGCTAGACTACTACCCGATCATGATTACTGGTGGTATCATGATGCAGTGTACTCGGAAATCAATCGCTAGCGCGCTAGCTATACCATGTGTGCGTGTCCACATGATTGCCAGCTAGATGCTCAGGCTATAGCTACGTAGCCGAACTATTTAGGACGCGGAGTGGCGCTGTCTAAATTAAACTCACCAGTCATTGTGAAGCTGTGTCAGAGCGGCAGAGAAGATTCAACAGGAAAGCTGTGAGACCCCGGGGATATTAATTTTAATATCGTTGGTTCCAAATAGCGCATGCGCATTAGTCTCTGAGGTAATGTATGATCAACAGGATTACATGTAGAATAATTAGTAAATCAACAGTCTAAATAGTCCACTTTTGTAAACATTTTAAACATGTAAATCAACCGTCTAAATAGTCTGAATGAACAGAAAGTAAAATTCATGATAATACCATGCATTTAAATTGAATGTTACATTAGCTATTGTAAGTTAATCAGGAAAGTTGGTTTGTTTTAATGTTATTGAAGACCACTCCACTACACACAGTTGCAAACCCTTTCACCATAATAGTTGTAGGTGCACTGGTAATCACAGCCAGAGCCAAAGCCAACAGCAACATAGACGATGACCAGTATGATGATGATCACAATGAGAATCACATACTTGACGATGGTGAAGATGTTGCAGGCAAGTGCCATCTGGCCACATCGCCTGGCTTCTTCGTACTCACCAGCATTGTTGTGATCAGAGGCCTGTGTGAGTGAAGTGCATTGTTATTATTATAGTAATAATAATATTATTATACCGTAAATCGCAAATATTTCGTGTCTAAAATATTTCATGCGATAAATTTTCACGTTAAATAATTTCGGACAAATGATCCTGTACCGCATTATCGTCAATATTGCGCACGTATTTCGTGCGTTTAATTTTCGCACAATCCAGCTAGGCTGTCCGAAAATATTTTAACAACGAAATATTCGTGATTTACGGTATTATTGGTAGCATGCATGCTTATATGTAGCACTTTATTCAGCGGCAATAATAGTTGTTACTATGGCTCTAATTAATGCTCGAGCTCGGCATCATAGGCATGATGGCGTCCAAAGTGGTGATTTTAGTCATGTAAGTAACTTAGTGATAATCTAGCCAAAGTGTTCTGCTATTATAGATAGACTATGGGGGTGGGCCAGGAGTAGAGAGGGGAGAGGAGGGGGGTGGATGGTGAGGCAATATTACCAGTATTATCATTGTGACAGAAACCTCAATACTAATTATAATAATTATACACTGAATATGAATAATATTACAAGGAGTGAGCTCGCTTCGCTCGCTCACTCCTTTATCTTTGTGCTGCATATTATTGTGCATGTACCGTCGACGACCTTTACCTACATATTTTGCGCATGCGCGCGCACGTGCACGTACTTCCTGATCATGTGACTTTGTCAATCAGCTAGCTGAAGAAACTCGTTAGTTGTCTTGCAGCTTCGCTTGTAAGGGCTCCCAAGAGAAGACGCGTAGAATAGAATCGCCTCCTTCTGGACAGCACCTATGGGCAATATTGACTCCAGAGTGTCACCCCTTTGCATTCTCCAGGCCGCCATTGTAAGTGGTACTGTTCAGTCTAATTCCGCCCTGGCGTTTCTTTGAAGCAGCTGACGTTAGTCGCTGCTGGGGCTATACCTAGCCGTGTCAGTGGGCTATCTGTTGTATCGGCCCAAGTCCAGCGATGCCTAGAAATAAAACGTTTTAGCTCGGGTCGAATCACTTCCGGTCACCTTTCCGGACGTACGCACGCACGCACGGACAACTATAATCTTAGTATAATGATCACTTCCGGTCACCTTTCCGGACGTACGCACGCACGCACGGACAACTATAATCTTAGTATACTAGTGTACATGCAGGGCCTGTTTGGGGCGAGCCTGAGCGAGCGTAAACTGGAGTGCTCAGTAGCTACCGGTAATTCAAGAACTAAGTTTAAAGACATAGCACGGTAGACCCAGCTCTGACACAGATCCAAGCAAACCGTGCGAGTCATAGTTGCCGTGTGCCTACCCTATAGCCCCCTCCTAGTAGTGGTATCTATTCTGTCTGGCAATGGGTGCTGTTTATGCCACTTGACCCTGGCAACTTAGTAGACAGCCACCGATGATAGCTGTCTGTGTTGTACAGTCTCAGTGAGCTATCTCGATCGCCTTCTTAGCCGCTCCTCGCGCTGACTGGGATGGACGACGAGCTCTGTCCTCCTTTGCAGCCTTACTTTTCTCTGACTTACACGTGGCCGTGGTTCGTTCATGATGATCGATGCTGCATGGTCAATGGCGATCTGCAATTCGCTAAATTAGAACGGCACATATACGGCCCGTAAGTCCACGTCAGGCATGAGAATGCGCAGTAGAATATTCGCGCGTATGTCCATAGAGCCATGCTAGGGATATAATTTCGCGTGACCGACGTACCATAATATATGATAATAATACATAATATATAGCGAACACTGACGAACCGTTTATGTGGGGCTCGCTCAGGCTTGCCCCAATAATAATGATGCCCTAATGTAGGCATGGCTAAAAATTTATTACAGTCCACAAACAGGCCTCCAAGTCGAGTTGAGCAGGTCATATATAGCTAGGGTGCCTAAATCAGGGCAGCTGTGAATAGTCTGTGATAGAATAGTACTAGATCTGCTGATCTCGTGGTACTATTATGTAATACCATGCAATCTGTGTATTAGTCCAGACATGTAGTTACTCTACAACTACAACTAGAGCTCTATAGAGCACATACCCCGCGCGCGAAAGGAACCAGATTCGAGGCTTGTGAAGCACAATTTGGCTCATTGCACTTCCAGGCCACCGTATATCCATGGTCAGAGAGCTCGATGATGCGAGCAGCCTGTTGACGACCTTTACCTACATATTGTGCCAGGTTGTGTGCATGAGCAGAGAGCACATGGTGCTAACGACAGACAACGACAGACAAAACCAATTACATTACCCCTTGCGCATGCGCGCGGGGTAAAAACTGCAAATTTGCAACATGCAGACTAGCTATTGCTATTGTGCTGCGAGGGCTTTGCACTATAGTGCTTCCTTGTAATGTGACATTTGTCGGACTGTGCAGTGTACTGTGTACATTGTAGCTAGCGGGGAATTAAGTTTGGGGGTTTGGTGGTCTATGTTATAACTGCCATGGTGATTCCTTACCGAACTGCCAAATTAAAATCCACTAATATTCTTGCAGTAGCAAGTTTGGGCTCAACTGCCAAATTTAATTCCCACCAATATTTCCGGCTATATGGTAATTACTCTATTGCCTGCAACACAAAAATAATTTGCTTACCACATAAGAGCAGATGAGAGCTGGTACGAGGCAGAAGAAGGCCAGCAGGTTTCCATGAATGAAACAGAGGACCATCAATACCACAGTCAGAATGAGGTACTCGTTGGCACGGGGGCGTGGTTGAATGATGGTCGTGTGTGCCAGAGTTGATGGCTGACTCACCACAACAACATTCTGGAAAATAGTGTATGTGAGTATGTGTATGTGTGTGTATTTATAAGGAGTGAGCTTGCTTTGCTCACTCACTCCTTACAAGCGAGTATATTATACCACCCTTACCAACCCATTTGATCACTATAGAACACGTGCACGTCCTGGCCAATCATGTGACTTTGTCGATCAGCTAGCTAGATCCACCATCTTCAGCTGACATGGTAAGCACAGTTTTAGAAATATGAATGAAACTGCGCTAGTATAGCGATCATCAAGCAGAGCGAGAACTACAATGAGCAAGTACTGAAAGAGCCATCAATATCACAAACTCAACTCGAGCACACATGGAACAGACCGTAAATAATTTCAATAACGTCATCAATATTTTCATTTTAATAGAAAACTAGAGCTCTGTAGAGCACATACCCTGCGCGCTCTATAGCCACTGTAGCACTAGCGTAGTACTCTGCCCCTCCATACTCTGCAGCAGAGCTGTTTTATGACTTGACGACCCTTTCCAACACTGAGCTTGAGCATGCACAATCGCATCAGCATAATATTATTATAATGCCAATAGAGTGGGTATAGTCGATAAACCACAGGCATGCTGAATAGAAAATGCACAATTTGTAGCACTAGTAAGCCTTTTTGTACGGTGGCTGAGAGGGACACTGCCGCGGCGGCCCAAGCCGCGTTGGGGCCGCCCAAAAGCCGCCGTTGGCCGCCAAAGGGCCACCCATCGGCCGTGCCCGCCAAAACTTTAAAATCGTTATTCAGTTCACGGATGGTTAATTGGACAATGTCTACATCGTGGCTTCACTCAAGAATTCAGCCCTCCGCATGTTTATCAGAAAATAACTATTAAAACGCTGCGGTGGGAGTATCAAAGGGAAAAGGTTTATGTGACGTATACCACCCTTTCTTTATCAGTGGTGATCATTTTCATGGTTAGCAGAGATCGAAATCGTACGCTAAAACGCTGCGGTGGGCGTGGTCTGGTAAGTTAGTACTGCATGCGCATGGGCAGAAAGCACGCGGTTGATAGACGTGACCAACAAGCATGTTAGCCCGGCCCTGTAGCCTCGATCGAATCCAAACGAGGCCGAGTCCGTTTCTTTGTGCATTTGATCGCCATTATAACCCACTGTGCCCAGATGCCTATGCATATCATGCGGACGATGACAAAGACAGATGACCGCTTGCGCATGCGTGCGGAATAATAGTCTAGTTAACCAGTTGTAAGCTAGAGAATCGATTTTCAAACAGATTGGCGTGCGCGGCTGAGCCGCGGCGGCCAGCCGCAGCCGATGGGCGGCCCTTTGGCGGCCAACGGCGGCTTTCGGGCGGCCCATAGCGGCTTTGGCCGCCGCGGCAGTGTCCTTCTCGGCCACCATATTTTTGAGCAATTAAAAGTGCGTATAAACCAGTTTTTTCACCAATATCTATCGATTGAATGTGCTTATAACATGCACAGATACCTAGGCACAGATACCTAGGAGGCGAGATATGGTGATTTTCGTGCTGACGATGACAACGACAACGACAGACGGACAAACTGATTGCTTTACCTCTTGCGCATGCACACAGGGTAATAAGTGCAATAATAGAAAAAGTTGGCAGTGGCTCGAAAGGCATGCGGGCGGTGGACGGGAAACTATATCATCCAATTTGTAGTGGCCTAATAGTATACTTCGATCTAATTCTGCCCCGCCGTCCTTTTGAAGCCACTCATTTTAGTCATGGCTTGAGCCATTGGCCAGCTGCGACAGTGGGCTGCCCGTTGTAGTGGCGTATCCAGGATTTGAAGGACGGGGGTGCTAGATTGGTCATGCGTAAAATTTTTAGCCACGTCCCAAAGCGTTGACCATGCTGATAGTTTAATATTCATTCAGTGTCAGATCAAAACTGACACAGAGTCATGAATAGCTATTCCTAGCAAGAGACCTGAGCTGGGGACAGGCTAGAGTCACAGTCCATGGTACCTTAAATAGGGACAAATTGCTTACTTAGCTTAAGGCCATTTGGCCATAAAGCCACAAGACCAAGGCCATTACGCCGTCTTATTCCATAACTCGTTGAGGGTAATTATCTATACTCCTAGTACATGATACAACCAAACATGTACTGTGTACATATTATGCTCACGACATATAATAATATATTATTATTTTTATTATGCGCTGCGGTGTGTGTGTGCATGTGTGCATGTTTTGTCTCGTTGGTATGTGGCAAACATCAGAGTTTTGACTAGCGACACACTTGAAGGACTCATACCTGTGCACTGCAGTATTACTATTATACATCTGATACATTTTCATGGCAACATGCCCACAAATATCCATTGTTGGCATACCGTAGCTTGTATTTGGTCCGATAATGTGGGCCACTAATCTAATCCATTCATGCCATATAAAGCTGAATGTACGTGCACTTACCTGCAACAAATTAGTCGCCTCATTGCTCACATCAGAAGAGGAGTATGCAACATGAATAGTAGTAGTACAAACGTTAATACCTCTTGATGTCACAGAATATATATCATTAATTTAACACACAACCACTAAAACCATGAAGCCATAGGTTAATTATGTTGTCAAATCTATAATGTACTCCTGCTCACGTTTATTTAAGCTCATTTCAGTTCTAGTATGCGTAGCAAGTTCGCTTAATTGTTCATTTTACACCAGCAATGGCAGATTAAAGAATGATTATTGTGGTATGATTGAGGCACTTTAATTGTGTTGAGATTGCAGAGTGCAAGAGAATTGAAATCCCTTGTGTTCTTGGGTCTGGTCTTACAAATATTGTAAGATTTCATGACCAGATGTAAGAACGCAAGGATAGAGGAATCCAAGTCTATCTGTTGTCACAGTGTTATGTGTTGATGTTTTATGTTGTGATAAGCGTCAACTAGAAGGCAACCGTAGCGCAACACAAGCCACTGAAGTCACAAAAATTAATGGAGGTCAGGCAACTGTTATTTTACACCTGCCTGTTGTTTAACATCTAGATGCACTTGAAGGGGAAGTTAGTGTGTGGCTGCCATGGCTGCTCACCTAGTTCACTAGTATTATGTTTACCAGCAAGCTAGGTTGGCAATTTATTACAATAACGGACACCCTCCTGTCCATGAGGTTATCATTGTGGCTACGTCAACACCTGTGATCAGCACCTGTGATCAGGGGTGTGTGCTTTGTGTACAGTCTTAGACTATAGTAGACACACATACTTTTTGGCCATTGCCTAGCAACTAATGTTTTTTAGGCAAATTGCCAGCTATCATGTCTGAGGGGTGTGGGCGATCATAGGGTAGACCAATGATGAGAGGGGGTCATGGGCCAACAAGAGAACTTACACATACACAATGCAAGGGCTCCTAAAGGAGAAGAGGGCATGTAAGTATATAGGCACCTGGCAAAATTCGTAATAAATATTATGTAAGCTAAAAAATCAATAATAGAAATCCTCATAGTGAGGTCCAAACAACAGCTATTACTATAAAATATACAAAACACTGTCTGATCTAAATGCACACACCCACGGCCTGCGGATGCACGCAGCTGATATTATGCTCAATATGCATATTTCTAACCACAACCATAGCTTGCATAACATGTACAACACAGTGATGAGGCTAAAGCACAATCAGTAGCAATTAACCACAGGTATCACCACTGGGATTACCCTGTTGACTAGAGAAAAATACTCTGACCCTGGTGTCCATTAACACTGATTTCTCATTGATTACTTTTACAAAGACATTGAAAACCTCTACTACCAAGATAAATGTAAAGCATTGGCGCGAATAAGGTTGCTCCTGAAAACAATTATTGAATTTTATATGAAAGGTGATAGCGAAAATGCTGAAACTAAATCTAATTCTTTCCCATTTTATCAAAACCTAGCGATTATCCACTGGCATGGACGGGTGAGGATTACCAGCACTGCACTTGTACATACCGTAACTATTTGAATAGAAGCCACATCCCAATTAGTAGTCGCCCTCGAATAGTAGCTGCACATGGAGCTCTGCCAAAGAAATATGTAATTGTGTCTAGTACCCTGTTAATGTGCTGTTGCTAGGTTGTAGTATCACTTGTGTATGTGTTAATGTGCTAACTATATTTCTGCATGGATGTGCCGTTGCTATGCTTGTTGTGTTAATGTGGTACTACGTGTTGGTTTTCTATATAAGCAGAGCATTTGTGTATTGGAATCAGTTAGTCATATATCGTGTTATCATCCTATATTTCATCAACCTTTTCTACGAGTTACCTTACTGCTATTCAGCGAGCAGCTCGGCGAAAGTCCGGCGACTAGTAATATCGTTACAAATAGTAGCCGCCCTCGAATAGTAGCCACAAACACAACTAAGTGGGAATGGCCACGATTGCAAACCATGAATGATCGTTAGTTCGAGGCAAAAATATGGCAGAAAACGTCCTTGGTTTGATTAAGCTGTTTATTTATCCATCTATGTTGAATAAGTCTTGAAAAACTATATAGTCTATCGTGTCAATGTCACCAACAGGTGTCCTCCAAAATAAATAAAAGCTGTCCTCGAATAAGAGCTGCCCTGGATTAGTAGCCACACTCCAGCAAGGCTGAAATTAATGGTAACCACACTAGTAGTCTAATGAATACGGTAATTGACCAGATATGTAGGGCTACCCACCCAGCCAATGACTATGTTTGTATTGAAATCAACCCCCTTCCTGCCCTGCGTGAGTGGAATGGTACTCTACCCTCACCCACCCACAAAGGATGTAGGTGCATGACCATTGATGTAGGTCGGACCTGAAATGTGATCAATGCCCTAGGAATGCAATAATAATTAAATTTCATGATGTTAACAGGTCATGGACACCAAGGGTAAAACAAGTACTAAATGTAGGGTCTGCCAGTGAGATTGCTATGATAGCTAGCTATAGCTGTACATGTACATCCCTGATAGGTATAATAATTATGTACTACCAAGGGCTTATAAGCCCTTGGTAGTACAACAAATAAATATTTTAGGGATACTCAACCCAAATTAGTGAATCACCTATAGAGGGGTATACATGCCTACCACCACTCATAAAGGGAACGGCAACATAATAATGCTAACTGGAAAAAGTAATAATATTATTATAATAAGCTGTTTACTCTAGTTTTGATTAAAACTAAAGGCTTAGCCCTGAGTTGCATTACGTTTGGCCTGGAGGGCCGGCATGTCCCCTGAAATCTAACCGTATTAGATTACAGGCTAATCTTACCTACACAGAGTGGAATGCACTCTAAGCTGAATCTGAATCGGATATTGGATATTAAATTTACCCAGCAATAATAAGGACATTCCCAGTGCTAACTTGGCTATAGTACTAGCTACAGGACTACAGATCTAGAGTTAGCTGTCTTGTACATTTTAATACTCGGATTAAGGCTGCATGGCCATCTCTATGTTGAGAAGTTTTGGATTACTGTGTCTTAATACCACAAAAACATCA